>CM038673.1:570595343-571195343 GCA_021605145.1 Aegilops bicornis | reverse complement strand
TACCTCTTAATGACATTATAAACAACCGCGACGCGACGGGCCGGATTGCTAAATGGGCCATAGAGCTCCTCCCATTCGACATAACTTATAAGCCACGACGAGCTATTAAGTCGCAGGTTTTGGCCGACTTCGTGGCCGAATGGACCGAAGCCTAACTCCCTAAAGAGTACGGCGCATACTCCAATTGGATTATGCACTTTGACGGCTCCAAAATGTTGGCCGGCCTGGGGGCTGGCGTCGTCCTGACGTCCCCAACCGGGGACACAGTCCAATACGTACTTCAAATAATGTATACGGACTCCAACAACGCAGCCGAATATGAGGCCCTTCTGCACGGCCTCCGGATGGCAGTCTCCATGGGCATTCAACGCATAGAGGTGCGCGGGGATTCGAACCTCGCAATATCTCAAATAAACGGGGACTTTGATGCCAAAGATCCAAAAATGGCAGCATACCGCAATGTGGTCCTAAAAATGTCAGCACGGTTCGAAGGGCTCGAATTTCATCATATAGCCCGGGATAACAACCAGGCGGCGGATATATTGGCTCGCATCGGTGCAAAACGTGATGCCGTCCCACCTAATATCTTTTTGGAACGGCTGGTCAAGCCATCCGTACCATGGGAAGGGGAGTCCGGCAATATCAATCCGGACCCAACCGCACTGCCTGATGCCGAACACTCTGACGTAACCGGAGGCTCTCCCCCCGAGATAACACCCTCTGCTCACGAAATAATGGCGGTTATTGCCCCGTGGACGGAACCATTCCTAGCCTACCTTACTAGGCAGGAACTCCCCGAATACCAAAATGAGGCTTGCTGCATAGTACGGCGCTCTAAAGCCTATAAAGTCCATGAGGGAGAGCTTTATAAGAAAAGCACTACCGGAGTCCTTCAAAGGTGTATCTCCGAAGAGGGCAAAACCTCCTGTCTGAAATTCATGCCGGACCGGGTGGGCACCATGCCGCAGCCCGGGCCCTTGTAGGCAAGGCCTTCCGTACAGGATTTTATTGGCCGACGGCCCGGGTAGATGCGCAGGACTTAGTCCAACGATGCGTCGGTTGCCAGCTTTTGCTAACCAAAGCCACATGCCACCCACCGCCCTTAAAACTATACCCATTACACGGCCGTTCATGGTCCGGGGCTTGACATGGTTGGACCCCTCAAGGGAGGAACCCACAAGCAAAAATACCTATTGGTCATGGTGGACAAATTCACCAAATGGATAGAGGCCAAGCCTGTTAAAACGGCCGAATCCGGACCAGTGATAGACTTCATATCAGGGGTAGTGCACCATTATGGTGCCCCCACAGTATCATCACTGATAATGGCACCAACTTCACGGCTGATGAGGTCAAATTATGGTGCAAAAACATGGGCATCAAGCTCGATTACGCCTCAGTCTATCACCCTCAAACCAACGTCCAAGTTGAAAGGGCAAATGGTCTGATCATGAGCGGCATTAAACCCAGACTAGTGCGGTCCCTCAAAGAATCTAACACGCATTGGGTTGAGGAGCTCGAATCCATACTCTAGGGGCTGCGGACCACGCCGAATCGTACTACCGGATTCACACCATTCTTCATGGTGTACGGCGCAGAGGCAGTCTTGCCCTGCGACATAATACATGACTCACCTCGCGTGCGCATGTACGAAGAAAGACAAGCCGAGCTCGATCGGCAGGACAACTTGGACGCGTTGGAGGAGGAGCGCGACGTGGCAAAAGCTCGTTCCGCATTTTATCAACAGCAGGCTCGAAGATATCAAAGCAGGGAAGTACGGGCCGAAGCTTATAACGTTGGTGAACTAGTTCTACGCCTCCCAGACAAGAAGAAGGACAAACTCAAGCCCAAATGGGAAGGTCCCTTCATCATTGACCAGGTCCTGACCGGCGGAGCATACCGTCTGCGGAACGCATCGGATAACCCACTCGAGCCAAACCCATGGAACGCAGCCCGTCTAAGAAGATTCTACTCCTAAGTGCCGGACTCCAAGTTCGTCTCCTTCCTCCGTCCGCACTCTTTATTTTTGCTTTTGTGCTGTCTTTTATTTCTCTCCTTCCTCCTTCTTATTCTTTTAGCCTCTAGAGGCTCGTTTGCGCTTTTTCCGCACACACTTGATGCGCTGTCCGCGCTCATTATACCTGGGGGCTTCTTTAACAGAAGCTTACTTATACGGGCTTTATGCCCAACACACGTGTTAAGCTTCCACATGTACCTTTTATTCACCATTATATGCATCGATATGACTTAAGTTTTGGCCATGCTGGGTTGCCTGGCTCCTGTGATTACCCCTACATTCCCGATTGTTCGGCTAAGTGGTAAAAGGAGCACCTCTGCGATTTACTGCCGGGTCAGCCGGATGTGTACCTCAGACTGGGTGAAGCCGAAAGCTACCGTTCTTAAGGGAATATTCGGTTGGTGAACTAAAAGATGATTTTTAATTATTTACCCATCTGCCCCCAGATGATTTTCTGCTTTCATAGCAGCTTTGACATGCACTTTTGGGCATGCATCCCCACGAAAGGAACCCTTAACGGAACTATTCTCCCTGGAAGATGTTTCTTACTACCCATGTAATATAACATAACTAGTTGGGCACTTGTCTGATACAACACTAATGTCCCCTACGCCTTGTCTCCATGCATACCATGGTTCTTATATAGCCACGAAGGTATTCGGACACACTCCGGACTGTTGGGTCCCGAGGTCGAAGCGAAAAGGTCCGCTATGACAAACGATCTACAATCCGGCTAAAAGACATTCTTCATGTCATATTTATTTACAAAGTCAACTTGACTCATTGTATTCCTCCTCAATGCCATCTAACAGGCTATCTAATTTACAATCTTGCTGGGAATACTTGGCGGCCAATTCTACTTGGTCGTACACTAAGCTTACAGGGATCTCCATCCCATCTGGCCCCACAGGTCCGACCTCGGCCATGTGGTTTGGGTCACCCTTCGTGTACCGCGTCTTTACCATGGCCCAGGCCTCCCTGGCGCCTTGACGGCAGGCCGACACCTTCCATAGCCGGAAGCGCCGCCGTGCTCCTTGAAGCCGCTCCGACAGCTCCCCAATGCCTTCGGGCAGGGAGATAGATGGCCACAAGGCCTGGCCGATGCCTTTCATCACCCGCCTGACTCGTTCGTGCAGCTGACCCAATTCGGGAAGAAGATCACCCGAAGTACTGGGCATCTCCTCCTCAGGACGACCTGTGAGCAAACCTACATACATGTTTATGTTAGTGGCCTTCCTCGCCGAACTCTTTTCAAAGTTCGCTCAAGCACTTACTGAAAATGCCGCGACGAAGCCGCCGATTCTCCTTTACGGAGTCAGACAACTGGGCACGAACGTCCTTCAGTTCCTCACCCAGCTTGGTGTTGGTGTCTTGGAGGTTATTCTTCTCCTGTTGCACCCTTGTAAGCACGCTCTCGCCGGCCTTTAGCTGGCGCAAAAGCTGTTGCTTGTCCGGATCTAGTCCGGCGCCATCTGCAATGTTTTTGTCAGATTTACACACCCGCCGCACTTTATAAACTATTTATCTTTTAACGCATATATTACCAGAGGGGGTCTCTGTAGCTCCCCCTGTAGCGGCTAGTGCGGCCTCAAGTTGGGCCTTGCACTCAACAAGCTCCTGGGACAGTCGGGTATTCTTCTCTGTAAGATCCTGCATAACAAATGATCCTTAAATCCGTTATTCTAACTATTTTAAGTCTCGGGGGCTACTGGCATATATAACTGTCAAATTATCTTACCCGTATGTCCTTTACATACTGCTCCATGGCTCTGGCTAGACCATCTTGAGCGGCACGGAGGTGCGCATCTCCCGAATCAAAGGCATTTAAGGCCTCTTGGGAGAAACATGCGTCACGAAGAACTGCCCGGCGACGCCTGTGATTCAAGGCGCTCTCCACCTCGGAGTTGGTGGCGGACAACCAGTCGGCATCCTCTGTCGGAGGAGCATCCGACGCACGTCTCGTGCTTGCCTCAGCCTCCGGACCCGGCTTTGAAGCTTGGCCGGTGAAGGTTCGATTGGCAACCTCTCCGGACTCAGTCCGGGGAGCGCTCTTTTTCCTGAAAAGAGCATCAGCGTTAGTACGCCTTCCAGGAATAAATCCTGGGAGTATGGTGACACACCGTACCGTTGCGGTGGAGTTTCGATCTGAACCGCACTTCTTTTTAACCTGCGGGGCCGCCCTGTCCTTTGTTGGCCAGCCGCCGCGGGCTCAGCTTCCTGCCTTGAAGGCGCCCCCTGTGAAACACCATTGGTATACGGTGATGAAATATAAGCATGGATGGGTCATTATCAGGGTTTTGAGATCTCGGTCTCATTTACCTGTGAGGCTGGAAGTATTCCGGGGTAATCAGCCGTAATGGCAACCAAAGCATTATCGATGCTAAGTTGATAAAACACCCCGTCGATCAAATCCACCTTTATATCCGGATCCTCTTCGGAGGTCGGATCGAGGGACCGTTCCAGATCCTCGGGTTGTGGGGACGGGCTGTGTATCTTCTCCACAGTCCGGCGCAGTTCCTGCGCAGAAACCACGAAATGAGATATTTACCCATGGGTACATGGATTGGACAGGTCATAAACATGTTTGCTTACCCACCTTCGAGGATTATTCGAAGAAAACTCCTTCAAAGGATTGACACGGAGGAAATCCTCCTCCTCCCCTTTGTACATAGCCGACAAGATCTTCACCAGTTCGGTGACCGATGCCGGCCCTTTGCGGCCATGGCGGGGGGCGTCGTCCTCCCCGTTGAAGTCCCACATGGGGTGGACCCTATATTGGAGCGGCTGCACCCCCCTCATAATATAGATGGCCATGACTCCAATCATGGTTAATCCGGCATGAGCCAGTAACCTTATTCGGCTCATTAGATAGAGGACGTCCTTGTCATCTTCCCTCTGGGGGCTTCGAGGGCGCCAGCTTAGGCGCTTCTTCAGAGGAGCATTGCTGAACTCCGGAAGGCCGATCCGAACAGGATCTGGCAGCGGGACGTCCTCCATATAAAACCATTCCGATGGCCAGTCTTCGGGCGCCTTCTTTGGGGTTCCGTATAGGTATCCGGTCCCGGCGATGCGCCATAGCTCGGCTTCGCCCACTTGATATATCGACCCCTCGTGAGAACGGGGTACTAGGCAGAATATTCTCTTCCACAGCCCGAAATGAGCCTCGACGCCCAAGAACAGCTCGCAGAGGGCCACGAAGCCCGCAATGTGCAAAATGGAGGCAGGCGTAAGGTGATGCAATCGGAGGCCGTAGAACTCTAGGAGCCCCGGAGAAAGCGGATGGATTGGAAATCCGAGTCCTCTTACTAGATAAGATATGAAGCACACCCGCTCTCCTTTAGAGGGATCGGGACGCCTCTCGCTTGCTTTCCGCCCTTGTAGGTGGCGAGTCCGGCTCGAACCGAACCATGAAGGCCGGGGAAGAGATCCCTTGGTTTGGAGTATAACTAGCTCGCTATGCGGGACTGAGCATCTCTCCCAATTTCAGTGCTGAGGGCTGGGAGTGCGAGAGGAGGAGCCGCGTCGACTGCCCATGATGGAATGGGCTTTGGTCAGGGGCGCTCCGATGAAAGCTCGCAAAGGAGGGATGATGTGACTCAGATCTAGATCCTCGCCCCTTTTATAGGCAGCTCATTTGCGCAGCTAAGGGGGTAATTGTAAAAATACCCTGGCCTTTCGCATTCATTCAAACACATGGAAGATGGCCATTATTGGGCGCAGAAGCCAATGAGCACAGCATTTATCAGAAGCCGGACACTGTTCGACAGGTATATGGAATTTGGAGAAGAACCCACCTCGCAATGCCGAAGACAATCAACGCACCGGACTCGTCGTCTTTGAAGCCTCGTTCGGGGGCTACTGAGGGAGTCCCGGATTAGGGGGTGTCCGGATAGCCGAACTATCACCGTTGGCCGGACTCCTAGACTATGAAGATACAAGATTTGAAGACTTCGTCCCGTGTCTGGATGGGACTTTCCTTGGCGTGGAAGGCAAGGTTGGCGATACGGATATGTAGATCTCCTACCATTGTAACCGACTCTGTGTAACCCTAACCTATCCGGTGTCTATATAAACCGGAGTGTTTTAGTCCGTAGGACAGAACAACAATCATACCATAGGCTAGCTTCTAGGGTTTAGCCTCCTTGATCTCGTGGTAGATCTACTCTTGTACTACCCATATCATCAATATTAATCAAGCAGGAGTAGGGTATTACCTCCATCGAGAGGGCCCGAACCTGGGTAAAAACATCGTGTCCCTTGTCTCCTGTTACCATCCGCCTAGACGCACAGTTCGGGACCCCCTACCCGAGATCCGCCGGATTTGACACTGACAACAGACATCTACAAATGAAAAAGGCTTAGAAGCCTGACTATCTACCAGATCCTGCCGAGGGCACAAGATCGTAGCTGAGGTAACAAGCTAAACGTCGAAGTCCACGCGGAACTACTACCGAGACAGAAGTCTCTCTGCAAAAACATAAATTAAGCAAACGTGAGTACAAATGTACCCAGCAAGACTTACATCAGAACTAACTACATATGCATCGGTATCAACAAAGGGGGTGGTGGAGTTTAACTGCAGCAAGCCAGCTTTGACTCGGTGGCTATCCTAAACTACGACTGCAAGTAACTCTTTTGAGGTGGCGCACACGAGTCCACATATTCACCATATCAATACACCACTATGGATCCGCTCCCGTCTCCCTACGAGAAGGCCATCCATAGCACTCACGCTTATCTTGCGAGTTTTAGAGTATCCACTTTCACTTGTCTATGAACTGTTATAGGCAACCCAGAAGTCCTTTACCGCGGACACGGCTATTCGAATAGATGATGTTAACCCTGCAAGGGTGTACTTCTTCACACACGCTCTCACCACTTATCGTCATTTACACGACATGTACTCGACAACCTTCAACCGGAAGCCCAGCCAGGGTGTCGGCCACGGCATACCTAAACACTCAAGTCTCTAGTCCAGGTTTATCGCCTATTCAGGTTCCATCCGCAGGGAGTCCGGCCGAGGTTTCCACATACGGCCCCGAACGATGTGTACAGGGTTCCGCGACACCAAACGGGCGCCCGGCATACCCGGCCACATGCCTACCGCATCACAGCCCACCCCTTGGGTCAGCGCTGCCCACTGCCTCCAGCAAACTACAAACACCAGAAACTACGTGCAACTCCTGGACAGAGGACAAGGGTGATTAAGAAGCCGAGAGAGTCAATTAAGGATCCCAATGTGTGGTAGTAGCTGTTTCATGGATCACAAACACAGAACTCAGTTCCTGAGGACGGCTTCAGTGAGACAACCCACCATGTACTCCTACATGGCCTCTCACCACTACCTTTACCAAATCGTGTTCACACACTTAGCTCACACACAGTAGGACATGCTCACACGCCTCTGATTCATCCCCGATGAATCAGACCTGACTCAACTCTAAGCAGTAGCAGGCATGACAATCAAGCATGAATGAATAGGCACAACAGGGCTCAAAAAACTCCTAGTCATGCTAGGGTTTCATCTATTTACTGTGGCAATGACAGGTCATGCAGAGGATACAGGGGTACAGCTACCGCAGCAAGTAATAGATGAATCGTTGTTGTCCTAATGCAGTAAAAGAGAGCAGCAGCGAGAGAGTAGGATTGTATCGGAATGAACAAGGGGGTTTTGCTAGCCTGGCACTTCCGAAGATAATATAGCTCTTCATCAGTGTCATCGATCTCATCGTCAAAACCACGTCTATCGAGAGGGAACAAATACAGGCAACACAGAAGAAACACAATCAATGCAATGCACAATATGATGCATGATCATGACATGGTAAAATGAGTGTGTTGGGCTAATGCAACTACAACCAGATGGGTTTGAGCTATTTTGAACCAAAGATTCAAAGTTCAAACACATTTGTGATCTTAAATAGTGCTTTATCATGTTTTGCACTAAACAGCAAGTTAACTTATTTAAACATGCATGAAACTAGTCCAGATGGATAGATTGGATTTTCTGATCATTTTCCATATATAACACTTTGCATTTGGAGTTACAGATTAATTTCTATGAATTTTTGAAGTTAGCACTATTTTGCGAAATTTCCTGAATAAGAAAAAAATCCAGAAACTGAGTTACTGCGTCAGCTTGACGTCGGTGTGACGGCAGCAAGTCAATAGGGTGGTCCAGGTCAAACCTGACGTGTGGGGGCACACGTCAGTGACACAGGCTATTTATTTCGGCCACGATGTGGATCGGTCAACGGCCACGTCAGCAAAGTCAATGCTGACGTGTGGGGTCAGTCAACGTGTGATGTGGCCAGGTCAAACCGATCTGTGGGGCCCGTGGGGGTTAGCTTAAACTAAACAGGAGCTAAACCGACCTGTGGGGCCCGTGGGGGTCAGTGGGGCCCGTATGTCAGTGAGAGAGGGGGCTAACTAGCGGAGTCATTAGCGACTAATGGCGGTGCCACGTCGACTTCACCGGAGTTCGGTCGGCGACGACCAAACCAACGGCGGTGGCTCGCCAGAGTGGAGCTACAGGCAGCGGCTGGACGCGCGAAGGCCACCAAGAGGTAGCCCGTGCTCGACCGCATCCAGAAGACCGATTGGGAGGCCTCGGGGTCACCGGAGATGACGACGGCGAGCACAGAGGCGGCGGCCGGAGCTACGGTGTGCTTGGTTGTAACGCCCCGGATCCGATGCGCCAGGTGTCTGCCAGTTATTTGCCGTCATTGCCATGTCATTTGCTTGCGTGTCTCTCTTTTCCATGTCATCATCTGCATTTTTATCATGTCCTCATGTGCATTTCATTTTGCATACGTGTTCGTCTCATGCATCCGAGCATTTTCCCCGTTGTCCGTTTTGCAATCCGGCACTCCTATGTCTCCCGGCGCCTCCTTTTGCCTCTTTTCGTGTGCGGGTGTTAAACTTTCTCGGAATGGCCCGAGGTTTGTTAAGCGGCCTTGGTATAGCACCGGTAGACCGCCTGTCAAGTTTCGTGCCATTTGGAGGTCGTTTGATACTCCAACGGTTAATCGGGTAACCGTAAAGCCCTCTTTAAGTTGCAGCCCAACACCCCTTTCAAAGTGGCCCAAAACCCATCTAAGTCTCTTCCATGCTCTCGGCCGTTCGATCACGATCGCGTGGCCGAAAACCGCACCTCATTTGGACTCTCCTAGCTCCATCTAACTATAAATATGAACTCCCCGTCCAAATTCGCGGATGAAAATCCCCCCTAACCCTAGCCCCGCTCCTACGCGCCGCCGGACGTGTCCGCCCGCTGCCGGACACGACCACCGCCACCTCACCTCGGCCAATAGCGCGCCGCCACCTCAGCACCACCGCCTCCCGCGCCCAACCCGGAGGTGCCACGTCGCCCGCCGCTCACCGCCCGGCCGGAGCCCATCCGGGCCAGCGGGCCAGATCCCGCCGCCGCCCGGGCTCGCCCGCCGCCGCCCGTGGCGGACCCCGGCCGCCGCCTGCCGCGTCCGCCCGAAGCTCCACCGCCCGTCGCCACCGACCTCGTCGGCGCCCGCCGCCACCTCCGCCGCCGCCCGGCCGGCGCTCGTCCCGCCGCCTCCGCCCAAGAGCTTCGCCGCCCGCCGCCATGGTTCCTCGCCTCCATGCCCCGGAGCCGACCCCTCCGGCCAGATCCGTCCCGGCCGGCGCCGCCCTTGCTCCTCCGCCTCCCTGCCGGACCGCGCCGGCCATCGCTCCGCCGTCGTGCCGCCAGCCACCGGCTTCCCCGTGGCCGGAACCCACCTCGCCGGAGTTCACATCGCCGGAGCTCCGGCCGGATCCGAGGGAGTGGACGAGATCCACCACTCCCTCGAACCAAACGGCGCCCCGTCCTGGATCCCCTCGTCCCGGAACGTCCTCGTCCACGTTTTTCGCGGGGTATAAATTCCACCAAGTCCCTAGTCTATGTATTTATCATGCTCATGTTCATCATGCCATAACTCTCTGTATATTGCTCCGTTTCGTGCATGTAATATGTCAAATTGTTCGCCTCGACGAGTACATAATCTCATTCCATTGCATCATTTTCATTTGAGGTCATCTTGATGCCTGAATCTTCGTTGCAAGAGTGCTATATGATGTTAATCTGCTGAAAGTGTTATAACTTGATGATTTGTCATTTTTGTTGCATTTGTTGTGTGCATCCTACGAGGTTGATGTCTACATGTGTTTTGATCTATGCCAAGCCATCTTCACAGGGGTGCCATCCGTGTATTTTTGTGAGTTGTGTAGTGAGTGCATCAAGCTTGTTAAGTAGGATACTTGCTGTTACTGTTTTGCTTGTCTGAATCTGCTATATCATGATGCTATGTTAACCTGCTTCTACAAGTCATTTCGTGCATAATATGGAGATGTTCACTAAGGATGTTTTGTTATACATGTCATGCTCTATCAACACATGCCCTTTTTTGCAATTATAGTCTGCTTGAACTTGCTGTAATCTTGCTCTCAAATTGCTAAATAATGTTGTTGTCAGCCTGTTAACATTAAGTTCAATGTTGCCATGATTGTTGTTAGTGATCCATGCACTCTATGAACCTGATCTTGCCATTCTTAGCTTCATAAACATGTCTTCTTACTGTGACTTGCCTTGCCATGCCATGTATTGCTCTGTGGTGAGTGATTCAAGCTCACCAACATGCCTACTTATTGTTGTTCCTGCCATGTATGAATCTGTCATATAACTTGCCATGTTTACATGGGTGCCATCATATCTTCTGATCTTTTTTTGGCTCATGGTCAATAAAGGACATTTGATCTATGCATTTAGTAGTATCATGCCATGCCTTTGTTTGCCATGTTAAGTTCCTGTAACATGTTGTTTGATAGCTCTAAACATTGCAACCTGATGTTATTTCTGCTAAAGTCTGAAACTGTTATTATTTGCAATCTTGCCATGTGTGTTTGAGCATGTTCTAGTAATTTCTGGAGACAGATCAGTGTTCATGTTTTGTTATTCTTTACCTGTAAATCATGCCCATGCCTTTTTTCTATTATGTTGAGATGCTGTAGCATAGTGTTTTGATACTTGCAATATGCCTAGTTGCTGTTTTGGACAGCTTGTCCTTTAAACTCGTTTCATGTGTATGTGTTGAACCGTTGCTCCGTTTTGAGTGTGCTCTATATGAAACTTGCTTGTTTTTGCATGTAGTTTCATATTATCATGTTGCATCCTTGTTTTGAGGTGTTTGCTTGATGTTTGTATGCATTTTGCATCAATGTCATGCTTATCTTGTCTTGCTCATATCTTCTAGGCCGTAGCTCTGAATCTAATGAACTTTATATGTAACTTGACTAGAATTTCGTGTAGATCATCGTGGTGCATCTTAAATTGTTGTTTAACAACTTGAACATAAGGTTTATTCAGATCTGGACCAATTTCGAAATTTGCATATGAGAAATTACCGGAATTGTTATATGTTGTTTCCGGCCTCATTTAAACATGCTTTGATGTGTTGCTCTTGTTTGCATCATCTCTTGCCATGAGTAGCTTCATCTAGATTTGTCATGCATCATGTTTATTGTGCATCTTGTCATGTTCATGTGTGGTGTGTTTACCTTTGTTGTGTGCTTCTTCTTGTTAGTTCCTGTTTCGCTATGATCGTGAGGATTCGTTCGTCTACGCTTGGTTCGGCTTCATCCGTTCATCTTCTTCATGGACTCGCTCTTCTTCCTTGCGTGATTTCAGGCAAGATGACCGCTACCCTGGATCTCACTACTATCATTGCTATGCTAGTTGCCTCGTTCTTTCGCTATGCTGCGTTACCTATCGCCTGTTTATTCAAGCCTTCCCAAATGGCCATGTCAGCCTCTAACCTTTGACACCTTTCCTATGCAAACCGTTGTTTGTCTATGTTACCGCTTTGCTTAGCCCTCTTATAGCGTTGCTAGTTGCAGGTGAAGATGAAGATTGCTCCATGTTGGATTATGTTTATGTTGGGATATCACAATATCTCTTATATTATTAATGCATCTATATACTTGGTAAAGGGTGGAAGGCTCGGCCTTATGCCTGGTGTTTTGTTCCACTCTTGTCGCCCTAGTTTCCGTCATATCGGTATTATGTTCCCGGATTTTGCGTCCCTAACGCGGTCGGGTAATTTATGGGACCCCCTTGACAGTTCGCTTTGAATAAGACTCCTCCAGCAAGGCCCAACCTTGGTTTCACCATTTGCCTCACCACCACCTACTTTTCCCTTGGGAGTCGCTCTCTAGATGGTCATATTTATTTAGCCCCCCCGGGCCAGTGCTTCTCTAAGTGCTGGTCCGAACCGAGCTGCCTGCGGGGCCACCTTGAGGCAACCTGAGGGCTGGTTTTACTCGTAGCTAGTCTCATCCGGTGTTGCCCTGAGAACGAGATATGTGCAGCTCCTATCGGGATTGTCGGCGCATCGGGCGGCTTTGCTGGTCTTGTATTATTGTTGTCGAAATGTCTTGTAGCCGGGATTCCGAGACTGATCGGGTGTTCCTGGGGAGAAGGAATATCCTTCTTTGATCGCGATAGCTTATCATGGGCTAAATTGGGACACCCCTGCAGGGTATAAACTTTCGAGAGCCGTGCCCGCGGTTATGTGGCAGATGGGAATTTGTTAATATCCGGTTGTAGTAAACTTGAAGCAAACTCTTCTAAAATACACCAACCGTGTGCGTAACCGTGAGTGTCTCTTTTCGGGGTTGATCGAGAGGAGAACACGGTTTCTGGGTTATGTCTGGCGTAAGAAGGAGTTCAGGATCACTTCTTGATCATTACTAGTTGACGATCGTTCCTTTGTTTCTCTTCTCGCTCTCATTTGCGTTGGTTAGCCACCATATATGCTTAGTCGCTGCTGCAACCTCACCACTTTACCCCTTCCTTCCCCTTTAAGCTTTGCTAGTCTTGACACCCATGGTAATGGGATTGCTGAGTCCTCGTGGCTCACAGTTTACTACACCACCAGTTGCAGGTACAGGTTATGCGATGATCATGACGCGAGAGCGATGTTTATTTGTGTTGGAGTTCTTCATCTGCTTCTTCGATCAGGGGATAGGTTCCAGGTCGGCAGCCTGGGCTAGCAGGGTGGATGTCGTTTGAGCTTCTGTTTATGTTTCATCCGTAGTCGGATGTTGATCTTGTATATGATGTGGTTGTATTCTTGTGGCATCTGTGCCTTATGTATGTATCCCCATCTATTATGTAATGTTGATGTAATGATATCCACCTTGCAAAAACGTTTCAATATGCGGGTGTATCCTTGGTGGGACCTTCGAGTTCCTTTTGGATAGGGTCGCATCTTGGGCGTGACATCGGTATGGCGCTACTGGGCGTCTCTTGGCGAGAGAGTGGTGTTAGCGGGTTGTTGGGGACGTGCTGAGCATGGGAGCGTGCTCGGGCGCGACGCGCGTGAGCTCTAGCCACGGCGGCGACATCATCGGCGGCGACCGAAGCTCGGTCAAGTGCGGGCGAGGGTGCTACGGTGCGGGAGCGAGCAAATTGAAGGAGGGGAAACAGTCAGGGCCTCACAGAGATCTCTATGACGTCGTCGGCGATCTCGGGGACGCGCTGGAGTCGACGAACGGGGGTGGCGATCACCGGCGACCGAAGCTTGAAGACGGAGTCAAGGCGATCATCTTGGGGCGTCCGGGCACTCGGGGCTCGCTCCAGGCGGCGTAACGGATGGTGGCGGAGCTTGCATACGACATGGGGAGGCAATGGAAGCATGGTGGGCGTGGCTACGGCGAGCGGCGGCGACGAGCTCGGCTCGGTGGTGCAGGGGAGGAGCTAGGGAGGAGTGGAGAGGCCAGGGAGCGAGGGAGAGGAGAGAGGGGTCACGGGCGTCCCCGTGGCATCGCTAGAAGGGTCGGGGAGGGGGGAAGCAGGCAGGGAGGAGGCCACGGCGACGGCAGCGCTCGCCACCGAGCTGCTTTGGGGCGAGGGGAGGAAGACGACAGGAGGGGTGGCCTGCTGGGCTGGGCCAGCTCCTGGGCTGCACAGTGCTGGGCCTATGGGCTGTAAGTAAGCGCCAGGTAGGGTCAGGTGAGCCTCTGTTCTTTTCCTATTTTAATTTTTTGTTATTTTGTTTTGATTTCGTTTGAGAACTAAATCATTTTAAAACTTTCTGTAAATTTTTATGTGAGATCAGAGAGATAGTCGAAGGCCACATGCAAATTTACAAAAATATTTGAACATTATTTCTTATATAGCCGAAATAATTCCAACCCAAATACGTTATTGATTTAAATCAAAGGCCCAAAATAAATTATTTTTGTGACTCCAAAAATATTGGTTTGAATTTTATCTCATGCCAATATTTTCATAGAATAACAGGAACATTTTCTTGGACTCATTTGATGAGATTTAAATGTTGGTTATTTTTAGAGGTTTTTCTGAGGCTTCTGAAAATTCCTCAATTCAAGTTCCATTTGAATTTAAACATGATGCTCACAAGGAAACTAGCCTAGGTTAGACCAGAATTAGGGATGTGACAACTCACCCCCACTAAGCAAGAATCTCGTCCCGAGATTCAAGACGTGATGTGAGAAGACAAAGGGGACACTAAGTATCACAAACTTCATGATCCAACTGTCTTCTCGAGGGTGTTGATTTGTTGACTCAAATCGATCTTGACGTCTTTGCCTGCGAGGTCTTCATCCAACACGATGACGCACGTAGGAGACTCTACAGAAAACGATCTCCTCAAAGATCGAGTATTCAAGATCAACTCATGGAGTGAGAGGTAAGAACATCTCCCGAGCTGAGATACGAAGCTTTCATCCAAAGGGATGGACTGGGACAGATGTCAAAGGTTCACTAGGTAGGAAACAATTCCACACTTAAGAAGGTGGTGATCTGTTGTCAACGTAGCGAGGAGTTGAGTTGCCATGATACCACAACAAGACACCTTAGGGACGGTGACTCGTAGATATATCCCCTTAAGTGGCAAAAAGAATTACCTTTGATTCACAGATCATTGAAACTCTTTATACCGGCCTAAGGCAAATCACAATCGATCATTTGAAGGAGTCCGAAAGAATGACATTCTCGGGCCATAATGGATGATGTGGACTACCTTGTTGAAGGCAAAGCAATGGATGATTTTGCTTATCATCGGAGATGGATGGGACCCAAGGTAGGGTGGCACGATGACAGTGCAAGCTGGGAGAAAAATTGCAAATGCTGGGAATGATTCCAGTAACTGGGGAGAAACTCAACAGTAGAGAGTGAGTCCACCGTTGAAAAGTTATAGCATAACCGAGGAGACTGGGAGCAATCTCAGTTAGTGGCTATGATAGCACCTAGTGCTTGTTCGTGCTCTCAAGAACTTGAGCATTTCCATATTCATCAAGGTTATACCAATATCCGTGACAAGGATCCTGGCAACACAACATACTACCATGATGAATATTGGTGGAGGATGCAGATGCAAAGGAAGACAACACTTTCTCAGATTTCACCTTAGCGGGGCCAAGGGGACAAAATCTGGATGATCGACCGAGAGACATTTAGCACTCCGCTTCTAATGTTCTCCTTGATGTGCCAAAGGCAACCCATTAATTAAAATGGTTTGGTATCTAGAACATCAAGTAAAGGTCGGACTTCGGGAACACCAAAAATCCATAAGGAACAACTAGGGAGTAAATCCTACGAAATCCTTATGGGGAGGTGGCCAACTTCCTCAATCAAGATACTACGATAACAGGTCTTCTGGCTGGGTGTTTTGGCCACGACATCCACTTTACCGGGTTACAGAGACCAATATTATAGTTCTTGGGACACGTTCATATATGCCTGAGAATCAGATCTAGCTGGTGTTAGAATAATCCAGACTCATCGAGTCTAGAAAGAAAAATGAAAATTTGCAACACAAATCGACGAGATGATGTTGCGAGATTCTCGGGGAATGAACTATGATAGCAAGCTCCAAAACATGAGTTGGTTCTGCTACAACATGTGAACATGTTGTCCGAGACATGCATGACCACACAGTAGTCTTATAAATAAACACTACCGAGTTCAGGAGGGGAACCATTATCAAGGATATCGAACTCCTTGCATAAGTCTTGCTCTTGAGAAGGAACTTCTTCTCCTTGAACAAATCAATCAGTGGCTTGGTGTGCTAGGAATACATATAGAATGAAGGTTGCAAGTCTCCGAACCACAAAATACTTCACACGTATGCATGACTGATTTGGGATGATTCCAAAGGAAGCAACATTGACTTTCTCGAATCCACGGCGGCAACTTGCATCAAATGCACATGAACTGGAGGAAGTCACTTCTTACATCCGAACACATGCTTCATGAGCTAGCATGAAGAAATGCTTTCAAAAGTTTCCAACACTAGCTTAATGTTTAACAAAATCATGGAGAAGGTAGTAGTGTTGCTGATGGGCTCACCAACAATTCATCCAGGTTTCCATCAAAATGGAATTCCATAATTATGTGAACAAGTGATAGCATTGGTCAGACCAAAGGATATAATGGTGTATGCCCGAGGAGTCAACCAAGAGTAAGACAACATTACAAACATCATTGGTTCTGATTTGATTTTAGGATAACACATGCTCAAATCAAAGTTTTGGCAAGACAATAGATCCAACAATTGACCACGAGGTTCAATCGAGGAAGATATAATCTATCTTCAACACACACACACACACACACACACACACACACAAGATATCCCTTAAAATGAACTAAGTCGGACAAGCTTTCATCTTCCAACTCTCCAAGTTGTTGTTTAGCTTAACCAACTAGCTCAGGGTATGCGACACAGATTCTTGGAGAAAGGGGTGGTTTACAGAAAAACCAACTTGATCACGAACTCAACATAGCAGTCAGGTGACGACCTGGTGATACTTCCGAGAAGATATTCGGAAAATCACGAACCACCGCTATGTTACTAAGCTCGAGAATAATCTTGCTTCTAAGGGCAAGACGAAATGATCAAATAAGCAAGGGATTGGCATAGCCCTAACTCATTGATCGAAGAGTGTACCGGAATTAAGGACTAGGTAGCACAATCTATCTTAGAATGATGATTCAATAACCAACACGCTAAGAATGAGAATATTGTCCATTTAACTACCAAGCAACGGAGTTGCTGGGAGTATAGATTTCACACATCACGAATCACTTGTCGGCATTCCGATTGTGACAACACGGAACCGGGGAATGAGTAATGATGGCGAGAAGTATTACTACGTCAAGAATTCACAAGAGCCGGTGCAATTCTCATGAAAATCCTGACATAAAGGGGGTAATACTCCAGGGTGGAACAGAATCAAAACTGGATTGCATTTGATCTGCAGAATACAACTGTTTTCACCCAATCCTGGAAATGGATAAGGTACTGGAGTTTGTTTCTCCTAGTCATTCCGAATAGAATGGCTTGATGGACCACAAGAGTAATATGCATCGATAACACGGGTGCACGACTACTCTTGACTATCAATTGATAGACGATGCCAGAAACAACTAAGGAGGGACAACTCAAAAGAACATATGATTTTCCGAGTTGTGGATGCATAGATTAGTATGTCGAACCAAGTTCAACAAGTTTCTTCCAGGTAATCCATGCAGAGAGGTAGGACTGGCAGAGTATCAACATAGAATCGAGAACTCGTCAAGAGCACTCTGGTTGTGATCTTTTGGTTCAAAAGAACTTCTGCCAAGAATGGTTCATGGTATTTGGAAGAAGGGAATACCACGAACCTCGAGGACTAACGCAAAGGTTACTAATAACCTAAAGGAACTAGAAAACACTATAAACATGAAGTAAGTAGGGTGAATCTCGGGTTCAAGACCCAAGGAGTAGAATACCTACGACTAAGTGGCATCACGCGATGCTTTCAAGAATAAAGGCCAGAATCATCACATTGGGGATGCAAAGCATGGCTAGATTACTAGGTGACTCCCTAAAACACCTAGGTTCATAATAATAGCTCCAACATATATGTCGAGGCAACAGAGTACCTCAACTCGACGATTAATGTGGTTAATCTGGCCGAAAGGAACATCGTGAACGGACGGAAAGGATTTGCAAATGCATCACACTATTTATAAACCTAGGATGACTCGGAAAGCATAACAACTGTAAATGCTCAAAAAAAATTTGAGACATGTTACAAAAATGGCGGCGTAACCACTCAGAAGCACAATATCAAGCTTTCGAGATCAACAATTAACATACGGAAGTAGTAGAAACTGAATCAAGGCTTAAATCAGAAAATTCAATAATACCAAAGCTGTCAGGACCCCGATTCTAAGTCACACGGATCTAGCCTGTAACACCTCATATCACTTTGCGGCCTCACGCACGGTATTCCCACGGGTGTCGCCTTACCATGGCCCGGGACCGTTTGCACCATTTGGCTCATGTATATGATAGTGTCACTAGCATCCATATGACAGAGAACCCGGGCCGACATGGCTAGTCGTGAACCCAAAGCGGCACTAACTTATGGGGACAGGCATACATGAATCAACATCGAGCATGTAGGTCAGCAGCGTGTGAATCCAGGCTGTAGCACTGGGCCAATAGGACTCCGGGAACCCGGGCTGTAGCAGGCTAGGCAGGACTCCGGATGTCACCGCGTGACATTTCCCCGAAGGGACAGACACAGGAACGAAGTGAAACACATGCCGCCATCAAGCGTTAGGAGCGAGTCTTTGGGCTAGCAGGACTACAGTGAACCGGGCTGTAGCGTACTACTATGGCTCATGGAAGCACTAGAATACATTTCCCCATAAGAGAGGCTGCCAAGGATAAACAACTAGATTTGTCGGATCCCACACACACCAAGCATTTCAATCATACACACAATATGCTCGATATGTGCACATACAACATGGCATCACAACAAGACTCTACGACTCAGAGTATTTATTCACTAGGCTCCGGAGAGCCAGATATTACAAACATGGGTCTCATGACCCAACATTCAGAGCATACAAATCAAAGGACAGGCGGAAGCTTAACATGTCTGAGTACAGACATCTACAAATGAAAAAGGCTTAGAAGCCTGACTATCTACCAGATCCTGCCGAGGGCACAAGATCGTAGCTGAGGTAACGAGCTAAACATCGAAGTCCACGCGGAACTACTAGCAAGACTGAAGTCTCTCTGCAAAAACATAAATTAAGCAAACGTGAGTACAAATGTACCCAGCTGTCGGATTTCGGGTTCCGGCAGACCCTCTAGGTTCGAACACTGGGGTGCGCATGGAGATCTCGCCCTCTACCTACCTGCACCCCACCGCCTCGCTAGGATCTAAGCTACGAAAAGAACAACACAAGAGACACAGGGTTTATACTAGTTCGGGCCACCATTCTGGTGTGGTGGATTGCCTCTTGGGCTGATGGTGATGAACAATACAAGGAAGAACAGCCTCGCGAGGGTCTGTTCTTGGCCGGGGGATGAACTGCTAGGACGAGTTCAGTCGCCCTTGTCTGTCTCTTTTGGATGCTACTCGATGCCTCTATCAATCCATCCTTAGATGATCGATCCGATTCTAGATGCCTCTACCCTGTGGGTGGCTAGTCCTATTTATAGGCAAAGGCCCTGGGCCTCTTCCCAAATATTGAGCGGGAAGGGCGCCAACAATTGGCCATTTTGAAGGGGAACATCTAGTACACTTATCCTGACTAAAGTTGGTCCTCGCCGTCAAAGGCTCGTGGTGACGCCTGCTTGGGCTCCACAATGACTTCCTTCCCGCCGTTCTGACGGTCTTGGTCTTGTTGCAATCAAACGGATGCCTTTGCTTGATGCTCTCGCCGCGCTTGCTCCCTTTGCACCAAAGAGGAAAGGAGGACACTGCGTGGGGTGGCGCTCGGCGCCCTTGGTCGTCATGGCTTGCGTCATGGGCACCTCGTGAGGTACCCGACTTGATCTCTCCGCCTCCTCACGAGCCAGCTCGATGAGGCCGTGCTGAGGAAGCTCCCTGTCGTCCGCCTCATGAGGCTTGGCCCTCGCGAGGGTCTTGAGCTTGTTTTGATGAAGATGGGCCGTCTTTGGGCCCCCTTTGAGCCACGCCCGCAGTCGCAGGCAAGTCTGGGGACCCCGTTCCCGAGCATGCCGACAAGAGCCCCCCGGGCCCAAGGCGCGCCCGGGCTTGGCCGAGCAGAGAAGCGAAAGGGCAAGTGCGAAGGGCCGCGGGCCCTAACAGCCTGCGGCCTTGGGCGCCGCGTGGCGGTTCATTGGACGTGGGTGCCTTAGCGACCGCGCGAGTTGATAAAGGAGCGGCATCTGTCTAGGCTTTGCTTCCATTGCTTTCTCCGGTTGCTGCTCAGATCCCCTTTCTTGCGCCTTCCCTTCCTGCCTCCGAAATCTTCAGATCTACTTCGACCGCGAGCCCTAGCAAGACATGGCGCCTGGCCAGACCCCTGCCGGAGCTTGGTACTCGCCCGCCTTGGACTAGCCGAACGTGTCGGAGGCGAGCCTTGCCCGGGTGGGCCAGATGGTGGCGGCGCAAGGCATCGACGGGGCGAAGGTGTTCAAGGCCGGCTCCGCCATTCCTGAGGGCCAAGGGAGCACCTTCTATCCGCTCTTTGTAAGCACCATTGCTGCCGGTCTGGTGCCTCCCTTTTCCGAGTTCTTATTCTCTGTCCTCCGCCATTACAAGCTACAAGCTCTGCATCTCCACCCCAACTCTGTTCTTCTTCTGGCGATCTTCGCCTACTATTGTGAGGCTCACGTCGGGGTGCAGCCCTCAGTGGCCTTGCTGCGTCACTACTTCTCCCTCCGGACCTCTCGTGGTCCCATCTCCGCGTGCGCGAGCTTTGTCGCGTATGGTAGCTCCATCGCCATCTCGTACCCCGGGAAGAGGATTGAGGGCTTCAGGAGCAAGTGGGTCTTGGTAGATGTTGGGCGCATCCACCCTCGGCTGATCCTGCCCACGGAGCACCCCACGAGCTCCGACGATTGTTCTCGAGCGGAGCTCGTGGACCCCCGCGTGAGGCTGGTGTTGGAGAAGATGGACGCGGATCTGAGGCCGTCAAGCATGGCGGCGGCGAAGTTGACCTGCGCATCGCTACTGAGGGAATTCCTGGAGCATCAGCTGGCATCGCTTCGTCAGTACTCACTTCCGCTGTGGAGGCCCCGCACGAGCCCCGCAGTCTTGGCCAACGAACATCTGGCTGCGGTCCTCCAATCGTTGGTCGGGGGCGACGTGGCGAGGTTGGAGGGCGCTCCTACGCCCCTGTTCCTCCAAGACGACTGGGAGCAGGCAGTTGAATCCATGCCCGTCTTCAACGGGGACGGGCCCGTGCCCGCGGAGGTTCCCGACAACCCGGCGGCCCTGGCGACGGTGGACGTGTCCTCCGGTGACTCCAGCGAAGGGAAGGGAGAAGAGGAGCGGGAAGGAGGGCTTGACTCTGAGGCGACCGACGGAGAGTCGAGGGCTCCCCTCCCCCGGCGCAGGTCCCGCGTTCTCCGCCTCTCACCGAGCGACGACGACGAGGATGATGACGAGCAGGGCGGCGGGAGCTTGCCCCCGATCCCGAAGAAGGACAGGACCGGGCTGGTCCCCCGCGGGTCTGCCCGGTCCCGAAGCGATCCGTAGACGCGCCTTCTGCTCCCGAGCTCCTTGAGGTTGACCCTTGCAGCCGGCTCTCGGGCTAGAAGTATGGCCGGAGGTTGCTCGAGCTCGCGAGCGACGACCAGTAAGAGCTTGATTCCTGTCTTATTTCTTGTTTTGTCGCTGAGACTTGACGTCTGTATCTCTTGGCTAGGATAGCGCCCGCGGCAAAGAAGCCGAAGGGATCTCCTGAGGTTCCACCTGGGGCAGCGCCTCTGCCCGTGAAAGAAGGTGACCGCAAGCCACGGGCCTCGCCTGCCCGGTCGTCCTCGCGAGGCCTGGCTGAGCCGCCTGGGGTGAGCTCAGCCCCCACGGCCCAAGCGACTCCTGAGGTGCCCTTGCCTGGTGCCGCCACCACAGCCGTTGGGGCGCAGCAGGCCCCGCCTCAGGACACTGTGGTCACGCTGCCACCTTCTCCTCCTACCCCGCCGACTGCTATTTCTCCGACTCCTCCCATTGTTCTGGATCGTGCCGCTGCCGAACTGGACCAGCTGCGACAGGATCTTCTGGGCGCCGACCCTCGTTTAGTGGCCGGGCGCTTGGAGCTGGCTTCTGGCTGGATTCACTCCGACGCTTCGATCTGGGCGGCGCTGGTCCAGGCCTCGACGTCTTGCGACGAGGAGAAGCAGGCTGTCCTTGGGGTGAAGGCTGCTCGCGACGCCGCCTTAGGGGAGGTAGCCGATGTCCGAGGTCGCTGCAAGGCGCTGGAGAGCGAGCTGCAGGCTCAAGAACAGCTTCGCCAAGCAGGCCCGCCTTCGCCAAGAGCAGGAGGAAGGCATGAAAGCTCGTGAGGCGGCCGTGAAGGACCGGGACGCCAAGCTCAAGAAGCGCCGTGACCGCCTAGGTGCGCTAGAGCAAGAGTTGGAGGCGAGGAAGGTCGAGCTGGACGGCAAGGCATGGGTTCTTGCCGAGGATCGCGTGGCCTTCACGGAGATGGTGGTGAAGGCTCGCACCTTGCTGAGGACGCTTTATGATAGCGTCCTGGAGAGCCCGCTGGCCGGCGCCGAGGACAGCCCCGCCAAGCTGCTTCCCTTCCTGGTTCGTGCACTTGAGGATGTCACCCTTGGCCTTGCCCCTACGGCTGAGGCCGAGGCGCGTGTCTTGTCTTCTGCAGCGCTGACGCGGGTCCTCACCCACATCTACCTTCGCGATCCCAACGTCGACCTCGACAGCCTGCTGGAGCCAGCGAGCGGCGAGCTTGCCGCTGCCGCTGCTGAGGCCGTGAAGGGTCGTGCGGAGGCTCTGCTGGGGAAGTTCCGGGCCTTCAGCACCAAGCCGAAGCGGGGTGCTGCCGACCCTGCGGCTCCACAAGGCGAACCCACTCCGCGCAGCTCCATCGCCGACAAATGACTCAGTCGTGGCTCCTGTCCTGCTTTTAATTCCTGCACATGTATCATGCCTCGGGAGGCGTTTGAACTTGCATTTGGTGTTTTGATAACAGTTATGAACTGTAATATTTGCTTTTGAATTTCTTGAGATTTGCGCTTTTCCTTCCTACTTGCTTATGTTCTACGCCGGTAGAGCCTGTCCCCGCGCATACCTCAGCGGCCGTTAGCCCCGACCGGAAACCAGGACGGGACCAAGGAGTGAGGGACTACGTGACAAGTTAGGCTCCTGAGTCGCGATGCTCAACAGTCCCCCTTGGCACACGAACAACAAGTAGGGAGGTGAGATGTGTGGGTGGATCTACCGTTCTACGTCTGCAGAGCCCGGCCCCGCGCATACCTCAACCGTCGTTAGCCTTTCGGAACTAAGGAGTGAGGGGCTACGTGATCAGTTAGGCTCCTGAGTCACGATGCTCAGGAGTCCCCCTTGACGCTCAAACGGCCTTCATACCTTGGCTCCGCTCGGGGTGGGACGCGCGACGAACCAGGCCCGGGAGGCCTAGCTGGGTGGCGTGCGTCCGGGCATGACCCAGGCGCAGCCCCCGTGCCCAGCCCCCTCGCGCGGCACTCTCGAGGGGAGGCGTTGCGATGAGGGCAGACACAGAGCTCTGGGCTCCCTGAGGTTGATGCGGCCCGGGGGCCACCCTCAGCTGTTTATCACCAGCGCGGAGCATAGCGCTTCCGTATGTGTATGGGCATAGCCGCCTCGGCGAGGTCGTCGGCCAAAGACGGAGCATGGTGCTTCCACTTGTGCGTGGGATGGGGCTCCCCTCGGGATGAACCCCCGGGGCGTGTACAGCCCCGCCCTGACACGTGGCTGGCACGGTAGGGCCTGATGAGGTGTATCTGGGCACTCGTGAGCCAGCACGGGACTCACGGGGCCCTACCTCAAGGCGGGTTGCGCCTGGCACTGGGCCTTAACTTGTGATGTGTTCCTGCAAAGTTGGTTAGATGTCGACGCTCTACGGCCTTGGGTCCCGGCCCTCGAGCTAGTCTCAGCCGTCGCTGGTATGCCAGGTCGCGATGCCATGGACAAGGCCAGAGGGTGAGGGCTGGAGAGCCAGTAGGAGCCCTGAGTCGCGATGCTCAGGTACCCCCCCCCCCTTTAATGTGCAAGCGGTCGAAATGAATGAAGAAGAGGTGCCGTGGAGTGGCATCAAATAACAAGCATGGCGGGTCGAACGCATGACCCAAAATAAACGCAAGAGGGATACATGCCGCTGGGTCTGGCCCGAGCGACTTGGGGATGACGCAGCCCGAGGGGCGCTCCCAACAAAGTAAGCTAGGAACATGAAGTAAAAGGGATACACGCCGCAGGGGCGGACCCACGCGGCCTGGGAATAATGCAGGCCTGGGGGGCGCTCCCAACTGGAAATGAAACTTGAAGGATGTCACCTGGTAACGTTGAAGACGAAGGGGTTATGGAGTAGCAGACTCGGTGGGCTGCGGGAGCCGATCCTCACGAGCCCCCAGGCCCAGGGGCCTCAGGAGGCTCCGGAGACGCTGGTGGCTCCCCGTGGACCATCTACATCTCCGCAAGGACTGCGGAACGCCTGGCCTCCTGAGCCTCCAGGATGCTTCTCATGAGGCGCTGGCGCGTGGCAGCCGCGTTCGGCAAGCCGTAGGGCATGCAGACGTAGCTGTGGGGCGGGCCTTCGCAGCGCCCAGCGAGGGGCCGAGCGCCTCTGAGGCGGCTCATGGAGCCCTGGTATGTCGATGCAGACGCGCAGCCCACCATCCTCGCCTGGATGGGGAGCTACGGCGGGTAAGCGGCGGCTGCCACTCATGACTCTTGACTCCTGCAGCTCCTGAATGATCTTGCTGACGAACTCCTGAGGGTTTGGCCCTCCTTGCCTTGCTTCTTCTTGAGGGAAACATGCTTTGAAACACGCCTCCAAGTGGTGCCCAAGTGCCTCCCTCGTGACCTTAGCAAGGTCGGTGGCCCTCCAGGGGGGAGCCCCCGAGCGCTGCCTGAGGAGGGTGCCGGGCGCGCCTTCCTATGCGACAGAAGGAGGTTCCCCCTGAGCAGGCGCGGACCCTGAGGGGCCTACCTCCTGAGGGGCCGGGCCAAACGATGTCTTCTTCTTCTTGGGGGCGGTCTCGGGAAGCCTCCTGCTTCCGCGGTCCGGGTCTTCCAGTGATGCAGCCTGAAAGGCTCGTTCCAGGGAGCACACCGCGTCTTTCTCTTCGCAGGGCACCGTGATGACTCCGCCACTTCCTGGCATCTTGAGGACGTTGTAACCGTGGTGAGTTACGACCATGAACTTGGCCAGCGCTGGGTACCCGAGGATAGCGTTATATGGCAGGCGAATGTGGGCGACGTCGAAGTTGATGAGCTCGGTGCAGTAGTCGTCGCGCGCCCCGAAGGTGACAGGGAGGCGGACCTGCCCAATCGGGACCGTGGAGCCATCGGTGACTCCGGAGAAAGGCTTGGTTGGCTGAAGCTGATTGTAAGGCACTTGGAGATTGTTGAACGTTTCTACGGACAGGACGTTGAGCCCTGTCCCGCCATGGATGAGTGTCCTGGTGACCAGCACGTTGCTGATGATTGGGGAACAAAGCATTGGGAGGACTCCGGCTGTGGCCGCACACTTGAGCTGATCCGCTAAGCTGAACGTGATGGCGCACGCCGACCACCTGAGAGGGCGTGTAGCTTCGAGCTTGGGGAGGACTGCATTCACTTCGCGGGCGAACTTTTTGAAGATGCGTTGAGAGGCTGGGGCTTGAGCTCCGCCCAAGATGCCGGGCGATCGCTGCTCCTCGGAAGCCCCCAGCCCCTCGGCCCCGATGATGGTCTTCATTTCTCCTTGGCTGCGGTGGCAAAGGAGGGAGGCCTGCGTTGCCTTGCGGGCGATCCTCACGAGGCTGATCCCTCCAGCCTCCCTCGCGCCTGATCCTACCGGCGATCCTTGCGAGGTCGGTCACGCCACCCTTGGTGAGGGCCGCGGTCTTCCCAGTGTCCTGCGTTCCTTCCTCCTCCTCGGCCGTAGCCTCGGTCGTTGCGGTCGGGGCGTCGGCCGATCCTCCCTTCTCGCACGGCTCGGAGCTCTTGACATTCGTTGGTGTTGTGGGTGTGGAGGTCGTGGTACACACAGTACCGGCTGCCCTTGGAAGACTCGGGCTGATCTGCCCCACTTGGTGTCCGGTTCTGCCATGAGCACGGCAGCCCCTTGGCGCTTCACATCCTTGGCCTTGGGTTTCTTCTCTTGGAGTCTGCGGCAGCAGCTCGAGGAAGGAGAGACGCCCTTCCTCAGCCCTGGCGCACTTGTTCGCCAAGTTGAACAGCTCCAAGGAAGTGCACAAGTCTTCATGCATCGCCAGCTCCTACTTCATCTTGACGTCGCGCACACCGTCGGAGAAGGCTGAGATGATGGCATCCTCGGTCACCTTGGGAATCTTGAGGCGTGCATTGTTGAAGCGCTGGATGTACTTCTGCAGGGTCTCCCATGGTTGCTGCTTGATGCAGCGCATGTCGCTCACGGCGGGTGGCCAGTCGCGAGTACCTTGGAAGTTGGCGATGAAGCGGGTGCGCATCTCGTCCAGGAGGAGATTGTGCCTGGAGCCAGGTTCAGGAGCCAGGTGCGGGCCCCATACTTGAGCGCCAAGGGAAACCAGTTCGCCATGACCTTCTCGTCTCCGTTGGCGGCTTCAATGCCGAGCTCGTAGAGCTCGAGGAACTCTGCACGGTCGGTCGTACCGTCGTAGCGAGGACGCAGGTCTGGCTTGAACTTGCCGGGCCACGCGACGCTGTGCAGCTCGGTGGTGAAGGCAAGGCAGCCTGCTGTGGCCACGGGAGGCCTTTGGTGACGAAGAGCTTGGTCTTGCGGGTCCCCATGCGCTGCAGCCGGGAGCAGCACGGGGTCTTGACGTGTTGGAGCAGGAGTGTGGTCGCGACGAGCCGGAGCGGGGAGCACTCGGGCAGCTTCTTGCGGGCGAGGGACTTCTTGGCAGCTCTGCTCTTGCCGCGCTGGCGCTGGACGGAGTGGGTTTCTCCCGGGGACACCACGCCTTGGGGCCAGGGCGCCTTCTTGAGGGGGAGGCAGCTGAGGCGCCCCCTGAGCTTCGTCGCCCACGCAGGGCGGGGTGCGGTGTAGCAGGACGGACGGCGCGGGGGAGCCCCTACGGTGTGGACGAGCTCGGCGACGCGGTCGAGCCACTCTTCGTAGACGTCGTTTAATGGGCGGTAGCGCCGGAGCTCGTTTGGCGCGATGAGCGCAGATCGAGCCTCCATGGGCGCGCGGAACGCGCGAGACGAAGAACCGGCTGGGGCGAGTGAGGGAGTAGCAGTGCGGCCGTCTTGCCTTACGAACGGATGCTGGGACGATGCTTGCTGCTCGTTCCCCGCCGGGCCGGTGGCAGCGTTGACGGCAGGCAACGGGGAATGACAAGGGCGGCCGCCGATGGGAGCCGTCTGGGCGACGCGGGAAGCGAGAGCGGCTCGGCGCTCAGCGCGGGCCCGACGAGCGTCAGACATGGATGCGATGGTCGGCGAAGAACAAGGCGGCGGAAGACGAATTCCGGCGCACCCCTACCTGGCGCGCCAAATGTCGGATTTCGGGTTCCGGCAGACCCTCTAGGTTCGAACACTGGGGTGCGCGCGGAGATCTCGCCCTCTACCTACCTGCACCTCGCCGCCTCGCTAGGATCTAAGCTACGAAAAGAACAACACAAGAGACACAGGGTTTATACTAGTTCGGGCCACCATTGTGGTGTAATACCCTACTCTAGTTTGTGGTGTGGTGGATTGCCTTTTGGGCTGATGGTGATGAACAATACAAGGAAGAACAGCCTCGCGAGGGTCTGTTCTTGGCCGGGGGGATGAACTGCTAGGAGGAGTTAAGTCGCCCTTCTCTATCTCTTTTGGATGCTACTCGATGCCTCTATCAATCCAACCTCAGATGATCGATCCGATTCTAGATGCCTCTACCCTGTGGGTGGCTAGTCCTATTTATAGGCAAAGGCCCTGGGCCTCTTCCCAAATATTAAGCGGGAAGGGCGCCAACAATTGGCCATTTTGAAGGGGAACATCTAGTACACTTATCCTGACTAAAGTTGGTCCTCGCCTGTCAAAGGCTCGTGGTGGCCTTTGCTTGGGCTCCACAATGACTTCCTTCCTGCCGTTCTGACGGACTTGGTATTGTTGCAATCGAAATGGATGCCTTTTCTTGATGCTCTCGCTGCGCTTGCTCCCTTTGCACCAAAGAGGAAAGGAGGACCTTTGTCTTGGGCTGGCGCCTCTGGCGCCCTTGGTAAATCATGGCTCGCGTCATGGGCACCTCGTGAGGTACCCCGCCTTGATCTCTCCGCCTCCTCGCGAGCCAGCCTGATGAGGCCGTGCCTGAGGAAGCTCCCTGTCATCCGCCCCGCGATTCTTGGCCCCTCGCGAGGGTCTTGAGCTTGTGTTGATGAAGATGGGCCGTGCTGGTCCCCCTTTGAGCCACGCCGCAGGCCGCAGGCAGGCAAGTCTGGGGACCCCCGTTCCCAGAACGCCGACACCAGCAAGACTTACATCAGAACTAACTACATATGCATCGGTATCAAGAAAGGGGGTGGTGGAGTTTAACTGCAGCAAGCCAGCTTTGACTCGGTGGCTCTCCTAAACTACGACTGCAAGTAACTCTTTTGAGGTGGCGCACACGAGTCCACATATTCGCCATATCAATACACCACTATGGATCCGCTCCCGTCTCCCTACGAGAAGGCCATCCATAGCACTCACGCTTGTCTTGCGAGTTTTAGAGTATCCACTTTCACTTTTCTATGAACTGTTATAGGCAACCTAAAAGTCCTTTACCATGGACGCGACTATTCGAATAGATGATGTTAACCCTGCAGGGGTGTACTTCTTCACACACGCTCTCACCACTTATCGCCGTTTACACGACATGTACTCGGCAACCTTCAAGTGGAAGCCCAGCGAGGGTGTCGGCCACGGCCTACCTAAACACTCAAGTCTCTAGTCTAGGTTTATCGCCTATTCAGGTTCCATCCGCAGGAGTCCGGCCGAGGTTTCCACATACTGCCCCGAACGATGTGTACAGGGTTCCGCGACACCAAACTGGCGCCCGGTATACCTGTCCACGTGCCTACCGCATCACAGCCCACCCCTCGGGGCAGCGCTGCCCACGGCCTCCAGCAAACCACAAACACCAGAAACTACTTGCAACTCCTTGACAGAGGACAAGGGTGATTAAGAAGCCAAGAGAGTCAATTAAGGATCCCAATGTGTGGTAGTAGCTGTTTCATGGATCATAAACACAGAACTCAGTTCCTGAGGACGGATTCAATGAGACAACCCACCATGTACTCCTACATGGCCTGTCACCGCTACCTTTACCAAATCGTGTTCACACACTTAGCTCACACATAGTAGGACATGCTCACACGCCTCTGTTTCATCCCCGATGAATCAGACCTGACTCAACTCTAAGCAGTAGCAGGCATGACAATCAAGCATGAATGAGTAGGCACAATAGGGCTCAAACAACTCCTACTCATTCTAGTGGGTTTCATCTATTTACTGTGGCAATGACAGGTCATGCAGAGGATAAAGGGGTACAGCTACCGCAGCAAGTAATAGATGAATCGTTGTTGTCCTAATGCAGTAAAAGAGAGCAGCAGCGAGAGAGTAGGATTGTATCGGAATGAACAAGGGGGTTTTGTGTCAGGACCCCGATCCTAAGTCACACCGACCTAGCATGTAACACATCATATCACTTTGCGGCCTCACGCACGGTATTCCCACGGGTGTCGCCTTACCATGTCCCGGACCGTTTAAGTCTTTTGGCTCACGTATATGATAGTGTCGCTAGCATCCATATGACAAAGAACCCGGGCCGACATGGCTAGTCGTGAACCCAAAGCGGCACTAACCTATGGGAACAGGCATACATGAATCACATCGAGCATGTCGGTCATCAACGTATATATCCGGGCTGTAGCACGGCTATGAGGACTCCGGTATTCGGGCTGTAGCAGGCTAAGGCAGGACTCGAATAACCCAGCGTGACATTTCCCGAAGGGACGTATATAGGAACGAAGTGAAACACATGCCGCCAGGTCCAAGTGTCCAAGCAGTAGTGTCAAGGGCTAGCAGGACTCCGGTGAACCGGTCAGAAGCGGACTACTATCGCTCGTAAGCACGAGACTACATTTCCCCATATGAGAGGCTGCCAAGGATAAACAACTAGTTTGTCGGATCCCACACATACCAAGCATTTCAAACATACACACATTATGCTCAATATGCGTAGATACAACATGGCATCACAACATAACTCTACGACTCAAATATTATTCATTAGGCTCCGAGGAGCGAGATATTACAAACATGGGTCTCATGACCCAACACTCGAAACATACAAGTCAAAGCACAACCGAAGCTAATCATGTCCGGGTACGTATAACTATAAATGGAAAAGGCTGAGAAGCCCGACTATCTACCAGATCCTGCCGAGGGCACAAGATCGTAGCTGAGGTAACAAGCTAAACGTCAAGTCCAAGCGGAACTACTAGCGAGACCGACGCCTCTCTCGCAAAACATAAAATAAGCAAACGTGAGTACAATTGTACTCAGCAAGACTTACATCGTAACTAACTACATATGTATCATTATCAAAAGGGGTGGTGGAGTTTGACTGCAGCAAGCCAGCTTTGACTCGGTGGCTATCCCGAACTACGACCGCAAGCAACTCTTTTGAGGTGGCGCTACGCAGTCCGCATATTCACCATATCAAATACACCACTATGGATCCGCTCCCGTCTACCTACGAGAAACGCCATCCATAGCACTCACGCTTATCTTGCGTATTTTAGAGTATCCACTTTCACTTGTCTATGAACTATGCAAGGTCCAAGTTTCCATATCCGAGGAATCCGCTATTCAATAGATAATGATAACCCCTGCAGGGTGTACTTCTTCACACACGCTCTCGCCACTTATAGCCCTCAGACACGTCATGTACCTCGGCAACCTTCAAGCGGAAGCGGGCGAGGGAGTCGGCCACACGACCTGACTAACCACACAAGTCTCTCGTCTGTGTTTATCGCCTATTCGGGTTCCATCCGCAAGGAGATCCGGCCGGGTGTCGCCACGGCCCCAAACGATGTGAGCAGGGTTCCCAAGCCCACCAACCGGTGCCACTTGGTACACCGTGCCCTTGTGCCTAGTCTGTCCCAAGCCCACTGCATCTGGGTGCCACTTGGTAGACTACTAACACTACCTACAAACACCGTAAACTAGTTGCAACTCCTGGACAGAGATCAAGTTGATTAATAAGTCGAGAGGGGTCGAGTTACCGGAACCCAATGTGTGGTAGTAACTGTTCATGGATCACAAACACAGAACTCAGTTCCCGAGGACGGCTGCAATGAGACAACCCACCATGTACTCCTACATGGCCTCTCACCGCTACCTTTACCAAATCGTGTTCACACACTTAGCTCACACACAATAGGACATGTTTATAACAATTCCAATTCATTCCCGATGAATCAGACCTGACTCAACTCTAAGCAGTAGCAGGCATGACAACAAGCATAAATGAGTAGGCACAACATGGCTCAAACAATTCCTACTCATGCTAGTGGGTTTCATCTAATTACTGTGGAATGACAGTCATGCAAAGGATCAAGGGGTTCAGCTACCGCAGCAAATAACACATGAGTCGTTGTTGTCCTAATGCAATAAAATAGAGCAGGAGCGAGAGTGGGATTGTATCGGAATGAACAAGGGGTTTTGCTTGCACAGCACTTCAAGATAATAGTTCTTCATCGGTGTCATCGAATAATCATCGCTTGTACATCGCTCACCGGAGGGACAATTACCGCAAGAATCGAGAAAGAGCACAATCAATGCAATGCACATATATGATGCATGATCATGTTAAGGAACTGAATTCACCTAATGCAACAGTAATCCAAGTTAATTGAAGTGGAATTCAAACAAGGTTGAACTCCAACTCCAAATGCTATTTCATAAATTACCCTAATCATGATTCATCCTATTCAGTGAGGTTAACTTGTTCAAACATGCATGATCATGGCATAAACAGATTCTTCATATTTTTCTGATCATTTTTCATATATAAATTATTTCCATCCGAGTTACGGTTGAATTTATATGATTTTTAGAAGTTTAGAGTATTTTACGGAATTTCCTGAATTATTATAAATCCGTAAAAATGATTATGGCGTCGGCCCACGTCGAGGAGTGACGTCGGCAGGTCAATCAGGCGCCCAGGTCAAACCTGACCTGTGGGTCCCAGCGTGTCGATGGCACAACTATTTAACCCGGTTATTTAGCCTTAAGTTAATTTTAACTAAGCTGTTTGTGGGGCCGGGCCCACTAGTCAGCGACTAACTAGCTAACTAACCTAGGTTAATTAGTGTTAAGCTAATACTAACTAAATTGTCAGGGGGGGCCCACACATCAGTGGCCTTGCACGGGAGGTCAACCCATGGTCAATCCCGGCCAACTTCGCCGAGTTGACCCATGGCTCGTCGCCGCGGAGCCGAGACGGAGGGGTGCGGAGTTTCCTCCTCCGTGACCAAATGGCCGGCGAGGGCGTCTATGTGACGCGGGCGCCGTCTGCCGAGTAGTGGCAGCGGCTGGGCCTAAGGTGGCCGGAGTCGTCACCGGCGTCGCCGACCGTGGTGGTCGCCGGAGCTCGGGCGAAGCTCGAGTCGACGCCTTCTGATGGCCGGGAGGCTCGTCGAGGCACCCTCGTGATCTATGTAGCGGGGAGAAGGTTGAGCACGACAGCCGGGCCACTAGGTGGCCGGAGGCACGCCGGGCGGGCGGTCATAAACGGCGGCGGGTTTCGGTCATGGTGGGAATGGGGGCTAGAGGGGAGAACGAGTCGGGAAGAGGGGCGAGGGGCGCAGGAGCTCACCGCGGTTCCTTGATGGTGGTCATTGGGCTCGGGAGAGGCCGAGCAAGCGGGCGGCGATGGAGATCTCCTGCACCCGAGGGGGATGAAGGGTCGGGAGGTGCTTGAGGCGTCTGGCGGGGCGGCTCGGTGGGGAGGAAGAGGAGGGCCTTGGAGCTGGTAGGCTAGTTGGGGAGCGAGGAGGCCCCCTGTGGCCGCAGTGGTGGCGAAGGGCGTCGCTGGCTCCGGCCTCGGCCGCGTGAGGGAGAGGGGCCAGAGAAGAGAGAAGAAGGCACGGGAGAGTGAGGGCGGTCCAGGGGGGTGCGTGGCGGCGTTGGAGGTGTCTAGGCGTCGGGGGCCTTGAGCAGGCAGGTGGAGGTGGCCGGGCGCTGCGGCTTGCTGGGCCACCACGCTGGCCGTCCTCTGGCTGCCGAGGAGGAAGACGACAGGGGAGAGCAGTGGGCTGGGCCGCCTGGTGGGCTGCCAGCTGGGCCGGTAAGTTTTGGGCCAGGTAAGTTATTCTCCCTCCTCTCTGTTTTTATTAGTTTTAGTTTTCTAATTTTCTGCAGATGTTTGGCTTTATTAAAAATACTAATGCTACCCCAAAAATCATGAAACTTGCTCAGGCCTACTGTTTGGAAAATATCCAACAAAGCAAACATTTAAGTTCATGATTATTTGAGCATTTAAAATATTTTATAGTATTTAAATGCCCAAATGCAAATACCATATGAATTAATTCAAAAGTCCAAATGTCATGGAAAAATGTGCAACATCTCTGATTATCAAGCTTCAAGATTTTTCCAAAAATGGTGAACATTTTTGAAGGCCATTTGGTTCATTGAAAAATATTTTCTTAGTTGAACCTATTTGAATTGTTTTTAGTGCTAGGGCTTGATCATCCCCATTTCAAATTTTTCATGAAATTAAATATGATGCATGGATGCAATGCTACTAGTTACAAGCAAGCTCTAGGGCTGATCTGGGGCTGTGACAGCTCACCCCCACTAAACAAGAATCTCGCCCCGAGATTCAAGACGTGAGGTAAGAGGAAAAGGGAAGTCACCAACTATCACAATCTTCATGATCCATTTGCCCTTCTCGAAGATGTTGATTCACTCCATCATCTTGGTCTTGACGTCTTCGAGATCTTCACCCGACACGACAACAGAAAGAGGGGGAAAACCCTACATGATTCGATCTTCACGAAGATCAAGTAAACATGATCGACTCACGGACTGAGGCGGTGACACATCTCGGGTTGAGACATAAAACACATCGAGAGGGATGGAGAACAACGACGAGGTTTGATTAGTGGCAACAATTCCATGCTTAGAAGGATGGCGGATGGTGTCAAGGTGGTGAGGAAACATTTACCATGATCCCGTAACGGGACACCTCGAGAAAGGTGACGCAAAGAACTATTTACTTAAGTGGCAAAAAGAATTACTTTTGAATCAGAGATCATCGAAGCTCTTCATACCATCCTAAGGCAATTCAAAAAGATCGTTTGGTGGAGTGCAAGGAATGGCATACCCAGACTAGAATGGATGATGTGGACTACCTTGTTGAAGACAACACGATTGGATGATTTTGCTTATCACCGAAATGGATGGGACCCATGGTAAGTCCACCGTTGAAGATGATCTTGGACAGCAATCGGGAGAAGGCGGAACCATGGAAAATTGGCACGATGGGATGCAAGCTGGGAACAAAATGCAAATGTTGGGAATGTTCCAACCATCACATCTGCCTGAGATTCAGATCTGGTTGGTGTTAGGATATTCCAGACTCATCGAGTCTGGAAAGAAAAATGAAAGCTTGCAACACAAATCGACGGAAAGATGTTGCGAGATTCTCGAATGAACTACGATAGCAAGCTCCAAAACATGAGCTGGTTCTGCTACAAACCTGTGAACACGCTTGTCCTAGACAAGCATGACCACATGGTAGCCTTATAATAAGACACTACCGAGTTCGGTGGGGGAACCATCATCGAGGATATTGAAATCACTTCATAAGTCCGGATTAGCTCTCATGAAGGAACTTCTTCTCCTTGAACAAATCAATCAGTGGCTTGGTGTGCTAGGGATACATACGGAATGAAGATGATCAGTCTATCAAACCATAGAATATTTTGCACATGCATGACGGACTTGGGATGATTCCACAGCAGGCAAAACAAACCTTTCTCAAGTTCATGGCGGCAACTTACATCAGATGCACATGAACTAGAGGAAGTCACTACTTTCATCCAAACATATGCTTCATGAACGAAACACGAAGAGATGCTTACACAAATTTCCAACACTAGGTTGATGTTCAACACGACTCATGGGGGAGGACGAAATGCTACTGATGGTCTCAACAGCAACTCATCGGAATTTCCATATCACTGGACTTCCACCATCATGTGAACACGGTGATAGCATTGGTCAGACCAAAAGACATAATGGTGTATGCTCGAGGGATCAACCACGAGTAAGACAACATTACGAATATCGTTGGTTCTGATTTGACTTGACAATGGCCCATACTCAAATCAAAGAATTGGTAGGACAATAGATCCAACAACTGATCACGAGGAACGATCGATGAAGATATCATCTTTCTTCAACACACACTACACAAGAATATCCCTTTGGATCGAACTAAGTTAGGCGAGCTTTTATCTTCCAACTCTCCAAGTTATTGTCTAGCTTAACCAACTAGCTCAGGGATATTCAACACAGATTCTTGGAGAAGGGGTGGTTTACAGGAAAACCAACTTGATCGCGAGCTCAACACAACAGTCAGGAAACAACCCGGTAACACTTCCAAGAAGATATTTGGAAAGTCACGAACCACCGGTATGTTAGTAAGCTCGAGAGCAATCTTGCTTTTGAGGGCAAGACGATATTATCAAATGAGTGAGGACTTGACAAGATCCTAACTCATCAATCAAGGTGTGCACCAGAAATAAGGACTAGGTAGCACGATCTATCTTAGAATGATGATTTAATAACCAACACGCTAAGAATGAGAATATTGTCCATTACCACCAAGCAACGAGTGGCTCGGAGTATTGATTTCGCACATCACAATTCACTTGCCGGCATTCCGGTTACAACAACACGGAACCGAGGAATGAATAATGATAGCGAGAGTATCACTGCGTCAAGAATTCCTAAGAGGTTATGCAATTCCCATGACATTCTTGACATAAAGATGGTAACACTCCAAGGTAGAACAGAACAAAAGCTGGATTGGCATTTTGATCTGCGGGATACAACTACTTTGACCCAATCCTAGAAATGGATGAGGTACTGGAGTTTGTTTCTCCTAGTCATTCTAGAACAGAATGGCTTGACGGACCACAAGGATAAAATGCATTGATGACGAGTGCACGCCTACCCTGCACTATCAATTGATAGGCGAAGGTCGGAATGCAATCAAGAGAGCAACTCGAGAGGAACATATAATTTTCTCGAGTTGTGGATGCACAGATTAGTATGTCGAGCGAAGCTCAACATTTCTTCCGGATAATCCATGCAGAGAAGGTAGAACCGGCGAGTCACAATTATGAATGGAGAACTCCTCAAGAGCACTCTAGTTGTGATCTTTTGGTTCAATAAACTTCTGCCATAAGTGGTTCATGGTATTTGGAAGAAGGATATACCACGGACCTCGAGGACTATCGCAAAGGTTACTAATATCCTAAAGGCACTAGCAATACTAACGACATGAAGTAGGATGAATCTCGGGTTCAGAACCCAGGAGTAGAATACTTACTACTAAATGGCATCACGGGATGCTTTCGAAAATACTGTCCAGAATCATCACACTAGGGATACAAAAGCATTGCTAAATTGCTAGGTGACTCCCTAAACACCTAGGGTCATAATAATAATTCCAACATATATGTTGAGGCAGCGGAGTACCTCAACATACCAATTTGTGTGATTAATCTGGCCCGGATGAACATTAGAAATGGAGGGGAGGGATTTGCAAACGCATCAGACTATTTAGAGACCTGGGATGACTCGGACAACATAACGGCTGTAAATGCTCAAAATGATTTGAGACATCCTGCAAGAATGGTGGCATAACCACTCAACAACATCATAACAAAATTCTGAGATCAACAGTTATCATACAGGAATAGTAGGAACTAAACTGGGGATTAAAACCAACAATCTTAAAAGTCTAGGGATTAGTAACACGTCATCCTAATAGATAGATGAGAAGCCTAGTTCTTAACCCCGTAGAAGAGAAGAGGATGACTCAGATCAAGGCCATGAGGGATAAGGAGTAAAAAGAGCCTTACGCTCCCTTCCACAATCAATTCCTTACATAACCTAAGCATTTCTACACTCAACTTCACCGGTTTGGCTTGGTAATCCTCACAGCAAAGGCTCGATACCAACGCTGTCGGGACCCCGATCCTAAGTCACACCGACCTAGCATGTAACACATCATATCACTTTGCGGCCTCACGCACGGTATTCCCACGGGTGTCGCCTTACCATGTCCCGGGACCGCTTATGCGTCTTTTGGCTCACGTATATGATAGTGTCGCTAGCATCCATATGACAAAGAACCCGGCCGACATGGCTAGTCGTGAACCCAAAGCGGCACTAACCTATGGGAACAGGCATACATGAATCACATCGAGCATGTCGGTCATCAACGATATATCCGGCTGTAGCATCGGGCTAACAGGACTCCGGTATTCCGGCTGTAGCGTGCTAGGCGGGACTCGAATAACCTCGCGTGACATTTCCCGAAGGGAACGTATATAGACGAAGTGAAACACATGCCGCCGATCAAGTGTCCAAGCAGTAGTCTTTGGGCTAGCAGACTCCGGTGAACCGGGCTGTAGCGGACTACTATCGCCGTAAGCACGAGACTACATTTCCCCATATGAGAGGCTGCCAAGGATAAACAACTAGTTTGTCGGATCCCACACATACCAAGCATTTCAAACATACACACATTATGCTCAATATGCGTAGATACAACATGGCATCACAACATAACTCTCGACTCAAATATTATTCATTAGGCTCGAGGAGCGAGATATTACAAACATGGGTCTCATGACCCAACACTCGTGAGCATACAAGTCAAAGCACAACCGAAGCTAATCATGCAGGTACAGCATAACTATAAATGGAAAAGGCTGAGAAGCCCGACTATCTACCGAGATCTGCCGAGGGCACAAGATCGTAGCTGAGGTAACAAGATAAACGTCGAAGTCCAAGCGGAACTACTAAGCGAGACCGACGTCTCTCGCAAAACATAAAATAAGCAAACGTGAGTACAATTGTACTCAAAGAAGACTTACATCGTAACTAACTACATATGTATCATTATCAAAAGGGGTGGTGGAGTTTGGACTGCAGCAAGCCGACTTTGACTCGGTGGCTATCCTGAACTACGATCGCAAGCAACTCTTTTGAGGTGGCGCTACCGAGTCCGCATATTCACCATATCAAATACACCACTATGGATCCGCTCCCGCCTACCTCACGAAACGCCATCCATAGCACTCACGCTTATCTTGCGTATTTTAGAGTATCCACTTTCACTTGTCTATGAACTATGCAAGGGTCCAAGTTTCCATATCCGAGGAATCCGGCTATTCAATAGATAATGATAACCTGCAGGGGTGTACTTCTTCACACACGCTCTCGCCACTTATAGCCCTCAGACACGTCATGTACCTCGGCAACCTTCAAGCGGAAGCCGGGCGAGGAGTCGGCCACGACCGACTAACCACACAAGTCTCTCGTCCGTGTTTATCGCCTATTCGGGTTCCATCCGCAAGGAGATCCGGCCGGGTGTCGCCACGGCCCCAAACGATGTGAGCAGGGTTCCCAAGCCCACCAACCGGTGCCACTTGGTACACCGTGCCACTTGTGCCTAGTCTGTCCCAAGCCCACCTGTACAGGGTGCCACTTGGTAGACTAGTAACACTACCTACAAACACCATAAATTAGTTGCAACTCCTGGACAGAGATCAAGTTGATTAATAAGTCGAGAGGGGTCGAGTTACCGGAACCCAATGTGTGGTAGTAACTGTTCATGGATCACAAACACAGAACTCAGTTTCTGAGGACGGCTGCAATGAGACAACCCACCATGTACTCCTACATGGCCTCTCACCGCTACCTTTACCAAATCGTGTTCACACACTTAGCTCACACACAGTAGGACATGTTTATAACAATTCCAATTCATTCCCTGATGAATCAGACCTGACTCAACTCTAAGCAAAGCAGTGCATGACAACAAGCATAAATGAGTAGGCACAACATGGCTCAAACAATTCCTACTCATGCTAGTGGGTTTCATCTAATTACTTGTGGAATGACAGTCATGCAAAGGATCAAGGGGTTCAGCTACCGCAGCAAATAACACATGAGTCGTTGTTGTCCTAATGCAATAAAATAGAGCAGGAGCGAGAGAGTGGGATTGTATCGGAATGAACAAGGGGGTTTTGCTTGCCTGGCACTTCTGAAGATAATAGTTCTTCATCGGTGTCATCGAATAATCATCGCTTGGTACATCGCTCACCGGAGGGGACAATTACCGGCAACTGAGAAAGAGCACAATCAATGCAATGCACATATATGATGCATGATCATGTTAAGGAACTGAATTCACCTAATGCAACAGTAATCCAAGTTAATTGAAGTGGAATTCAAACAAGGTTGAACTCCAACTCCAAATGCTATTTCATAAATTACCCTAATCATGATTCATCCTATTCAGTGAGGTTAACTTGTTCAAACATGCATGATCATGGCATAAACAGATTCTTCATATTTTTCTGATCATTTTCATATATAAATTATTTCCATCCGAGTTACGGTTGAATTTATATGATTTTTAGAAGTTTAGAGTATTTTCGGAATTTCCTGAATTATTATAAATCCGTAAAATGATTATGGCGTCAAAGACCACGTCGAGGTGACGCCAAGAGGTCAACTGGGCGCCCCAGGTCAAACCTGACCTGTGGGTCCCGCGTGTCGATGGCACAACTATTTAACCCGTTATTTAGCCTTAAGTTAATTTTAACTAATTTGTTTGTGGGGTCGGCCCACTAGTCACGACTAACTAGCTAACTAACCTAGGTTAATTAGTGTTAAGCTAATACTAACTAAATTGTCGGGGGCCCACACATCGCTGACGCACGGGGAGGTCAACCCATGGTCAATCCCGCCAACTTCGCCGGAGTTGACCCAGCTGGCCGTCGCCGGGAGCCAGAATCTGGCGAGAGGTGCGGAGTTTCCTCCTCCCATGACAAATGGCCGGGCGGAGGCGTCTATGTGACGCGGGCGCTCGTCTGCGTCGAGTAGTGGCAGCGGCTGGGCCTAAAGGTGGCCGGAGTCGTCTGGCGTCGACCGTGGTGGTCGCCGAGCTCGGGCAAGCTCGGAGTCGACGCTACGGTGGCCGGGGAGGCTCGTGCGAGGCACCTACGTGATCTATGCAGCGCGGGGAGAAGGTTGAGCACGACAGCCGGGCCACTAGGTGGCCGGAGGCACGTCGGCGGCGGTCATAGGCGGCGGCGGGTTTCGGTCACGGTGGGAATGGGGGCTAGAGGGGGAGAACGAGTCGGGGAAGAGGGGCGAGGGGCGCAGGAGCTCACCGCGGTTCCGCAGGGGTGGTCGCTGGGCTCGGGGAGAGGCCGGAGCAAGCGGGGCGGCGATGGAGATCTCCGGCGACCCGAGGGGGATGAAGGGGTCGGGAAGGTGCTTCGAGGCGTCTGGCGGGGCGCGGCTCGGTGGGGAGGAAGAGGAGGGCGCCGGAGCTGGTAGGTTAGTTGGGGAGGCGAGGAGGCCCTGTGGGCCGCGGTGGTGAAGCGGCGGCGTCGAGCTCCTTCGGTCAGCGTGAGGGAGAGGGCGAGAAGAGAGAAGAAGGCACGGGAGAGTGAGGGCGGTCCAGGGGTGCGTGGCGGCGTTGGAGGTGTCTAGGCGTCGGGGGACGCAGTGCAGGTGGTGGAGGTGGCAGGCGCGTGCGGCCGGCGCTGCGCCACTGGCCGCCCTCCTCTGGCTGCCAGGAGGAAGACGACGAGGGAGAGCCAGTGGGCTGGGCCACAGGTGGGCTGCCAGTGGCCGGTAAGTTTTGGGCCAGGTGTTATTCTCCCTCCTCTATGTTTTAATTAGTTTTAGTTATCTAATTATATGCAGAAGTTTGGATTTATTAAAAATACTAATGCTACCCCAAAAATCATGAAACTTGCTAAGTCCAACAGATTGTAAAATATCCAACAGCAAACATTTAAGTTCATGATTATTTGAGCATTTAAAATATTTTATAGTATTTAAATGCCCAAATGCAAATACCATATGAATTAATTCAAAAGTCCAAATGTCATGGAAAAATGTGCAACATCTCCGTTATCAAGTTTCCAGCATTTTTCCAAAAATGGTGAACATTTTTGAAGGCCATTTGGTTCATTGAAAAATATTTTCTTAGTTGAACCTATTTGAATTGTTTTTGGTGCTAGGGCTTGATCATCCCCATTTCAAATTTTTCATGAAATTAAATATGATGCATGGATGCAATGCTACTAGTTACAAGCAAGCTCTAGGGCTGATCTGGGGCTGTGACATTTTGCTTGCCTGGCACTTCCGAAGATAATATAGCTCTTCATCAGTGTCATCGATCTCATTGTCGAAACCACGTCTATCGAGAGGGAACAAATACCGGCAATAGACAAGAAACACAATCAATGCAATGCACAGTATGATGCATGATCATGACATGGTAAAATGAGTGTGTTGGGCTAATGCAACTACAATCAGATGGGTTTGAGCTATTTTGAACCAAAGATTCAAAGTTCAAACACATTTGTGATCTTAAGTAGTGCTTTATCATGTTTTGCACTAAACAACAAGTTAACTTATTTAAACATGCATGAAACTAGTACAGATGGACAGATTGGATTTTCTGATCATTTTCCATATATAACACTTTGCATTTGGAGTTACAGATTAATTTCTATGAATTTTTGAAGTTAGCACTATTTTCTGAAATTTCCTAAATAAGAAAAAATCCAGAAAATGAGTTACTGCGTCAGCTTGACGTCGGTGTGACGTCAGCAAGTCAACAAGGCGGTCCAGTCAAACCTGGCGTGTGGGGCCACATGTCGCTGACACGGCTGCTTAGCTCATTGACCGACATTGGGACCGGTCAACAGCCCGCGTCGGCAAAGTCAATCTTGACATGTGGGGTCAGTCAACGTGTGACGTGGCCAGGTCAAACCGACCTGTGGGGCCCGTGGGGGTTAGTTTAAACTAAACATGAGCTAAACCAGGTTAATTAGGCAGTGGGGCCCGTATGTCAGTGAGAGAGGGGGCTAACTAGCGGAGTCATTAGCGACTAATGACGGTGCCACGTCGACTTCACCGAAGTTCGGTCGGCGACGTCCAAACCAACGGCGGAGGCTCGCCGGAGTTGAGCTACAAGCAGCGGCTGGACGCGCGAAGGCCACCAGGAGGTTGCCCATGCTCGACCACGTCCAGAAGAGCGATTGGGAGGCCTCGGGGTCACCGGAGATGACGACGGCGAGCACAGAGGCGGCGGCCGGAGCTACGACGTGCTCGGTCTGGCGCTACTGGGCATCTCTGGGCGCGAGGGTGGTGTCAGCGGGTTGCTGGGGATGTGCTGAGCATGGGAGCGTGCTCGGGCGCGACGCGCGTGAGCTCTAGCCATGGCGGCGACATCATCGGGGGTGACCGAAGCTTGGTCAAGTGCGGACGAGGGTGCTACGGTGCGGGAGCGAGCAAATTGAAGGAGGGGAAACAGTCAGGGCCTCACAAAGATCTCTATGGCGTCGTCGGAGATCTCAGGGACGCGCTGGAGTCGACGAACGGGGGTGGCGATCGCCGGCGACCGAAGCTTGAAGACGGAGTCGAGGCTGTCGTCTTGGGGCGTCCGGGCACTCGGGGCTCGCTCTAGGCGGCGTAACGGATGGTGGGCGTGGCTACGGGGAGGCAAGGGAAGCACGGTGGGCGTGGCTACGGCGAGGGGCGGCGACAAGCTCCGCTCGGTGGTGCAGGGGAGGACCTAGGGAGTTGTGGAGAGGCCAGGGAGCGAGGGAGAGGAGAGAGGGGTCATGGGCGTCCCCGTGGCATCGCTAGAAGGGTCGGGGAGGGGGGAAGCAGGCAGGGAGGAGGCCACGGTGACGGCAGTGCTCGCCACCGAGCTGCTTTGGGGCGAGGGGAGGTAGACGACAGGAGGGGTGGCCTGCTGGGCTAGGCCAGCTCATGGGCTGCACAGTGCTGGGCCTATGTGCTGTAAGTTAGCACCAGGTAGGGTCAGGTGAGCCTCTGTTCTTTTCCTATTTTAATTTTCTGTTATTTTGTTTTGATTTAGTTTGAGAACTAAATCATTTGAAAACTTTCTGTCAATTGTTGTGTGAGCTCAGAGAGATAGTCCAAGGCCACATGCAAATTTACAAAAAAATTTGAACATTATTTCTTATATAGCAGAAATAATTCCAACCCAAATATGTTATTGATTTAAATCAAAGGCCCAAAATAAATTATTTATGTGACTCCAAAAATATTGGTTTGAATTTTATCTCATGCCAATATTTTCACAGAATAATAGGAACATTTTCTTGGACTCATTTGATGAGATTTATATGTTGGTTATTTTTAGAGGTTTTTCTGAGGCTTTTGAAAATTCCTCAATTCAAGTTTCATTTCAATTTAAACATGATGCTCACAAGGAAACTAGCTTAGGTCAGACCAGAATTAGGGATGTGACAGGTACCCTCTGTAAGATTATGTTTTGACGTATCAATCAGATTCCAGTGTACACAATTCTCATTCGGTATCGCCTTTATGCATAGACTGTTGTCAGGACCCCGATTCCAAGTCACATCGACCCGGCCGGTAACACCTCATATCACTTTGCGGCCTCACGCTCGGTAATCCCACGGGTGTCACCTTACCATGGCCCGGGACCGTTTGCGCCTTTTGGCTCACGATATGATAGTGTCGCTAGCATCCATACGACAGAGAACCCGGGCCGACATGGCTAGTCGTGAACCCAAAGCGGCGCTAACCCATGGGAATAGGCATACATGAATCAACTTCGAGCATGTCGGTCAGCAGCGTGTGAATCCGGGCTGTAGCACTGGGCTAACAGGACTCAGAACCCGGGCTGTAGCAAAGCTAGGTGACTCGTAAGAATCCGGGCTGTAGCAGGCTAGGTAGGAATCCGGATGTCACCGCGTGACATTTCCCCGAAGGGACAGACACAGGAACGAAGTGAAACACATGTCGACCAGTCAAGTGTCCAAAGCAGTAGTGCTGGGCTAGCAGGACTCCGATGAACCGGTAGCATGGCATTACTATCGCCAGAAGCACTAGACTACATTTCCCCATATGAGAAGCTGCCAAGGATAAACAACTAGATTGTCGGATCCCACTCATACCAAGCATTTCAATCATACACACAATATGCCCGATATGAGTACATACAACATGGCGTCACAACAAAACTCTACAACTCAAAGTACTTTATTTAAAAGGCTCCGAGGAGCCATACATAACATGTTCATACAGATAGGGGTCACACGACCCGACACTCAAGTCATACAAACATACAAGCACATGCGGAAGCAAACTAGTCTGAGTGCAGACACTAAAAAGAAAGAAGTCTTGACGAAGCCTTTCTATCTACATCGGCCCTTCACAAGTCTTGGACCACCACCTGGGTGGCTAGTCACTCGTCGACATCAAGGTCTATGTAGAACCCATCGGAGGGGGCGGTGTTGTCGTCTAAAAACAATAATTAAAGCAACATGAGTACGGAGGTACTCAAGAAGTCTTACAATGTAATCCTACTATACATGCACATTCTCAAGAAGGTAGTGGAGTTATTGCAGCAAGCCAGCTTTGATTCTTGGCTAAGTTATCCTACGAGACACCACTTGGAAAGCATTTGTCGCACATGGGTCCACTAATCACCATCACAATACTCTACCGTGGATCCTCTCCCGTCAACCTACAAGAGGGCCATCCGCGGTACTCACACTTATCTTGAGGCTTTTAGTAGTATCCATTTACTTGTCTATGAACTGCATAGGTGACCAGGTAGTCCTTTACCACGGACGCGGCTATTCGAATAGTTTTATACCCTTGAGGGGTGTACTTCTTCACACACGCTCTCACCACTTATCGCCACTACACGACGTGTACTCGGAAACCTTCAAGCGGAAGCCCAGCGAGGGTGTCGGCCACGACCTGACTAAACACACGAGTCCCTAGTCCAGGTTTATCGCCTATTCGGGTTCCATCCGCAGGGAGTCCGGCCAAGGTTTCCACTAACGGCCCCGAATGATGTGTGCAGGGTTCCCGAGACACCAAACGGGCGACTCGGTACACCGTGCCACGTGCCTACCGCAACACAGCCCACCCCTAAGGTTAGCGCTATGCGTGCCCCCAAAGATACTACAAACACCGTAAACTACTTTGCAACTCCGGACAGAGGACAAGAGTGGTTAATAAGTCGAGAGGGTCCATTGGTTTCGGGCCCAATGCGTGGTAGTAGCTGAATCTTAAATCACACACACAGATCTCAGTTCTTAAGGATGGCCTCAATGAAACAACCCACCATGTACTCCTACATGGCCTCTCAACGATACCTTTACCAAATCATGTTCAACACTTCACTCTATCGACACAACCTTTCACTCTAGTTCATCATCCCGATGAGCCAGACACGACACAACTCTAAGCATAGCAAGCATAGCATGGTAGGAAACACAAATATTGCTCAATCAACTCCTACACATGCTAGTGGGTTTCATCTAGTTACTGTGGCAATGACAGGTCATGCAAAGTAAGTGGGTTCAACTACCGCAACACACAGTAGTTTGAATCGCGTTGTCTTAATGCAGTAAATAAGAGCAGAAGTGAGATCATGGGTTTTGTATCGGAATGATCAATGGGTTGCTTGCCTGATGTAGTGGTAGTAGGGTACTGCCCTTCAGATGGATATTCGTGGTTATCCTCGGAGGCAGAACCTACCACGAAAGACACACCGAACATAATCAACACATGACGATATGCAACAATATGATGCATGCTATGACATGGCAATATGAATGTGTCTTGGCCTAATGCAAGCTAAAACAGAAAGGAATGAACTAATTTGAATCAAAGATTCAAATGTTAGTTCATTTAACATAGCCATATTAGTGCATTATCTTATATTGCTTAAACAGCAAGGTTAACTTTTTATGTCATGCATGAAACCATTACCAATGGATAGATTGAATTTTTCTGATCAAAATTCATACATAAATCTTTGCATTTGGAGTTATAGATTAGTTTCTATGAATTTTTTAAGTTTGCAACAATTTCTGGAATTTTCTATATAAAAATAAATCCAGAAATTAGTTATTGCGTCAGCAGTGCGTCAGGGTGACGTCAGTGGTAAAAGGGGACGTCCAGGTTAACCTAACCAGTGGGTCCCGCATGTCAGCAGTTATTTAAACTAACTAAATTTAGTTTAAACTAATCTGAGTTAATTAGCTGAGGGGGCCCCACTTGTCATAGACTCAGGGGAGTCAACCTGGGCCCACCATGTCAAAGTCAAAGGTCAAACCCACCGCCATTCAGCCGCCGGCGAGGCCAGATGCGGCGGCAAGAGTGCATTAGCGCGTTCCGGCGACCAAATGAGCAGCGGAGGGCATCTACGCGTAGCTGGGAGCAAGCCGCAGCGTTTGGTGGTGGTGGTTGAGCTCGGGATGGCCGGGAACGTCGTCGGCGACGACCTTGGAGGTCGCCGGAGTGGGGTGAGGATGAACCCGAGGCTACGGGGCACGGCGAGGTGCGTGGGGTGGTGCGTTGGGCTCCTGGGGATGCAGTGAGTGTGTTGGACATGGTGGTGTGGCCGGTGGTTGGCCGGAGACACGTCGGCGACGAGCTTGGCGGTGGCGCGTGCGGTGAAGCTTCATGCAGTCGATGGAGGGCTCGAGAGCGAGAACGAGAAGGGAGAGGAGGTAGCTGGGCTCACGGCGGTCACGTAGAAGCAGATGGCGCGACCGGGGATGAACTATTGCGGCGGTGACGGCAAAGGGGATCTTCGGCGGTGACGGAGTCGGGCGAGGTCGATGCAGAGGCTTCGAGGCAAGCGAGCGCTCGGGGCTCGGCTTGCTCGAAGGAGAGGAGGGCAGCGGAGCTTCTGGACACGGTGGCACGGCGTAGGGACGACGGAGAGCGCGACTACGGCGTCGGTGCGGCTGCGGTGGCGTCGGCCATGGTGCGGGAGAGCGGCGGAGAGGAGCTGGGGAGGAAAGAGCGTGTCTGCAATCTCGGGGGAGAAGTGGGTGACCGACCCAGGGCGGCAGAACGGCGAGGGGAGGAAGCAGGGCGGTGGGCAGCTGCGTGGCGCGCGCTTGTGCCGACGTCGAGCACCTGGCTGCCTGCCTGGCCGAGCCAGCAGCTCACTGGAGCGGTGGCTGGGCTGGGCCGGCAGGTGGGCTTGCTAGGTGGTCGCCAGGTAAGCGTCTGTTTTGCTTTGTTTTTCTTTTTCTATTTTTCTGTAAGTTTGTGGCTTTATTAAAAATAGTTAGGCACTTCTAAAAATCCTGAAAATAATCAGAGGCTCTGTTTAGAATATCTCCAACAGCCCACACTTATTTTCGGAATTATGTGAGCATTCAAAATATTTACTAGCATTTAAATGCCCAAATGCAATTTACATATGATTTAATTCAATGACCTTCTGTTGACCTAGAAAATTGTGCACCAATTTTGCCAGAGGTTCTAACCCAAGACAAAGAGGGTGAACTTTTTAGAAGGGCAGTTCAGGTTCATTGAAAATATTTTTAGTAAGCCTTAGTTGAATTCAGAGGGGTTCTGGGGGTTATGTCTTGCCCAATTCAAGTTTCTGATGAAAAGTAGACATGATGCAACACTCTAATGCATGGACTAGCTAGGATGTGACAACTCACCCCCACTCAAAATAATATCGTCCCGAGATTTAGGATCCGTCGGGAAGAAGGTGGGGTACTCAAGTCAAAGACGATCCTCCCTTTCCCAAGTAGCTTCTTGCTCGGAAAGGTGTGACCATTGAACCATGAGAAACATGATATTCAAGGCCGAGTGGTACGCTCGGCTTGATCAAGGATATGAACGGGATATTCTCGATATGTGAGATTATCTTGGAGATCAAGCGTTTCGTGGTCCACTCCACGGATAGGATCCGAGAAGCAACGCCTGAGTTGAGAGACGTGGAAGACATCATGAACTCTGGAAAGATGCGGAGGTAGTTCCAATTGGTAGGTAACTTCTCCCCGTTTGACAAGAATGCGAAAGGGTCCAATGTAATGAGGAGCCAATTTGCCTTTGATACCGAATCGATGGGTTCCCTTCAAAGGAGTAACCAGAAGGTAAGCTTTCGGTGGATACAACTTGACAAAGTCATTGCTTGACACCAGGTCATTCCTCGACTGGCGTGCAGTATTCTTCTCAATTCGCTCCAGCAAGCGGTTGGTCTCATGCTTGTTTCGTTCTGCCTCCAGCATAACTTCGGCCATAGAAGGCGGTTGAGGCAGATTTTCATTCCTAGCTGCGCTGGCTTCATCCTGCTCCGGGGCAGCAGGGTTGTTGCGGGTGTTGACCATCCTAGGAAAACAAGACAACGGCTTAGACAAGGATGGCAAAATTTTGGCAAGGAAGTGCGGAATGTATGGATAACACGGAATGCAGAGATGTTCATTTGTATGACATGGTAATATAGAACTGCCATATATATACCAACGGTCATACACACCATTCATAGTTTAGTACAAGCCCAGGCTATAGTACAACTACGGTGAAAGACGTTACATCTCATCGGAGGCATTCCAAGCTCCTATACATTATTTTTTTCTACACCTCTGGAATTTGATAGACACCAAGTCATATTCCACAAGTCACGCAGGACGATGGAAATACAACTATTACAATACTAGTGAAACTACTACTAACTCAGACAGCTCCTTAGTAGTCCTCGTAGAGTCACCACCATGGCCTGGAAGTTCAACGTGATCATCCGGGAACAGACGGTCCTGAGGAGCTTGTGGACCATAGGGGCTAGGATGAGGTCTTGGACCAACAAACGGTGGCCTACGGGGACCACGGGGTGGGGTGGCATCTCCCACATCACGCCAATCCACCATGTCTGGTAGAGTAGATCTCACAAGATACAGATCCCTCGTATCCATACATCCAGCTTGCACAGCCGGCGCAAACCGAGTCAAAGTGGCCCAATGATCAGCGCGGGTGTTGAAAAGCTCCAGTCTCAAGGCCCGATTCTCTCGGTCCTTATCCTCGAGCATCTCGACAGTGGTGTGAGTTAGTGAGTCCTCATGTGTGGAGTCAGCATAGATAGCCTGGAGATACCCTTGCGGTCCCGGGAGTGAAGCTGGCATATAACGGAAGTCGGTGTTCCGTAGCAGGCCAGTCCTGGCTCGCATGATGGTCATCATAGAATAGGCAGATCCTCGCATTAGCCATCTCAATAGTAACCCCGAGTCCATAGGAACAGTGGAGGGGCTCGGTAGATCCAGGATAAGAAGGAAATATCCTGATAGTGCAGAGATATTGGCTTTGATTAAAGTCTCGGAACTGCTCTTCGACAGTGTATTCGGGATACCAATGGTAACCCGTCTCGATCATTACCCGGACTAACATAGCCGTATGACCGGGCACATCGAGGCACTGGGTCAGGCGAACCACTTGGTTTTGAGCACGAGTGGCCATCTGTGTCACGCCCAATATGCGACCCTATCCAAAAGGAACTCGACGGTCCCACCAAGGATAGACCCGCATATTGAAACGCTTTTGCAAGGTGGATATCATTACATCAACATTACATAATACATAGGGATACACGCATAAGGCACAAATGCCACAAGAGTACATCAACATCATATACAAGATCAACATCCGACTACGGATGAATCATAAACAGAAACTCAAACAATATCCACCCTGCTAGCCCAGGCTGCCGACCTGGAACCTATCCCCTGATCGAAGAAGAAGCAAAAGAAGAACTCAACGCACGCAAGCATCGCTCTCGCGTCATGATCATCGTGACAACCTGTACCTCAAGAATCGGTGGTGTAGTAATCTGTGAGCCACGAGGACTCAAGCAATCCCATTACCATGGGTATCAAGACTAGCAAAGCTTAAAGGGAAAGGAAGGGATAAAGTGGTGAGGTTGCAGCAGCGACTAAGCATATATGGTGGCTAACATACGCAAATGAGAGCGAGAAGAGAAACAAAGGAACGGTCACAACTAGTAATGATCAAGAAGTGATCCTGAACTCCTACTTACGCCGACATAACCCAGAAACCGTGTTCTCCTCTCGATCAACCCCGAAAAGAGACACTCACGGTTACGCACACGGTTGGTGTATTTTAATTAAGATCAACTTCGGGTTTTCTACAACCGGACATTAACAAATTCCCATCTGCCACATAACCGCAGGCACGGCTCTCAAAAGTTTATACCCTGCAGGGGTGTCCCAACTTAGCCCATGATAAACTCTCGCGATCAACGAAGGATATTCCTTCTCCCCGGGAAGACCCGATCAGTCTCGGAATCCCGGCTACAAGACATTTCACAGCAATAGAACAAGACCAGCAAGACCTCCCGGCATGCCGACACCACGATAGTAGCCGCACAGATCTCGCCTCGTGCCACGACCGGATAAGCGAAGCGTCTGAGAACCGACGTAACCCAAGTTGCCAAGGGATGGTCCCGCACGGTGCTTTAGTTTGGACCAACGCTAGACAAGCACCGCCCGGGGCGGGGGTAATAAAGATGACCCTTGAGAGCGCGACTCCCAAGGGAAAAAGGCTAGGTGAGGCAAATGTAGAACCAATGTTGGGCCTTCTTTGGAAAAGTCTTATTCAAAGCGAACTGTCAAGGGGTCCCATAAATCACCCGACCGTTAGGGACGCAAAACTGGGAACATAACACCGATATGACGGAAACTAGGGCGGCAAGAGTGGAACAAAACACCAGGCATAAGGCCGAGCCTTCCACCCTTTACCAAGTATATAGATGCATTAATTAAATAAGATATATTGTGATATCCCAACAAGTAAACATGTTCCAACAAGGAACATCATCTCCATGTTCCAACAAGGAACAAACTTCATCGTCACCTGCAACTAACAACACTATAAGAGGGGCTGAGAAAAGCGGTAACATAGCCAAACAACGGTTTGCTAGGAAGGGTGCAAAAGGTTAGAGGCTGACATGGCAATTTGGGATGGCTTGCTAAACAGGTAATAGGTAGCGCAGCATAGCGATAGAACGAATCAACTAGCATAGCAATGATAGTAGTGAGATCCAGGGTAGCGGTCATCTTGCCTGAAATCCCGCAAGGAAGAAGAACGAGTCCATGAAGAAGATGAATGGATGAAGCCGAACCAAGCGTGAGACGAATCTAATCCTCACGATCGCAACGAAACAGGAACGAACAAGAAGAAGCACACAACATAGTAAACACACCACACATGAACAAGACATGATGCACAACAAACATGATGCATGACAAATCTAGATGAAGCTACTCATGGCAAGAGATGATGCAAACAAGAGCAACACATCAAAGCAAGTTTAAATGAGGCCGGGAACAACATATAACAATTCTGGTAAGTCCTCTTATGCAAATTTCGAAATAGGTCCAGATCTGAATAACTTTATGTTGAAGTTGTTAAACAGCAATTTAAGATGCACCACGATGATCTACACGAAATTCTAGTCAAGTTACATATAAAGTTCATTAGATTCGGAGCTACGGTCTAGAAGATATGAGCAAAACAAGATAAGCATGGCATTGATGCAAAATGCATACAAACATCAAGAAAACACCTCAAAACAAGGATACAACATGATAATATGAAACTACATGCAAAATCAAGCAAGTTTCATATAGAGCACGCTCAAAACGGAGCAACGGATCAACACATACACCCTATACAAGTTAAGACAACAATCTGTCCAAAACAGCAAGTAGGTATATCGCAAGCACCAGAACAGCATTCTACAGGACCTCAACATAATAACAAAAGGCATGGGCATGATGTACAGGTAAAGCATTACAAAAAATGAACACTGATCTATCTCCAGAAATCACTAGAACATGCTCAAAAACACATGGCAAGATTGCAAATAATAACAGTTCAGACTTTAGCAGAAATTACATCAGGTTGCAATGTTTAGAGCTATCGAACAACATGCTACAGGAACTTATAATAGCAAGACAAGGCATAGAATGAATCTACTCAAAGCATAGAAGAAAAGTCCTTTAGTGACCATAAGCCAAAAAGGATCAGAATATATGATGGCACCCATGTAAACATGGCAAGTTATATTACAGATTCATACATGGCAGGAACAACGATGAGTAGGCACGTTGGTGAGCTGGAACCACTCACTACAAAGCAATACATGGCATGGCAAGGCAAACCAACAGTAAGAATACATGGCATAGAAGCTATAAATGGCAAGAACAACAACATAGCATGCAAGGATCAACCACAACAACCTTGGCAAAATTGAATAACATGTAAACAATCTGCCAGGAACATTTTATAGCAAAGGTAGAGCTCGATTGACTCAAGCTATGTCACTCCATAATTGCAAACAAGTGCATGGATGGATAGAGCAAGACATGTATAACAAAACATCCTTACTGAAGTATCTCAAAATATGCATGGATCTCTCGGTAGCATCAAGTTAACATGGCATAAAAATATCAAGAAACAGGGCTGAAATCAGCAACATCAAGACACCTAGTTTGCATGCTTGTTCTAGTCACCACATAGATCAAAAAAATACATGGAATATACCCCTGGAAATATGGCATGGCATATTACAAAACACATGTATGACTCAAGTTCATAGGATGCACACATCAATCATGGCAAGAATGACAAAAGTGCAAGTTCTGTTAAGAAACAGAAACTAACATCACATAGCACTCTTCCAACAGCATTTAGGGCATCAAGATGAGCTCAAATGAAAATGATGCAATGAGATGAAATGATATAATCTTCGAGGCGAACAATTTGACATATTACACGCGCAAAACAGAGCAACGGTGACAGAGAGTTATGATGCAACGAAAATGCAACAAAATAAACACAGTTTCGGGACTTAGATGAATTTATACCTCCGGGAAAAGTCAACCCGGGACGAGGAAATCCCGGGACGGAGCGGATCCGGGACGGGGCGCGCGTTTGGATGGGAGGACCGGTGGATGTGGTCCATCTTCTCCGGATCCGACCGAGAAGAACTTCCGCGAAGCCCGGCGGTGGAGGCGACGAGGAGGAGGGTGCGGGCGACGCCGAGGCCGGGCGAGGCGCTGCGTGCCGAGGGGCGGCGGCGTTCAAGGCGCTGCGGGTAAGCCGGGAGGCCGGGCGGCCGAGGGCGGAGGAGCACGGCGGCGGTCGGGCGGCGACGGAGCTGGCGGGCGAGGCGGCGCTGGCGCCCATTCCGCCGGGGCGGCGGGGCGGAAGCGGCTCGGCGAGGCCGGTGCTCATGCGGGCGGCGGCGTAGGGCGGCCGGGCGGGCGGGCGCTATGGCGGGCGGCGGAGGCCGGGCGCCGGCGGGAGGCGCCGGGCGGCGGAGGCGAGGCTGAGGGCGGCGGCCGGGCGGGCGGGGACGAGCTGGCGGCGGCGGACGCTGGTCGCTGGCCTGGCTGGTCATGGCGGGCCGCGGGCGCTGGGACGGCGCTGACAGGTGGCGCGCTGCGATTGGCGCGGGCGGCGGTGGCGGTTTCGTCCGGCGGCGCGCGGACATGTCCGCCGGGCGAGAGGAGGAGTAGACTAGGGTTAGGGTCGAATTGATCCGCGAATTTCGGGGGGAGACACTTATTTATAGGTAGAGGGAGTTAGGAGAGTCCAAATGAGGTGCGGTTTTCGCCCACATGATCGTGATCGAACGACCGAGAGCATGGACGGGAGTTTTCTGGGTTTTGGGCCACTTAGAAAGGAGAGTTGGGCTGCACACAAAAGAGGCCTTTGCGGTTACCCGGTTAACCGTTGGAGTACCAAACGATCTCCAAATGGCACGAAACTTGACAATCGGTCTACCGGTGCTATACCAAGGCCGCTTGACAAACCTCGTTTCATTCCGAGACCGTTTAACACCCGCACACGAAAAGAGGTAAAAGGGGGCGCCGGGAGACATAGGAGTGCCGGATTGCAAAACGGACAACGGGGAAAATGCTCGGATGCATGAGACGAACATGTATGCAAAATGAAATGCACATGATGACATGATATGACATGCAGATGATGACATGGCAAAATGCAACACGCAAGCACATGACATGGCAAAGACGACGAATAACTCGCGTATACATGGCGATCAACCGGGCGTTACAACACTCCTCCACTAACAAGAGATCTCGTCCCGAGATCTTAGGACCGAGACGGAAGGGAAAAAGGGATGAGGTGAAACAAGAACTCAAGAGAAGAAGCAAGGAATCGATAGCACACGAGAAGAAGAGAAAAACGACGAGAATGCCGAGAATCGAAAGCTCACGGAATCAGATAGACTATGAAACCACTCGTTTTAACCGGAGTGGTTAGAATGAGAAAAGAAACGGATAATACTGAAAGGATTTAGGCAGCACTCCGGCTAAAACATGGAGGAATAGAACTTGAACTTGAGAGGATGGAATGACACTTGATGAAGACCTGACACAAAACCTCCTAAGAATTGAAAGAGTTGAATGAAAAGAACGGAGAGAAAATGACAACTTGTGTCCCGAATGAAATAGAAAGCAACCTCAGAAGAAAGGATTGAACGGAGTTGTTGAGAAAATCGACAACGAAAAGAATAAGCTTGTTGTGGACTTATGGATAACCTCTCAAAATTATAAGGTGATAGCCAACCACAAGCAGAAAAGATTAAATAGCTGAGAAGAACGAAGAAATGCAAAGCTCCACTTTCCAAGAAAATGAAGAATTATTTGCTCTTCAAGACGGAGAATAAAATATACCGAACTCCTCCAACGAAATCTTGATGAACTCTTGAAGAAAAATTAAATCATGAAGAACCACCATAAAGGACTCCGGTAACAAAAGGATGATGAGATATGATGAAGGATGAGAGAATAAGATGAGCCTTGCGGTGATTTAGATGGAGGTTCGAACGAGATGGTCGAGGAAATTTGAACTCCGGAAAAGAAAAGATGGAAAGACTTGGAACTAGAATTTATTCATCAAGAACAAACTCCGAAGTAAGGGATTAATCACTTGGATGAAATAAGAATAAGATTTATTGTATGTTTATCCTTCATCAAATTAAATTGATGACAAGCAATGGATTTTGCATATTACTTATTCTTCTTGAAAAAGAATTTAGAAGTGACATATCGCAAACTTGAGAAGGACTTCATGAACCACCGGTAGGATTAAAAGAACGAGTGGATTAAAATGGTAATCAAGGAAAAAAAATCCGAAAGAACCACCGTAAGAATTCGAAAATGACTGATGAAAGAGAATGAATCACCGGGAAGAATTAGAAGAACAAATAAGCTCAAGGGGATTTAGATTCAAAAGAACAAAGAGATCATGAGCTGATTAAAGAACACTTGAACGAAGCACCGGAAGAATATTGAGATGAACGAAGGGGCACGGATATAGAATAATTGAGAGAGCGAAGCTGAAGAATTAGAACGAAGAAATCTTCCAAAAAGATGGCCTCCGGATGATTGAGACGGAAAGCAACTCCTGAAATACTCCGGATGGATGAAAAGAATTGCACGACTGGAAACAATTAGATAGGATAACATTGAGCTAGCACCATGAATCTCCGGGGGAACGGACAAGATTTAAAAGAAACTTTACTTCGGTCTTCAAGGACGATGATAAACACCATCAAAATTGTTGAGATACTCCGAAAGAAAGAAAAAACAGAGAGGTTGAGCCAACAATGAAAAGAATTTGAAAACGATCTTGGAGATGACAACTGACTGATGAAATTCATTCTTATGTCAAACTCCGAAAAGAACTTGAGAATAACTCTGGGGAATTAGAAGAGTCAGGTAAGATCCTGGGAAAAGACCTGTGGGTTAGGGCCCACTAAAATAAAACACCGTTGGAAAAGATTGTCGAACAGACAGATGATGCACCGGAAGAACTGAAATATTTGAATGAGGTGACAACCTCGAATTAAATGGAACACTGATGAATCTCCTGCGATGTCTTCGGAACTCCGGAATGATTACCTGGCGAGAGGCGAACGAGCAAAGGGAGATATTTGAGTTGAGGGAACGAATACGATCGACAACGAAAAACTTGAATTGAATCCACCGGGGAAGAAAAGAGATGAAGAATGTCGTACAAAACGAGAATTCACCGGTTAAAATAATTGAGGGAAGACTGAAGAGGCTCCACACGAATGGAAATGATGGTCGAAAGAAACTCAAACTGCGGAAATAATAGGGTGGGAGGGCGGGAAAACAAAGGCAACTGGAAGGGGAAAACGACGAATATCTTGAAGAGAAAACACCAGTTGAAATCATTGAGGAAAGAAAGCAAAGACTTCGCATGAGTAGGATGGATACTCGACACGGACTCCGGTTCCGAGAGGAAGAAGGAGGGCGGTGGGAAAAACAAGGACAACTTCGACAAAGAAAAACAACGACGCCGGAGGAAGAACCGAGGATTGAACTTGCAAAACAAAGAGGGTCGAATCACCATGACGCAGAAATGCACCGGATAAAAAGAGCCGAGGGCCAACGATCGTAAAGCCAACTGCGTGATCCTAAAGAAAAATTTGAAGGGGAAGAGGAGTAATTCAAAACACCTACGCCAAGATTTCTCACCAGTAGCGATTTAAGGGCAGAGGAGTAAAAAGAATTCCTACTCCGATATAACTAGACTCCGAAACAGTTTTCTTCTAGACTTAATCGCGCCAAACTACACGATCAATCAAGGGGGCTCCTAGGGTCGGTCGAGGCTCTGATACCAACTTGTCACGCCCAATATGCGACCCTATCCAAAAGGAACTCGACGGTCCCACCAAGGATAGACCCGCATATTGAAACGCTTTTGCAAGGTGGATATCATTACATCAACATTACATAATACATAGGGATACATGCATAAGGCACAAATGCCACAAGAATACATCAACATCATATACAAGATCAACATCCGACTACGGATGAATCATAAACAGAAACTCAAACAATATCCACCCTGCTAGCCCAGGCTGCCGACCTGGAACCTATCCCCTGATCGAAGAAGAAGCAAAAGAAGAACTCAACGCACGCAAGCATCGCTCTCGCGTCATGATCATCGCATAACCTATACCTGCAACTGGTGGTGTAGTAATCTGTGAGCCACGAGGACTCAGCAATCCCATTACCATGGTATCAAGACTAGCAAAGCTTAAAGGGAAAGAAAGAGATAAAGTGGTGAGGTTGCAGCAGCGACTAAGCATATATGGTGGCTAACATACGCAAATGAGAGCGAGAAGAGAAACAAAGGAACGGTCGTCAACTAGTAATGATCAAGAAGAGATCCTGAACTCCTACTTACGCCGACATAACCCGTAAAACCGTGTTCTCCTCTCGATCAACCCCGAAAAGAGACACTCACTTACGCACACGGTTGGTGTATTTTAATTAAGATCAACTTCGGGTTTTCTACAACCGACATTAACAAATTCCCATCTGCCACATAACCGCAGTGCACGGCTCTCGAAAAGTTTATACCTGCAGGGTGTCCCAACTTAGCCCATGATAAACTCTCGCGATCAACGAAGGATATTCCTTCTCCCCAGGAAGACCCGATCAGTCTCGGAATCCCGGCTACAAGACATTTCACAGCAATAAAACAAGACCAGCAAGACCTCCAGCGTGCCGACACCTCGATAGTAGCCGCACAGATCTCGCCTCGTGCCACGACCGGATAAGCGAAGCGTCAGAACCGACGTAACCCAAGTTGCCAAGGGATGGTCCCAAGACGGTGCTCTAGTTTGGACCAACGCTAGACAAGCACCGCCCGGGGTAATAAAGACGACCCTTGAGAGCGCGACTCCCAAGGGAAAAAACGCTAGGTGAGGCAAATGTAGAACCAATGTTGGGCCTTGCGAAAAGTCTTATTCAAAGCGAACTGTCAAGGGGGTCCCATAAATCACCCGACCGCTGTTAGGGGACGCAAAATCCGGAACATAACACCGATATGACGGAAACTAGGCGGCAAGAGTGGAACAAAACACTGTGCATAAGGCCGAGCCTTCCACCCTTTACCAAGTATATAGATGCATTAATTAAATAAGATATATTGTGATATCCCAACAAGTAAACATGTTCCAACAAGGAACATCATCTCCATGTTCCAACAAGGAACAAACTTCATCTTCACCGCAACTAACAACACTATAAGAGGGGCTGAGCAAAGCGGTAACATAGCCAAACAACGGTTTGCTAGGAAGGGTGCAAAAGGTTAGATGTCGACATGGCAATTTGGGATGGCTTGCTAAACAGTGTAATAGGTAGCGCAGCATAGCGATAGAACGAATCAACTAGCATAGCAATGATAGTAGTGAGATCCAGGGTAGCGGTCATCTTGCCTGAAATCCCGCAAGGAAGAAGAACGAGTCCATGAAGAAGACGAATGGATGAAGCCGAACCAAGCGTAGACGAACGAATCCTCACGATCGCAACGAAACAGGAACGAACAAGAAGAAGCACACAACATAGTAAACACACCACACATGAACAAGACATGATGCACAACAAACATGATGCATGACAAATCTAGATGAAGCTACTCATGGCAAGAGATGATGCAAACAAGAGCAACACATCAAAGCAAGTTTAAATGAGGCCGGGAACAACATATAACAATTCTGGTAAGTCCTCTTATGCAAATTTCGAAATAGGTCCAGATCTGAATAACTTTATGTTCAAGTTGTTAAACAGCAATTTAAGATGCACCACGATGATCTACACGAAATTGTAGTCAAGTTACATATAAAGTTCATTAGATTCGGAGCTACGGTCTAGAAGATATGAGCAAAACAAGATAAGCATGGCATTGATGCAAAATGCATACAAACATCAAGAAAACACCTCAAAACAAGGATACAACATGATAATATGAAACTACATGCAAAATCAAGCAAGTTTCATATAGAGCACGCTCAAAACGGAGCAAGGGATCAACACATACACCCTATACAAGTTAAGACAACAATCTGTCCAAAACAGCAAGTAGGTATATCGCAAGCACCAAAACAACATTCTACAGGACCTCAACATAATAACAAAAGGCATGGGCATGATGTACAGGTAAAGCATTACAAAAAATGAACACTGATCTATCTCCATAAATCACTAGAACATGCTCAAAAACACATGGCAAGATTGCAAATAATAACAGTTCAGACTTTAGCAGAAATTACATCAGGTTGCAATGTTTAGAGCTATCGAACAACATGCTACAGGAACTTATAATAGCAAGACAAGGCATGGAATGAATCTACTCAAAGCATAGAAGAAAAGTCCTTTAGTGACCATAAGCCAAAAAGGTTCATAATATATGATGGCACCCATGTAAACATGGCAAGTTATATTACAGATTCATACATGGCAGGAACAACGATGAGTAGGCACGTTGGTGAGCTTGAACCACTCACTACAAAGCAATACATGGCATGGAAAGGCAAACCAACAGTAAGAATACATAGCATAGAAGCTATAAATGGCAAGAACAACAACATAGCATGCAAGGATCAACCACAACAACCTTGGCAAAATTGAATAACATGTAAACAATCTGCCAGGAACATTTTATAGCAAAGGTAGAGCTCGATTGACTCAAGCTATGTCACTCCATAATTGCAAACAAGTGCATGGATGGATAGAGCAAGACATGTATAACAAAACATCCTTACTGAAGTATCTCAAAATATGCATGGATCTCTCGGTAGCATCAAGTTAACATGGCATAAAAATATCAGCAAAACAGGGCTGAAATCAGCAACATCAAGACACCTAGTTTGCATGCTTGTGCTAGTCACCACATAGATCACAAAAATACATGGAATATACCCCTGGAAATATGGCATGGCATATTACAAAACACACGTAGGACTCATGTTCATAGGATGCACACATCAATCATGGAAAAAATGACAAAAGTGCAAGTTCTGTTAAGAAACAGAAAGTAACATCACATAGCACTCTTCCAATAGCATTTAGGGCATCAATATGAGCTCAAATCAAAATGATGCAATGAGATGAAATGATCTACTCTTCGAGGCGAACAATTTGACATATTACACGCGCAAAACGGAGCAACGATGACAGAGAGTTATGATGCAACGGAAATGCAACAAAATAAACACAGTTTCGGGACTTAGATGAATTTATACCTCCGGGAAAAGTCAACCCGACGCAGGAAATCCCGGACGGAGCGGATCCGGACGGGCGCGTTTGGATGGGAGGACCGTGGATCTGGTCCATCTTCTCCGGATCCGACCGAGAAGAACTCCGCGAAGCCCGCGGTGGAGGCGACGAGGAGGTGCGGGCGACGCCGAGGCCGGGCGAGGCGCGCGTCGTGAGGGCGGCGGCGCGTTTCCACGGCGGCGCTGGGTAAGCCGGGAGGCCGGGCGGCCGAGGGCGGAGGAGCACGGCGGGCGGTCGGGCGGCGACGGAGCGGGCGGCCGAGGCGGCGCTGGCGCCTATTCCGGCCAAGGCGGCGGGCGGAAGGGTTTCCGGCGAGGCCGGTGCCGCGGGCGGCCGGGCGGGCGGGCGCTATGGCGGCGGCGGAGGCCGGGCGCTGGCGGGAGGCGCTGGGCGGCGTCGGGCGGGCGGGGACGGAGCGGGCGGGCGGCGACGCTGCTGGCCCTGGGCCGCGAGCCGGGCGGTGCTGCGCTGACGGCGGCGCGACAGGTATGCGCTGCGACATTGGCGCTGGGCGGCGGTGGCGGTTTCGTTCGCGGCGCGCATGGACATGTCCGCCGGGCGAGAGGAGGAGTAGACTAGGGTTAGGGTCGAATTGATCCGCGAATTTCGGGGGGAGACACTTATTTATAGGTAGAGGGAGCTAGGAGAGTCCAAATGAGGTACGGTTTTTGCCCACACGATCATGATCGAACGACTGAGAGCATGGAGGGGAGTTTGCTGGGTTTTGGGCCACTTAGAAAGGAGAGTTGGGCTGCACACAAAAGAGGCCTTTGCGGTTACCCGGTTAACCGTTGGAGTACCAAACGACCTCCAAATGGCACGAAACTTGACAGGCGGTCTACCGGTGCTATAGCAAGGCCGTTTGACAAACCTCGTTTCATTCCGAGACCGTTTAACACCCGCATACCTAAAAGAAGTAAAAGGGGCGCCGGAGACATAGGAGTGCCGGATTGCAAAACGGACAACGGGGAAAATGCTCGGATGCATGAGACGAACATGTATTCAAAATGAAATGCACATGATGACATGATATGACATGCAGATGATGACATGGCAAAGTGCAACACGCAAGCACATGACATGGCAAATACGACGAATAACTGGCAGACACATGGCGCATCAAATCCGGGGCGTTACAATCTGAAAGTACAACCACAATGCAAAGACATTAGAATTTCTAGGGAAAATCGGACAGCATATCAGCTGTAAATGCTTAGAAACAGATTTGAGACATTCACAACAGATTGCAAAACCACTCAACAACATCATATCAAGGTTCTGGTTCAACTGATAACATACTAAAGTGGTAGAAACTGAACTGAGGCTGGTAACCAACAATCCTATAAGTTACTACGGATTAGTAACACGTGAACCTGATAGAGAGAAGAGAATGACACAGATCAGAGGACATAATATAAAGGAGTAAAAAGAGCCTTACGTCCCTCCCACAATTAATTCCCCTACATATAACTAAAGCATTTCTAGACTCGACATCGACCAGTTTGGCTTAGCGAACCTACAGGCAGTCCGGCTCTGATGCCAACGCTGTCAGGACCCCGATTCCAACACATCGACCCAGCCGGTAACAGCTCATATCACTTTGCGGCCTCGCGCACGGTAATCCCACGGGTGTCACCTTACCATGGCCCGGGACTGTTTGCGCCTTTTGGCTCACGTATATGATAGTGTCGCTAGCATCCATATGACAGAGAACCCGGGCCGACATGGGTAGTCGTGAACCCAAAGCGGCGCTAACCCATGGGAACAGGCATACATGAATCAACTTCGAGCATGTCGGTCAGCGGCGTGTGAATCTACACGTAGCTAGGAGCAAGCCGCAGCGTTTGGTGGTGGTGGTTGAGCTCGGGATGGCCGGGAACGTTGCCGGCGACGACCTTGGCGGTCGCCGGAGTCGGGTGAAGATGAACCCGAGGCTACGCGGCACGACGAGGCGCGTGGGGTGGTGCGTTGGGCTCTTGGGGATGCAGTGAGTGTGTTGGACATGGTGGTGTGGCCGGTGGTTGGCCGGAGACACGTCGGCGACGAGCTCGGCGGTGGCGCGTGCGGTGAAGCTTCATGCAGTCGATGCAGGGCTCGAGAGCGAGAACGAGAAGGGGGAGGAGGTAGCTGGGCTAACGGCGGTCACGTAGAAGCAGACGACGCGGCCGGGGATGAACTGTTGCGGCGGTGACAGCAAAGGGGATCTTCGGCGGTGACGGAGTCGGGCGAGGTCGGTGAAGAGGCTTCCGGGCAAGTGAGCGCTCGGGGCTCGGCTTGTTCGAAGGAGAGGAGGGCGGCGGAGCTTCTGGACACGGTGGCACGATGCAGGGACGACGGAGAGCGCCACTACGGCGTCGGTGCGGCTGCGGTGGCGTCGGCCATGGTGTGGGAGAGCGAGGGAGAGGAGCTGGGCGTGTCTGCGAGCTCGGGGGAGAAGTGGGTGACCGACCCAGGGCGGCAGAACGGCAATGGGAGGAAGCAGGGCGGCGGGCAGCTGCGTGGTGCGCGCTGGTGCCGACGTCGAGCACCTGGCTGCCTGCCTGGCCGAGCCAAGCAACTCGCTGGAGCGGTGGCTGGGCTGGGCCGGCAGGTGGGCTTGCCAGGTGGGCGCCAGGTAAGCCTCTATTTTGCTTTGTTTTTCTTTTTCTATTTTTCTGTAAGTTTGTGGCTTTATTAAAAATAGTTAGGCACTTCTAAAAATCCTGAAAATAATCAGAGGCTCTGTTTAGAATATCTCCAACAACCCACACTTATTTTCAGAATTATGTGAGCATTCATAATATTTACTAGCATTTAAATGCCCAAATGCAATTTACATATGATTTAATTCAATGACCTTCTGCTGACCTGGAAAATTGTGCACCAATTTTGCCAGAGGTTCTAACCCAAGACAAAGAGGGTGGACATTTTAGAAGGGCAGTTCGGGTTCATTGAAAATATTTTTAGTAAGCCTTAGTTGAATTCAGAGGGGTTCTGGGGGTTCTGTCTTCCCCAATTGAAGTTTCTGATGAAAAGTAGACATGATGCAACACTCTAATGCATGGACTAGCTAGGATGTGACAACTGTATTCCGTCTCTTCAGTTGTCTCCTGCACACACCTCGGCAATAGTTGCCAGGGGCTCTATATGGCAACATATGTGTTGCCAAACAAAATCTCGAACAACTTTATAGCAAAATTCGGCGTCCCGAGCTTGGCACTATATCCATCTGCTTCGAATCATGTTTTTGGTCAATAGTTGGGTGTCGGTGGGAAACGACACCTATGGGATCACTGGAATCCCTTCTACGGTTGCGGGGCGCGGGGATCGTGAGAAGGGCGGGACCAACAGGTGACACAAGGGGGATTTACCCAGGTTCAGGCCGCGAGGATGCGTAAAACCCTAGTCCTGCTTCGGTTGATGTATTTAGTGTTCTTGAGCTCTCGAACTAGCTCTAGGTGCTGCGAGGTTCCAAAGAGTCGAATCCTTTCTCTGTGCGCCGTGGGCCTCCTTTTATAGGCGAAAGGGGCTGCCACAGTGGCACACAGGAGGTGGAAAGTGCTATAGTGCCGCGAGTCTATCGCTAGCATTACAGGTCAAGATGCAGTTAATGCGAGGCTTAGGTATCCCTTCGCTTTATTGGGGACGGGGGCGAGGCCCGTCCCGTTCGTCGCCCCTCCTCCTTGCTTCGACACGCGCCCTGGCCAGCAACGCATGCGGTGCCGTGTAGGCAGGTAGGCAGCTGAGGTGGTGCGGTGGTTGAGCCTCCACGAAGGTTTGCATGCCACTACGCAGGTGCCAGCCCAGCTGGTTGGGTCGGCAGCTGCATGCGAACGACGACGAAGACTTATCTGGTGCGGGCCTGACAGTGGCCCACCTGGTGCGCTTTGGCAAGGGCCTTGTCGGGTGGCCCGGCAAGGGTCTTGTCGTGGAACGCTGGCCTCCCCGGCAAGGGTCTTGCCGGGGGTCTTGTGGGTTTCTTCAATGAGGATGGTTGCCCACTTATCCTCATTTGATCTTGAGCATTCTATGTCTTCACAAAGATCTGCATGCCACCACGGACGTACCTCCCGAGCCCTGTCCCAATGCATTTGTCTTAGCATTGGTGGGCTCAAGGGTGGCTCGCTCGGCTGGCGTGGGCGAGCTGCCCCGGCAAGGGTCTTGCCGGGGCTGCTGAGGCTGCCCGGCAAGGATCTTGCTGGGGAACCTGCTTTGTCCCTCTGCTCTATGTGGCCTTGGTCCTTGTCGTTGCTTCATTTGCCTTGTGGCCTCGGCTTCTCTCCGGCTCCCCCTTCCTGCCATGTCTGTGTGTGGCCGTGGTGGGAGGCTCTGACTGCCCGTGCACAAGTAAAGGGGTCAAAGGGAGAACCCCTACTTTTGTACACCGACAGGAGCCCCCGGGCCTGGGCCATACATAAGCGCAGCATGTTGTTGGGTCAGGCCCAGAACAGTGTGCGGGCAGTTGGGGCGGATTTTTATCGTGGCCACTGTCCCGTCCGCCGCGCTTCCCACGACCCGCGTTGAACGCGCGCCGTAGGGGTCGTGCGCGCGTGTGACGTGGGCATGCTGGCGTCACCTCATGGTGGATAGTAAAGAGGCGGCTTGCGCGTCTCTTTGAGACCGTGGGGCCGCTTCCCATTTATTGCCCTCGCTCGGGAACCATCATTCCATGCGTCCCATTGCGCCCGCCCCTTGCGCCACGTTCGCTGCATGCAGAGCGAATGACAGGCGCAGGGGTCGTGGGTAGTCGCGCGCGTGCGGGTCGATTCCCACGCGCCTTCAATGGAGCAGGGAGGGCGGTCGACGGCCTCGCTTGCTGTCACGTCAAGAGGCCGGATTGGCCTAGAGGGGGCGGCCTCGCCTCGGCTCTGCCCCTTTATAAGGAAGGGAGCGGGAGGGACGGTGCCTCTCAACCTTTCACCATCTGCCTCTCTCCATCCCTGCTACCTTTCTTCTTCTGTCATGGCAAGGGGGGTGCGATGACGCTTCATCGGTGATGGCGAGGGTCTCGGCCCGACAGCGCATCACTCCTCCCCAAGAGCTCGTAGTGGCGGAGCCGGCCTTTAGAGGAAGGGGGAGGGGACGAGGTCGAGGCCGCCGTGGTGCCCGAGGGAGAGGAGGACGGGGCGGAAGATCTGCCTCGCCCCCTCCAGCAGTCCTTCCTCCGATAGAGGGCCACGCTGGGGACAACCCCTGCGAATTCTTCGTCAGGCTGCGCCATCTGCCGCGCCATCACCTTCGCCTTCCGACCCCGTTTGCGCGGGAGATGGAGCTGGATCCGCCGCAGGCACTGCGTCTACACATGAGGGGTTGTGGGAACAACGGCACATGGGTCGACATCGAGTTCCCCACCCCTCACGTCATTTAACTTCACCGAGGGTGGAAGACCTTCGCTCGCCTCCACAGCTTGACGGATGGGCTCGCTCTCCATTTCAAACTAATGGAGGGCGGCCTTCTTTCCGTCAAAATCTTCGGGCACTTCGGGACCCGCGTGAGGTCCTCCGTGGAGAGCTCTTCTGATGATGAAGATTCCTCCTCGAGCGAGAGTGACGAGGAGGACAACGGCAGCGACGGAGAGGCTAGCGGGCGGCAGGATGACGGGTCCGACTAGGCGTCGGGTGCCGCTCCGGGCGGCACCGGTGACCCCATCATCCGTGTCGCTGGCTCCTTGAACTTCTCGGGGTCGTCTCCTTGGGCGGCTGGCGTTGGGAGGCTGCGAAAGAGGAAGAGGGCAGCCATCAAGTCGGAGTACGCGGGCACCGACACCTTCGTCGCGTACTGACGGCCTGCCGCCTCGTCTTTGAGCTCTGCCTCCGGCGTCGTCATCACCATACAGCCCTTGGACGGCCACCAAGATGTTCACTTGGTGTCTTCTGCCACCCGTAGCTCGCCTAGGCGCCCCTTTTGCCCTCCTGCTTTTCTTGTTCCATTTCCTGAGGAGAGGGACAAGAAAAGGATTACGGGCACCTTATCTCTTTTTAGTTTGTAAGCCTTCGGGCCTTAGTAGAATTTAAAGCTTGTAATCCCATTGCTCATGTTTTTCATTTTGTATGAACTGTACCTTTACGGGATGTCTTTTTTATGAAAAAAGGATGTTTGTCGGGATTTTCGTTCGCGGGAGGAACCCACGACAAGGAGCTTGTTATCTTTAAGACAAACGTTTTCTCGCCCGGCAACAGGCCTTGCCGTTCCCCACTTCGCTCGACCTTTTTCACGCTCTTGGCGGACGCAGGGAGGAGGTGGGCTTAGGCCCCCCGTTCCTCTACTTTGATGTCGCGGCTGCGACCAAATCCAGACCCAGGGGATAATCCTGGGTGCCGAGAAGGGGGAGCACGGTAGCTCAGAGATAGAACGGGGTTTCATGTATCCCAGTCCATAACGAAATGCATGATAGAGGATAAAGGACTTATCTGGATCTACAGCTCCCGGCGACCTTGGCTTGCCGCCGAGGGACCCTTATTCTTTCAGCCCCCGGCGACTCTGGCATGCCGGGGCCCGGGCACCGGTCTGTTCCCTTCCTTCCAAAACAGCTCGGCAAGATTACTTACGTGCCCTGCGAACCAAAGGAGACAGAGAAGAACAGAGAGGCGCGCACTCGACCTCAAAGCTAGGGGTTAGCCGCCGCTAAGCACAATCAACCCTAACCAAGAAAGATACTCAACCTAGCATGCATGCAATAACTTAGGGCACCAGCGCTTCGTTTATTTATGCTCGTGGTCCATACCGCTTTGTACAGGGTTACATGCCTTGCCGCAAGGCTCAGACAAAAGGGTGGCTCGCCGAGGCCCGCAGCCGCCGCCTTTATGGGTAAAACTTGCGAAGATGCTCGATGTTCCAGGAGTTACTCACTGGGATGGCATCTTCGATCTCCAGCCGGACTGCGCTGGGCCTTGTGACTCGTGTTACCTGATAAGGACCTTCCCACTTTGGCGTCAACTCGTTGGAATTCTTGGCCGACTAAACGTGTCGAAGAACAAGGTCGCCTTCCTCAAAGCTCCGGGCATGAACCTTGCGGCTATGGTAGCGGCGCAAGGCTTGCTGGTAGCGTGCTGCTCTCACAGCCGCCCGGAGACGATCTTCCTCAAGGAGCGTCGCGTCATCTTGCCGCAATTGCTCTTGCTCAAACTCATCATAAGCGAGCATTCGAGGTGACCCGTATATGAGTTCCGTGGGGAGAACTGCTTCTGCCCCGTAAACCAGGGCAAAGGGTGTCTAGTCGGTCGCACGATTTGGCGTCGTTCTGATCGACCAAAGAACCGCCGGTAACTCATCAATCCAGCGCCTCCCGCTTTTGCGCAGTCTTTCAGAAGTCCTTGTCCTCAAGCCTCGTAGGACCTCAGCATTTGCTCTTTCCGCTTGGCCGTTGCTCCGTGGATGTGCTACGGAAGCAAAACAAACCCTGCTGCCGAGATCCTCAATGTACTACATGAAGGCGTGGCTTTTGAACTGTGTGCCGTTGTCGGTGATGATCCTATTGGGCACCCCAAAACGGTACACTAGTCCCTTGAAGAACTTAATGGCTGACTGCGCTATCACCTTCCTTACTGCTTCCACTTCTGGCCACTTTGTGAACTTGTCGATTGCGACGTAGAAGTACTCAAAGCCCCCGACGGCACGGGGGAAAGGGCCCAGTATGTCGAGCCCCCAGACCGAGAAGGGCCAGGAGAGAGGGATGGAGGGCTTGAGCTGGTTGATGAATCTTCTTCGAATGGAACTGGCATGCTTCACACTTGGTTACTAGTGATGTGGCATCCTGGAGGGCGGTGAGCCAGAAGAAACCTTGCCGGAAGGCCTTGCCGGCAAGGGCCCTCGACCCTATGTGGGAGCCACATATGCCTCGATGTATCTCCGCCAACAGCTTTAGTCCTTCCTCCCGGGAGATGCACATCAATTTCACCCCATTCGGCCTTCTTCTGTACAATACGCTGTCAACGAATTGGTACAGAGCAGACCCCCGGGCTACTCTTTCTGCTTCTTCCTGCTCCTCAGGAAGCTCTCCTTTTTGAAGGAATTGGAAGCTGCGTTCTGCCCATGCCGGAGCATGCGGCTCGACGACAAGGACGAAAGGCATCTCTTCTGCCACGGGAGCGGCCGCCTCCACGGCCATGACCTGAGGTCCTGCCGGAGTCGGTTGCCCCATGGCAGGATCGTCATCCGTAGCAACATCTTCGCTGGCGGCTCCGGGCAGCTCGGTGGGGAAGTACTTGCCGGGGCCTAGCTTCCTACGCTTGTTCTGCCCGGTCGATGGTTCAACGGACGGCTGGGTTAACTGAAGCACAAAAGTACCTAGTTCCACAGGTAGCTTGAGGGCAGCGCGCTTTGAAAGGTAATCGGCGATGTTGTTCTCCGCCCGAGGGACATGCTCCGCTTGTATACCGTCAAAGCGTTCTTCCAGTTTCCTCACCTCATCTACATAAGCTTACATCAACGGGCTTTAATAGTCTTTGTTGATCTGCCTGACGACGAGCTGTGAGTCGCCCCTGCGATGAGCTTTTTAATCTTGAGGTCCGCCGTGATCCTGAGACCGACAAGCAAGCCCTCGTACTCGGCGGTGTTGTTGGTTGACATCTCCCGGGGGAAGTGCAGCTCGAGGACGTACTTGAGGTGCTCTCTGGTGGGTGTGACAAGCAGCACACCAAGCCGGGCGCCTTGCAGCGTAGAAGGCACCATCAAAGTACATGATCCAGCCATGACTCATTTCCATGCCAGAGAGTGGTCTCGCATTCTCTTCGCCGGGCGCCGAGGTCCATTCTGCAACAAACTCGCCCAGGACTCTGCTTTGAATCGCCGAGGTACTTTCGAACTTTAAACCGAAGCTTGACAGCTCAGGCCCATTCCACAATCCTCCCTGCTGCATCCGGGTTATGCAAGATCCGTTGCAATGGGAGGCGGGTGACCACCGTGATCTCATGCGCTTGGAAGTAATGGCGCAGCTTCCTCGATGCCATAAGGAGGCCGAAGAGCAGCTTTTGCACACCTGAGTACCTCGACCTAGCCCCCTGTAAAAGGGAGCTGACGAAGTAAACTGGGTGCTGCACCATTTTCTTCTTCTGTGCTTATTCACCTGGTCATGTGGATCCCATCGCACGGACGCCGGTCTTGCCGAGGCCGGACCCTACCGGGGGTTCAGCCTTGCCGGGGCTGAGCCCTGCCGGGGAGGGTTCCGGCCCGCCCACTGTCGACTCTGCCGCTGCTGCTGTCTCCTCATCAACCTCTCTCTGCGCCACTAGTGCGGCGCTAACCACCTAATTCATTGCCGCTGGATAAAGCAGCAACGGTTCTTGTGGTTTGGGCGCAACCAGCATTGGGGTAGAGGAGAGGTACTTCGTCAAATCTTGCAGCGCCGCCTCGGCCTCTGGGGTCCACTCCATCGGCCCTTTTTCTTTAAGATCTTGAAAAAAAGAAGGGCACGCTCTGCGGACTTGGAGATGAGCCGGCTCATGGCAGCAACGCAGCCAGTGAGCCGACGCACGTCCTTGATCCGTTTGGGTGCCTCAATCTGCTCGATAGCCTTGATCTTATCTGGGTTTGCTTCAATCCTGCGCTGGGACACAAAGAACCTGATAAGCTTGCCGGACGGGACGCCGAGGACACACTTCTCAGGGTTCAATTTGAGGTTGATCTTGTGCAGGTTCCCAAATGTTTCCTCCAGATCTTGCACGAGAGTTGCTTTGTCCTTGGTTTTGACCACTATGTCATCCATATAAGCTTCCATATTTCTATGTAGCTGGGGCTCAAAACCAATTTGGACTGCTCTTGCAAAGGTCGAGCCAACACTCTTCAACCCGAAAGGCATCCGTAAAAAGGTATACGTAACACAAGGGGTGATGAATGCTGTCTTTTCCTCGTCTTCCTTTGTCATGAAGATCTGGTGGTATCGTGAGTAGGCGTCCAGGAACGATAAGAGGTCACACCCAGCCGTGGAGTCAACAATATGGTCAATGCGCTGCAACGGGGAAGGATTGTTTGGGCAGGCCTTATTGATGTCTGTGTAATCAATACATAGCCTCCATTTCCCATTTGCCTTACGCACCACTACCGGATTGGCCAACCACGTTGGGTGGAGTACTTCTCTCACCAAGCCTGCCGCCTCTAGCTGTCTGATTTCCTCTGTGATGAACTCCTGCCTCTCCAGAGCTTGCTTCCTGACCTTCTGCTTGACGGGCCGCGCATGAGGACAGATAGCAAGGTGGTGCTCAATCACCTCCCTGGGAACACCGGGGATGTTGGAAGCTTGCCATTCAAACACATCGACATTCGCCCGCGGGAAGGAGACGAGCTCGCTTTCCTATTTGTCGTCGAGGGTGGAGCTTATGGGAAAAACTCCCCCCGTACCGTCCTCCTTGACGGGCACCTTCTTGGTCTCTGGTGGCGTGGCTCTGGACTTCTTGCTCCTGTCGGCAGAGCTCTCTGGCACGTCCTCAACGGGAGGGCAACACCCCGAAGAGGTGCGCTTGCCGGAGTGGGTTCTAGGAGTCTCGCCGGTCTTCTTACCCCCGGCGCTCACGTCGTGAGCAGTACCTTAGCGGCAATCGCTACAACTGATTCCGGTAGAGTTTGTCAGCAGATCAACGTGATCTTTCTTGTCGGAGGGGACAGTGATGATGTTCAACGACCCGGGCATCTTCAGCATGTTGTAGGCATAGTGTGAAGCAGCCATGAACTTGGCCAGTGCCGGGCGGCCGAGGATCCCGTTGTAAGGCAAGGGGATCTCGACTACATGAAAAACAATCCTCTCCGTCCTGTGGTTCAGCTCGCCTCCGAATGTCACGGGCAGAGTGATCTTTCACTTTGGCTGGCTTCTCCCCGGGTTAACCCCTTGGAACATACCCGTCTCCTCGAGGTCTCCATCAAGAATGTGCAGCCTTCTAACTACAACGGGCGAGATCAAGTTCAGTCCGGCCCCGCCGTGAACCAACATCTTTGTCACCTTGAGGTTGCGGATTGTTGGTGAAACCAACAATGGCAAGCACCCGACCACAGTGGTGCGGTCAGGGTGGTCCTCGGTGTCGAAGATGATGGGCGTGCTGGACCATTTCAGCGGCTTCCGTGCGTCAAACGATGGCTCCACCGCTGTGATCTCATGCGCCCACTGCTTGAGTTGGCGGTGGGATGTGTGCAGCAAGGCGCCGCCATCGACGCACATGGCCTCTGTGGCTTTCTGAAACTCGTGGCCGCCGGACTCGTCGTCCTCGCCATGATCATCGTCTTCCTGCTTCTTGTCGCGGCCCCGGGCGGGCCTCTCTTGCTGTCTCTCCTTGCCGCGGCGGCCTTCTTGGCCGCCACGTTTCTTGCCGGATCGTTCGGCACCATCTGGCCTTTCTCTCCTTGTCCCGCGGCTCATACTCGGCTTTCTGCTTCTCGGCGAGCAGCTCTACCTGCCGGCAGTTTTGGAGGTCGTGGCCCTTGGTGCGGTGGATCTTGCAGTACTGCTTGTTGGAGCCTCCTGGCTTGTCGGCAACCGCCAAGGCCCGACAAGCACTACACCCGGCAATCTCTTTGCCGGGGTCGCTTGCCTTGGTCTTCTTGGTGGTACCGGTGTCGTCGGATCCTTCAACGGCAAGCACGGCCTTGCCCTTGCGCTTCCTATTACGGCGTCGACCTTTCTTTGCTGGGGTGGCCGTATCGCCAGTGGAGTCAGTTTCTGCACCGGCATCTTCGCCGGGGTACTTCCTTCCATCCTCGGCACGAGCGCACCGATCGGCTAGAACATAGAGCTCAGCCACATCCTTGACCTTGTTCATCGCCAGTTCTTCACGCATCTTGCGATTACGTATGTTTTGATGGAACGCACTGATCACAGCGGCGGGATGAACATCAGGGATGTTGTACTGCACCCGGCTGAACCTTTGGATGTACTTGCGCAGGTTTTCTCCTTCCGTCTGGGGGATGATGTGTAAATCACTCGCCTGGCCATGAGCTTGGTGACCTCCGGTGAAGGTGCCAACAAACTCATGGCACAGATCCGCCCAAGAAGAGATGGAATCCACCGGGAAGTGTATCAACCATGACATAACATTAGGCTTGAGTGCCAACGGGAAGTAGTTGGCAAGCACCTTGTCGTCGTGGGCCTCGGTAGCTTGCATCGCGATGGTGTAAATGCTGAGGAACTCCGACGGGTGAGTCTTGCCGTTGTACTTCTCGCCAACATCGGGTTTGAACTGCCGCAGCTCACGGGTGAAAGCCGGACAACACACCTCGTAAGGTAGGCCACCGTAGCCTCCCGGCGCTGGGTGGTCTGTAGTGGGCCCTGCCCGCCTGTCCGACTGGTGGCGCGCATCACGTCGGCGCTCGATCTTAGTTCGAGCGTCCTCGTGAGCCCGCTCCCGAAGGACTTGGGGCTGATCGCGGGTAGTCCGCGGGTCATATGGCGCGATGGAGATATCATCTCGAGCATCGCCGCGACGGGCCGACGCCCGGGGCGGTCGGGATGGATGTGGGGAGTACACCGTGGCCGCGTCGCCTCCGGCGTGGCCTCCGCTAGCAGGTGGCAGCCCGGCGGACCGACGACCGATGGGTTCCGCCGGCTGCAACCTGTCGTCGTTGGCGATGCCGACGAGGCTCCGGACGGTGGCCCTCCATTCGTCGAGCTTCTCCGTGGCGGGAGGAAAATCAAGGAGCAGCTGCACGCGCTAGGGCTTCCGCTGGCGTGGGTGGCGGCGAAAGCTGGGTGGACCGCGATGCGCCTCGACTTCTAAACACGTTAGAAGGAGCTACGTCGCGGCTCCGCAGCCGTTTGCTACCTCCAGCAGCACCTCGGCGTGCATGCCGTCCCTCTCATTCATGTGACGGACGCACGGGACTCTTCCCAGGGCGGCGCGCAGGGTCACCAGCAGGGTGACGCTGCTCATCATGCACAACCTGAGAAGAGCGCGCCATGGGCGCCGGTGTTGGCGCTTTGGAGATCGACGTGCCGCCGCCTGGCGGGACGGCGGCACCCTTGGAGGGCCCCGCGCTTGGGGGCCCGACTCCGCCTCCGGACCCGCGACCGGTGGCCGCCACCCGGCGCTGCGGAACGACGCCGGGCCGCCAGTCTGTCCGTACCATCGTATGGCGATGTGGATGTTCGCCTGGCCATACGGGTCGTCTCCGTGATCGCCCGCTGCCGGTCCGCGCCGGTACCAACCCGGTTCCAGTCGAACCGATCGCCGTGGTCGCCTTCTTCTTAGGAGCCAGGGCGATGAAGAATATCTAAATCAACCGCTGGACCAGATTCTCACAATTGCGCCCCTACCTGGCGCGCAAAGATGTCGGTGGGAAATGACACCTATGTATCACTGGAATCCCTTCTACGGTTACGGGGCGTGGGGATCGTGAGAAGAGCGGGATCAACAGGTGACACAAGGGGGATTTACCCAGGTTTAGGCTGCGAGGATGCGTAAAACCCTAGTCCTGCTTTGGTGGATATATTTAGTGTTCTTGAGCTCTCGAACTAGCTCTAGGTGCTGCAAGGTTCCAAAGAGCCGAATCCTTTCTCTGTGCGCCATGGGCCTCCTTTTATAGGCGAAAGGGGCTGCCACAGTGGCACACAGGAGGTGGAAAGTGCTACAGTGCCGCGAGTCTATCGCTAGCATTAAAGGACAAGACGCATTTAATATGAGGCTTAGGTGTCCCTTCGCTTTATTGGGGATGGGGGTGAGGCCCGTCCCGTTTTTCGCCGCTCCTCCTTGCTTCGACACGCGTCCTGGCCAGCGACGCATGCGGTGCCATGTAGGCAGGCAGGCAGCTGAGGTGGTGCGGTGGTGGAGCCTCCACAAAGGTTTGCATGCCGCCACGCAGGTGCCTGCCCAGCTGGTTGGGTCGGCAGCTGCATGCGAACGGCGGCGAAGACTTTTCTGGTGCGGGCCTCGCAGTGGCCCATCTGGTGCGTGTTGGCGAGGGCCTTGTCGGGTGGCCCGGCAAGGGTCTTGCCGGGTGGCCCGGCAAGGGTCTTGCCGTGGAAAGCTGGCTTCCCCGGCAAGGGTCTTACCGGGGGTCTTGTTGGTTTCTTCGATGAGGATGGTTGCCCTCTTATCCTCATTTGATCTTGAGCATTCTATGTCTTCACAAAGATCTGCATGCCACAACGGAGGTGCCTCCCGAGCCCTGTCCCAACGCATTTGTCTGAGCATTCGTTGGCTCAAGGGTGGCTCGCTCGGCTGGCGTGGGCGAGCTGCCCCGGCAAGGGTCTTGCCGGGGCTGCTGAGGCTTCCCAGCAAGGATCTTGCCGGGGGAACCTACTTCGTCCCTCTGCCCTTTGTGGCCTTGGACCTTGTCGTTGCTTCATTTGCCTTGTGGCCTCGGCTTCTGTCCGGCTCCCCCTTCCTGCCGTGTATGTGCGTGGCCATGGCGGGAGGCTCTGACTGCCCGTGCACAAGTAAAGGAGTCAAAGGGAGAACCCCTACTTTTGTACACCGACATTGGGTTGCCCGGCTCCTATGTTTGCTACCTTGCGTTCCGTCTGATCGGCTAGGGTAGTACAGAAGATCTACTGCGATTGTCTTTCTGGTTCGTCTGATTAAGCACCTCAGTAGAGAAAGCCGAAAACTGACTGTCATGATGCGGCGAGAGCTGGTCATCCACTCGATGACTTATTAAAATCTTTAGCGATTTTTTCTGTATTACACGAAGGATTGTTTTTCAGTCACATATGTAACGCATCCGCATCCGGATAGCCACGTACATACCAGGGGCTACCTCGTAGAGCCATCATCAAACTCCTCTGGCTAAGTGAGAGCAATAAAGTCTCATAGTCCGATTGCCTGGTTCGCCTCACTGTCACCTCCTTTACGGACCAAAACGTTGGATCAAGTGTGACTATGTGCTATTCTAAACACCCCCGTAGTATCTACGTGGGGGCTGAAGTCGACAACTGGAAAACTCTCAGGAATGCAAAAACGCTCGCACAGGAGGATGGAACTTACAGATAAAGGCACAAATATATCGCAAAGCTTTAATACATAATGACAACCTCCAGGGAGTTCAGGTACATTCATTCGAACATAATGTCCTTTGAGAACTGACCCTCTATTAAGCGGGTGCCCTCTAGGACGTCGTCTAAGTAGCGCTCCGGTGTGCGGTGGTCCTTGCCTCCGGGAGGGCCCTTAACTGCGACAGTACATCTTGACGCGGGCAAAGGCCATCCGTGCACCTTCTATGCACACTGACAGCTTGATCGCGTCAGTTCGCGACACTGCATCGACAAGGGGCCGCACCAAGCCGAAATAGCTGCTCGGGAGGGGTTCGGCCGACCATAGCCGAACTATGACGTCCTTCAGGGCCGCTCCAGACATCTTATGTAGCTCAGCCCACTGCGCCATTTGGTCGTTCAGTAGCGCCGGGCGCTCCTGTGTCGTGAACTGTGACCAGAACAGCTTCTCCGTCACATGTTCCTCCTGAGCCTGGAAGAATTGCGCGACGTGAGCGGACTCTTCGGAAGATCTGCAAAAGCATCTGGAGAACTCCACAGTCGATTAAGCAAGACATATCTCTCATCGCTAAACTTAGTCTGTAAGAGAAAGGGCTTACCAGCCACTATCTATCCGGCCTGCCGGATCTCCTCGCGGGCCGCTCTGGATTCGGACCGCATTTCTTTGGCCTCTTGAAGGGCTTTGTTGAGCTCAGTTGCCTTGGTTTTGTTCTCCTTCTCGAGGGACTCGCATTTGCGAGCGACGTCCTTGAGCTCTTGCTCTATGACAGATATCTGCTCCTCGAACTAGTACCGGGCGGCCTGTTCGGCCATCAAATCCGTAGACGCTTTATCAGCAGCTGCATTGCTCACCCTGGCCAGGTCCTTGGCCCGAGCTAGTTCACCCCTAATGGTCTCGACCTCGGCAGCGCCATCTGTAATTATGCAAATAACAATGTTTGAGTTTAAACCTAGTGTTCGCACACTCATATGGGCACAAAAGGGATGTTCGAAGCTTACCTTGCGCCTCGTCGAGTCGCTTGTTAATGAGGACAATGTCCTCATCGGCCAGCTTCAGTTTATGCTTTACTTTGGAAACCTCCGCGGCCTGGGCGGTTGCCGCTAATAGTGAAGCCTGTTTTTCCAATCAAATAAGTATGTTACTTCCTGCAAATAACTATAGATCCTCTGTTCGCCCTTCTTCATGGGCCAAGCAGAGTCTCAGGGGCTACTATCAATATACAGGCGTATTGTTCCTATGGAAGGCGGCTAAAGAAATTACATCGCATACTTCGAAGCCTGTTACTAGGCTCGTGAAGGCTCCATTCAACCCACTTTTGGCGGACTGAATCTTCTCAGCCACCGTACCCATCAAGGTATGCTGCTCCTCCAAGACGTACGTGCTACCTCTTGAGCATGTGTTAGTTTTCCCTTGTAGAGGAAAGGGTGATGCAGCAAAGTAGCGTAAGTATTTCCCTCAGTTTTTTAGAACAAAGGTATCAATCCAGTAGGAGACAACGCTCAAGTCACCTAGTACCTGCACAAACAATCAAGAACCTTGCAACCAATGCGATAAATGGTTTGTCAATCCCTTCACGGCCACTCGCAAAAGTGAGATCTAATAAAGATAGTAAAGTAAATATTTTTGGTATTTTTGTTGTATAGATTGGAAAGTAAAGATTGCAAAACAGTAAACGAGATGCGATGTAAATAAAAGAGATGCAATATAATAAGAAATAGACCCGGGGCCATAGGTTTCACTAGTGGCTTCTCTCAAGATAGCATGTATTACGGTGGGTGAACAAATTACTGCCGACCAATTGATAGAAAAGCGCATAGTTATGAGAATATCTAGGCAATGATCATGAATATAGGCACCACGTCCGTGTCAAGTAGATCGAAACGATTCTACATCTACTACTATTACTCACACATCGACCGTTATCCAACATGCATCTAGAGTATTAAGTTCATAAGAGCAGAGTAATGCATTAAGCAAGATGACATGATGTAGACGGATAAACTCAAGAAATATGATATAAACCCCATCTTTTTATCCTCGATGGAAACAATACAATACGTGCCTTGCTTCCCCTACTGTCACTGTGAAAGGACACCGCAAGATTGAACCCAAAGCTAAGCACTTCTCCCATTGCAAGAAAGATAATTCTAGTAGGCGAAACTAAGCTGATAATTCGAAGAGACTTGCAAAGATATCAAATCATGCATATAAGAATTCAGAGAAGATCCCAATAATATTCATAGATAATCTTGTTCATAAACCCACAATTCATCGGATCTCAGCAAACACACCACAAAAAGTATTACATCGAATAGATCTCCAAGAACATCGAGGAGAACTTTGTATTGAGAATCAAAGAGAGAGAGAAGAAGCCATCTATCTAATAACTATGGACCCGAAGGTCTGTGGTAAACTACTAACGCTTCATAGGAGAGGCTATGGTGTTGATGTAGAAGACCTCCATGATCGATTCCCCCTCCGGCAGATCACCGTAAAAGGCCCCAAGATGGGACCTCACAGGTACAGAAGGTTGCGGCGGTGGAAAAGTGGTTTCGTGGCTCCCCCAGATGTTTTAGGGTATAAGAGTATTTATAGGAAGAAGAAGTATGTCGGTGGAGCTACGAGGGGCCCACGAGGGTGGGGGGCCCACCTACCTCATGGCCGCCTCGTTGCGTCTCCAAATTCATCTAAAAGTCTTCTGGTTTTCTTTCGGTCCAAGAAATATCATCACGAAGGTTTCGTTCTGTTTGGATTCCGTTTGACATTCCTTTTCTGCGAAACACTAAAATAGGCAAAAAAGAAACTGGCACTGGGCCTCCGGTTAACAAGTTAGTCCCAAAAATAATATAAAAGAGCATATTAAAGCCCATTAAACATCCAAAACAGATAATATAATAGCATGGAACAATCAAACATTATAGATACATTGGAGACGTATCAAACATCCCCAAGCTTAATTCCTGCTCGTCCTCGAGTAGGTAAATGATAAAAACAAAAAATTTAATGTGGAATGCTACCTATCATAATTATCAATGTAATTCTCTTTATTGTGGCATGAATGTACAGATCCATAAGATTCAAAACAAAAGTTTAATATTGACATAAAAATAATAATACTTCAAGCATACTATTAAAGCAATCATGTCTTCTCAAAATAACATGGCCAAAGAAAGTTATCGCTACAAAATCATATAGTCTAGCTATGCTCTATCTTCATCACAAAAAAATACTTAAATCATGCACAACCCCGATGACAAGCCAAGCAATTGTTTCATACTTTTAATGTTCTCAAACTTTTTCAATCTTCACGCAATACATGAGCGTGAGCCATGGACATAGCACTATAGGTGGAATAGAATGGTGGTTGCGGAAAAGACAAAAAGGAGAAGATAGTCTCACATAAACAAGGCGTATCAACGGGCTATGGAGATGCCCATCAATAGATATCAGTGTGAGTGAGTAGGGATTGCCATGCAACGGATGCCCTAGAGCTATAAGTGTATGAAAGCTCAACAAAAGAAACTAAGTGGGTGTGCATCCAACTCGCTTGCTCATGAAGACCTAGGGAACTTTGAGGAAGCCCATCATTGGAATATACAAGCCAAGTTCTATAATGAAAAATTTCCCACTAGTATATGGAAGTGACAACATAGGAGACTCTCTATCATGAAGATCATAGTGCTACTTTGAAGCACAAGTGTGCAAAAAAGGATAGTAGCATTGTCCCTTCTCTCCTTTTCTCTCATTTTTTATTTAGGCCTTTTTTATGGCCTCTTTTTTTTCCGTCCGGAGTCTCTTCCCGACTTGTGGGGGGGTCATAGTCTCCATCATCCTTTCCTCACTGGGACAATGCTCTAATGAAGATCATCACACTTTTATTTACTTACAACTCAAAAATTACAACTTAATACTTAGAACAAAAATATGACTCTATGTGAATACCTCCAGTGGTGTACCGGGATGTGCAATGAATCAAGAGTGACATGTATGAAAAATTATCAACGGTGGCTTTGCCACAAATACGATGTCAACTACATGATCATGCAAAGCAATATGACAATGATGAAGCGTGTCATCATAAACGGAATGGTGGAAAGTTGCATGGCAATATCTCGGAATGGCTATGGAAATGCGATAATAGGTAGGTATGGTGTCGGTTTTGAGGAAGGTATTTGGTGGGTGTATGATACCGGTGTAAGTTGTGCGGTATTAGAGAGGCTAGCAATGGTAGAAGGGTGAGAGTGCATATAATCCATGGTCTCAACATTAGTCATAAAGAACTCACATACTTATTGCAAAAATCTATTAGTTATCGAAACGAAGTACTACGCGCATGCTACTAGGGGGATAGATTGGTAGGAAAATACCATCGCTCGTCCCCGACAGCCACTCATAAGGAAGACAATCAATAAAAAAATCATGCTCCAACTTCATCACATAACGGTTCACCATTCATGCATGCTACGGGAATCTCAAACTTTAACACATGTATCTCTCAAATTCACAACTACTCAACTAGCATGCCTATAATATCACCATCTTCATATCTCAAAACAATCATAAAGAATCAAACTTCTCATAGTACTCAATGCACTTTTTATGAAAGTTTTTATTATACCCATCTTGGATGCCCATCATATTAGGACTAAATTCATAACCAAAGAAAATTACCATGCTGTTCTAAAAGACTCTCAAAATAATATAAGTGAACCATGAGAGATCAATAATTTCTATAAAATAAAATCACCACCGTGCTCTAAAAATTTATAAGTGAAACACCGGAGCAAAATTATCTAGCTCAAAAGATATAAGTGAAGCACATAGAGTATTCTAATAAATTCCGATTCATGCGTGTCTCTCCAAAAGGTGTTTACATCAAGGATGATTGTGTGAAACTAAAAAGCAAAGACTCCAATCATACAAGACGCTCCAAGCAAAACACATATCATGTGGTGAATAAAAATATAGCCTCAAGTAAAGTTACCGATGAGCGAAGATTTAAAGAGGGGATGCCTTCCGGGCATCCCCAAGCTTAGGCTTTTGGTTGTCCTTGAATTTTACCTTGGGGTGCCTTGGGCATCCCCAAGCTTAGGCTCTTGCCACTCCTTATTCCAAAATCCATCAAATCTTTACTCAAAACTTGAAAACTTCACAACACAAAACTTAAACAGAAAATCTCATGAGCTCTGTTAGTATAAGAAAATAAACCACCACTTTAAGGTACTGTAATGAACTCATTCTTTATTTATATTGGTGTTAAACCTACCGTATTCCAACTTCTCTGTGGTTCATACCCCCCGATACTACTCATAGATTCATCAAAATAAGCAAACAACACACGAAAAACAGAATCTGTCAAAACAGAACAGTCTGTAGCAATCTGATTTGTTAGAATACTTCTGGAACTCAAAAAATTCGGACAAACTAGGACAACCTTGTTAATTTGTATATTAATCTTCTGCAAAAAAGAATTAGCATTTTATCATGTTCTGGTGAATTTTAACAATTAGTTTCGTGATCGCAAAGTTTCTATCTTTTTCAGCAAGATCAAACAACTATCACCCAAGAAGATCCTATTGGTTCTACTTGGCACAAACACTAATTAAAACATAAAACCACATCTAAACAGAGGCTAGATGAATTATTTATTACTAAACGGGAACAAAAAGCAAAGAACAAAAATAAAATTGGGCTGCCTCCCAACAAGCGCTATCGTATAACGCCCCTAGCTAGGCATAAAAACAAGAATAGATCTAGGTATTGCCATAATAATGATAGGGCAAATCGCGAAAACTCATCTTATATTCCCTATGTTCAGCAGTAAGTTTTCTTTGTGGCAAGAAAAAGTAATCAAAAGGGCTAAATTTGATGGGACAAAAGTCCCCCGGATCAAGCTCGGGAGGTACTGGTTCATCCTTTGGTCCCTCATATTGCACAACCAATTCATCATTATAAGCATTCTTTTGGAAAAAAGTCATGAGCCTTTGTTCAAGAGAAAAACCTAGCCCGTTGTTCTGAATAGCAAAATTATCATTAAGTTCAGAAATCTTATCAACTAGAACATCAGTAGGAACCCTTTTTCTAAGGTTTTCATTATAAGCAACATGATCTAAAGATCGTAAACACATTATGTCTTCTTGATGAAAAAGAATTGCTTGTATGGGAGGACGACCAACATCCACCCTATCATGCGAAAAAATTTCATTGGCCTCTTTTATTATAAATCTGAACTCATGTGCTAAAAAGATAGGAGCCGCTCGCTTAACAGAAGAATGCTCAATATTGGTAAATTCTAGAAAAATCCTTTGTATGCAAGGATGCATATGGATAAATTGTCTTTCAAGTTCAACTATGAGCAAAGATATAGCATCCGCAAGACTACTAGTTCTATAAAGAATAGATCCACCCATAGTGGGCAAAGCACCGGCACAAGTAAAGAAATCTTGAGTAACTCCTTTTCCAATAATATTACCACTACCAATCCGAAACTTTTAAGTGTCTAAAATAGTAGGTTCTTCGTGAGGATCATCAAAAGCATCAAAGTTTCCCCCATCGTTACTACTATCATTTTCAATGATAACCAACCCAGTTTCAGACATGATGACAACAAACCGCCCTAAGAACAAATACACAAGAGGCAAGTGGAAAGGGACGAAAGGGAAAGGGGCGAAGAAAACGAAAAGGTTTTCGAAAATCGTTTTAGAAGTGGGGGAGAGGAAAACAAGAGGCGAATGGAAAATAATGTAATGTGAGGGAGAAGAGTTTATGATGGGTACTTGGTATGTCTTGACTTGGGCGTAGATCTTCCCGGCAACGGCGCCAGAAATCATTCTTGCTACCTCTTGAGCATGCATTGGTTTTCCCTTGAAGAGGAAAGGGTGATGCAGCAAAGTAGCGTAAGTATTTCCCTTTGTTTTCGAGAACCAAGGCATCAATCCAGTAGGAGACGACACTCAAGTCACCCAGTACCTGCACAAACAATCAAGAACCTTGCAACCAACGCGATAAAGGGGTTGTCAATCCCTTCACAGCCACTCGCAAAAGTGAGATCTAATAAAGATAGTAAAGTAAATATTTTTGGTATTTTTGTTTTATAGATTGGAAAGTAAAGATTGCAAAATAGTAAATGAGATACGATGTAAATAAAAGAGATGCAATATAATAAGAAAGATACCCGGGGGCCATAGGTTTCACTAGTGGCTTCTCTCAAGATAGCATGTATTACGGTGGGTGAAAAAATTACTGCTGAGCAATTGATAGAAAAGAGCATAGTTATGAGAATATCTAGGCAATGATCATGAATATAGGTGTCGTGGTGGGCGCACGGTAGATGCGATGTGATGGCTAAAGATAGGAGGAGGCTCGAGGGCACTGGTGGGCTCCAGAGGTGAGGTTGGGATGAGCGAGCGCGGGGCGCAAGACATACCTAGGTTCGGGGCTCTCCGGAGAGATAACACCCCTAGTCCTGCCGAGTGTGGTTTATACGTAATAGTACAGAGTTGTTCCTAGAGATGTGTGGAGGAAGAAGGAGGTCCAGCCAAGGCTTAGGCTGCTCCCTCTCCTCGGGTGCTGCTCGCTAGGCATGCGTGAGTGGGTGGATGGGTGAGTGTGTTGCCTTCTTACTTACTTGCCCGTATGCATGAGGTCTCCTGGGGGGTTTCATAGGTCAACCCCCAGGGGTACAATGGTAATGTTACAAGGTCGTAGGGCCGGGTCGTCAGTGTCCAGGAACCCGGTGCTGGGACCTGTCGGGTGCCATGGCTTGCCGGGTTCGCCGGGTGCGGGCCCCATGCGCCTAGGGGGCACTGTGTGCAGTCTTGTCGATTGTCAGGGCGAGGCTGAGTCGAGTCGACTACAGTGGCGTTCCGTCAGGTCGCCGCTTACTGGCGTCATGGGTGACGTCGGGCGCACTATTGCCATGCCAGCCCTGGTCCGTAGGTAGGTGGAGGCACTGTTGCCTTGTCTGGCTGACCAAAGGCATGGGCAGGGCACTGTGGCTTCGGCCATCAGTTGGTGGAGACTCGTCCCATCGTACGGCTGGGATGGGATGGTCGCTGACCTTTGGCCGGGTTTGGAGAGCACGCTAAGGGCGGTGCTGGCATGTTGGAGAAGTCTTGAGCTTGGTTGTTGGGGCCGAGTCGAGGAGTCCGGCAGGGTTGTAGATCCTGCCGGGTTACGGGGCCTGGCCGGGTCGAGCGACCCGGCCAAGGGCGAGCTGGATCAAGGGGCGATGTTGGCCCTGTTGTTTTTGAAAAGGATCCAGGTTCCGTTTCCTGCCTGGGGTTCATCCCCCCCGACAGTAGTCCCCCAAGCTGTGAAGGTCCGCCGTCTTCAGATGGGAGGGCCTTCGTAGTTTCCCCCCTTGCAATGGCGGATTTGGTGACCGCCGGGTCCGGCAACACCCACTGTGTTCTGGCTTCCAAAAGGCGGATCACGGCATCCCGCTGGTGGCGGGAAACCGAGGAGTTCGACGAATCTTGGGTGACTTTTCGGGCTTCGCGCGGCCGCCATGTGACGCCCGAGAGCTGAAGGGGCCTGACAGGCCATGCGCGCGACGGGACGATGCGACGGCTCGGGGCCCTGATACATCTCCAACGTATTTATAATATTTGATAGTTCGATGCTATTATATTATCTCTTTTGGATGTTTAATGGGCTTTACTAAACACTTTTATATTATTTTTGGGACTAACCTATTAACCCAGAGCCCAGTGCCAGTTTCTGTTTTTTCCCTTGTTTCAGGGTTTCTCAGAAAAGGAATATCAAACGGAGTCCAAACGGAATGAAACCTTTGGGAGAGTTATTTTTGGAACAGAAGCAATCCAAGAGACTTGGAGTGCACGACAGGGAAGCAACAAGGTGGCCACGAGGCAGGGAGGTGCGCCTGCCCACCTGGGTGCACACCCACCCTCGTGGGCCCCTCGTGGCTCCCCTGACCGACTTCTTTCACCTATATATATATATATCCATATACCCTAAAAACATCGAGGAACACAATAGATCGGGAGTTCCGCCGCCGCAAGCCTCTATAGCCACCAAAAACCAATCGGGGCCCTGCTCCAAGACCCTGCAGGGGGATCCCTCACCGGTGGCCATCTTCATCATCCCGGCGCTCTCCATGACAAGGAGGGAGTAGTTCACCCTCGGGGCTGAGGTATGTACCAGTAGCTATGTGTTTGATCTCTCTCTCTCTCTCTCTCTCTCTCTCTCATATTCTTGATTTGGCACGATCTTGATGTATCGCGAGCTTTGCTATTATAGTTGGATCTTATGATTTTTCTCCCCCTCTGCTCTCTTGTAATGGATTGAGTTTTCCCTTTGAAGTTATCTTATCGGATTGAGTCTTTAATTAGTTGAGAACACTTGATGTATGTCTTGTCATGCTTATCTGTGGTGAAAATGGGATATTCACATGATTCACTTGATGTATGTTTTGGTGATCAACTTGCGGGTTCCGTGACCTTGGGAATCTATGCATAGGGGTTGGCACACGTTTTCGTCTAGACTCTCCGGTAGAAACTTTGGGGCACTCTTTCAAGTACTTTGTGTTGGTTGAATAGATGAATCTGAGATTGTGTGATGCATATCGTATAATCATGCCCACGGATACTTGAGGTGACATTAGGGTTTTGGTTGATTTTGTGTCTTAAGGTGTTATTCTAGTACGAACTCTATGATAGATCGACGGAAAGAATAGCTTCGTGTTATTTTACTAGAGACTCTTGAATAGATCGATCAGAAAGGATAACTTTGAGGTGGTTTCGTACCCTACCATAATCTCTTCGTTTGTTCTCCGCTATTAGTGACTTTGGAGTGACTCTTTGTTGCATGTTGAGGGATAGTTATATGATCCAATTATGTTATTATTGTTGAAGAGAACTTGCACTAGTGAAAGTATGAACCCTAGGCCTTGTTTCCTAGCATTGCAATACCGTTTACGCTCACTTTTATCATTAGTTACCTTGCTGTTTTTATATTTTCAGATTACAATTACCCATATCTATCATCCATATTGCACTTGTATCACCATCTCTTCGCCGAACTAGTGCACCTATACAATTTATCATTGTATTTGGTGTGTTGAGGACGCAAGAGACTCCTTGTTATTTAGTTGGAGGGTTGTTTGAGAGAGACCATATTCAACCTACGCCTCCCACGGATTGATAAACCTTAGGTCATCCACTTGAGGGAAATTTTCTACTATCCTACAAACCACTGCACTTGGAGGCCCAACAATGTCTACAAGAAGAAGGTTGTGTAGCAGACATCAAGCTCTTTTCTGGCGCTGTTGCCGGGGAGGTTAATGCTTGAAGGTATATCTTTAGATCTTGCAATCGAATCTTTTTGTTTCTTGTTTTATCACTAGTTTAGTTTATAAAATAAAACTACCAAAAAAATGCAATTGAGTTTATCTCATACGCTTCATCTTTTTAATATCTTTCGTGAGAATGATCGAAAGGAAAATTGTGCGAAAGTGTTAGAAGAAGAATGCATTAAAATGTTTGGCACTAAATCTATGAATGATGAGCATGATTGCAATGTTGTTTGTATGAACTCTTTGAATATCCATGGTACTAATGATGATTGCACTATTCATGATGAAAATGTTTCCTATAAGCATGTCGTTTTCTGTGGAATGCATAGAGTTTGCAAATACATACCAAAAAGGGAAGATAGATTTTGTAAGATGCACAAGCACTAAGAAACTAAATGATTTCAAGAAAGGCTTGATGATTGTGCTGAAAGATTAAATATTTTTCCCCATCCTTGTGAACTTTGCAATGAACATGGTCATTTAAAGCTCCAATGCTATTTGTTTCATAAACAAATCGTGTCTAAAAATTGTGATAACTTGATTACCCTTGACCATCATAAAGAGCTTAGTCTTCTTTTGGGGTATGAAGAAATGAAACGTATAACTGAGGATATTCCATAATTTAATCTTGATAAATTTCTTGATTTTGATCTAGAGGAAATTTATATGTATTGTGCGGTGAATTGCATTGAAAGTCCTTATATTGCCAATTAAATAAATAAAAGAAAGCAAATAGAAGATGAAGAGACTACTAATGAAAAGGAAGAGACTTCCCAATATTCTCCTATTATTTCTTATGATGAATCAGGTAACGAGGACGAGCCTTCTATTCAACCAATCTCATTAATAAGGAGCTCCAAAAACAGGATTGAACCCACACATGATGTGAAGAAGAAAAAGAAAAGACGGAGAAGAAAAGGTAGAAAGGTATCTCTCCCAAATGATGTTCTCCTATTACTCATCGGGATGATGATAATTGCTATACTATTTGTGCTATCCATACTATTAATGATGAGAGTGATTATCCTTATGATATGAAAAGACCCAAGCTTGGGGATGCTATGTTTGATGAAAATGATGTTTTTGAGAATATATTTGATGCAATTAATGTTTGTCCCAAGCTTGGGGATGCTACGTTTAATGAAGATGGTATTTTTAGCCTCCCAAGTTTTGATGAGCAAATTTTTTATGATGATAGCATGCCTCCTAATTATGATGACTATATTGATGAAATTGGGTTTGGAAGAGTGTCAACTTTAGGAAGTAATGATCCCACTATTTTGGAGGGTGTTGAATCTTATAATATTTTATGAAAGTGGATTTGGAGAGGTCATGACTTTATTTAGTGATGAATCCATTATTTTGGAAGAGGTTTCAATTGATTATTATGAGAACAAAGTTGCTACTTATGATGATTATTGTGATGAAACTTATGCTATAAAGATTAGTGATGATTATATTTATAAAACTTGTCATGATTATGATTACCCTTTTTCTGAACATTACTCCTTTATTGTGGAAACAATTTATAGTATTCGAGTCTCTTATGATACTCCCACTATTCCGAAAGAGAAGAAATTTGCTTATGTGGAGAGTAATAAAAATTCTATGCTTGTAGATCATGAAAAGAATGCTTTAGGTTCTGGTTATATTGTTGAATTCATTCATGATGCTACTGAAAATTATTATGAGGGAGGAATATATGCTTGTAGGAATTGCAATAATATCAAGTTCCCTCTCTATGTGCTTAAAGTTTTGAAGTTATGCTTGTTTTGCCTTTCTATGCTTGTTGATTATTGTTCCCATAAGTTGTTTGCTCACAAAATCCCTATGCATAGGAAGTGGTTTAGACTTAAATGTGCTATTCATATTCTTCATGATGCTCTATTTATGTTTCAATTCTTATCTTTTATGCGAGCATCATTGAAATCATCATGCCTAGCTAGGGGCATTAAACGATAGCGCTTGTTGGGAGGCAACCCAATTTTATTCTAGTTTCTTGCTTTTTGGTTCTGTTTAGGAATAAATGATCCATCTAGCCTCTTTTTATATGTGGTTTTATGTTTTAATTAGTGTTTGTGCCAAGTTAAACCTATAGGATCTTCTTGGATAATAGTTATTTGATCTTGTTGAAAATTCCAGAAACTTGCTGTTCACGAAAACAATTGTTAAAAATTACCAGAACATGATATGATACTGATTCCAATTTCATAAGATCAATAAACAAACTATTTAGGTCTTCCTATTTTTCTTGAAGTTTTAGAGTTCCAGAAGTTTGCGTTAGTTACAGATTGCTACAGACTCTTCTGTTTTTGGCAGATTCAGTTTTTCGTGTGTTGTTTACTTATTTTGATGAGTCTATGGCTAGTAAAAGAGTTTATAAACCACAGAGAAGTTGGAATACAGAAGTTTAACACCAATATAAATAAATAATGAGTTCAATACAGTACCTTGAAGTGGTGTTTTGTTTTCTTTCGCTAACGGAGCTTACGAGTTTTCTGTTAAGTTTTGTGTTGTGAAGTTTTCAAGTTTTGGGTAAAGATTCGATGGACCATGGAATAAGGAGTGGAAAGAGCCTAAGCTTGGGGATGCCCAAGGCACCCCAAGGTAATATTCAAGGATAACCAAGAGTTTAAGCTTGGGGATGCCCCGGATGGCATCCCCTCTTTCGTCTTCATTCATCGGTAACTTTACTTGGAGCTATATTTTTATTCACCACATGATATGTGTTTTGCTTGGAGCGTCATTTTATTTTATTTTCGTTTTTTGCTTGATGTTTGAATAATATCCCAAGATCTGAAATTGTTAAATGTTAGAGAGTCTTCACATAGTTACATAATTATTCGATTACTCAATTATCTTCGCTTATATCTTTCGGAGTAGTTTGTTGTTTGCTCTAGTGCTTCACTTATATCCTTTTAGGGAACGTCGGTGGTTTTATTTTGAAGAAATAGATGAACTCTCATGCTTCACATATATTATTTTGAGAGTCTTTAGAACAGCATGGTAATTTGCTTTGGTTATGAATTTAGGCCTAATATGATAGGGCATCCAAGAGGGATATAATAAAAACTTTCACATAAAGTGCATTGAATACTATGAGAAGTTTGATTCTTTATGATTGTTTTGAGATATGAAGATGGTGATATTAGGGTCATGCTAGTTTAGTAGTTGTGAATTTGAGAAATACTTGTTCTAAAAGTTTGTGATTCCCGTAGCATGCACGTGTGGTGAACCGTTATGTGATGAAGTCGGAGCATGATTTATTTATTGATTGTCTTCCTTATGAGTGGCGGTCGGGGACGAGCGATGGTCTTTTCCTACCAATCTATCCCCTAGGAGCATGCGCGTAGTACTTTGTTTCGATGACTAATAGATATTTTCAATAAGTATGTGAGTTCTTTATGACTAATGTTGAGTCCATGGATTATACGCACTCTCACGCTTCCACCATTGCTAGCCTCTCTAACACCGCGCACCTTTCGCCGGTATCATACACCCACCATATACCTTCCTCAAAACAGCCACCATACCTACCTATTGTGGCATTTCCATAGCCATTCCGAGATATATTGCCATGCAACTTTCCACCGTTCCGTTTGCTATGACACGCTCCATCATTGTTATATTGCTTTGCATGATCATGTAGTTGACATCGTATTTGTGGCAAAGCCACCATTCATAATTCTTTCATACATGTCACTCTTGATTCATTGCACATCCCGGTACACCACCGGAGGCATGCATATAGAGTCATATTTTGTTCTAAGTATCGAGTTGTAATTCTTGAGTTGTAAGTAAATAAAAGTGTGATGATCATCATTATTAGAGCATTGTCCCAGTGAGGAAAGGATGATGGAGACTATGATTCCCCCACAAGTCGGGATGAGATTCTGGACTAAAAAAAATAGAAGGCCAAAAAAAAGAGAAGTCCCAAAAAAGAGAAAAAAATGAGAGAAAAAGAGAGAAGGGACAATGCTACTACCCTTTTACCACACTTGTGCTTCAAAGTAGCACCATGATCTTTATGATAGAGAGTCTCCTATGTTGTCACTTTCATATACTAGTGGAATCTTTCATTATAGAAATTGGCTTGTATATTCCAATGATGGGCTTCCTCAAAATGCCCTAGGTCTTCGTGAACAAGCGAGTTGGATGCACATCCAATTAGTTTATTTTGTTGAGCTTTCATACACTTATAGCTCTAGTGCATCCGTTGCATGGCAATCCCTGCTCACTCACATTGATATCTATTGATGGGCATCTCCATAGCCCGTTGATACGCCTAGTTGATGTGAGCCTATCTTCTCCTTTTGTCTTCTCCACAACCACCAGTCTATTCCACCTATAGTGCTATGTCCATGGCTCACGCTCATGTATTGCGTGAAGATTGAAAAAGTTTGAGAACATCAAAAATATGAAACAATTTCTTGGCTTGTCATCGGGTTGTGCATGATTTAAATATTTTGTGTGATGAAGATAGATCATAGCCAATTGTATGATTTTGTAGGATAGCTTGCTTTGACCATGTTATTTTGAGAAGACATGATTGCTTTGTCAGTATGCTTGAAGTATTATTATTTTCATGTCAATATTAAAATTTTGTTTTGAATATTATGGATCTGAATATTCTTGCCACAATAAATAAAAATACATTGAGAATTATGTTAGGTAGCATTCCACATCAAAAATTCTGTTTTTATCATTTACCTACTCGAGGACGAGCAGGAATTAAGCTTGGGGATGCTTATACGTCTCTAACGTATCTATAATTTTTGATTGTTCCATGTTATTATATTATCTCTTTTGGATGTTTAATGGGCTTTACTAAACACTTTTATATTATTTTTGGGACTAACCTATTAACCCAGAGCCCAGTGCCAGTTTCTGTTTTTTCCCTTGTTTCAGTGTTTCGCAGAAAAGGAATATCAAACGGAGTCCAAACAGAATGAAACCTTCGGGAGAGTTATTTTTGGAATGGAAGCAATCCAGGAGACTTGGAGTGCACGTCAGGGAAGCAACAAAGTGGCCACGAGGCAGGGAGGCGGCCTGCCCCCTGGGCGCGCCCCCACACTCGTGGGCCCCTCGTGGCTCCCCTAACCGACTTCTTTCGCCTATATATATATATATATATATATATATATATATATATATATATATATATATATATCCATATACAATAAAAACATCGAGGAACACAATAGATCGGGAGTTCACGCCATGCAAGACTCAGAGCCACCAAAACCAATCGTGACCTCTGCGGCACACTGCCGGAGGGATCCATCACAGGTGGTCATCTTCATCATCCCGGCGCTCTCCATGACGAGGAGGGAGTAGTTCACCCTCGGGGCTGAGGGTATGTACCAGTAGCTATGTGTTTGATCTCTCTCTCTCTCTCTCGTGTTCTTGATTTGGCATGATCTTGATGTATCACGAGCTTTGCTATTATAGTTGGATCTTATGATGTTTCTCCCCCTCCACTCTCTTGTAATGGATTAAGTTTTCCCTTTGAAGTTATCTTATCGGATTGAGTCTTTAAGGATTTGAGAACACTTGATGTATGTCTTGCCGTGCTTATCTGTGGTGACAATGGGATATTCACGTGATTCACTTGATGTATGTTTTGGTGATCAACTTGCGGGTTCCGTGACCTTGGGAATATATGCATAGGGGTTGGCACACGTTTTCGTCTTGACTCTCCGGTAGAAACTTTGGGGCACTCTTTTAAGTACTTTGTGTTGGTTGAATAGATGAATCTGGGATTGTGTGATGCATATCGTATAATCATACCCACGGATACTTGAGGTGACATTGGAGTATCTAGGTGACATAAGGGTTTTTGTTGATTTTGTGTCTTAAGGTGTTATTCTAGTACGAACTCTATGATAGATCGAATGGAAAGAATAGCTTTGTGTTATTTTACTACGAACTCTTGAATAGATCGATCAGAAAGGATAACTTTGAGGTGGTATTGTACCCTACCATAATCTCTTCGTTTGTTCTCCGCTATTAGTGACTTTGGAGTGACTCTTTGTTGCATGTTGAGGGATAGTTATATGATCCAATTATGTTATTATTGTTGAAGAGAACTTGCACTAGTGAAAGTATGAACCCTAGGCCTTGTTTCCTAGCATTGAAATACCGTTTACGCTCACTTTTATCATTAGTTACCTCGCTGTTTTTATATTTTCAGATTACAACTACCCACATCTATCTTCCATATTGCACTTGTATCACCATCTCTTCGCCGAACTAGTGCACCTATACAATGTATCATTGTATTGGGTGTGTTGGGGACACAAGACACTTTTTGTTATTTGGTTGCAGGGTTGTTTGAGAGAGACCATCTTTAACGTACGCCTCCCACGGATTGATAGACTTTAGGTCATCCACTTGAGGAAAATTTGCTAGTGTCCTACAAACCTCTGCACCTAGAGGCCCAACAACGTCTACAAGAAGAAGGTTGTGTAGTAGACATCAGGCCCGCCACCGCGCACCCTCGGTCCACGCGTGCGGATTTATTGCGGCGCCCGCGGCTCGGTTGCCATTCTCGATGCAGTTATTGTGCGTGTACGTGCGCACTTATTGCGGGGAAGTGGAAAGGGCGACCGCAAACGATCCCACTTCCCCACGTTTCAAACTGTGGCTTATAAATCGGGGGCAAAGGGGGTGACGGAGATCATTCACGCTCGTGCTCCCCTGCCTCTTCATCCTTCCTCTGCTTTTGATGACCGCCGCCTGCTGCGACGCCCGCTGTCTTCAGCAGAGCTTTCTTGCCATCTTCTTCCTTTTTCTCCTCCTTCTTCTTCTGCGCTTGGGTCGATGGCGCTACCGTCAGGATCGTGGATGGGTTCCATCGTCGCCCCCGATGACATCACCTACCTCCGCGACACCAGGCGCCTGCCGAGGGCGGAGCAGATCGAGGTGCATCTCCTGCAGGGTGAGCGGGAGCCACGGCCCGAGGGCTCGGAGCGGGTGGTCTTCGTGCCGCACTACAAGCGCGGGTTTGGGCTTCCCGCGAGCGGCTTCTTCCGCGACTTTCTGGAGTTCTTTGGGCTCCAGCCCCACCATCTTGGCGCCGGCGCGATCGTGCAGTTGTCCGCCTTCGTCACCCTCTGCGAAGTGTACCTGGGGGTCGAACCTTCGATCGACCTCTGGGTGCGCTTCTTCTCCCTGAAGCAGCAGGGGCCGAGGGCGAGGGAGATGTCTGAGTGCGGGGCGGCCGTCATGTCCAAGCGGTCGAGCGCCGATTGCCCGAAGGTGCCGCTATAAGATTCTGCCAAGAAATGGCAGAATTCTTTCTTTTACGTCCGCAACCTCGGCGTGGACCGCATCAACCTCCCGCCGTTCATCAACTCACCGCCGTGGGGGAAGCAGAACTAGGGCTATTACCCGAAGCGCCCGTCACAGGAGGGGCTCAACTAGTGCGAGCGGGTGTTGGTGATGAAGGAGCGGGAGAGGCTCACAGGCACCAACCTCATCCACGCCTTTATCTCCCGATGAGTGCTGCCGCTACAGCAACGCAACCATCTCATCGGTCAGATGACCGGCCTCCAAGATCCCAACCGCATGGCGAACACACGGTTGACGGCGGACCAAGTTCCGCGCCGGGTTAATGATATCTCCAAGGCCAACTTGGGGGTGAACTAGGAGTTCAGGAAGGCCTCATACAGCCGTTCGGACCCGGCATCGTTGGTGAGTCCCTGGTCCCCATACTTCGTTGTTGCTTATCTTCTTGTTCATCCCGACGCGACGCGCGAGGTGCTTCTGAACGCCATCCGGAAGACTTACGACCGAGCGCGGGCGCAGGTGGTGTGGGTTTCCTCGGAGGAGCCCGAGGCCCATGGTGGAGGGGAGGCGGCGGCTGCCGATGCGCACTACAAAAAAAAGACACATCCGTGACATTTTGGGCCGAACGAATTTTTTTCCTGTCATACTTATGACAGTTCTATGACAATAATTGTGACAAAACATGGTATCATCATAGATGTGGTGGGGTCCTACTTCTATGACAAAAAATCATGACATAAAATGGCTTTTCGTCCTGGGCGGGCCGGAGAGGCAGCTGCATGACATTCTTTGGGCCGTCCATGACGGAAAAAACCATGGTAGAAGCGAGAGCGAGGAAAATATAAGGGTGTTCCCAGTTACGGTGGGTGGTCGGGGCCAAGCGATGCGCGTTTCTCTCGTACACGCACGCATGTGGGTGCGAGGCGTTGGGCTCTAACTGAACCCGAGCGAGGCGTTGGGCTCTAACTGAACCCGAGCGATTGCACTGCAGGCTACACGTTACTGAGCCCGAGCGATCGATCGATGGCTGTTAACTGAACCCAATCGAGCGATTCCTTCCCTACTGCTGCTAACTGAAGCCGATCGATGCTGCCTCTGGATGAACAGTGAGCGTTGTTGGGGAGGTTTGGATGAACAATTCCCGGTGGGGGTGGATGAACAGGACCCCGTGGTATTGCCTTTGGATGAACAGTGAGCATTGCTGGGGGGGGGGGGGGTTGGATGAATAGTTCCGGGGGGGTGGATGAACAAGACCCTGTGGTGTTGCCTCTGGATGAACAGGACCCCGATCGATCGAGCCGGTTGGGGCTGGATGAATAGGACCCCGTGGAGGGCTGGATGAACAGGACCACCCCGTGGAGGGCTGGATGAACAGTAGACGGTGGAGGGCTGGATGAACAGTAGCCCCTTGGAGGAGTGGTTGAACAGTAGCCCGTGGAGAGGGCTGGTTGAACAGTAGCCGGTGGATTAGCGCGCGGTGGAGGCTGGATGAACAGGAGCCCGTGGATGAAAAGTCGTAGGTGGAGGCTGGAGGAGGTCGACGGTGGATGAACAGTAGCCCGTGGAGGCTCGAGGGGGTCGACGGTGCAGATGAACAGTATCTCATGGAGTCCCGTTTTGCGGTACGCCACACCCCTCCCGATGAACAGGACCCACGTTTCAACCGTAGCGCTCCAACACAAGTCCGTTTCTACCGTTTTGCGGTTCGCCACACTCCTCCCAATCAACAGGACCCCCGTTTCAACCGTAGGAGGTCCGTTTCCTCCGTTTTGCAGCACGCCAGACCCCTCCCGATGATCAGGATCCCGTTACGATCGTGGCCAGTCGAACACAAGGCCGTTTCCTCCATTCTGCGGTACACCAGGCCTTGTTTCCATCGGCTATTCCGTCCAAGCCGGTTGGCTCCCACACATTCCGTTGCCTCCCGATGAACACGACGCATTCCGTTGCCTCCCCATGAACACGACGACAACGAAGTTTCTCCGTTCTGACCCAGCCATGTACACGAGCCCTGGTCGTACGTATGTGCGAGTAGGCGTTCGAGACCCCGCCCGTATGTACGTATGTGGCCATATTTTCTTTCTTGCACACAGGCTGTTGTACGTACGTGCACATGCTACATGCGCACCTCAACTGCGACACGTGCGTGCTCTACATCGACCAGAATGACAACGCTACGTATGCTTCGACCAGGTGGGTCCCGACTGTCAGGCACTTCCTTGCGTATGAAGATATAGCTGGTGGGTCCCAGCAGTCAGGGGGGCGAATCGTTTTTTTTTGTCCGGACGCACTTCCTTGCGTGCGAAGATGTAGCTGGTGGGTCCCAGTAGTCAGGGGGAAATGTTTTTTTCGCAAAATATGGTGGCCCATCCGGTGGGTCCCCGCTGTCAGGTGCAGGAATAATTATTTTGCGTGTAATAACGAGGCACTTCCTTGGGGCTGCCGTGGACCCGCCTGTCAACCTCTCCACGTACAGTACTCTTTCGATGGAAGTCGGTCGTTGACCACATTGACCACTCCACGCCGAGAGCACCAAGGCGGTGGACAACGGCGAGGCCTAGGAAGGGGACGACGCGGAGCCAGGGAAGGTGCGGCAGTGGATGCCCACACGTAGAGGGGTATGAGGGTTCACTGGTTTGTTGTGGTGTGAGGCTGTCGTCGCCGCAGAATAACATGGGGTGTGGGTGAGTAGCGGGATGGCCTCGCCAGCGGTGGGAGTAGTAGGGGCGGCGAGGCCTCCGCCGCATCGCAGCCGGCCACGGAAGGCAGGAGCACGAGGCACGAACGGCGCTGGTTTGGACGGCTGGAGCAACAAGACCAGAGGTTGAAGAAGCACTACGGCCGTTGGATGGACATCGTACGGTCACTGGAGCTAGAATCGTGCATATTGACTAAGTTGGCAAAGCCCTCCGTCCCCGTCAACCTAGTAGGCCCACAAGTCAGCCTGCCACTATACTGGGTCCCAACTAGCAGGGGAGTATTCATTTTTTTGTGCGTAATAAGGACGCACTTCCTTGCGTGCGAAGATATACCTGGTGGGTCCGAGCTGTCAGCGGTGGTAAGGTTTTTTTCGCGAAATACAAAGGCCCTTCCGGTGAGTCTCAGATGTCAGGTGGGGGAATCATTATTTGCACGTAATAAGGAAGCATTTCCTTGCGTGCGGCGGTGGACCCAGCTGTCAGTTTCTCCACATACAGTCCACTTCCGATGCATGTCGGCCGTTGACCACGTTGACCAGGCCGTGCCGAGAGCACCAGGGCGGTGGACGACGGCGAGGCCCAGGAAGGGAACGACATGGAGCCAGGGAAGACTCGGCAGTTGTTTCCCACGCGGAGGGGAGTACGACTGCACGAGGGTATACCTTCGGTTCTGCCGTCACGGAGAATAACAACAGGTGTGGGTGAGTAGAGGGATGGCTAGGCCGGTGATGGGAGTACGATGGGGCGGTGAGGCCTCACGCGGCAAAGACAGCCGGCCACGGGAGGAGGGAGCAGCAGTCCCTTGGCCGCTGGTTTGAGCGGCTGGAGCAGGAAGAGCAGAGATTGAAGAAGCACGATGGCCGTTGGATGGAAATCCAACAGTCACTGCTTGTACGTCAACCTTTTTTTAGGAGAGCCTCAAATCTATGGAAAATAGCATACAACCCATCTTCAGGGCTCTCCGAGGAGATAACACCCCTACTGCTGCTCTGCGAGGTCTCCGCATGATCACTATGGCAAAGTGAGTACAAGATGCTCCTTGAGCTGTTCGGGGTGAGGAAGGAGAAGGGCACGGCTAGCTCTTCTCTTCCCGCTATGTGTGTGTCTAAAACTACTAGGTTCCAACCCTTCGCATGGGTGCCCCGGGGGGTTTATATAGGCCTACCCCCCGGGGGTACAATGGTAATCTGGCTGGGCGCGGGTCCCAGCCGTCAGTCTCTTCGGTTGCCGTCTTCTCCGCCGACTAATGGGCCCCGCCGACGGTCCAGCATGGGGCCGACAGCCCTCGTCCGCCGCGGGCGGCTCTTGCCGGCTGCAGGTTACTGTGGCCGTGCTTCTAATGATGCGAGCTTGGTCGCGGGGGCATGGCAACAGTGCCGCCGCCTGGCGGGCGACCGCTGTTGCCATTCCCTGTCTTGTCTGGTTAATGGCGCACGGTGCCCGCGGGAGGGGCCGGCCGACTCTCGGAGGCCGATTCCAACAGGCCCGTCTTTGGGGCGTTCTCGCCGTCTTCTGCAATCCCGCCGACAAAATCCCGCCGTCTTCGGGTCGTACAGACAGGCCATCGTGGGTACAGGAATCTGCCCACGGGGCTGACGTAAGGGCCGGTGTGGCTACAGTGCTGCGCTGGACGGAGATCTCGGTCGGTACGGTGCCCTGTGGCCATGCCTGCCCTTTATTAGCGGGGCGGGGACCGGCCGCGAGGCGGCTTTATCCCATCCCGCTCGTAGTCGCTCATGCAGAGAGTGGACGGAGTCGCGGGACGCCTCCCTGTAGCCGGCTTCATTGGAGGTCGCTGGCTTGGAGTCGGCTTGTCCTGAGGCCGTCTCTGGGACTCGGCCTAGAGGGGCAGTCGGCGACTCTGTTTCCGACTCTCTGAAGGTGGCCCTTCGTCTTGGGGTCTTGAGGGGCACAGTCTGCCCCGATGTTTTGAAAGGTCCAGGGGCTCGGGTCTGCCTACCCATGGCCTATTACTCCGATAGTTGTCCCCGTAGCTAGTGAGGCGCCGAGGGCAACATGTCGAGGAGCCTCGACAGCTTCATCCCTTTGGTAGAAGAATCTGGACTCGGCCCGCCGTCTCCATCTTGAGCCGACTAGCTGGAGTCGGCCTTGCAGGGGGCCGTCTTGCTCTTCAAAGGTTTCGAAGGTCGCAGCGGGATCCGGGCGGCGTGCCTGATAAGCTTCCCGGCAGCTGCCCGTTGCGGGCCCGCCATGCGACGCCACGCGGCAGGGCCAGTCTGCCAGCCCACGCGCGTGACAAGACAGGCCCGTCAGGCGGGGCCCGCCACTACCACGCCTCGGCGCGCAGCGGATCCGCTGCGGTCGTGCGGGCGGTTGGGCTCCCCACGCCGTTACTCCAGCGATAACGTCGTGGGTTAAATCGTGAGGCGTGGGGACGAGGGCACGATTAATCCCACGCCCGCCTCGGCTTCGCAGCCTAGGCGCCTATAAGTAGGCGGGGGGAGGGAGGGGGCGGCGACGCACGTGCACCCTCGCTTCCCCGCTCCCTCTTGCTCCCTGCCTCGTCTTCTTCCTCGCTCCACTGCGCCGAACCTCACCGCGCCGCGGAGATGAGCTCCTCATCTGCCGCCGCGCCTCCCACCGCGCGCTCCGGCATGTGGGACGGCTCCATCATTGACGACGACATCATCGAGTTTCTTGGTCAAACGCACCGCATCCCCAGCAGCCACCTAGTGCGGACCCACGCCGCGCCGGAGGGCGAAATCACGCCGACACCGGAGGAGGGCGAGCGGGTCATTTTCCGCTTGCACCTCATGCGCGGGCTAGGGCTGCCGGCGAGCGGCTTCTTCCGCGCGTTCTTGGAGTTCTTCGGGCTCCAGCCGCACCACCTCACCCCCAACACGGTGGTGCTGCTGGCCGCCTTCGCATCCTTATGCGAGGGCTTTCTCGGCGTTCTCCCCACCATCGAGCTGTGGGGGGAATTCTTCCAAGCCAAGCTCGTGACCCACGTCGCTCGCGTGTCGGCTCTGTGCGGCACATTCCTCGCCAAGAGGAGGCCGGTGCCCGAGAACCCTTTTCCTGCCATCTCCCTCATCAAGTCGGTGAAGATGTGGCAGCGTACATAATTCTATGTCAAGAACGTCGCCCCCGAGGGCGACTGGGTCAACTTGCCGCCTTACGTGGGCGGCGAGTTGGCGGGCCGACCCCCCAGCTGGTCCTATAGGGCCCGGACGCTGACTCCCGCAGGCAACGCCGCCGTCGCGCGGCTCCGCGTGATGACGCAGTCGGAGGGCCTGACTGGGGCAGACTTGCTGGCCGCCTTCGTGGCGCGCCGAGTTCTCCCTCTTCAAGGCCGACCTCATCTGATCTGTCAGATGAGCGGCCGCCGGGACCCCAGCCGGCTGTGCTCCAAAGACATGCTCCATGCGGAGGTGGTGGACACCGTGAACTTCTTGGCGAACTGCGGCCTCACGGAGGAATGGCAGTTCGGCAAGGATCCATACTCGCGCGCCAACCCCCCGCCATTGATAAGTCGTCTCTTGCTTCTCGGTTTCCTTCTTCAGCCGAATCCGGCTCTAATTTTCCGTGGTCTTCTCCGATTCAGAATCCCCTCATGCCGCCTTCGGCCGGCGCCGCGGGGCCGGCTCGTGATTTCGTCCCCGACCTTGCGGAGAGCGACGCCGACGACCCCGACTTGGGCGTGGTGGCGATGGAGGCCGACGCCGAGGGAGGAGGAGGGGCCGACGACTTCAGGACTTCGGCCACTTTCGCCGATTGGCCTGACGACGACGGCAAGAAAGAAGTCGTCCCCCGCCGCCAGCAGAAAGCCGGCCATCCAGGCGCGTGCTCCTCCGCCGCCTTGGGTGGTCAAGGCGGCGCAAAGAAGCGTCGGGCCAGGCCGAGTCTGCCAGGCGGCCGAGCCAAGAAATTCAGGGGAACGGCCGCCGCGACTCAGCGTGAAGAGGCGGTCGCGAAGGCTAACCGCTTCCGCAAGGAAGTGAAGAAGCCACCGCTGGTCTCTGCATAAGTATTTTTTATTCTGTCTTGTTTTCTTCTGGTCCGTCTTGTCCGAGTCTTCTCATGTCTTTTTTCTCATCAGGGCTGCCCTCACCTTGGAGAGGGTCACCGCCGCCTGGCCATGGGGTCTTCGGAGACGCCCGCCAATAGTCGGCGGGTTGACCCTCGGCCGCCCTCCGGGAGGCAACGGAGCGGAATGCGCAGGAGAAGCGCGACGAGGAGGAGGCCGCCTGTCTGGAGAAGGCGGAGATCGAGAAGGCAGCGGCTTCTGCCTGTAAGAATCTGGAGGAGGTCAAAGCCGCCGCTGCAGCTAAGAGGCGAGTCGAGGAGGCCGCGCACCTCCAGTCGGCGCTGCTCGTCACCCCGTTGAGCTCTGCGCCACCGCCGCCGGAGTTCACGGGGCAGTCGGAGGGAGTCAGCGGTGAGGTCCACATCGCAGGGAGGGAAGGCGGCGAGGTCTTCCTACCGGGCGCGGCCGCGCCACCTCCGCCGCCTCCACCGCAGTCCGAGATCGCGCGAGGCAAGCAGCCGGCGGACCCGCCTGTGCCGCCGACCGACGACGAGGCCGTGGCGCAGCTACTTCTTCAAGTCGCCTCGCCAGCGCGACGCCGTCTTGAGAAGGCGACTTGGAGACCGGCGCCGCCAGCTCGGCCATCCCTGACGCCGAGGCGACAAGCGCCGCACCCGTTGGGTGGGTGCGAGGAGGCGGCACGGGCCCGCTGAACACGGCGCTCCTGGGCGTCCAGCGAAGGCTGAGGGCGACGCCATCCAGAACCTCTCCAAGGTGCACCTGGCATCGCGATCCGCCGTGCGGGTATGTTTCTTTTTCGAACTTTTTCTTGCTCTTCTCTGTGGGGGCGCGCCAGCGCACCCACTGGGTGTAGTCCCCGAGTTTCGGGCTGGCTGCTGAGCAGGCGGCTCGGAACTCTATTTGCTTACTTCCAAGTTTTTTACCTCTGTCTGGAATTCTTGTCGCAGGAGTATCACAACCTCCGCGCTACTGCCTTCAACCACAACGTTGAGGAGCTGAGCAAGCGGGCTGCTGACTTGGCGAGGAGCCGAGGTGAGTTTTCTTCTTCGCGGGGGCGCGCTGGCGCACCCGCGGGCTGTAGTCCCCGAGATTCGGGCCGACTGCTGCGCAATCGGGCCGGATCTTCCTGGCGACCTTCTTAGCTGACGACTTCGCGTCCTTCTTCTTTTTATTCTTCAGAGTCCAACGCCGCTCTTCGGGGGCAGCTGGGTACGGCCGAGACCGCTTTGCGCGCCAAAGAGGAGGAGTGCGGCAAGCTCGCCGCAGAGCGCGACCTGCTGGCTACGTTGCAGCGGAAGCAGAGGAGCTGCTCAAGGCGGCGCAGTGAGGCAGAGAAGAAAGAGGCCGCTCTCTGGCCGAATTTGAGAGCGAGCACTCCGCTGGACCGGCAGGAAGCGCCAAGACCTCCGGCTTCCACGAAATCGAAGATATCGTCGATGGTGAGTTTGCTTTTACTTTTTCTTTTGGGTTGCCGACTATGGGTCAAGACGACTCCTGTTTTTCTTACTTGCTTCTTCTTCTTCTTAGCAGACTTCTTCCCCGGTCACACGCAGGCGGCCAATCAGGCCATCGAGGCTGAGCGCGAGGCGCGGAGGGCGGGTGGCGCTGAGATCGCAGCCAATGCACCCGGACCCTTGACGAGCAGCTCCTGAGCATTGAGGCTCGTCTGCGGCTGGCCCATCAGATGCTGCGCCGTCTTCAGCGTGTCGGTGCCCAGGCGATCGCTGCTCTATGGCCGGACATGCCGGTTCTGTGCACGCCCAGACGGACCGCCGACTGGCTGGAGGTCACGGCTAGCCGACTTGAGGCTTGGAAGGGTTCCGCGGCTCGGGCTGGAGCTCGCCGAGCCCTGGAGTTCGTCAAAGCGTGGTATCCAGGGCTGGATCTGGACCGGCTGGCCGCGTTCCGGCCGGCCCAGCAGTTGCTGGCCGCGAGGACGCCCTCGTCGAAGCGTCTTGGCGGCGATCGCCGACTACACGGACACCAGCGTCTTCGTCCCTGAGCGGGCTGAAGACGATGGGGAGGCACCGCCGGAGTGGTTCGGGATGAACCCGGACAACGACGAGGACTCGGCGGAGGTGATCGACTCCAGCGCCGAGGATGAAGACGAGGCGGAGGACGGATACGGCATGGAGGCGCCAGAAGACGGAGCGGGCGACCAGCCTCAGCTCGACCGAGCCTCCAGCAACGAGCCGCGCCCCATCTGGGCCGGCTGCCGCCGGAGACGATCAAGCGAGACCGCCCAGCCCGGCCGCCCGGCGCCCCGACGCCGCCGCCGCCTCCGCCTTCCAACCCCATCCGCTGCTTCTTAGGCCGCTGCCTTGCCTTTATTTTATCTGTTTGCTAGTCTTTTAAAAGAACTTGTTAATTTGCAGTTCCACCAGCGGGGTGTATTCTCAACCTCTGTCCAAGATCCGCCAAGGGCCTAAGCTTGTGTATATATTATTCTAATTTTATCTTTCCTTGCTTATTGCTCTTGTGGCTTTTTCCTTTGCTGCCTTCCCTTAGATGCCGCTTGCCCATCGGGCAATCGCCTATGGACTGCCGTCTAGGTCAAGTGCTTGGCTACTTTTGAGAAGGCAAGTACTTGGCCATTTTTTAGAGTCGTTAAGCAAGTTGGGTAGAAAGCGGCAAGCCGGCTACTTAGGAGTCAGTTTTACGAAACGGGCTGGAAGCCGATTTAAACTATGTTTATGCTTTGAGAAGGCAAGTAGTATGGGGGCGGTGAAGCCTCCGCGGCACCACAGCCGCCCATGGGAGGCAGGAGCAGGCGGCACGACCGGCGCTGCTTTGCGCGGCTGGAGCAAGAAGACCAGAGGTTGAAGAAGCACTATGGCCGTTGGATGGACATCGTACGGTCACTGGAGCTAGAATCCTTCATATTGACTAAGTTGAAAAAGCCCTCTGTCCCCATCAACTTAGTAGGCCCACAAGTCAGCCACCCTCTATGGTGGGTCCCAGCTAGCAGGGGGTATTCATTTTTTGTGCGTCATAAGGACGCACTTCTTTGCATGCGAAGATATAGCTGGTGGGTCCGACCTGTCAGTGGGGGGGAACATTTTTTCGGGAAATACACAAGCCCTTCCCGTGGGTCCTAGCTGTTAGGTGGAGGAATCATTATTTTACGCATAATAAGGAGGCATTTCCTTGTGTGCGGCCGTGGACCCAGCTGTCGGCCTCTCCACGTACAGTCCACTTCCGATGGATGTCGTTCATTGACCACGTAGACCAGGCCGCGCCGAGAGCACCAGGGCGGTGGACGACGACGAGGCCTAGGAAGGGAACGACACGGAGCCAGGGAAGACTCGGCAGTTGTTTTCCACGCGGAGGAGTACGAGAGTTTACTGGTTTGTCTGTCATCCCCGGAGAATAACAACATGTGTCGGTGAGTAGAGGGATGGCTAGGCTAGCGATGAGAGTACGGTGGGGCGGTGAGGCCTGCGCGGCAGCATGGCCGGCCGAGGGAGGAGGGAGCAGGCAGTCCCGCTGGCGCTTGTTTGAGCGGCTGGAGCAGGAAAGGCAGAGATTGAAGAAGCACGACAGCCGTTGGATGGACATCCAACAGTCACTGCTCTCGTGTGCATGATTTCTAATAATGTACAACCCATTTGCTAATCCTTAAGAATTTTTTTGGAGCCCATCTTCTTTTTGTTAGCATTACACCCCATATTGTGGCCATGGTTAAAAAGTATACGAATTTTTGCATATTTTGGTGCGGTCAACTGTTTTTAATCCCGAAATATCGATTCACATTCAAACTATTTTGAAAAATAATTTATATAAATATAAAATCCAAATAATTGTCCACGCATAAAAATCAATGGAATTTAAAATCCTGTAATGAAAAAATTTGAAACTAATTCCCGGTTTGATGTGTTTTAAAAATGTACAGCCCATTTCTGGGCAAACGAATGAAACTCTCCTCGTCTTGAAAGATTTGCAGCCCAGCAGGGCTGATAAAGCAAGTAGGCCTCGATTGGGTATTTCCTTAAAAAAAATAGAACTGGGCTAGCCATTTTCATCAAGAAAAAAACACAACTGGGCTCATGATGTGGTAAACATAAATAAAACCCCGGCTAGAGGGGCCACAGCCCCCGCACGGCCCCGTTGTTACCCTGGTCCGTCGCTAAAACTAGTATAAATAATAACTGCTTGTTCCTCAAAATAAAATAAAAATAAACAACGCGACCTGTTGGATCCCTGGTGTCAGCCGCTCGTAGTGTAATTCTCTCGTTTATTGACTACGTTGACAATGGCGTGAGCCCCAGATGTCCAACCATTAGGAGGAACCATATTTTCGGGCTTGTAATATAGATGCACTTGCTTGCGTACTGCCATGATGCTCGTGGGTCCCTACTGTCATCCTCTCCACGTACGGTCATCTCGTTGTTCCTCTCGGTTGTTGACGATGTTGACAATGCAAGAGGGCGGCGCATCACAAGACGGTGAGCTTAACCAAGGCTGCAAGGTGGAGGGCAGCAGTGGGCCTCGGGCCAACGAACAGGAGCCATGGAAGATGCGTCGGTCCGATCGCAGCAAAGGGGAGTACGAGGGTTGACTGGTTCAAAAGGAGTGCGTGTTGGGGCTGACGTCGCTGGAGAATAACAGGACGTGTGGGGGAATAGAGGGAGGGACTAGCCAACGTTGGAGGGTACATACGGTAGGGCGGCAGAGGTGCAGCCAGCCATGGGAGGCGGGAGAAGGCGGAGCGGACTGGGTGGTTTGGTTTGGGTGGCTAGAGGAAGAAGAAGACAAGAGATAGAAGATACATGATAGATGTTGGATGTCAATCCAACATCTCGTAGGCAGAATCGTTTGTTGACTGGATAGTAAGTCGACATTACCTTGGATAGGCTATTTCCTCATGGGTCCAAAATGTCAGAATCCAAATCTGTCACGGTCATCTAGCCTTTCCTATGAAAATTTACAGCCCATTTGATGTGCTAGTTCGAAATAAGTTTGTGGGTGCTGGTAGGGGCTAATCACTTGGCTTATGTAATGCACAGTGAGATCAAGCAGCCGGCGAGAGTGATGTTATTTCCATTGGTTGGGATTTCTTAGTTTTTACAATATTTCACTCTAAATTAAACGATTGGCAAGACATTTTCTTTGCTTCAAAGAAAATATGACAGTCACAGCCGAGTTGGAAAGGGCAAGAACATCTAACAGCTTACAAACTGTACAAAAGCGCGAGGGTTAATTGTTCATCAGGTTTACAAAAAAACCTAGGTTGAAAAGGGCAACAACATCTAACTCCAGCACTGTTTTGGCAGTCACAGACAAGTGGATTGGTCAGGTCCATAGAATGAACATCCTGGGTCGTAAAATTTACTGGATTATGACCACAATATGTTGTAAATAGAAGCCCGACACGTTCAGAAGCTCTTTTGCCCACCTGAAACTCCATTTTTTGCTCTTCCACATACCCATCCATCAAAACCATGCTGCTGATAAACTTAGTAACCTCGCATTCAGCAGCAAGAATGTGACAAATCTAGTGTTTGCACGGTTGGCTACATATCGTTCTAGCGTTATTGTCTTCAATCGAATCTCATGAGAAGTGAGAAAATCCCGATGCTTATGAATCCACCTATTGGTTATAACTTTCTTACCCCGTCATGTTGCCTAAATAGACATGAAGATTGAAAACAGTTAAGGTCTAAAAAAAGAGTGTCGAAAGAGCAACAGCTGAACGGTTAATTCTAGTACACTATATGCGGGCTTCCAATGTGCGTGAAATTATCACCTTTATATACAACTTCTCCAGACATGGAAAGCATTGCAGCAAGCCAATAATCTTGTTCAGATCAAAACTATTCATTTGGATATATAAGATCTTGACAGAATCCAACACCATTGATAGGCCATCCATGGAGAAACTCTTCATTGAGCATAGAACATAATATTAGTACAAAATGTGTACTCCAAGATGACATATAGCTTATGCGCAGAAATTAAAAATGCAGCTTATGGTTAAAAGTGTAGATGATAATGTAAAGTACCTGAAGAACTGTGGAGCCAAACACCATATTGACATGAGCACAGAGATCATGTATTACACCCAAGGTCTCCAGTTTAGGCGCAGAGAGGACGGTTATTTGCAACGGTGAATAACTAGAATCAAGGATCAACCTTTGAAGTGAAGCGACATCTTGGATGATGAGGTGCCTACCGTCAAAACAAATTCCAATTCTTACAAGGTTAAGCGACTTTATTTTGAGACAACCGATTCTAACAGTGAAAATAAGCACCAAGCACTCCAGGGCAGGGCAACTGGAGTGGATGGTGCTGTGCAATGAGGCCTCCGATATACGAACCCGCACAAGTGAAAGTTTCTTGAGAAATGGGAGTCAAAGGTTTAGTACCAGATTATGCGGTAGGTCGCCTGCAATATCAAAGGCGGTGTGAAGAGAGGAGGAAAACCGCGAGATGGACATCAGTGCTGAGGGCACAGGTAGATTGTAACGCCCCGGATCCGATGCGCCAGGTGTCTTCCAGTTATTCGCCGGCGTTGCCATGTATTTTGCTTGCGTGTTGCATTTTGCCATGTCATCATATGCATTGCATCCTCATATTTTCAATCTGATATTTTCAAAACTTGTCCGTTTCGCGTTCCGACACTTTCACACGCGCCCGTGGCACCTCTCAGACCTTGTTTCCTGAGTGGCCTTAGAATGTTCTTGGAATGGGATGAAACTTGGCATGCGGTGTTGTTATAGAGTAGGTAGACCGCCTGTAAATTTTCATCGCGTTCGGAGTCCGTTTGACGCCCCAACGCTTAACCCGTAGCCCGATACCCCTCTCTCTTTGCAGCCCAACACCTCTTCACCACATCCCATGAGCCCATCCAAACCCCCTCCATGCTCTCGGTCGTTTGATCACGATCGTGTGGGCGAAAACCGCTCCCCATTTGGACTCTCCTAGCTCCCTCTACCTATATAAACACCCCCCTTCGAAATTCGCAGTCCAAACCCTAGCCCCTCTCCCTCCACCGCGCCAGACATGTCCACCCCGCCGCCGGACGCGTCCACCGCACGCAGCCATGCCGTCCGGACCAATCCGAGGCCGACACGTCATCGCGTCGCCGTCCCGATCCACTCGCGTGCCGCCACGTCGCCACGCTACGCGCCACTTCGGCCAGCGGCTGAGGAGCCAGATCCGCCCTCCCGGGCCGAGTTGAGCAGCCGCCCGCCGTCGCTGCTCCAGCAGCTCCGCCGCTGCCTTCCGCCACGCTCACCGGAGCCTCGCCCGGACTACGTCGTCCGCCGCCCGTCGTCCGCCGGCCGCCTCGGCTTCCGTGGCGAGCCCGTAATCGCTCCGCTTCGCTTGCCCCGCCGCCGACCGCACCCGCGTCACCCGAGCCGCCGCCCATCACGCGCTCACGCGGAGCCAACGCCGCCCGCGCCTCGCCCGACCCCGCCGCCGCTCGCCGCGCCTCCACCTCCAGCGCCCGGCGACCGCGCCCCCTGCGCCCACGACCCGCGCCCGGCCCGCGCTGCCGCCGCCCGGTAGCGCCCGCCTCCGGCGACCGGCGCCGCTCCCCTCCCTCCGGCCGTCGTCGTCTTCTCCGGCGAGATCCGGTGGATCCGGCGGTATTATGTTCCCGGATTTTGCGTCCCTAACGCGGTTGGGTGTTATGGGAACCCCTTGATAGTTCGCTTTGAATAAAACTCCTTCAGCAAGGCCCAACATTAGTTTTACATTTGCCTAACAACCTTTTACCCCTTCCCTTGGGTCGGCCAACCCGAGGGTCATCTTTATTTAGCCCCCCCAGGCCAGTGCTTCTCTAAGTGTTGGTCCGAACCGAGCCGCCTGTGGGGCCACCTCGGGGAAACTCGAAGTCTGTTTTACTCGTAGCCTGTCTCATCCGGTGTTGCCCCGAGAACGATATATGTGCAGCTCCTATCGGGATTGTCGGCACATCGGGCGGTCTTGCTGGTCTTGTTTTACCATTGTCGAAATGTCTTGTAACCGGGATTCCGAGACTGATCGGGTCTTCCCGGGAGAAGGAATATCCTTCATTGATCGTGATTTTCTGCTAAGTCTGTGAACTGTTATTATTTGCAATCTTGTCATGTCCTTTTGAGCATGTTCTAGTAATTTAGGGAGTTAGCTTAGTGTTCATGCTTTGTCATGATTTACCTGTACATCATGTCCATGCCTTGTTTTTTCATGTTGAGTTCCTGTACCATATTGTTTTGATGATTGCTAGATGCCTAGTTGCTGTTTTGGACAGCTTGTCCTTTAAATTTGTTTCATGTGTATGTGTTGACCCGTTGCTCCGTTTTGAGTGTGCTCTAGATGAAACTTGCTTAGTTTCGCATGTAGTTTCGTGTTACCTTGTTGCATCCATGTTTTGATGTGTGTGCATGATGTTCGTATGCATTTTGCATCAATGCCATGTTTTACTTGTTTTGCTCAGATCTTCTAGGCCGTAGCTCCGAATCTAATGAACTTTATATGTAACTTGACTAGAATCTTGTGTAGATCATTTTGGTGCATCTTAACTTGCTGTTTAACAAATTGGATATAAGGTTTATTCAGATCTGGACCAATTTCGAAATTTGCATATGAGGACTTACCGGATTTGTTAGATGTTATTTCCAGCCTCATTTAAACTTGCTTTGATGTGTTGCTCCTGTATGCATCGTCTCTTGCCATGAGTAGCTTCATGTAGACTTGTCGTGCGTCATACATGGTTGAGCATCATGCCTTGTTCATATGTGGTGTGTTTACCATGTTGTGCGCTTCTTCTCAATAGTTCCCGTTTCGTTGCGATCGTGAGGATTCGTTCGACTACGCTTCATTCATCTTCGTGGCTTCATCTTCTTCATGGACTCGTTCTTCTTCCTAGCGGGATTTCAGGCAAGATGACCGTCACCTTGGATTTCATTACTATCTTTGCTATGCTAGTTGCCTCGATGCTATCGCTATGTCGCGTTACCTACCACTTGCTTATGAAGCCTCCCAAATTGCCATGAAACTCTAACCTTTGTCACCCTTCCTAGCAAAATGTTGTTTGGCTATGTTACCGCTTTTGCTCAGCCCTCTTATAAGCGTTGCTAGTTGCAGGTGAAGATGAAGATTGCTCCATGTTGGATTATGTCTATGTTCGGATATCACAATATCTCTTGTATTATTAATGCATCTATATACTTGGTAAAGGGTGGAAGGCTCGGCCTTATGCCTGGTGTTTTGTTCCACTCTTGCCGCCCTAGTTTCCCTCATATCGGTATTATGTTCCCGGATTTTGCGTCCCTAACGCGGTTGGGTGTTATAGGAACCCCTTGACAGTTCGCTTTTGAATAAAACTCCTTCAAAGAAGGCCCAACATTAGTTTTACATTTGCCTAACAACCTTTTACCCCTTCCTTGGGTCGGCCAACCCGAGGTCATCTTTATTTAGCCCCCAGGCCGGTGCTTCTCTAAGTGTTGGTCCGAACCGAGCCGCTGTGGGGCCACCTCGGGAAACTTCAAGTCTGTTTTACTCGTAGCTTTGTCTCATCCGGTGTTGCCCGAGAACGATATATGTGCAGCTCCTATCGGGATTGCTCGGCACATCAGGCGGTCTTGCTGGTCTTGTTTTACCATTGTCGAAATGTCTTGTAACCGGGATTCCGAGACTGATCGGGTCTTCCCGGGAGAAGGAATATCCTTCATTGATCGTGATTTTCTGCTAAGTCTGTGAACTGTTATTATTTGCAATCTTGTCATGTCCTTTTGAGCATGTTCTAGTGATTTAGGGAGTTAGCTTAGTGTTCATGCTTTGTCATGATTTACCTGTACATCATGTCCATGCCTTGTTTTATCATGTTGAGTTCCTGTACCATATTGTTTTGATGATTGCTAGATGCCTTGTTGCTGTTTTGGACAGCTTGTCCTTTAAATTTGTTTCATGTGTATGTGTTGACCCGTTGCTCCGTTTTGAGTGTGGTCTAGATGAAACTTGCTTAGTTTCGCATGTAGTTTCGTGTTACCTTGTTGCATCCATGTTTTGATGTGTGTGCATGATGTTCGTATGCATTTTGCATCAATGCCATGTTTAACTTGTTTTGCTCAGATCTTCTAGGCCGTAGTCTCGAATCTAATGAACTTTATATGTAACTTGACTAGAATCTTGTGTAGATCATTTTGGTGCATCTTAACTTGCTGTTTAACAAATTGGATATAAGGTTTATTCAGATCTGGACCAATTTCGAAATTTGCATATGAGGACTTACCGGATTTGTTAGATGTTATTTCCAGCCTCATTTAAACTTGCTTTGATGTGTTGCTCCTGTATGCATCATCTCTTGCCATGAGTAGCTTCATGTAGACTTGTCGTGCGTCATACATGGTTGAGCATCATGCCTTGTTCATATGTGGTGTGTTTACCATGTTGTGTGCTTCTTCTCAATAGTTCCCGTTTCGTTGCGATCGTGAGGATTCGTTCGACTACGCTTCGTTCATCTTCGTGGCTTCATCTTCTTCATGGACTCGTTCTTCTTCCTAGCGGGATTTCAGGCAAGATGACCGTCACCTTGGATTTCATTACTATCTTTGCTATGCTAGTTGCCTCGATGCTATCGCTATGTCGCGTTACCTACCACTTGCTTATGAAGCCTCCCAAATTGCCATGAAACTCTAACCTTTGTCACCCTTCCTAGCAAAATGTTGTTTGGCTATGTTACCGCTTTTGCTCAGCCCCTCTTATAGCGTTGCTAGTTGCAGGTGAAGATGAAGATTGCTCCATGTTGGATTATGTCTATGTTCGGATATCACAATATCTCTTGTATTATTAATGCATCTATATACTTGGTAAAGGGTGGAAGGCTCGGCCTTATGCACAGTGTTTTGTTCCACTCTTGCCGCCCTAGTTTCCCTCATATCGGTATTATGTTCCCGGATTTTGCGTCCCTAACGCGGTTGGGTGTTATGGGAACCCCTTGACAGTTTGCTTTGAATAAAACTCCTTCAGCAAGGCCCAACATTAGTTTTACATTTGCCTAACAACCTTTTACCCCTTCCCTTGGGTCGGCCAACCCGAGGGTCATCTTTATTTAGCCCCCCCAGGCCAGTGCTTCTCTAAGTGTTGGTCCGAACCGAGCCGCCTGTGGGGCCACCTCGGGGAAACTCGAAGTCTGTTTTACTCGTAGCCTGTCTCATCCGGTGTTGCCCCGAGAACGATATATGTGCAGCTCCTATCGGGATTGTCGGCACATCGGGCGGTCTTGCTGGTCTCGTTTTACCATTGTCGAAATGTCTTGTAACCGGATTCCGAGACTGATCGGGTCTTCCGGAGAAGGAATATCCTTCATTGATCGTGATTTTCTGCTAAGTCTGTGGAACTGTTATTATTTGCAATCTTGTCATGTCCTTTTGAGCATGTTCTAGTGATTTAGGGAGTTAGCTTAGTGTTCATGCTTTGTCATGATTTACCTGTACATCATGTCCATGCCTTGTTTTTTCATGTTGAGTTCCTGTACCATATTGTTTTGATGATTGCTAGATGCCTTGTTGCTGTTTTGGACAGCTTGTCCTTTAAATTTGTTTCATGTGTATGTGTTGACCCGTTGCTCCGTTTTGAGTGTGCTCTAGATGAAACTTGCTTAGTTTCGCATGTAGTTTCGTGTTACCTTGTTGCATCCATGTTTTGATGTGTGTGCATGATGTTCGTATGCATTTTGCATCAATGCCATGTTTAACTTGTTTTGCTCAGATCTTCTAGGCCGTAGTCTCGAATCTAATGAACTTTATATGTAACTTGACTAGAATCTTGTGTAGATCATTTTGGTGCATCTTAACTTGCTGTTTAACAAATTGGATATAAGGTTTATTCAGATCTGGACCAATTTCGAAATTTGCATATGAGGACTTACCGGATTTGTTAGATGTTATTTCCAGCCTCATTTAAACTTGCTTTGATGTGTTGCTCCTGTATGCATCATCTCTTGCCATGAGTAGCTTCATGTAGACTTGTCGTGCGTCATACATGGTTGAGCATCATGCCTTGTTCATATGTGGTGTGTTTACCATGTTGTGTGCTTCTTCTCAATAGTTCCTGCTTTACGTTGCGATCGTGAGGATTCGTTCGACTACGCTTCGTTCATCTTCGTGGCTTCATCTTCTTCATGGACTCGTTCTTCTTCCTAGCGGGATTTCAGGCAAGATGACCGTCACCTTGGATTTCATTACTATCTTTGCTATGCTAGTTGCCTCGATGCTATCGCTATGTCGCGTTACCTACCACTTGCTTATGAAGCCTCCCAAATTGCCATGAAACTCTAACCTTTGTCACCCTTCCTAGCAAAACGTTGTTTGGCTATGTTACCGCTTTTGCTCAGCCCCTCTTATAGCGTTGCTAGTTTCAGGTGAAGATGAAGATTGCTCCATGTTGGATTATGTTTATGTTCGGATATCACAATATCTCTTGTATTATTAATGCATCTATATACTTGGTAAAGGGTGGAAGGCTCGGCCTTATGCCTGGTGTTTTGTTCCACTCTTGCCGCCCTAGTTTCCCTCATATCGGTATTATGTTCCCGGATTTTGCGTCCCTAACGCGGTTGGGTGTTATGGGAACCCCTTGACAGTTCGCTTTGAATAAAACTCCTTCAGCAAGGCCCAACATTAGTTTTACATTTGCCTAACAACCTTTTACCCCTTCCCTTGGGTCGGCCAACCCGAGGGTCATCTTTATTTAGCCCCCAGTGCCAGTGCTTCTCTAAGTGTTGGTCCGAACCGAGCCGCTTCTTGGGGCCACCTCGGGAAACTTCAAGTCTGCTTTTACTCGTAGCTTTGTCTCATCCGGTGTTGCCCGAGAACGATATATGTGCAGCTCCTATCGGGATTGTTTCAAGACATCGGGCGGTCTTGCTGGTCTTGTTTTACCATTGTCGAAATGTCTTGTAACCGGGATTCCGAGACTGATCGGGTCTTCCGGAGAAGGAATATCCTTCATTGATCGTGATTTTCTGCTAAGTCTGTGAACTGTTATTATTTGCAATCTTGTCATGTCCTTTTGAGCATGTTCTAGTGATTTAGGGAGTTAGCTTAGTGTTCATGCTTTGTCATGATTTACCTGTACATCATGTCCATGCCTTGTTTTTTCATGTTGAGTTCCTGTACCATATTGTTTTGATGATTGCTAGATGCCTAGTTGCTGTTTTGGACAGCTTGTCCTTTAAATTTGTTTCATGTGTATGTGTTGACCCGTTGCTCCTTTTGAGTGTGCTCTAGATGAAACTTGCTTAGTTTCGCATGTAGTTTCGTGTTACCTTGTTGCATCCATGTTTTGATGTGTGTGCATGATGTTCGTATGCATTTTGCATCAATGCCATGTTTAACTTGTTTTGCTCAGATCTTCTAGGCCGTAGCTCCGAATCTAATGAACTTTATATGTAACTTGACTAGAATCTTGTGTAGATCATTTTGGTGCATCTTAACTTGCTGTTTAACAAATTGGATATAAGGTTTATTCAGATCTGGACCAATTTCGAAATTTGCATATGAGGACTTACCGGATTTGTTAGATGTTATTTCCAGCCTCATTTAAACTTGCTTTGATGTGTTGCTCCTGTATGCATCATCTCTTGCCATGAGTAGCTTCATGTAGACTTGTCGTGCGTCATACATGGTTGAGCATCATGCCTTGTTCATGTGTGGTGTGTTTACCATGTTGTGTGCTTCTTCTCAATAGTTCCCGTTTCGTTGCGATCGTGAGGATTCGTTCGACTACGCTTTGTTCATCTTCGTGGCTTCATCTTCTTCATGGACTCGTTCTTCTTCCTAGCGGGATTTCAGGCAAGATGACCGTCACCTTGGATTTCATTACTATCTTTGCTATGCTAGTTGCCTCGATGCTATCGCTATGTCGCGTTACCTACCACTTGCTTATGAAGCCTCCCAAATTGCCATGAAACTCTAACCTTTGTCACCCTTCCTAGCAAAACGTTGTTTGGCTATGTTACCGCTTTTGCTCAGCCCTCTTATAGCGTTGCTAGTTTCGTGAAGATGAAGATTGCTCCATGTTGGATTATGTTTATGTTCTGGATATCACAATATCTCTTGTATTATTAATGCATCTATATACTTGGTAAAGGGTGGAAGGCTCGGCCTTATGCCTGGTGTTTTGTTCCACTCTTGCCGCCCTAGTTTCCCTCATATCGGTATTATGTTCCCGGATTTTGCGTCCCTAACGCGGTTGGGTGTTATGGGAACCCCTTGACAGTTTGCTTTGAATAAAACTCCTCAAGCAAGGCCCAACCTTGGTTTTACATTTGCCTAACAACCTTTTACCCCTTCCCTTGGGTCGGCTAACCCGAGGGTCATCTTTATTTAGCCCCCCCAGGCCAGTGCTTCTCTAAGTGTTGGTCCGAACTGAGCCATCTGCGAGGCCACCTCGGGGAAACTCGAAGTCTGTTTTACTCGTAGCCTGTCTCATCCGGTGTTGCCCTGAGAACGAGATATGTGCAGCTCCTATCGGGATTGTCGGCACATCGGGCGGTCTTGCTGGTCTTGTTTTACCATAGTCGAAATGTCTTGTAACCGGGATTCCGAGACTGATCTGGTCTTCCCGGGAGAAGAAATATCCTTCGTTGATCGTGAGAGCTTATCATGGGCTAAGTTGGGACACCCTTGCAGGGTTTTGAAATTTCGAAAGCCGTGCCCGCGGTTATGTGGCAGATGGGAATTTGTTGATATCCGGTTGTAGTAAACTTGAAGTAAACTCTTCTAAAATACACCAACTGCGTGTGTAACCGTGACTAACTCTTTTTGGGGTGTTCGAGAGGAGAACACAGGTTTTGGGTTATGTTTGACATAAGTAGGAGTTCAGGATCACTTCTTGATCACTACTAGTTGGCGACCGTTAGCTTAGCTCCTCTTCTCGCCCTTGTTTCGTAAGTTTGCCACCATACTTGCTTAGTCGCTGCTGCAACCGCACCACTTTACCCATTCCTTACCCATTAAGCTTTGCTAGTCTTGATACCGATGGTTATGGGATTGCTGAGTCCTCGTGGCTCACAGATTACTACAACAACAGTTGCAGGTACAGGTTATGCGATGATCATGACGCGAGAGCGATGTTTACTTGTTTTCGGAGTTCTTCTGCTTCTTCTACGTTCAGGAGATAGGTTCCAGGTCGGCAGCCTTGGCTAGCAGGGTAGATATTGTTTGAGTTTCTGTTTATGTTTCATCTGCAGTCGGATGTTGTTCTCATGTATATTGATGTATTCTTGCGGCATTTGTATGCCTTGTTTGTATCCCCATCTATTATGTAATGTTGATGTAATGATATCCACCTTGTAAAAGGGTCTTCAAGATGCGCTTCTATCCCTGGTGGGACCTTTGTGTTCCTTTAGGATAGGGTCGCATCTTGGGCGTGACATAGATGGCGTTCGGTATCTGGTAGGTGATTTCCAGGGGAATAGTAGAACTCAAGCAGCTGCAGTTCTGTGAATTTAGGGGATTTCAGCCAGGCGTCCACCGTGCAGGGCATGGTATGCTTGCTCAGGTAGCATGACGGGATGCAGAGGATTTGAACGGAGCCCTGGTGGGAGGAGATGATGGCTCTGGGGTTTTCAAAATAATTTTAGAGCGATAGCTAACAACAGTCGAGATTAAGGGGCACGGCGCGCCATAGAGGGCGCCACCAAATTGAGAGGACTTGGGTGCGGCAGCAATCCTTGGTGAGGAGAAGCGAGATGACCTCCCCAAGGACGGCGTCCGGGATATCGCTGATGCGGTCCACCCGAGTTTCTACGGGTTCCAGGGATCCGGTGGGGGCGGGGTCGCTGCTTCTCCTCGTGCTGTCGGGTGCGGGATCTACAACAGGCATCACCGTTGGCGGGAGCCTCATCTTCTTGGAGCTGGGGTCAGCCGACTCCATTTTCCTCGAGGGTGTCGCATCGTGCTCACGGATTTGAGCAGAGTAACGAATGACGAGCCTAGTTGTAGTGCGAGTGAAGAAGAAGGGGAGCTGGGGTTTTTCTGTAGTAGTGAGGAAGAAGGGGAGCTGGGGTTTTCTATAGGAGTGAGGTGAGGAATTTGGTGGTACGAGTGGAGCGAGCTGACGTGCGGTGGGTGGGAGTGAGGAGAGAGAAGAACACCCTGTGTTTGGGGGGTGTCTTTGGGTGTGGGTAGCGCCTGTCATTCAGTAAATATATGGACTTTTGAATTGATTTTACTATTTACTAGGGTGGGTGGGTTTTTTTGTCTTGGGCCTAGAGAAACGATTACTACTAGTACAGTGGAGACACTCTAGAGCTACCCAGAAAAACAATTACTACTAGTACAGTGGATGCAATACCGCTTCGCTCCTCCCGGTCATCAAACGTCTCCCTCTACTGAATGCCGTTATACTTTTGTTCACCGACATGCGGGCCATGCAGCACGCGGGCCCAAATGCCATCCACCAAATTGGAAGGCAATATGCAGGCGGAGAGCCACCCCGGTCATAGCGCAGCAATAACGAGCCTTCGTATCACAAAACCCCACCTCCCCGCAGTCTAAGTTTGACGGACGAAGCAACCATCATTTCACTCTTCGCTGAATCCCCTTCTCCCTCACCGTCTTCAAGAAAGGAAACACTCGCATCTGCCACTGTTCTTCTCTCCCAACGAAGGGAAGGTAAGTGGATCCGTGATGTTGGTATATTTTCATTCAGAGAAAAAAAAGAATTGTCACATCCCTAGTTCTGGTATGACCTAGACTAGCTAGTCATGTGTGCATCATGTTTAAATTTCATTTAAATTTGAAATGGGGATTTGTGAAACCCTCAGAAATCATTTCTGGAAATGACCCAGATAAAAATTTCTCCAAAAAGGTCCAAGAAAATGTTCATGTCTCTATCTGAAAATATTGGTCAGAGGTAAAATTCAAACCAATATTTTTAGGAGCTCATAAATATTTATATTGTCCATTTGGAATTAATCTAGTATTTATTTGTGTTGGATAAATATTTTTTTATATACAAAATATTGTCCAATATTTCTGAATTTTAGCGAGGGGCTTTGGAGTGGTCCAACTAGTCCCTACTAAAATTTACAGAATAAAATAAGTTGATTTAGTATTTTACTAAATCAGAACAAATGTCAGAAAAATAGAAAAGAAACAAAAATGAAAAAACTTACCTGTGCTCACCTGAGGCCTCGCACTGTATGGCCCAGCTGGCCGGCCCAGCCAGCTAGCCGTGCCAGTCGTCCTCCACCTCCCGCCAGGAGGCCAGGAGCATGTGGCCGACGCGCATGCACCGCAATGCCGCCACGCCACCTGCCTGCCTGTCCTCTCCCTCGACGCCCTGGCCGTCCCGAACATCGCCACGCGCCGCCCCGCACCTCTCTCACTCTCTCTCGTTCTCCCTCCTCCCCTGGATCCCTCTCTCCCGACCATGGCCGCCCGTCGCCGCCCGCTTCATTGTTATAGCTACCGCCTCCCCCTCACCCTCTCCTCGTGCCGAGAAGCCCCGCGTCGTCGCCTTCTACTTCTCCATCAAGCCACGCGTCGCCGGACGCCCCGTATCATCGTCACCGCCGTTTGCTTCATCGCCAGCCGCCGGAGATCACCTTCGCCGCTCTGCACACTTCAGGCCTTCCCCGAGCTCGCCGACGCCTCCGCCAGATCCGCTGTGGGCCCTGTCGTCGAACCCCCTCCCCCTGCTCTTCCGGCGCCCTCTAGCCCCTCTGCCGCTCGAGCCGAGCTCCAGCCGCAGCCGCGAGCTCTGCTCCGGTGAGCTCCGACTATCCCACGGCCTCCGACGTGTTCCACTGGATGCGCGGGAGCCTGGGCTTCGCGTAGGTGGTTTCCGGAGCGGAGATCGCAGCGGCGGCCGGAGCTTGGCTCGAGTGGTAGAGGGACTAGAGGGCGCCAGAAGAGCAGGTGAGAGGGGGGTTCGACAGCGGGGCTCACAAAGGATCCAGAGGAGGCGCCGGCGAGCTCGGGGAAGGCCCGGAGCGTGCAGAGCGGCGAAGGCGATCTCCGGCGGCCGGTGATGAAGCATACATCGGTGATGACGATACGGGGCGTCTGGAGACGCGTGGCTTGAAGGAGAGGTAGTAGGCGACGGCGCAGAGCTTCTCGGCACGAGTAGAGGCTGAGGGGGAGGCGGTAGCTACGGCAACGGCGAGGGGCGGCGACGGCAGTGCTCGGGCGGGTCGGGAGAGAGGGATCCAGGGGAGGAGGGAGAACAAGAGAGAGTGAGAGAGGTGCGGGGCGGCGCGTGGCAATGTTCGAGACGGCCAGGGCGTCAAGGGAGAGGACAGGCAGGCAGGTGGCGTGGCGGCACGGAGGTGCGCGCTGCCCACACGCCTGGCCTCCTCAAGGGAGATGGAGGACGACGCACGGCCACCGGGCCGGCTAGCCTGGGCCACACAAAGGCCGTGCCTCGGTGAGCACAAAGAACTTTTTCCATTTTTGCTTCTTTTCTATTTTTCTAACATTTGTTTTGATTTAGTAAAATACTAAATCAACTTATTTTATTCTGTAAATTTTAGTAGGGACTAGTTGGACCACTCCAAAGTCCCTCGCCAAAATTCAGAAATATTGGAAAATATTTTGTATATATAAAAATATTTATCCAACACAAATAAATATTGGATTAATTCGAAATGGCCAAAATAATGTTTATGAGCTCCTAAAAATATTGGTTTGAATTTTACCTCTGACCAATATTTTTAGAGAGAGACATGAACATTTTCTTGGACCTTTTTGGAGCAATTTTTATCTGGGTCATTTCCAGAAATGATTTCTGAGGGTTTCACAAATCCCCATTTCAAATTTAAATGAAATTTAAACATGATGCACACATGACTAGCTAGTCAAGGTCATACCGTAACTAGGATGTGACAACTCGCCTCACTTGAAATAATCTCATCCCGAGATTCAGGGGTCGATGGAAAGAAGGTGGGGTACTCCAGTCGAAGACGACCTTCTCGCTCCGAGGTAGCTTCTCTCTTGGAATGATGAGACCGCTGAACCTTGAGAAACTTTATGTTCCGACGTCGAGTGACACGCTTTGCTTGATCAAGAATGCGAACAGGGTACTCTCGATATGTGAGATTATCTTGGAGATCAAGCGTTTCGTGGTCCACTCCGCGGATGGGATCCGAGAAGCAACGCCTGAGTTGTGATACGTGGAAGACATCATGTACTCGAGAAAGATGTGGGGGTAGTTCCAACTGGTAGGCAACTTGTCCTTGTTTAGCGAGAATGCGAAAAGGACCAATGTAACAAGGAGCCAACTTGCCCTTGATACAGAAACGATGGGTACCCTTCAAAGGGGTAACCCGAAGGTAGGCCTTGTCGCCAACTTCATAAGCCACTTCCTTATGACGACGGTCATACTGGCTCTTTTGACGAGATTGGGCTGTTTCCAAATTCGCACGAATGATGCGAACTTGCTCTTCTGCCTCCTGGATCATGTCCGGTCCAAAGAATTGTCTTTCACCAGTTTCTGACCAGTTCAAAGGTGTTCGACATCTTCGTCCATATAGAATCTCGAAAGGAGCTTTCTTGAGACTAGATAGGTAGCTATTGTTATAAGCAAACTCGACGAAAGGAAGGCACTTCTCCCAATCCATACTGAATGAGATAATGCAAGCTCTAAGCATGTATTCAAGAATTTGGTTGACCCGTTCCACCTGACCACTTGATTGAGGGTGGAAAGCGGTACTGAAGGAAAGATGGGTTCCCATGGCAGTTTGGAAACTTGTAACACCCCAAAAAATTTAACCTTGTTTGTTCAAGTAAAATTTTGCCAGGAAATTTAATTTTTTATTTTCTAGACTTAATCTTGATTTCAGAACCTCTCTTTTCCCTAAGTTGTGGAGTTTTCACCCCTAGTAAAAACTATTGAAAATATGTTATTGGACTTATTTATCCTCTCAAGAAAAATTCTTTCTTTTCATCAGAGAAATTAATCATATAATAATCTCCATAATCTTTATTTTCTTGAAAATTGGTTTCCCATGGTTTTATGGTCCTTTTTGTACTGCAACCCTTTTATAAATTCTTTCAAAAATTACACCAAAATTAGGAGATGTCATATGGAGTATTTGAACCACTTTTGTGCAAAAATATCTTCTTCCCCTTGAATATTTTGAGCTCTACACCAAATTTTCTTCTCTCGGTCCAAAGGGGAAATTTTTGCACTACAACGTATTTAAATAATTCTTCCTAGCTTCCACCAAAATTATGGGGTGTCAGTAATAGTATGCAATTCAACTTTATGCAAAAACCTAGTGATGTTCTTTGGAAAGATTGAGTGAACCAACCTCTTTTCTATTCTGGTCCAACTTGGTGATTTGTAATGCAACCATCTCCTAACTTGCTCCTTTACCCATGAGCTTTCTCCTGCTTGTAGTCCTCCTTGCTAAACCCCTACGCCCGTGAGCATGCACCCATTGGATCATTTTTGGTTCAAGAAGTGAGGCCATTTACCTTCTGTCCAAATCTGAAGTTTTGCAAAACTTGCACTAGCAAGTATGAGCTTTGGGCAAACTAACCTCACCACCCTCTCTTTCGTCTAAAGAGACACCACTCTGGAAGTTTTGGTCACTCCAAGAAATGCCTAAGTGCCTCTGGCATTTTGTCAAACACCCTGTGTGCATGAACAATTTTGGTATGATTGTAAGTTTGTGTTGTGAACTTTCCCATCTGTCCAAACCAAGTTGTCTAGTAGCCTGCTAATGGTCTCTAACCCAGACCTATGGATTTGCATTTGATCTCTAGCAGTTTTGGCCATCCTGGCATTTCGTCGAGCAGACGTCGTGCACGCCCGGAGCGCGAGCAGAGCACGCGTTTTGCACGTGCCCGCGCTCGAGCAAGCGCGCCCCTGGATAAGCTTCCTCGAGCTCATCCTGATCCTTTCCCTCTCGCCGCGTCGCGCCAAGAGCCCCGACCGCCTCTCCAGCGTTGCCAGCAAGCCGCTTGGCGGCATGCCCATGGCCGCATCCGCCACCGCCATGAGCAGCACCGCCCAAGCCACCACAGCATGCCAGCTCGCCTCCTTCGACTGTGGAGTGGCCGTCGTTTGCCCCTGGAACTAGCCAACCACCGCCACGTCGCCCTGCCGCACAGTAGGGCGGTCCGCCGACGAGCTCATCCACGGACGCCGCAAACCGACTTGGAGGTGCTATATAAGGGAGTCCCGGACTCCTTCGAGCCCTCAGGTAACCCCACACCGTCCCACTAGTGCCCCCATCGCGATCAATTGAAGAGGAGAAGGTCATCTTCAACCTCTCCGGTCAGCTCGGCCGCCGCCTCGTCCCAGCCGGTTCCGACGCACCTAGACCTCCCCTGCCCTCCCAAACGCCACCGTCCGACTCCACTTGAACCCGCGGAGCTGCACAGCCTCCCAGTCACAGCTAGGAACCACCGTGGCCGGAATCCCCAAATCCACCCAAACCTTCCTCCGCCGCAGAGCTCGCCGCCGGCGATTTCCTCCACCTCCGACGACCCTACGACCACCGGGAGGACCGCCTAGGAGTGGCGGATCCATCCCTGCACTCGGATGCCCGTGAAGGACCACCGTTCGCCGGCGACGATCGCCGGAACCCCGCCCCGCTCGGGCAGAAGAGGGAGAAGACGCGGGCGACTGGTCAAACCTGACCAGTGGGCCAGGCGGGCCCACCGTCAGTGACCCAGCGCCGGTCCACGTGGGTTAAGTGAAAGCGTAAAAACCCGAGTACGTAACCCTACTTAGAAAGCGTATTCGTGACCGAAACGTTTTCTTTTTGTTTTATTTTAAAAACAGTTTTTGACCAGATGTTTGACTGGCTATAACTTTTTAAATATAAGTCCAAATGAACTGAATCTTTTTCCTACCACTCTCAAATATGTTCTAGTTTAATTTAAGATTTATTTCAAAAGAATTCAAAAAAAAATTTGTGCTGCTTTGATTTTGTGTGTTAATTCATATATATTCTTTTAAATAGGATTTTTGAAGATTTCAAGAGGTGTGGAATGCACCCTGCCTTCCCATGACCTGAAGGCAAGCATTTTGAACCCTGGTGAAAAAATTTTGTGTGTTGCATAGCACGGTGACAACACCACACCGACACGAGCATACGTCATTTTATGTGAGGATGTGTTCCTACTCATGTGTGCACGTTAATGAAATTCATACAAATGAAGTTGATAGGATTGTGATAGAAATCACCGTCATATGTCCTTCATGCATACCAGGAGGAAAGGCGGGAAGGCCTCTGTCTTGGGTAGACACGGTCTTCTCCATAGTCCTCCGTCAAGACGGACGTGTCCAGTATGGCATGAGTGGGTATGTCGCGGGGTGTTTCTATCTGTAGTTTGAAGTATTTGCATTGTTATACTAATCTTGCAGGGAATATTGCAACCTCCTGAGTCGACTGTAGATCGAGTATTGTGCTAGTAACCCCCATACTTGCTTCGTACTACCACTCGTTTCTACCACAAGTAGGGTACGGTTCAGTAAGTTGTCAACCCTTTCCTAGCACACACCGTCATGTAGAGGCCGTGGTGGAAGATATCGAGGCATCCGGTAGTCATGCCACCGGGTCCGGGAGCATGGGTGTTTTCGGTTGTAGCCGAAAGGGGGTAGCTCCCCAGTTTGCGCGCGGTATAAATTTTGTGATCCCATGTTACGTCGAGGCTGTAGCCTCCCCACTTAGAGTTTTGCTTAACAGGTGTCGTGGGTGATTCCAGACACATGTGAGTTAAGCTGGTGTGTGCAAGTTAAGTGTGTTTTCAACAAAAAGACCGTAGACGGAATTAGTCCCGATGGACTAAAGGAATCCGTTACTCATGGGTAAAGTGTACACCCTCTGCAGAGATTAAACCTATTCGAATAGCCGTGTCCACGGTTAAGGAATTACAGTCTGGGATGGGTCAAGTGTCGGTCTTAGTGTCGGTCTTCGGAGGTGAAACTGTTAAACCAAAAACTGGAATCACGATTGTGACTTGTGATAATTATGATTATTATTTTTGATGTGGACTAACCCGTGATATTTTTGGTATTATCAAATATCCCTGGGATGGTTCTACCTCCTGGGTATTCACTGTGTTTTCTTTTAAAGCCCTTTATGTGATGTCGCTAAGACGCCCGACTGTGGCATTTCTTTTAAAGCCCTTTATGTGGTGTCGCTAAGACGCCTTGACCGTGGCATTTCTTTTAAAGCCCTTTATGTGGTGTCGCTAAGACGCCTGCATCGTGGCATTTCTTTTAAAGCCCTTTATGTGGTGTCGCTAAGACGCCTGATCGTGCAATTCTTTTAAAGTCCTTTATGTGGTGTCGCGAAGACGCCCGACTGTGGCATTTCTTTTAAAGCCCTTTATGTGGTGTCGTGAAGATGCCCGACTATGGCATTTCTTTTAAAGCCCTTTATGTGGTGTCGCGAAGACGCCCAACTGTGGCATTTCTTTTCAAGCCCTTTATGTGGTGGCGCTAAGACGCCCGATTGTGGCATTTCTTTTAAATCCCTTTATGTTGTGTCGCGAAGACGCCCGACTGTGGCATTTCTTTTAAAGCCCTTTATGTGGTGTCGCTAAGACGCCCGACTGTGGCATTTCTTTTAAAGTCCTTTATGTTATGTATTTCATAATTTTAATACTACCATGTTATTGCATATTCACAAATAACATGCTTGCACGCATCAGAGTTTTATTTATCTTTTGTGACTGACGTCATGAGCATAAGATATTTTCTGCATATCATTGTTATATTATGCCTGTGTTCATAATGTTTGCGAGTAAATTCAAAGTACTCACTTGCTTGTCCCTGGCTATTGTCTTGGCCAGATTCCCTTGCACGGAGAGGAGCGACCGTGCCGACAGTCCCGGAACCTAAGCAACGGTGATAGCAGCCTCGCGAAGAAAGGAGTTAACCTAGTCAGCTGTTCCTGTGGGAATTGGAGTCCTATAGACACTGATGATCCACAAACCGCTTCCGCCATCAACCGCTAGAAACCATATTGTTGTACACATAGGCCAGAATGGTCTTGTACTACGTATTTTGTATTTTGCTTGGAATTTCTGTATCAAGTTGGTGCGTCATCAGCTAGCAGTTATCCTGGGGCTGGTGAGCACAAGGGCCATTTTCTGGAAATTAATACCCGGAGAATCGGTCCCCACAAAACTCTCCCAGAAATGAGAAGTGAAAAGACTACCACAGTCTGAATTGATCTCTAGTGGAACACCATGAAGTGACACTATTCGAGAAATGTATAAGTCAGCAAGCTGGCTAGCAGTGATACTCTCTCGAACAGAAAGGAAGTGAGCCACTTTGGAAAGACGATCCACGACTACGAAGATAGTGTTATTCCCTTGGTCCTGGGTAAGCCGGTGATGAAGTCCATACCAACTTTATCCCATTTCCACTCAGGAATGGCTAAAGGATGAAGGGTGCCAGCAGACCTTTGATGCTCTGCCATATCGCGACGACAAACATCACAACTAGCAACGAAGTCGGCGATTTCTCTCTTCATCCTAGTCGACCCGAACCTCTGGCACAGGTCCTGTAAAATCTTAGTTCTACCGGGATGAATCATGAGAGGGGATTCATGCGCCTCCTTAAGGATCAATTGCTGCATCTGCTGACTCTTAGGAACCACCAAGCGGTTCCCAAAGTAAACAACACCTCGTTCATCCATAGAGAAACAACCAACTACTCCCTTGGAGATATTTTTCTTGATTCGGGAGATTCCCGTATCATGCTTCTGGACTTCTATGGTTTGATCCACAAGAGTAGGCTTCGCCACCAAGGTAGAAAGGAATCCTTGAGGAGCAATGTGAAGGTTAAGCTTACAGAATTCCTCATGGAGAAGTGGTTGGCCCTGTTGCAACATAAGATTGTTGCAATAGGACTTACGACTTAGCGCATTAGCCATGACATTGCCCTTGCCTGGGGTGTAGGTAATACCTAAGTCGTAATCAGAGATCAACTCCAACCAACGTCTTTGCCTAAGGTTCAAATCTGGTTGGGTGAAAATATACTTGAGACTCTGGTGATCGGTGTAAATCTCGCAACGTTTACCAAGAAGGTAATGTCGCCATGTCTTAAGCGCATAGACTACGGCTGCAAGCTCTAGATCATGTGTAGGATAATTATCCTCATGTGGATGCAACTGTCGAGATGCATAGGCAATCACATGACGATCCTACATAAGAATGCAACCTAGTCCTTGAAGTGAGGCGTCACAATAGATAACAAAGTCCTTAGTGAAATCCGGTGGCAAAAGTATGGGAGCATAAGTCAGGCGTCTTTTCAGTTCCTAAAAACTGTACTCACACTGTGGGGACCACTCAAACTTTTTATCTTTATTGAGAAGTTCCATGAGAGGTTTGGCCACTTTGGAGAAGTATTCAACGAAGCGGCGACAATAACTGGGTAGACCAAGGAAACTCCTAACTTGTTTCACTATTTTAGGTGGAGTCCAATCAAGGACGGCCTAAACTCTCTCGAGATTGATAGCAATGCCCTTACCAGAGATCACGTGGCCTAGGTAGGTCAGTTCTGGCAACCGAAATTCACACTTGGAGAACTTGGGATAAAGGCGGTGCTCTCTGACTTTTTCTAACACAAGTCTAAGATGTTCGGCATGCTCTTCCTCGTTGTTCGAGTAAATAAGGATATCATCGAGGTAAACCACGACGAACTTATCTAAGTACTCCATGAAGATCGAGTTCATCAAGCGGGAGAATGTGGCTTGAGCATTGGTTAGACCGAAAGACATGACGGTGTACTCATACTGGCCATAACGAGTGATGAAAGCCATCTTAGGAGTGTCCCCATTTGTGATCTTGAGTAGGTGGTAGCCTAACCTCAAATCCATCTTGGAAAAGACTGAGGATCCAGCGAGCTGATCATACAGATCATTGATCCTGGGGAGCGGATACTTGTACTTTATCGTGACCAAATTAACTGGACGATAATCTACAACCATCTGATCTGTACCATCCTTCTTCTTTGTTAAGAGGACGGGGCAAGCCCAAGGAGAAGAACTAGGACAGATGAAACCCTTTTGCAAGGACTCATCAAGTTGTATCTTAAGCTCGTCTAGTTCTAGGGGTGCCATCTTGTAAGGTCTCCTAGAAATTGGGGCAGTTCCTGGGATAAGATCTATGACAAACTCTACATCTCTGTCAGGTGGAACACCTGGCAGTTCCTCTGGAAAGACGTCCGGAAAGTCATGGACTACCGGGATATCCTCAAGGTCGGGGAGAGGGCTAGCATTAAGAGAATAGAGTTGACGCTTTGCAACTCTAGTGGTGACAGTGACTACCTTGCCAGATGGGTGTGTAAGCTGAACAGACCTCGTGTAACAATCAATCTTGGCATAATGAGCTTTCATCCAGTCCATACCCAAGACGATGTTAATATCTATAGACTTGAGGGCTCTAAGTGATGCAAGGAACACAAGTCTGTCAACAAGGATTTCATTACCATGGCTTACACTAGAAGTTTGCCATTTGGATCCAGGAGTTTGAATGACTAGTTGACAGGGCATATGACAAAATGAAATGTTGTGCAAGTTAGCATAGCTTTCAGAAATGAAAGAGTGAGACGCTCCAGTATCAAACAGAACCGATGCTGGATGACAGTTGACAAGGAGTGTACCAAGAACGACATATGGATCATCATGAGCGTTTCTAGCTGAGACGTGATGCACACGTCCATGTTCAGTGGGAGCTGACTTGACACTGATCATCTTGCGTGATGGCTTACCACGCCAATAGACTTCTCAGGTGGGGGTGGAGCATAACTGGCCTGAAAGCATTCACGTGCATAGTGTCCCGGCTTTCCGCATGTGAAGCAAGTCCCTGAAGTTGGACGTGGACCCGCATTGACAAGTGGTCTACCAATAGGCCTGGGTGGAGCATACTGCTGAACTGGGTGAGGTGCCACATAAGATGGCCTTGGTGCCTATCCAGGTGGAAGAGCGGAGTTCGGAACCCAAATCCGGCGCTTATGAAAACTAGAACCGGAGGAAGAAACCAAATCACAGGTGTTCTTACGAGACACCTCGTAAGTGAGCTGAGCTGTCTCCGCATTAATGGCCTTGTTCACAAGAGCCTGGAATGTATTGCAATGGTGAAAGTGGAGATCACGATGCAACTTGGGGTTGAGACCCTTCCGGAACCTAGCCTGCTTCTTGGCGTCCGTGGACACTTCTTCCGTAGCATAGCGGGCGAGGTTCTGAAACTCTCTACTGTAAGCATCAACATCCATATTACCCCAGGTGAACTACAGAACTCTTCTCTCTTGCGGTCAATGAGAGCCTGAGGAATGTGATGCTTGCGAAAAGCCTCGGTGAAATCTCCCCAGGTCGGTATCTGTCCAGCTGGAAGCATAGCCTCATAGTTCTGCCACCAAAGACTAGCAGGACCTTCCAGGTGATATGCAGCATAGGTGACCTTGTCACCTTCAGCTACGTTCGCAGAACGCAGCTTGTGAGTGATACTACGGAGCCAGTCATCTGCATCGAGTGGCTCAATGGTATGATGGAAGGTAGGTGGTTTCAAACCAATCAAGTCTTGGATGGTCGCTGACTCTTTGCACTGATGTGAGGTGTTCTGCTCAATCTGTGCCAACAAGCAGTTGGTCTCATGCTTGTTCATCTCAAACTCTAACATGAACCTTGCCAACGAAGACTGATCGGGAGGATCCTCATCCCTACCATCTCCGTGGTTCAGGCTATGAGCAACAGAACTTCGGGTGAATGACGACATCCTGGGAAATGAAACCAAGGACGGAATCAACATCAACTGCTAGGATGCAGAATATAGCACAAGGAATTATAGTGGCACCCGGATGGTGGGCTCGGGAACCCTGTACACATCGTTTGGGGCTATGAGCTAAACCCCGGCCGGATCTCCTTGTGGATGGAACCCGAATAGGCGATAAACCTGGACTAGAGTCTTGTGTGGTTAGTCAGGTCGTGGCCGACACCCTCGCCAGGCTTCTGCTTGAAGGTTTCCGAGATACATGACGTGTACATGGTGATAAGTGGTGAGAGCATGTGTGAAGAAGTACACCCCTGCAGGGTTATCATGATCTATTCGAATCGCCGTGTCCTCGGTTATGGACTTCTTGGATGCTTACGTGTTACATAGACAACTTGAAGTGGATACTCTAAAATGCTCAAGACAAGTGTGAGTGCTATGGATGGCCTTCTCGTAGGGAGACGGGAATAAATCCATAGTGGTGTATTGATATGGTGATTAGTGGACTCGTGTGCACTTTTTTACCTCAAAGAAGTTACCCGTAGTCGTAGAATAGGTTAGCCACTTGGTCAAAGCTAGCTTGCTGCAACTGAATCCCACATTGCCTCCTTGATACTAATGCATGTATGATAGGATCTGATGTAAGTCTTCCTGAGTACCTTTGTACTCACATTGCTTAATTTATGTTTTTGCAGATGAGACTTCTGTCTCAGTAGTAGTTCTGCATGGACTTCGACGACTAGCTTGTTACCTCAGCTACGATCTTGTACCCTTGGGAGGGTCTTGTAGGTAGTCAGGCTTCTCAGCCTTTTTCTTTTGTAGTTGCCTATACTCAGACATGTAATGCTTCCGTTGCTTGTATGCTCTGAACGATGGGTCATGAGACCCCTGTTTTTATTAAATGCTATGTGGCTCTTCTGGACCTTTATCTATATGAGTTGTCGAGTTATGTTGTGATGCCATGTTGTACAACACATACTTGCATGTTATGCGTATGTGTAATGTGTATTGCTATGTGTGGGATCCGACAACCTAGTTGTCTATCCTTGGTAGCCTCTCTTATGGGGAAATGTAGTCTAGTGCTTCCACTGAACCATGGTAGTCTGCTACAGCCCGGTTTACGAAGTCCTGTTAGCCCAGTTGCTATTGCTCCGGAACACTTAGACTGGCCGGCATGTGTCCCTCTTCGATCATGTGTCTGTCCCTTCGGGGAAATGTCACGCGGTGTTTTTTGGAGTCCTGTTAGCCTGCTACAGCCCAGATTCTCGGAGTCCTACTAGCCCAGTTGCTACAGAACGAATTCACTCACTGATGACTGACACGTTCGTTCCTGGGTCATGTATGCCTGTCCCTGTAAGTTAGTGCCACTTCGGGTTTACGACTAGTCATGTCGGCCCGGGTTCTCTGTCATATGGATGCTAGCGACACTATCATATACATGAGCCAAAAGGAGCAAACGGTCCCGGGCCAGGTAAGGTGGCACCCGTGGGAATACCGTGCGTGAGGCCGCAAAGTGATATGATGTGTTACATGCTAGATCAGTATGACTTAGGATCGGGGTCCCGACAGCTTTGGTATCAGAGCCTGACTGCCTGTAGGATTACCAAGCCAAAGTGGTCGAAGTTGAGTCTAGAAATGCTTTAGTTATATAAGGGAATTGATTGTGGAAGGGAACGTAAGGCTCTTTTTACTTCTTATACCTCATGCCCTTCTGATCCGAGTCATCCTATCTTTCCTACGGGGTTAAGGAACTAGGCCATGTAGGAGTACATGGTGGGTTGTCTCATTGCAGCCATCCTCAGGAACTGAGTTCTCTATTTGTGATCCATGAACAGCTACTACCACACATTGGAATGCTTAAGTGCCCCTCTCGACTTATTAATCAACCTGATCTTTGTCCAGGAGTTGCAACTAGTTTCTGGTGTTTGTAGGTAGTGTTAGTAGTCTACCAAGTGGCACCCGGTACAGGTGGGCTTGGGACAGACTGGGCACCATGGCACGGTGTACCAAGCGTAGAACCACCCGACGAGGTGGGCTTGGTAACCCTGCACACATCGTTTTGGGCCGTGAGCGACACTCCGGCCGGATCTCCTTGCGGATGGAACCCGAATAGACGATAAACCTGGACTAGAGACTTGTGTGGTTAGTCAGGTCGTGGACGACTCCCTCGCCAAAGCTTCCGCTTGAAGGTTGCCGAGATACACGATGTGTACATGGTGGTAAGTGGCGAGAGCGTGTGTGAAGAAGTACACCCTGCAGGGTTAACATCATCTATTCGAATAGCCGTGTCCGCGGTAAAGGACTTCTGGATTGCCTGTACAGTTCATAGACAAGTGAAAGTGGATACTCTAAAATGCGCAAGATAAGCGTGAGTGCTATGGATGGCGTTCTCGTAGGGAGACGGGAGCGGATCCATAGTGGTGTATTGATATGGTGAATATGTGGACTCGTGTGCGCCACCTGAAAAGAGTTACTTGCAGTCGTAGTTCATGTTCTCCACTAAGTCAAAGTTGGCTTGCTGCAGTATGATGTGTTACATGCTAGATCGGTGTGACGTAGGATCGGGGTCCCGACAGCTTTGGTATCAGAGCCTGACTGCCTATAGGATTACCAAGCCAAACTGGTTGAAGTTGAGTCTAGATATTCTTTAGTTATATAGGGGAATTGATTGTGGAAGGGAACGTAAGGCTATTTTTACTCCTTATACCTCATGCCCTTCTGATCTGAGTCATCCTATCTTTCCTACGGGGTAAAGGGACTAGGCTTTCTCTTCTGTCTATCGGGATCACGTGTTACTACTCGGTAGCCTCATAGGATTGGTTGATCAGAGTCATATTCTAGTTCTCTAGTACTTCCGGTGTAGTTTGTTTAGAACTATCACAGAACCTTGAGTGATGATGTCGAGTATGGACTACCCCATCGTTGCAGGATGTATCATTTTGAGCATTTTACTACCGTTATGCTGCTGGAATTGTCCTAGGAGTTCGAGAGATACTAATTCCTTGTGCTGTATTCTGCACCTATAGTTGATGCTGTCCTTGGTTTCATTTCTCAGGATGTCGTCAGTTAACCGAAGTTCTATTGCTCGTAACCTGAACCACGGAGATGGTAGGGAGGAGGATCCTCCCGACTAGTCTCCGTTGGTAGAGTTCATGTTAGAGATGGAGAGGAACAAGCATGAGTCTAACCGCTTGTTAGCACGTATCGAGGAGAACACCGCACCCCAGTGCAAAGAGTCAGCGACCATCTATGACTTCCTTGGTTTGAAACCACCTACGTTCCATCATTCCATTGAGCCACTCGATGCAGATGACTGGCTCCGTAGTATCACTCACAAGCTGCGTTCTGCGAACGTAGCTGAAGGTGACAAGGTCACCTATGCTACATATCACCTGGAGGCTCCTGCTAGTCTTTGGTGGCAGAACTATGAGGCTATGCTTCCAGCTGGCCAGATACCGACCTGGAGAGATTTCACTGAGGCATTTTGCGAGCATCACATTCCTCAGGCTCTCATTGACCGCAAGAGAGGAGAGTTCTGTAGTTTCACCCAGGGTAAGATGGCTGTTGATGCTTACAGTAGAGAGTTTGAGAACCTCACCCGCTATGCTACGGAGGAGGTTTCCACAGACGCCAAGAAGAAGGCTAGGTTCCTGTGGCGGCCGAATCTCCGGGTAAAAATTCCCAGAAAAGGGCCCTTGTGCTCACCAGCCCCAGGATAACTGTTAGCTGATAAGGCACCAACTTGATACAGAAATTCCAAGAAAAATACAACACATGTAGTACAAGACCATTCTGGTCTGTGAGTACAACAAATGGTTTCTAGTGGTTGATGGCGGAAGCGGGTTCTAAATCATCATCGCCTATGGGACTCCATTTTCCACAGGAACAGCTGACCAGGTTAACTCCTATCTTCGTGAGGCTGTTATCGCCGTTTCTTAGGTTCTGGGACTGTCGACACGGTCGCTCCACTCCGCGCAAGAAAATCTTGCCAAGACAATAGCCAGGGACAAGCCAGTGAGTACTTTGAATGTACTCGCAAACATTATGAACACATGCATGATATAACAATGATGCGCTGAAAATATTTCATGCTCATGACGTCAGTCACAAAAAATAAATAAAAATTCTGATGCGTGCAAGCATGTTATTTATGAATATGCAATACATAGTAGTATTAAAAATTATGAAAATAATAACAAGCATGCCACAGTCGGGCGTCTTAGCGACACCACATAAAGGGCTTTAAAAGAAATGCCTCAGTCGGGTGTCTTAGCGACACCACATAAAGGGCTTTAAAAGAAATGCCGCAGTCGGGCGTTTTAGCGACACCACATAAAGGGCTTTAAAAGAAATGCCGCATTCGGGCGTCTTAGCGACACCACATAAAGGGCTTTAAAAGAAATGCCGCAGTCGGGCGTCTTAGCGACACCACATAAAGGACTTTAAAAGAAATGCCGCAGTCGGGCGTCTTAGCGACACCACATAAAGGGCTTTAAAAGAAATGCCGCAGTCGAGCATCTTAGCGACACCACATAAAGGGCTTTAGAAGAAATGCCGCAGTCGGGCGTCTTAGCAACACCACATAAAAGGGCTTTAAAATAATCACAGTGAATATCCAGGAGGTAGAACCATCGCAGGGATATTCGATAATACCAATAATATCATGGGTTAGTCAACAATAATAATAATAATCATAATTGTCACAAGTCACGAGTTGTGATTCCAGTTCTGGTTTAACAGTTTCACCTCCGAAGACCGACACTAAGACCGACACTTGACCCATCCTAGACTGTAATTCCTTAACCGTGGACACGGCTATTCGAATAGGTTTAATCTCTGCAGAGGGTGTACTCTTTACCAACGAGTAGCAGTTCCTTTAGTCCATCGGGACTAATTCCGTCTCTGATCTTTTTGTTGAAAACACACCTAACTTGCACACACCGGCTTAACTCACATGTGTGCAGAATCACCCACGACACCTGTTAAGCAAAACTCTAAGTGGGGAGGCTATAGCCTTGACGTAACATGGGATCACAAAATTTATACCGCGTGCAAACTGGGGAGCTACCCCCTTTCGGCTACAACCGAAAACACCCATGCTCCCGGACCCGGTGGCATGACTACCGGATGCCTCCAGTATCTTCCACCACGGCCTCTCTGTATGGTGTGTGCTAGGGAAGGGTTGACAACTTACTGAACCGTACCCTACTTGTGGTAGAGACGAGTGGTAGTACGAAGCAAGTATGGGGGTTACTGGCACAAGACTCGATCTACGGTCGACTCAGGAGGTTGCAATCTTCCCTGCAAGATTAGTATAACAATGCAAATACTTCAAACTCCAGATAGAAACACCCCGCGACATACCCCCTCATGCCATACCGGGCACGTCCGTCTTAACGGAGGACTATGGACAAGACCGTGTCTACCCAAGATAGAGGCCTTCCTACCTTTCCTCCCGGTATGCATGAAGGGCATATGACGGTGATTTCTATCACAATCATCTCAACTTCATTTGCATGAAATTCATTAATGTGCACACATGAGTAGGAACACACCCTCACATAAAATGACGTATGCTCGTGTCGGGGTGGTGTTGTCACCGTGCTACGCAACACACACAAAATTTTCACCAGGGTTCAGAATGCTTGCCTTCAAGTCATGGGAAGGCAGGGTGCATTCCAACACATTTTGGAATCTTCATAAATCCTATTTAAAAGAATATATATGAATTATTACATAAAATCAAAACAGCACAAAAAGTTGTTTTGAATTTTTTTCAAATAAATCTTAAAATAAACTAGGCAATATTTGAGAGAGGTAGGAAAAAGAATCAATTCATTTGGAGTTGTATTTAAAAAGTTAAAGACAATCAAAGTTCTGGTCAAAATCTGATTTTAAATTAAAACAGAAAAACAGAAAAACGATTCGGTTACTGACCATGTCGAAGGCGTATTTTGAAATTACGCCTCCACTTATCCCCCCTGGACACGCGGGGTCACTGATAGTGGGTCCCGGGGGCCCACTTGTCAGGTTTGACCATTCTCCCCTCCCTCTTCTTCCTTTGGCCGAACAGAGGCGGGGGCTCCGGCGATCGTCGCCGGCGCTAGGCGGCTCCTCGCGGGCCCCCGAGGGTGGGGATGGATCCATAGGCTGAGGCGGTTCTCCGGTGGTCGAGGAGTGATGGGGATGGAGGAGTCATCGACGACGAGCTCTCCGGCGGAGGAAGGTTCCGGTGGCGTAGTGGTTTTGGGGCGGCGGTGGTTCCCGATCCAAACTGAGCAGTGGGAGGCACGGGAGGAAGGTAGAGCTCTTGGTGAAGAGAACGGAGAAGGGGAGGCACTGGTGGCGACGGAGTCGGCCGAGATTTGGCGGTGACCGAACCGGCCGGACTCGGAGAAGATGGCCTTCCCCTCCTCGACTGCTGGCCAAGGTAGCACTAGGAAGATCATTTGAGGTGGCTCGAGGACTCGATTGAGCTCCGGGGCCCTTATATAGGCGGTGAAGGTCAGTTCCGAGGCGGCCGGCGATAAGGACGACGGCGAACCTCCTCCCTGTAGCGTCAGGGCGTCGTGGCGACGACGGGAGCTAGCCGACGAACGAGGGGATGAGCTTGCGCTGCTAACAGGGCCAGGTGGCGAGCCGGGGTGTCTTTGGCGGCGCCGACCATGGTAGAGGCGCGTTGCGGACGCCGGCGTGCCGCCAAGAGCTCTTTACGTGGTGCTGTAGGCTGCCAGGGCGGCTCGGCGCATTGCGGTGAGAAGGGGAGTGCGTGGCGTGGCGCTACAGAGCGGGCCAAAAACCAGGGGCGCGACGTGTCGGCTCGGGCACGGCTCGTGCAATACGCATGCTCTGGGCGGGCCCAGAGCACGCACGGAAGGTGCTCGATGAAATGCCATGGCATGCTACATGGCTTGGGTGAGGCTGGCACTTAGCAGATCTAGGTTAGGATCGTCTAGGTGCTTAGTAGACATGCTAGATTGCCCAGAGGTGCAAGGTCACAATGCATAAGAAAAATCATGTCAAAACAGATCATGCCCATAAGGTGTTTGACAAAATGCCAAGGGTACTTAGGCATTTCTTGGAGTGGCCAAAAACTCCAGATCAGTGTCTCCATGGATGTAAGAGAGGGTGGTGAAGTTAGTTTGCCAAAAGTAGAAAGTTGCTAGTGCAAGTTTTGCAAAACTACCATCCTGGACAGAAAGAAAAAGGCATCCCTACATGGACCAAAAGTGTTCCAAAGAGTGCATGCTCCTGGACTTAGGGGTTTGGCAGGGAGGGTTACAAGCAGAAGAAAGCTCATGAGTAAAGGAGTAAGTTAGGAGATGGTTGCAGTACAAATCACCAAATGGTACCAGAATGAAGATGAGGATGATCCACTCAATTTTCCCAAAGAACAACACTAGGTTTTTGCATAAAGTTGAATGGCATGCTACCACTGACATCCCATAATTTTGGTGGAGGCTCTAGGGAAATATTTAACTAGGCTATAGTGCAAAAATGTCCATTGGACCAGATTGGAAAAACAGGTGTAAAACTCAAAATATGAAATGAAATAATTATATTATTGCACACAAGTGATTTAGAGACATCTCATGACATCTCCAAATTTTGGTTGGAATTTTAAGTGATTTTATCAAATGGTTGTAGTTCAAAAGGAGTTCCAAAAATTTAAAACAATTCATTTTAATGAATAAAGCTCAAGGTGAAATAATCTAATAAATAATTCCACTGATTAAGAAAATGGTATACATAGAGCATAGAAGACCAATATGTTTTGGAAAGCTCCACATGGAAAAGACACCTAATACTAAAAGAAAAGCTCTGAAATCAACAGAAATAAATTTTTTAAAACTCCTGGCAAAATTTTAATATCTAAAACTTGGCTAAAATTTTTTGGGTGTTACAACTACTACCCCCCTTAAGAAAAATCTCGTCCTCGAGATTTGCTAAGGGTTGTAAACAAAAATACTTTTACTTGCTCAAAAGATTATTTTACTCAAGCGGTAAAAAGTGGCTACAGTGAGAGGGCTATAAGTGGTGAGTAACTACAGTGTGGGATACTGGCGCTGCGTGGAAAAATCTACGTTTAGGAGCAAAACGAGAGATTTCTACACCGTATATAGATTTAGAATAAATTCTAAATCTTAAAATCTGTTAATTACCCGAGAGCACAGTGCTCTCTCTGGCTGACTGGTGGACCCAGGCCCACAGTCAGCCTCTTCTTCTTCCTCCGGTTCTTTCTTCTTCCTCTCTCCCGCGCGCTTTCCCGCGCTTTCTCCACCCGCGACGCCTAGCGCGTAGGGTACCTAGGCCGTACCGCGGTAGTGCGCGGCGTGCTAGCTGCCGGTGCAGCGTGCACTCACCTCGCGGGCTAGTGCGCTGTCGGCACTGCTCGCGGATTCGCCTCCGAACACCGGCGGTCGGGCGACGAGCGGCGCTGGTGGACCACGCCCACCGTACACCGAGCTCGGGCTTATAAAACGACCGCGGCGTTCTCCTCTTCTTCCTCACACCTGGCCTCGCTCCTCCTTCTCCTTCCTTCTCCTCTGTTTCCGCTGACCGGAGCTCGAGGCGAGTATCTAATGGCGGAGGTGGTGCCGGACTGGTACGTGATCCTGCTGTGCGGAGGGCTGGCAGCGGTGCTGGGGATCTAGGTGCTCCTGTGCGCGATGATCCTCGATGATCGTCGCGATGCCGCTGCTAGGTTGCTGACTCTCCGCGGTGGTGGTGACCATGATGAGTAGGTGGCGTGTGCCGGGTGATGACTGTTGTCCGGAGGTGCTTAGTTAGGTGCGACACAGTTTGCAAAAATTTTGCGAGCGGTGTATGTGTCCGTGTAATCGTGGTGGTGAGTCTGCTGCCGTGGTGCTGCGTGAAATAAATAATCTATGCCGTGAGAAAATATACGATGCGGCAACTCAGGGAAAAGAAACCTCACTCCAGGATTTCTCGCGAGAGAAAACAGTAATACATTAGAGTCAAACCGCGACAGAGCTACTTACATTTATGATTTACTCGCCGCGAAACTCGGGGTACTAAGCATAAGTTACAACACATAAATAAAATTTGCGATAATAAAAATAGCGGTGCATCTAAATTAAAAACGGTAACTGGACGGGGTCCTGAGAAAACGTTTCCGGCACTGGGATACACTCTTCTTCTATCTTAGGAAGTGGGTTGACCAGTCGATGAATGTGTCTCTCCTGGTCGGGCCTCAGTGATCTGCCGATGGCGATCTGAGGATTTAAATCCGCGAGGCTTTGCAGGTAACCCATCACATGTTGGGTTAAAAGTTCTTGAGCGATGACGTATCGGACGAGGTTGGCCAAGACTGGGTCTCTCTCAATACGTCCACCCAGAAAAGATGTTACTCCCCCGGGTGCTGCACGGCCCGGAAAATAATAATACCCTCGTTCGCTGGCATAGGGTACCACGAATCGAAGGCGAGCAAGTGCTTCATACGCAGCAGCTTCTACGGCCATATGCGGGGTTGGCATAGATTTCACCACAAATGAGACTTCTGTTGGGTCTTGGTTTGGGTTTACAGGAGGGATGTGCATGGCTGCCCAATATCTTGAGGTGGAAGGGGTGATTCTCGATTTGAACAGCTCGTACTGGGGTGGCTGGGTAGCGCCCATGGTACTGCGGGTAATATCCCACAATATCTTGACAAAACTACAGGGTAGCATCTGAGTCCTCGAGATAAATACTAGGGCTCGGCATGGCAAGAAATGGTTGTGAGGATGGTGCACAAGGTGAGGGGTGCTTGGCGAGGTCACTTTCGGTGGCCTTTTTATAGCACTGGCTGGGTCATTTACCGTGGTAAAAAGTAAAGAATTGGCCGGCTCAGCTGGGTCAACCACAAATACACACATCTTACTAAAGTGGCGTATCCTTTGTGGGGATTGTCAGGCGGTTTTGGTGGTAGTGCCAAGGATAGAGAAATCACTGCTTGCATGCTAATACATCCATGCAAGACTACTATATGAAACAGATGCACGATGCCAGGATCCGTTAATTTAAGGGATCACAGGATTACAATGCGAGGATACACGGGGACTCGCCACTACTCGAGTGACTTAGTCTACTTCGTTTACATCCAAGCGGGCGTCCCTTGTGGATGTCGAGGCTTCTCCACGGTTTTCACCGTCAGAATTAGCTGGAGAGGGCTGAGGGGCTGCAGGCTCGGGGTAGTGATGGTGACCATCACGGGGATTGTTGACCACAACCCCGTTGGAATGTGCTCCCAGGAGGCGACGAAGCACTTCTGGGGTCATCAAAGCACCTTGGCTAACGGCTGGGGCTGACCTCAGGGTCTCGATCGGGTGTCGAAACAACACGACTGGGTTGTTGGCGTTGGGCTCGATCTCCTCTCTCGCTGGGGCTCGACGAACCAGCTCTCCACGAGCTGTGATCAGATCAATGGTGATTTGATCGAATAGATCCTCCAGCGCACCCACATAGCGCACTAGGTGCAGCAATGCAGGGTCCGTCTCGTGATCACCATTGGCTACTTGGGGTGGTCTACCATACCCTTCACGCCTGGGGTAGTAGTGGAGCGGCGACGATTAACTCAGGCGACAGTGCACGAGATGAACTATAGCCTCTCGAGCAGCTAGTTGGATGGCTTGTGGCTCAAAGGAAGTTGTTCTTCCGGTGAACCTGTAGGGGTGCTCGGGTGCTAGACCCCTACCGTATATATGTAAAGTGGCCAAAAATTGACGGCTCTCACCACTCATGGGTCCTTGGTACACAACATTTTCGGGTGGCTCTTCTAACGCATAGGCACGACGTGTGAGGTTTGCGAGTATGGTCACAAAACCTCCAAGGTTGGTTGCTGTAGTTTCATGGTGCACTACGGGACCAGGCATTGTGGCTCGGTTTTGGGGTAGCGGCTGTGCTGGGCTCGGTTGAGGCGAGCGTGCCCTTTTTATAGAAAAAGGGGACGGAGTCTTCCTTTGCAAGTTTGCGAACGAGACACCTTGGGTGCTGGTCACTGATGCGTGATAGACGGGCTAGATTGATAGGTTGGGCACCGACTACCAAAAGCGTCGGGTCACTGTGTGGCTATCTTGCATGGGAAGCATGGCTGGGGTTTTTGTTATGGCTTCGTGTGTTGTTAGTCTAAGTTTATTGACCTGGCTAAGATAGGATTAGCCAATGGTCAGCCTGGCTCTGATACCAAGTCTGTGGCGGTCGAATCTCCGGGTAAAAATTCCCAGAAAATGGCCCTTGTGCTCACCAGCCCCAGGATAACTGTTAGCTGACAAGGCACCAACTTGATACAGAAATTCCAAGCAAAAATACAATACATGTAGTACAAGACCGTTCTGGTCTATGAGTACAACAAATGGTTTCTAGTGGTTGATGGCGGAAGCGGGTTGTAGATCGTCATCACCTATGGGACTCCATTTTCCACAGGAACAGCTGACCAGGATAATTCCTATCTTCGTGAGGCTGCTATCGCCATTGCTTAGGTTCTGGGACTGTCGACACGGTCGATCCTCTCCGCGCAAGAAAATCTGGCCAAGACAATAGCCAGGGACAAGCCAGTGAGTACTTTGAATGTACTCGCAAACATTATGAACACAGGCATGATATAACAATGATGCGCTGAAAATATTTCATGCTCATGACGTCAGTCATAAAAGATAAATAAAAATTCTGATGCGTGCAAGCATATTATTTATGAATATGCAATACATAGTAGTATTAAAAATTATGAAAATAATAACAAGAATGCCACAGTCGGGCGTCTTAGCGACACCACATAAAGGGCTTTAAAAGAAATGTCGCAGTCGGGCGTCTTAGCGACACCACATAAAGGGCTTTAATAGAAATGCCGCAGTCGGGCGTTTTACCGAGACCACATAAAGGGCTTTAAAAGAAATGCCGCAGTCGGGCATCTTAGCGACACCACATAAAGGACTTTAAAAGAAATGCCGCAGTCGGGCGTCTTAGCGACACCACATAAAGGGCTTTAAAAGAAATGTCATGATCGAGGCGTCTTAGCGACACCACATAAAGGACTTTAAAAGAAATGTCATGATCGAGGCGTCTTAGCGACACCACATAAAGGGCTTTAAAAGAAATGCATGATCGAGGCGTCTTAGCGACACCACATAAAGGACTTTAAAAGAAATGCATGATCAGGCGTCTTAGCGACACCACATAAAGGGCTTTAAAAGAAATGCCGTAGCCGGGCGTCTTAGCGACACCACATAAAGGGCTTTAAAAGAAATGCCGCAGTTGGGCGTCTTAGCGACACCACATAAAGGCCTTTAAAATAATCACAGTGAATATCCAGGAGGTAGAACCATCCCAGGGATAATCGATAATACCAATAATATCACGGGTTAGTCAACAATAATAATAATAATCATAATTTTCACAAGTCACGAGCTGTGATTCCAGTTCTGGTTTAACAGTTTCACCTCCAAAGACCGACACTAAGACCGACACTTGACCCATCCCAGACTGTAATTCCTTAACCGCGGACACGGCTATTCGAATAGGTTTAATCTCTGTAGAGGGTGTACTCTTTACCCACGAGTAACGGATTCCTTTAGTCCATCGGGACTAATTCTTTCTACGGTCTTTTTGTTGAAAACACACCTAACTTGCACACACCAGCTTAACTCACATGTGTCTGGAATCACCCACGACACCTGTTAAGCAAAACTCTAAGTGGGGAGGCTACATCCTCGACGTAACATGGGATCACAAAATTTATGCCGCGCGCAAACTCCCATGCTCCCGGACCCGGTGGCATGACTACCGGATGCCTCCAGTGCTCACCTGAGGCCTGGCACTGTGCGGCCCAGCTAGCCGGCCCACCCAGCTGGCCATGCCAGTCGTCCTCCACCTCACGCTAGGAGGCCAGGGGCGTGTGGCCGGCACGCGCGCACTGTCGTGCCGCCACGCCACCTGCCTGCCTGTCATGTCCCTCGACGCCCTGGCCGTCCTGAACATCGCCACGCGCCGCCCCGCACCTCTCTTACTGTCTCTCTCGTTCTCCCTCCTCCCCTGGATCCCTCCCGCCCGACCCACGCGAGCGCTGCCGTCGCCGCCGCTCGCCGTTGCCGTAGCTACCGCCTCCCCCTCACCCTCTCCTTGTGCCGGGAAGCTCCGCCTCGTCGCCTGCTACCTCTCTGTCAAGCCATGCGTCACCGAACGCCCCCTATCGTCGTCACCGCCGTCTACTTCATCGCCGGCCACCGGAGATCGACTTCACCGCTCTGCACGTTCCGGGCCTTCCCCGAGCACGCCGACGCCTCTGCCAGATCCGCTGTGAGCCCCACCGTCGAACCCCCCCCCCCCCTCTCCCCTGCTCTTCCGGCGCCCTCTAGCCCCTCTGCCGCTTGAGCCGAGCTCCAGCCGCCGCCGCGAGCTCTGCTCTGGCGAGCTCCGACCATCCCACGGCCTCCGGTGTGTTCCACTGGATGCGCGTGAGCCTGGGCTTCGTGTAGGTGGTTTCCGCCGCCTAAATGGTGGCCTGAGCGACGATCCTGAGCTCTCTGCCATGTTTGGCCTCGCCGGCGGCTAAATGCCGGCGAGTTTGTCGGATTTCGTGTTCCGGCAGACCCTTGAGGTTCAAACACTGGGGTGCGCGTGGAGATTCAACCCTCTACCGCCTCGTACTTCGCCGAACCGCCGGGACCTAAACTACTAAACCGAACAACACAAGAGACACAAGATTTATACTGGTTCAGGCCACCATTGTGGTGTAATACCCTACTCCAGTGTGTGGTGTGGTAGATTGCCTCTTGGGCTGGTGAGGAACAATACAAGGAAGAACAGCCTCGCGAGGGTCTGTTCTTGGCGGGTGCGATGAACTGCTAGATGGGGTTCAGTCGCTCTAGCTACTGGTTCCTTGATGAGGATCGGGTATCTGTCTTTCTCTCTGGATTCTAGCCCCCTCTACCCTGTGGGTGGCTACTCCTATTTATAGGCGAACGCCCTGGGCCTCTTCCCAAATATTGAGTGGGAAGGGCGCCAACAATTGGCCATTTTGAAGGGGAACAGCGGGTACACTTATCCTGACTAAAGTTGGTCCTCGCCTACCAAAAGCTCTGGTGATGACGCCTGCTTGGGCTCCACGATGATTCCCTTCCAGCCGTTGGGCTGGTCTTGGTCTTGTTGCACCGAAATGGATGCCTTTGCTTGATACTCTCGCCTGCGCTTGCTCCCTTTGCACCAAAGTGGAAAGGAGGACCTTTGCAGACTGGCGCCTGATCGCGCCCTTGGTCGTCATGGCTTGCATCATGGGAACCTCGCGAGGTACCCTGCCTTGAACTCTCCACCTCCTCATGAGCCCGGCTGGCGAGGCCGTGCTCGAGGAAGCTCCTTGTCATCCGCCCATGAGGCTTGGCCCCTCGCGAGGGTCTTGAGCTTGCGTTGATGAAGATGGGCCGTCCTGGGCCTCCTTCGAGCCACGCCGCAGGCCGCAGGCAGGCAAGTCTGGGGACCCCCGTTTCCAGAACGCCGACAGGGTTGACTGGGTTTGACCCCCCAGTTGACCAGATTTGACCCTTATGGGTCAATGACAGGTGGGGCCCGTCTCTGACTAATCTGTAGTTAGGTTAGTGTTAGTGCTAATTAATCTCTGTTAATTAACTGTGATAGGTGGACCCCGCACGTCAGGTTTGACCCAGTCAACATTGTTGACTTGCTGACGCTAGCATGACGCAGTGCTGACGCAATTTTCCTTTTCTGGTTTAAAATAAATCAGGAAAATCCAGAAAATGTTATAAACTTCAAAAATTCATAGAAATTCAACCGTAGCTCAGATTGAAATAATTTATATATGAAAAATTATCAGAAAAATTGAATCTACCCATCTGTACCAGTCTAACGCATGAAAAAACAACTTATACCTGCTGTATAAGTGAAAACACATAAATGGCATTTATGAAGACTTAACTTGGAGTTGCATTTGAATTCTTGGTTCAAATGGAATTCATCCAAATGAATGCTAGCTGCATTAGCTCAAACAACATCACATCTTCATGCCATGTTCATGCATCATATTGTTGCATATGCTTGTGTATTGATTGCCGACACCGCTCCTTCTTGATAGGTCCTGCTCCGGAGACCGATCCAGAGTACCTGTCAGAGGAGCAGTGCCCCCCCTGTTGATCTACCAGGCAAGCAAACCCCCTTGTTAATTCCGATACAATCCCACTACCTCGCTCCTGATCTCTTTTATTGCATTAGGACAACAATGATTCAACTGCTACTTTATGCTGCGGTAGTTGAACCCATTCCTCTGCATGACCTGTCATTGCCACAGTAAATAGTTAAAACCCACTAGCATGTGTAGGAGTTGATTGAGCCATGTTGTGTTCCTACCATTCCATTCCTGCTATTTCTTAGAGTTGTGTCAGGTCTGTTTCATTGGGAATGAATTGGAGTGTTACGATATGTTCTGGTGCTGAGAGTTAAGTGTGTGAACACGATTTGGTAAAGGTAGCGGTGAGAGGCCATGTAGGAGTACAAGGTGGGTTGTCTCACTGGAACCGTCCTTAAGCACTGAGTTCTGTGTATGTTGTCCAATGACTAGCTACTACCACACATTGGGTTCCAGTAACTCGGCCCCTCTCGACTTATTAACCAAATTGATCTCTGTCCAGGAGTTGCAACTAGTTTCTGGTGTTTGTAGGTAGTGCTATTTTTCTACCGAGTGGCACCTGGCAGGGTGGGCTTGGGACACACTAGGCACAGGTGGCACGGTGTACCAAGTGGCACCTGGATGGTGGGCTCGGGAACCCTATACACATCGTTTGGGGCCGTGAGCGACACCCCGGCCAGATCTCCTTGCAGATGGAACCCGAATAGGCGATAAACCTAGACAAGAAGTGGATACTCTAAAATGCTGAAGACAAGTGTGAGTGCTATGGATGGCCTTCTCGTAGGGAGACGATAATGATTCCATAGTGGTGTATCGATGTGGTGGTCAGTGGACTCGTGTGCGCTTTCTTACCTCAAAGAAGTTACTCGTAGTCATAGAATAGGTTAGCCACTGAGTCAAAGCTGGCTTGCTGCAACTGAACCCCACATCGCCTCCTTGATACTAATGCATGTATGATAGGATCTGATGTAAGTCTTGGTGAGTACCTTTGTACTCACATTGCTTAATTTATGTTTTTGCAGATGAGACTTTTGTCTCAGTAGTAGTTCTGCATGGACTTCGACGACTAGCTTATTACCTCAGCTACGATCTTGTACCTTGGGAGGGTCTTGTAGATAGTCAGGATTCTCAGCCTTTTTCTTTTGTAGTTGTCTATACTCAGACATGTAATGCTTCCGTTGCTTGTATGCTCTGAATGATGGGTCATGAGACCCCTATTTGTATTAAATGCTATGTGGCTCTTCTGGGCCTTTATCTATATGAGTTGTCAAGTTATGTTGTGATGCCATGTTGTACAACACATACTTGCATGTTATGCGTACGTGTGACGTTTATTGCTATGTGTGGGATCCGACAACCTAGTTGTCTATCCTCGGTAGCCTTTCTTATGGGGAAATGTAGTCTAGTGCTTCCACTGAGCCATGGTAGTCTGCTACAGCCCGGATTACCGGAATCCTGTTAGCCAGTTGCTACTACTCTGGAACACTTAGACTGGCCGGCATGTGTCCTTCTTCATTCCTGTGTCTGTCCCTTCGGGGAAATGTCACGCGGTGTGTACAGGAGTCCTGCTAGCCTGCTACAGCCCGGGCTCCCGGAGTCCTGTTAGCCCAGTTACTACAGCCCGGACTCACTCGCTTATGACCGACACGTTCGTTGTTGGGTCATATATGCATGTCCCTGTAAGTTAGTGCCACTTTGGGTGTATGACTAGTCATGTCGGCCCGGGTTTTCTGTCATATGGATGCTAGCGACACTATCATATACGTGAGCCAAAAGACGCAAACGGTCCCGGGCCAGGTAAGGTGGCACCCATGGGAATACCGTGTGTGAGGCCGCAAAGAGATATGATGTGTTACATGCTAGATCGGTGTGATGTAGGATCGGGGTCCCGACAAGAACTTTTGCAAAGCAGTAACCGATCCCCAGTCTCTTTTTTTTTCATTGTCATTGCGATTGTGTTTTCCTTTCAGTGGTCTCCTAGTATTCGTCAGTTTCATGATGGACCAAGGAGAACCAGGGAAAGATCTGCCGATATTGAAGCAGACGCGGGAGGCTGATCCCCACAGATAGGGAGCTCCAAGAAGATGGAGGCAACCACCGAGCGACCCCAGATATGCTAACGGCCACTACTGAGATGGTCAATGCCCCGTTTGAGGTTACAGCCCCCGTGGCAATACAGGAGCAGTTTTACCCCTTCGAGGATGTGTCCCCCCCGCTGAGCTGCACAAGGTGATTTTCTTTTTTGCCGATCTCGATTGTGCTTTTTCATCTAAGTATGTGGTGATGAATAATGCAAAAATTTATTAGCTTCGATGCCATGCTATACATAGTGGTTTAAATAACTTGTGTTTCATATACTGGAAAGTAATTCAGAATTTGTTTCTGTTTCAATTAGAGCCCTGATGCAGATAAGGATTATTGTGTGGTTGTACATGTAACTCGCTATGAGGCGGATGACCTGAATATACGCACTGGGAAAACAGAGTTTTTAGGCTGTTGGATCCTGGAAGCCATTTGCGCTTATACCAATGAAGTGTTGTATTCCAGCCTCACTATTGTCAAGCGTGTTGTCCAGGGTGTACTGAAGAACAAGAAGTTCAAAGCTAGTCCTTCGTTTGTGAGTCATATTGTTCTTGTCAAGATTACGCAGGAAGATGATGTGGCACGCCTCCACGAACAAGTTTATGAGTGGCAAGGCCACAAGGTTGTCTTCATGAAGGTTCACAGAATTGAGCTGCTGCCGGACATCCTCGATGATGTTCATGGCAAGGTCTGTCTTGTGTCCAGCCCAAATTAGATCGGGGCATGAAATAGTGGCCCCAGCTAGTGTTTAATAGTAGTTTGGATTGCTTCTAATTATCCGAATCTTTCCTGTTATCGAGCCCTCTGGGCTAGTACTCTGTTTGAATCCGTCTATGGGAACTGCTGATAATTTTGTGTGCCCGTGAATCATCGTCATTGTTGCCAAAACAGATGCATCCTCACTAGTTTTATCATACGAGCAGTGTGTGTTTTGATGAAATAGAGTACTCGTCCGAGAACTGTGCGCCGACGTATACATAAGTACTTGTAAACACTGTTGGTGCTACCCCTCTTGTAAGCTGTTGTGCAAAACACGACACATTGGCTCAGCTCGCTTCAACACTAGGCTATCGACCAGCTAACAATCAGCAATCTGATGTCTGACATATAAGCAATTGTATATCTTGTTATAGTGGTTCATGCAGTTAACTGAGGCCACAATCTAAATTCCAAACGTTCACACGCTAGTCCAGCGTTCATGTGGAACACTCACATTAAACTCGGCTTCAATAAAAACTTGAAAAGCATAAGTTAAGCAATTTTATACATCTCAATGATTCATAGAACATAACAAACATATACTAGTTCACAGCAAAAAACAAAGTTGTGAGAAGGTTTACAAATCAGGAAAAAACAGGCAAGGCTTCTCTGAGCAAAGGGCCTCCCGGCAGGCTTAAATTTCCTGGAGTTCACTCTGGTTTTTTCTTGTTGCCACCATCCAGGGTTAGGTTCTCTCATTCCAGAATAACCAATTATAATTGTGTTTTCAGCTAGAATGCTGAACTGAACCATGTAGTGTACTGACCAGCTGAAATTCTTGTGCATTCCACTAAATTTAAGCACCGGTATTTGTAGAAATAAGCAGACCACAATGCCTCTTGTCCGCACACTTGTCCAAAAAACCGTCGTGCAGCTGCGCCAGCTAGTCCTCGGTCCATGGATGAACTGGTAGAAAGTGTATTCGGACTAGGATGCAATTGTTTTCGCTCGTCTCTACACTGCAATCAGGAAGTAAAACGTACGAATCAACTTCTTTTATATTGCGTTGGTCATTCTACCTAGTAACTACCAATGTAGGAATACGTGGAAGACGGGTGGTTAGACGACGACAACGAGGGATAGCCATCTCATTTTGCGCAGTTCTACTAAAATTGAGGTGTGTGCTTTTGATTGCATGAATAGAAACGATACGGAGAGAGACATCCCGAAACGATATTGAGACAGACATCCCTATTTGCGCAAATATGAAATACGGTTATTTAAACAGTGACAGATATTTGTAGTGGCGTATGATTAGCAGCAGCATCTATTGTGTTATAATTGGCACTAGATTGACAGTATGAAAGTGTCCTTAAGTAAGTAGCATCACATCACATCAACACTGCCACTAGATTAACATGCAGAACAATAGCATTAGTATTACTGTCATGAGAGTAGCACATGGTTAGTAAATGTGCAATCAAATTTTTGCAGTTCCACTAGGATGAAGCAATGTTAGCGGTGTGAGATTTAAGTGTAACTGCAAAAACACAATTCATTGGAAATAAAGCAAGACGGAAGCACTTCATAAAATGGTGGTGGCATTGCTTCAATTTATCGACGGCACCAGACCATTACTTATAGTGGCATTAGGTGGCATTGCTTAATTCTTCATGTGATTTTACATTAACGGTAGCGATATGGGCATAGGGACAGCAGGGGCATAAAGTGGTGAGGCATATGTGGTTGCCGAGAGCGGCAAACACTCAGGCAACATGTTTGCATTTGTCCCATTTTTTATCTCCTTGGCGACATTTTCCTATGTGAGCACAGGAAATCTAGACCTGCTCATTCTCATTTGCGTTGTCCCCGAACACCCGTCACTTTCTTTCCTTTTTCAACCAAGACATAGGTCCACTTCCCCCCACCCTTCGCCATCCACCATGCTTTCTTTGTCTTTTCAACCAAGAGACCGGTTGGGTAGCCATTATCTACTACTTTCCCCTATTTCCTTTTAGAACCAAGTCCTAGATTCATGCTACATCTTTCCCACTTTCTTCCCTGTTTGAACCAACTCTTAGAGTTGACTGTATGAACTAGCTTTACCTCTAATAATAGTAAAAGTCTAGGTGGCTTTGGAACAGTGGATGGAGGTAGAAAAAGATCCACACGAAGCCAAGTGGGGAGCTGGGGCAGTAGAGCAAGGCAGGTTTCGAAGAAATATATACCTGAGGGTCGTCGGCATGTGGCAAAGACAGCGTCGGGAGGCTGCATCTTGGCCACAATACCACGGGGAGGAAGAAGGGGTCGCAGGCCCTTCGGAGCCGGCGCTCTCTCGGGGAGAATGGCACGCCCGCCGATCGGGATGCACGGGCAACCGTTGGTCTCCTCCCTCGCCGCCGACGACAGCGTGAACGGTGCACCTACACCACTACCCCGGTCGAGGTTGTTCGACTGGATTTGTGACCAGCCGTGATCTGAGAGAGAGTGTGGCCACCTATGTCTTGCTTATTTCTGGAGAGCATGAGAGAGTGAACGAGAGGAACCCTAGTAAAGCAAGCGCTAAAGCTCCTGCTTATATATATAGTGGAGTTATTTTGTTGTACCAGCTTCAAAAAATGCGCTCCTACGTGTACCCGCAAGTGGGTGTGAGAGAACTAGTGCGTGCGTGCACCGCTTCTCTTCGTGAGAGTACAATATAGTATGCCCAAAGAACGTTCGCCACAAGAGTAATTGTATAATTGTGTGACGTGTGAGCTAAAATAAAATGTGTCGGCGTCTTTTGTTTTTTACAAGTTCTGAGGGTAGGGTGTGAAGAGCACATATGTGTGTGACGTCTACCTGCAGATAGACGGTGGGTGCGAGAGGACTCGGGATGGTGCGTGTGCGTGAGAGAGAGGAGGGCACGTATCAATGCAATGCATGTGTCCCTAAATCATTATCCGACAAATGTTCGCCACAAGCCTTTTCCTGACGAACGCCGTAATAACCGTTAGATCGGCATTCGACAGTGTCAGTTTTGCCATGTCATTTAATAGAACAGCCACTCCTCCTACACACAAATCTTCCACGTGAGTGTTAGCAACTGCCGTATGCTCCCTCCGTTCAAAAATGCAGTGCACATAGCTTTATTGAAAATTCGAACCTCGCAAACTTTTACCGAGTTTTCGTGTACCAAATTGCACACGTAGAATACCTTCTATATATCATTTCATTCATCTTCGAGAGGTAACTATAAAGATGGGGGAGGAGACTACAAAGAAAGACCATGGTATCACCTGGAGCAATTTCAACCATCCTTTGGTGTGGAGGAATATCATAGGAACTCTATATGATATGATTTTTATAGGATTTTTTCCTTTAGAGCCAATTGGTTCATAGGAATAGATTCATATACTCCACATTTCAAAGGAAATAAACATGATATCATTTCTATAGCTTTAGAGCCATTTGGTTCATATGAATGGATTCCTATACTCCCATAATTTCAAAGGAAAATAAACATTAGCGTATATTCAATAGAAAAGTTCCTATGATATGAACCAAATTACATCTCTTTTCTAATCCCTCCTCATAGGAATTGAGATATATGGCATCTCTAGATTCAATAAAAGTTCCTATGATGTCAACCAAATGACATCTCTTTTCCAATCCCTACTCATAGGATTTGAGATACTCCATGTCATCTCTTTCCCTACAACTCCCATGTATATATCTTCTATTCCTAAATAGCTAGTACAACCCACTAGTAGCTTTTTTCCAAGACATGGAACTATGGCACAAGAACTATATAGTGTGCGAATAACTTGAAAGATGGTCGCTGGATGAAGCAAATCCGACAGTGCAGAGATGGCAAATCCGAGCACTACTGGCCATTGGATATCATCAACAATCCACCAGATCTGCCACATGTACAATTTAGAAGACTCCATGGTTGAACTTAAGCATAATGCACAAACCTCAAAACACAAGCAATTCTCCTTTGTTCTAGAATCTTCTGTATCATAATTGATTTTTTTTCTAAATGAATTGCCATTATTTGTTTTTTACTTTATGCTTTACAATGCACAACCCCATGAATCTTAACATTTTTATAAAACTAGTTGATTTTGAATGAGATGAACTATAAGATCTAAACGAACATCTACATCATGCATATATGACTCAAAGCTTTACATGCTATAGTGTGTATTTATTCATAATTTTGTTTCGAAATCTCATGCGTTCAATGCATGTGTACCATACTAGTTTTGAGTAGAGTAGCAAATTTCACGCGGCCCTGAGTATATCAAAATGCAGGGCCCATGCATCATTGCCTTTCGGTCGAACCTACGTCCATAATTTTTTATACGAACTATATCTCCACTGGTCCCGGAACCAAAAATGCTGCCTCGTTCCCCTAAAACCAAGCGGCCCACACATATTTAAGGCATCAACTCATACTCAATCCCTCTCCCGTTTACTACGACATGGACCCGCACACCCTAGTAGTACTCCTACAAACCCTACCGCCACACGCATCATCGGTTTTCTTTAAGAGGATGAGGGAGAAGCCGATTTGTAGTGGAGCCGCTTTAAAAAATGATCTGTAGTGGAGACCCCTACCCTAGGATGCCCTAGGTAGCTGCTGCACACATCATTGGTTTTCACTTTTCTTTATGCTCTTGCGCCCTAGAGTGAAATGATGGTTGCTTCGTCCGTCCATCTTAATGCGGGAAAGGTGCGGCTTTGTGATTTGACCCCTCGTCACTCATTTTCTACTCTTTCTTGGCGCTTCTGACCGGTGCCTCCAATTCCAACCGCTGCTCTGAACTGTAATTTGGTGCATCGCACGTGGAACAAGACGGTAGATGATTCACATGTCGGCCAAAGGGGTCCTATTAAGTGTGTCGCCATTTCGTGTACGGACTGACCCTGCTTGAGTCGCTACGCCAACACGACAGGTGCAGCCTACCACTTGGTTTTGCTCCTTGGTGAATCCAGACTATATTGATCTAAAAAGATACATACTGAACTACCCTCTCCGTCTCGTTTTTTGAGACGTCTCGGTTTATAGGGTGTGCACGTAGTTCTAGGTCATCCATTTGACTAACTAAATCTAAGTTACTATGTCACAAAAAGTATATCATTGGATTATTAAGCGGATGTAGTTTCTAAACATATACTGTTCATCACATATACTGTTCATCAAATATATAGGCAGTTAAATTCTCAACCTAGAACAGCGTGCATGCCATGTAAACCGATACGGAGGAAGTATAGTAGTAAAAATGAGGTGATTTTCTTTGAGTGATCGGCGGGGAGCATGGCACATCATGCGGTCCCATGTGTCATGATGTACCAAAGGCGTCTGGCGTGTCCCTCTGGAGGCAGAAGCAATACTACGTGGTTTGAGATGATGGCGAACCAAAGTGTGAAATAATGGTTGCTTCGTCCGTCTGGGAAGGTGCGACATTGTGATTTGACGTCTCATTGCTCATTACTACTACTACTTGGGCGGTACGACTCGGGTGCGTCCCCCTGCTGTTCTGCGCTGTTATTTGGTGCTTGACACGTCAACCCGGTTGCTATATGTCCCACATGTCGGCGACAGGAAGTACAGAATTCATGAAAGCAAGCGTCGACGGAGGAGTACAAGAGATGGCCTGGGTTTTTGCTGCTTCACGCGATCCATCGATACAAACCCGGACTAAAAAAAGGCGAGGGCGGGTCTTTTCCCGCGCGGCAGGCAGGGGAGTTTGGCATAGTCTGTTCGAGGCAAGGAGGCAGGAAGGGAAACAAGCAAATAAAGGTTGAGCGACTTAGTTTTGGGAAAATCTGATTTTACGGAGTATGTACCCACTAGGGTTTATAGGGCTCATCTAAAAAACATTCGTTTTTCCGTTTTATAAGTCTCAATTCTACTACTAGTAGTAGTACCATCACATGTTGGATTTCGAGGTGCGTTAGATCACCCGATGCAAGCGATGTCAAGAGAAAACTCACCAATGCATGTAGAAGTTCATGGAAATTTAGTGGTCATTCATGCATTCATTCTAATTAATGCCTCGGTAAACATAACTTCTTGAGAAAACCGGCGTACTAATTACTTGTGCAAACTAGGAGTCTGAAATTAATTCGACCACTCACCGTCTACCTTGGTTGGAGAGATTTTGAAATTGAGCCATAAACTGGAAAGGAGGGAGTAGTAACTTTTGTCTCGATTACTATTTGTGGCCTTGTATAGATGGAAAATGTATTTTTTATAGTGACTTGTATAAGTAAATGGAGGGAGTACTAAAGGACATATATATTCCAAACAATATGATAATCTCTCTAACCAAGGTAGTAGGGACGAGGAGTAAACGGAGGGAGTAGTAAAATTTTCTCCTCGTCCTGCGAGCCACCTCGCGCGTGGGCGAGGGAGCGGGCGTAAGGCGTGTAGTACTACTACTAGTAAGCAAGCTTCACCTCATCCTGTGAGCTACCACGCCCGTGGGCGGGGGAGACGGCGTACTAAGCAAGCTTCTCCTCGTTCTGTGAGTTGACAGGACACATCAAAAGTACTCCAGAGTATAGAGCCTTGCCCCTAAGGTAGGTCCCACATGGTTTGCCTCTTTTTTAACATAACGCGTTAGGTCGCAATTTGTCTGTTCACCCGTGGTAGACGATCCTCCCTCCACCTAGTGGACGACCAGTACACGGTCAAATTACCACGTGGGCTGCCTTTTCGTACAGAAATGAGCTCCACCGTGTACCCGCGCGGGTGTGGTTGGGAAAGAGACGGGAGTACGTGCGCCGTGGGTGCACCTCTTCTCTTCGTGCACGTCCCCCACCTACGTGGGTGTGTGTGAGAGACACAAACTTAGAAAAATGGCTTGTGCGGAATAAATATTCTTTGTAAGCCATTGTAAGAGTGGACAAAATGGTGAAGGAGGAGATAGGGGAGCGGCGGAGGTGTGCGATTCTTGGCCGACGTTTGGCCTCGTTTAAGTAGGACATTAAATAGACGGAGGATGGGAGGAGCTCGGCCGGTGTTGCGTTTAATGCCGGCCTGGTCATGAACGGGCGTGTGTCCAGAGTGGGTTTCTCGGCTTCCACACGGGCGGGTTTCATGGAGGCGTTTGAATACGGCAAGGAGGCGTGTTCAGTTGGGCGTGCAGCGAGTGGCGCCCTCGACTCTGACGTAGGACACTGCGTCGTTCTTCCACTGACGTGTGGGCTCTGTGGGTACATGGCCTGCATGTCAGTGACCCAATGCAAAAAGCGCACAGCAGAGGAAGCTTTGGTGGGCCACGGCGGTCAGAAGCGGGCATTTCATAAACCGATGATTGTTCATTGAGTGTGACGTCATCCTTTTCATGTAGATAAGCCTACTATGTTGATAGCCCGTTCGATACGTTGTGATTCATAAAGACCGCTGCAAACATCAATGTTACGCTTATCACGAGATAAGATTGATTAATACCCGTAACAATCCATGTCCTTAACAAAGGGTGCATGCACGTATAGGTTGAGCGTGTGTCTTGCGTCGTGTGTTGTGTGCATGCAGGCGTGCGAGTGTTGCGTGCGTGCAAAGGTACGTTTCAGTGTTGTATGCATGTGTGCGTACGTGCGTGTGTTCATGAGTGCATGTGTACGTGTTAGTGTTGCACGCATGCATGCGTGCGTGTGTTCGTTATGTGTACGTGTCAGTGTTGCATGCCTGCATGCGTGCGTGTCTTGCGTGCGTGCATGTGTACGTGTGGGGTGAGGCTACACGTTAGTCGACTGGCTTTTTCATCTCTGGTCATTAGATTTTCCAGCCGTTGGATATGAAATCAAGGGCCTGCAGTTTATCATCAAACTCCACCCCCCTGAGCCGCCAGCCACCACCGGCCGAATCGCCGGCCCCCGCCGCCCGCGGCCGGCCCACGCCGCGACTCCGCCCGCCCGCCCGAAACCACTCCCCACCGCCGGTCCGCTACCGACGGGCCATCCATCTAGCCCCGGCGCCGAGCTTTTTCTCCGGTGATCCCCACCCCACCGCCCAATCAACGCGCCCCCCACCACCGACACTGCCAACCAGAGGTCTCACGACTACGAGTACCCACCGACCACTAATTTATTACCAATTATGTCCTTCATATACGCGCTGACGGGTGGGCCCTATGGTTATGTGCACTGCTGACTGTGGACCATTTGACTGGTCAATTGATCGTGTCATCAACAAATTACGGAGCTGTATGGTGAGCCAGTGATCGTATGATCACGCTAAAATGTATTTTATTAACACAGTACAGACTCAAACTACCATTTCTTTCTTTCATATACGGGCTGACAGGTGGGCCCCACGCATTCTGGCCGATGGTGCAACACTAGTTGTGCCATGTGGAACGTTTGACTGGTCAATTGATTGTGTCATCAACAAAGTACAGAGTTTTACGGGTGAGCCAGTGACCGTATAATCATGACATGTATTTTTTAACACGGTACAGACACAAGGGCTCATATATACGCGCAAGCACTCACCGCTATAAGCGCACACACGCAGACCCTACCCCTATGAGCACCTTCGAGAGAGTGAGACAGCATATGATCTTGAGATTTTACGAAGTCACCATAGGTGCCTCGTAGTCGAGTGGAACGTCTCCTCCCACTGAACGCACATTGCCGGAAAATACTGAAATGAACCCAGGATAAATGCGAGCACCGGGACTTTAACGCTGGTGGGCTCGAGAAACCACTGTCCTCCTAACCATCCAACCACATGTTGGTTAGCACGACAAAATGTATGTGGTGACCATGATGAGCTTATTCTGAAGTCCACTGACCATATCATGCTTACCTTAAAATACAATGACCGTAAGTGTCGTCAACAAAATACGGAGCACGCATCAAATGCAAAGTCCGTCAGTGTCATCAAGAAAATATGAGACGTATCGTGAGCTAGATACCGTATGATCACCACGAGAATGTATACGGTGACCGTAATGAGCGTATTCTGAACTCCAGTGACCGTATAGTGCTTTAGCTTGAAATAGAGTGACCGTCATGCGTGAATGTGTCGTCAGCATGCATACTTTTAGAGGGCCGAGAGATAGTTTGTGTGCGTACATGAAAGAGGTGTAGAAAGAGGGGATGTCCTGTGGAGACAAGGAGAGATATGCCCTTCGTTTCTCTTTTCCGTGACTAATATTTTAGGAGAATATACAAACATTCACAATGCAGAACAAATATTTTTGGATGCACCATGCAATTAACTTTCATGTATAACATTGTACTATTGTATATGCTTATTTTCTTAGTGGCAGATTGCGTGTGTGGTGTGGTGGGCACATCATTTCTAGTTGTGGTGGGTCAACATGAGGACTCTTGGGTCGGTTCCATCCTACGCCACATAGGTTGGATCGAGACGCGTTATACGAAGACCCATGTGGAGGACTCGGCGTACAACACGAAGCTAGCTACAGTCGCGGAGGACTCTATCCCCCCAGTGATAAGCCAACTATATATGATTTGTAACCCTAGGCCCCAGTATGTTATAGAAGCTTGGGGGCTAGTTAAATCGATAGTATACACACGCACTATGCCTGGTATTCATGTGTACTTTGTACACATCCCTATCACTAATATACAGTACCAGGAGTAGGCTTTTTCCTCAACTGCAAGGGTCCGAACTAGGGTAAAACTTTGCCTCGTATTACCATCCAGCCTAATAGTCATATCTGCCAACTACTAAGAGAGAGGTGTGTCTGGGTGGGGGGCAATGTGTGCGAGAAGGCCCAAAGATAATGTGCGTGCGGGAGACACGTAGGAACATATATGTGCATATAGAGGGCTAGTAGAGAACGTGCGTGTGTATATATGCATGTGAGAGAAATAGTGTTTTCCAACTGAGATTAGTGAAAAGAGTGGTACATAGTAGTCGAGAAGAGAGAGAGATACAGAGAGAGCATGTCGTGAGACTCCTCGACACCCCGAGAGATTGTGAGCATGTGTGAAAGAGAAATGCCGATGCATATAAAGTGTGTTCACTTATGCGGTAGATAGAGAGATATATAGCGCGTTTGTGAGAACGGGCCGAGGCATAGTGCATCTACGTGTAAAAGGCGGTTCTATGCATTAAATTAAAATATAAATGGCATTATTATTTTTGGATGAGATCATGAATTTTTCAAATTGCGTATGGACAAAAATCGGTCTATCAGACACCCATACTCTATTGAATTCTCGCATGTGCATGTGTTTATTCCATATTATCGACCCATAGAGTGAGAGCGGTTTGAAATACAGGCAATGGATGCTTTTGCAATTCATATATAAACATTAATTAGTGCACTCCATGTTGTTAGTGTGAAGCACTTTATACATTTGTCACTTGCATGGATACATTCCAAATTGCTAGCTATGAAATAGAATACATGTCGAATTCAACATAAGGGGGGTTTCGAAGATTCGGATTCATAGGAAGTGCATTCATCTATTTGAACCCGAGATAATGGCATTTGTAAATCAGATGTAAAAGGGTGCATCAATCTTTGTTATGCGTTTGAACATGCTATATATATTCATACGCATGTCTAACTTTTTTTGCAACCAAGGAGATTATATATGGAACCATGCATGAATTGAGGTAAGTTGCATATTTTTTAATATATACTTGTGTACAATATATATTCAAATGTACCACCTCCATTCCAAAATAATCGTAGCTCTAGGATTTTCAAGAGTAAAGATTTGTGAAGTTTGACAAATCCTGAATGTTCAATTCAGGAGAACCGAAAACGTTAATGCTTCTGCTCCCAAATATTGAACGAAGCGCCAAATTGGCCTCTGGACACCCGAAACAGCGTGAGACTAATGTTTGGTGGTAGGAAATTACTGTCTTGACTCTGGCCCGTGTAGCCTATCGACCCGATGTCCAAAGGTCTAAACCGGGGTAGGATTGTAACTTCACCAAGACGCGAGTCTCAACCGCCTCCGAGAGGCATTCATACGCCATGGGCGCCTAAACACCCATGCGCTCGGCCGAAATCTAGCCCGCCCACATTTGGGACACCTGAGATTACTGTCCTACCCCCAACCCGCAATATGTCCGAAAGTTTAGATGGGGGCAAAGTTTGTTACTTTCCCCAAATTTCAAACAAGAGCATCCCAAACCGAAACATTGTCCCCCCTTAGTTTCCCGCCTCCCTCCATTTCCCCATTCATACTCCGTGGGTGCCAAAACGCCCTCTCCACCAGCCGCGAAACCCCAGCCTCCTCCATCCTCCACCCCATAGCGCCCAATCCACCGCCGCCCTCCTCCATCACGCCAGAGCCGGTACCCCGACGTCGTCGTCCAACGCAACCACAACCGCAATGCCCTCAACGACTTAGCAGCTGAAGCCGAGGTAGAGCTGCCTCCACAATGCCGACGCCGACGTGCGCCTTACCAAAACTACTCTGACCACGCCGTCCTGCGCCTCACTACTGTCGCTCCACTATCACAACCGTCCACCGCACCGGAGCTGTTCCCGCTCCGCCGTTGTTTGCCGCCTCGGATCTGCTTCCCCGCTGCCGACAGACGGCCACTGCACCACACTCAACAACTTGGCCATGGGTTCATCCAAGGCTGCACCGTCCTCCACAACTTCTCGTTTCCAGCGAACCACAAGAAGATCGTTGGAAAAATAGAAGGAGGACACAACACTGCAAGTAGAAAGAGGTACTCCTCTTGCCTTATTCGTGCAAACCTTACGTCTCTGCTCACACCGTATTCATCCCGCGAAAGAAACTAGTTGAGCGCTTCTTACTGCATCTTCTTCGTGATACTAAATGCACAAGGTTTCCTCCCTTTACTAATTCACCTTTGCTAGAGGTCAGTAGCCCGCCTGGATTTCAATTTAAGGTCAGTCAAACCGCAATTAAAAGAAGCAGCACCCGCTTAGGCGTGCGGAGCACCTAGTCCGCATGTTCACTGGGGAAGCGGCGCATCAGTGTCTATCATAGGGGTGTGGGGCGCAGGAGCTGCTTTGCACCCGATCTGGAGGTCGGCGGGGCTTGAATGGATGGCCGGGGGGCGGTGCCAAGCACGGTGGTGCGGTGAGGTCGAGGGGAGGGCGCAGGCAGGGGACTGGGCCGGTGGTCTGTAACACCCCAAATTTTCTGGCCAAGTTTTTGATATTTAAAATTTTTGCCAGGAGTTTTAAATTTTTATTTCTATGGATTTTCAGAACTCTTCTTTTATTGTTAAGGAGTTTTGCATCTTGTCCCAAGTGGAGCTTTCCAAAATATATAGGACTTTTATGCCAGCTCATTATAACATTTTCTTAATCAGTGGATCTATTTATTAGATTATTTCACCCTGAGTTTTCATTATTAAAATGGCTTGTTTTAAATTGTTTTGAGCTCTGTTTGTACTGCAACCAGTTGATAACTTTAACTAATTTTCCAACCAAAATTTGGAGAGGTCCTGAGATGTCTCTAAATCAATTATGTGCATTAATAAAATTATTTCATTGCTTATTTTGAATTTTTACACCTGTTTTGCTTCTCTGGTCCAGTGGGCATTTTTGCACTAAAATCCAATTAAATATTTCTCTAGAGCCTCCACCAAAATTATGGTATATCAGTAGTAGCATGCCACTCAACTTTATGCAAAAGCATGGTGATCTTCCTTGGAAAATTTGAGTGCAACAACCTCTTTTTCATTCTGGACCAGACTTGTGTTTTCTACTACAACTCTGTTATTTCTTGCTCTAATGACCTTGTGTTTTCTCATGCTTGTAGTCAACCCTGCAAAACCCCTAAGTCCAGGAGCATGCTCTATTTGGAACACTTTTGGTCCTTGTAATGATGCCACTCACTCCCTGCCCAGAACTGAAGTTTTGCAAAACTTCCACTAGCAAGTTTCTCCTTTGTGCAAACTGACTTCACCACCCTCTCTTATATCCATAGAGACACTGATCTGCAAAGTTTGGCCACTCCAAGAGCTACCTAGGTGCATTTGGCATTTTGTCAAACACCCTATGTGCATGACCAGTTTTGGCATGATTTCAAGCTTACATTGTGAGCTTGAGCTCCTGACCTACCCAGCATGTCGTAAGGTTTTGCCCTAGCCCATAACCCCTCTCTGCTAACTCCCTTGTGGTTTGGAACTCTCTAGGCTGCCCTGGCATTTCGTCGAGCACACCCCGGGCGTGCTCTGGGCGCGCCCAGAGCGTGCGTTTGGCACCCACAAGCACCCGAGCCGCCGCGTCACACCCCGCACTCAAAACCCGGCCCCAGCCAGCACGCCGTGTCCCCTTGCACCGCCACGCCACCCCGACCACCCCTGGCACCCCACAGCGCCACCGCCAGGATGGCCGTGGCGGCTAAGCCGACGCTAGCGAGCCCGACCGTGGTCGGCGCCGCCAAAGCCACCCCGGCTCGCCACCTGCCCTTGTGAGCAGTACGTGCTCATCCACAAGCGGGTCCCCTAGCTCCCGTCGTAGCCACGACCCCCCTGCTGCTACAGAATGTCGGTTCGCCGTTGTTCTTATTGCCGGCCGCCTCGGACCAACCTAGCCACAGTATATAAGGAGACCCGAGCTCAAGCCCGCACGCAGGCAGCCTCACACCGTCTCGCTAGTGCCCCCCTAGCCGCCAATTGGAGGGGAGCAGGCCATCTTCAACCTCTCCGGCAACTCCAGCAGCCGCCACTAACCAGGCCATTCCGGCACATCCAGGCTCCCCTCTCCACTCTCTCCACCAGGAACTTTCCCTTCCTCCAGTGATCACATCCCCCTACTCCATTTCGGTCGGGAACCACCGCGGCCCCAAAACCACTTCGCCCCGAAGCTTTCCTCCGCCACGAAGCTCGCCGCTGGCAGCTCACGCCGTCCCCGCCGACCCAGCGACTACCAGTAGGATCACCCTCGACCCGCGGATCCATCCCCGCCCTCAGCTTCCCTCAAGGACCCGCCGTTCATGGCGGCAGTCGCCGAGTCCCGCCTCCGCCGGGACGGAGGGAGAAGAAGGAAGGCGGACTAGTCAACCTGACTAGTGGGCCACCTAGGACCCTTGTCGATTACCATGAACGGTCCACGCAGAGTAAGTGGAAGCGTATTTCCAGATTACGCTTTCGATGTGTGCGTGTCTAATCGAACTGTTTTTACATTTTTACATTTTATTTTAAAATCGATTCGACCAGAACTTTATTTGTCGATAACTTTTTAAATACAACTCCAAATGAATTGATTCTTTTTGCTACCTCTCTCAAATATTGTCTAGTTTATTTTAAGATTTATTTAAAAAAAATTCAAAACAACTTTTTGTGCTGTTTTTATTTTGTGTGTTAATTCAAATATATTATTTTAAATAGGATTTTTGAAGATTTCAAGATGTTTTGGGATGCACCCTTCTTTCCCATGACCTGAAGGCAAGCATTCTGAACCCTGGTGAAATTTTTGTGTGTGTTGCATAGCACGGTGGCAACACCACCCCGGCATATACATGCGTCATTTTATGTGAGGATGTGATCCTATCTATGGGTGCATATTAATGAATTTGTGCTAATGAAGTTGACATGATGTGTGATGGAAATCACCGTCATACGTCTTTCATGCATACCGGGAGGAAAGAGGGAAGACCTCTGTCTTGGGTAGACACGGTCTTGTCCCAAATCCTCCATCGAGCCGGTCATATCCGGTATGGCATGAGGGGTATGTTGCGTGATGTTTCCATCTATTGTTGGAGATATATGCATTGTTATGCTAATCATGCAGAAAATATTACAACCTCCTGAGTCGACCGTAGATCGAGTCTTGTGCCAGTAACCCCCATACTTGCTTCGTACTACCACTCGTCCCTACACAAAGTAGGGTACGGTTCAGTAAGTTGTCAACCCTTTCCTAGCACACACCGTACAGAGAGACCGTAGTGGAGGATACTAGAGGCATCCAGTAGTCGTGCCACCGGGTCCGGGAGCATGGGTGTTTCGGTTGTAGCTGAAAGGGGGTAGCTCCCCAGTTTGCGCGCGGTATAAATTTTGTGATCCCATGTTACGTCGAGGTTGTGGCCTCCCCACTTAGAGTTTTGCTTAACAGATGTCGTGGGTGATTCCAGACACATGTGAGTTAAGCTGGTGTGTGCAAGTTAGAAGTGTTTTCAACAAAAAGACCGTAGACGGAATTAGTCCCGATGGACTAAAGAAATCCGTTACTCGTGGGTAAAGAGTGCACCCTCTGCAGAGATTAAACCTATTCGAATAGCCGTGTCCATGGTCCATGGTTAAGGATTACAGTTTGGGATGGGTCAATTGTCGGTCTTCGGAGGCGAAACTGTTAAGCTGTTAACTGAAATTACAGATTTTGGATCATGATAATTACGATTATTATTGTTATTGTTGACTAACACATGATTTTATTGGTATGATCGAATATCCCTGGGATGGTTCTACCTCCTGGATATTCACTGTGTTTATTTTTAAAGCCCTTTATGCGGTGTCGCTCAGACGCCCGACTGTGGCATTTCTATTAAAGCCCTTTATGCGTTGTCGCTCAGACGCCCGATTGTGGCATTTCTTTTAAAGCCCTTTATGCGGTGTCGCTCAGACGCCCGATTGTGGCATTTCTTTTAAAGCCCTTTATGCGGTGTCGCTCAGACGCCCGACTGTGGCATTTCTTTTAAAGCCCTTTATGCGGTGTCGCTCTGACGCCTTGGTAGCATTTATTTTTAAAGCCCTTTATGCGGTGTCGCCAGCGCCCGATTGTGGCATTTCTTTTAGAGCCCTTTATGCGGTGTCGCTCAGACGCCCGAATATGGCATTTCTTTTAAAGCCCTTTATGCGGTGTCGCTCGACGCCTTGGTAACATTTCTTTTAAAGCCCTTTATGCGGTGTCACTCAGGCGCCCGATTGTAGCATTTCTTTTAAAGCCCTTTATGCGGTGTCGCTCGGGCGCCCGATTGTGGCATTTCTTTTAAAGCCCTTTATGCGGTGTCGCTCGGACCTTCCGTGGCATTTCTTTTAAAGCCCTTTGTGCGGTGTCGCTCGGACGCCTTCGCGGCATTTCTTTTAAAGCCCTTTATGCGGTGTCGCTCGGGACGCCTTGCGTGGCATTTCTTTTAAGGTCATTTTTGCGGTGTCGCTCGGGCCTTCGATCGTGGCTATTCTTTTGAAGTTCTTTATGTTTTTATTTCATAAATTTTAATACTACCATATTATTGCATATCCATAAATAACATGCTTGCACGCACCAGAGTTTTATTTATCTTATGTGACTAACGTCATGAGCATATTATATTTTCAGTACATCATTGTTAAATCATGCATGTGTTCATTGTGTTTGCGAGTACATTCAAAGTACTCACTGGCTTGTCCCTGGCTATTGTCTTGGCCAGATTTCATGCTTGGGGAGGAGCATTTTGATGACAGTCCCAGAACCTAGGCAACGGTGATAACAGCCACGCGAAGATAGGAGTTATCCTGGTCAGCTGTTCCTGTGGGAAATGGAGTCCCATAGGCGAGGATATTTCATAACCCGCTTCCGCTATCAACCTTTAGAAACCTTTTGTTTTACTCACAGGCCAGAATGGTCTTGTACTACATAAATTGTATTTTGCTTGGATCTTCTGTATCAAGTTAGTGCCTTATCAGCTAACAGTTATCCTGGGGCTGGTAAGCACAAGGGCCATTTTTCTGGGATAAACACCCGGAGAATCGGTCGCCACAGACTTGGTATCAGAGCCAGGCTGACCATTGGCTAATCCTATCTTAGCCAGGTCAATGAGGTTAGGCTAATAACCCACCGAGCCATAACCAAGACCTCAGCCAAGCTTCTCGCACAAGATAGCCACACAGTGATCCGACGCTTGCTGAAGTCGGTGCCCAACCTATCAACTAGCCCGTCTATCACCCACCAGTGATCAGCACCAAAGGCATCTCATTCGCAAGCGTGCGAAGGAAGACTCCGTCCCCTTTTTCTATAAAAAGGGACGCGCTCGCCTCAACCCAGCCCAGCACAGCCGCTACCCCAAAACCAAGCCACAATGCCTGGTCCCGTAGTACACCATGAAACTACAGCAACCAACCTTGGAGGTTTTGTGACCATACTCGCAAACCTTACCCGTCGTGCCTATGCGTTAGAAGAGCCACCCGAATATGTTGTGTACCAAGGACCCATAAGTGGTGAGAGCCGTCAATTACAGGCCCTTTGTACATATCTACGGTAGAAGTCTGCACCGGCGCCCTCTGAGTTCACCGGAAGAACAACTTCCTTTGAGCCACAAGCCATCCAACTAGCTGCTCCAGGGGCTATAGTTCATCTCAGGCACCTGTCGCCCAGAGTTAACTGTCGCTCATTTCACTACTACCCCAGGCGTGAATGGCATGGTACACCACCTCAATTTGCCAACGGAGACCACGAGACAGACCCTGCATTACTGCATCTAGTGCGCTATGTAAGTGCACTGGAGGACCTATTCGATCAAATCACTATTGATCTGGTCGCAGCTCGTGGAGAGCTGGTTCGTCGAGCCCCAAAGAAGAGAGGAGATCGAGCCCAACGCCGACAATCCGATCGTGTTGTTTGGACAACCGATCGAGACCACGAGGCCAGCCCGACCATCGGCCAAGGTAATTTGATGACCCCGAAGTGCTTGCCGTCAGCCTCACGGGAGCACACTCCAACGGGGTTGTAGTCAACAATCCCCGGGACGGTCATCATCACTACCCCGAGCCTGCAGCCCCTCAGCCCTCTCCAGCAAATTCTGACGGTGAGAACCGTGGAGAAGCCTCGACGTCCACAAGGGACGCCCGCTTGGATATAAACGAAGTAGACTGAGTCACTCGAGTAGTGGCGAGTCCACGTGTACACTCGCTTTGTAATCCTGTGATCCCTTAAATTAACGCAGCCTGGCATTGTGTGTCTGTTTTATATGGTAGCCTTGCATGGATGTATTAGCATGCAATGTGATTTCTCTATCCTTGGCGCAACTACCAAAAACCGCCCCGACAACCCCCACAGTGATACGTCACTTTAATGAGATATGTGTATCTGTGGATGACCCGAGCTGAGCCGGCCAATTCTTTACTTTTTACCATGGTAAAAGACCCAGCCCCGGTGCTATAAAAAGGGCCACCGAGTGACCTTGCCAAGCACCTTTCACTTTGTGCACCATCCCCACAACCATTTCCTGCCATGTCGAGCCCTAGTATTTATTTGAGGACTCCAGATGCTACCCCAGGTAGTTTTGTCAAGATATTGTGGGATTTTACCCGCAGTACCATGGGCGCTACCCAGCCACCCCAGTACGAGATGTTCAAATCGAGGATCACCCCTTCCACCTCGAGATATTGGGCAGCCGTGCACATCCCGCCAGAACCCAAACCAAGACCCCACGAAGTCTCCTTCATGGGGAAATCTATGCCAACCCGCACATGGCCGTAGAAGCTGCTGCGTATGAAGCGCTTGCTGCGCCTTCGATTCAGCGGTACCCTACGCCCGGTGACGAGGGTATTATTATTTTCCGAGTCGTGCAGCACCCGGAGGAGTAACATCCTTTCCAGGTGGACGTATTGAGAGAGACCCCGTCTTGGCCAACCTTGTCCAGTACGTCATCGCTCAAGAATGTTTGACCCAACATGTGATGGGTTATCTGCAAAGCCACGCGGATTTAAACCCTCAGATCGCCATCGGCAGATCACTGAGGCCCGACCAGGAGAGACGCATTCATCGACTGGTCAATCCACTCCCTCCGATAGAAGAACAGTGTATCCTAGTACCGGAAACGTTTTCTCAGGACCCCGTCCAGTTACCGTTTTCAATTTAGATGCACCGCTGTATTTATTGTCGCAATTTTTTTTATGTGTTGTAACTTATGCTTAGTACCCCGAGTTTCGCAGCGAGTAAATCATTAATGTGAGCAGCTCTGCCGCTTTTGGACTTTAATGTATTACTGTTTTTCCCTCGCGAGAAATCCTGGAGTGTGATTTCTTTTCCCTGAGTTGTCGCATCGTATGCTTTCTCACGACATAGATCATTTATTTCACACAGCACCACGACAGCAGACTCACCACCAAAATTACACGAACACATACATTGCTTGCAAAAAATTTGCAACTGTGTTGCGTCTAACTAAGCACCTCCGAACAACAGTTATCACCCGGCACACCCCACCTACTCACCGTGGCCACCGCCACCACGAGAGCCAGCAACCGAGCAGCGGCATCGCGACGATCGTCGAGGATCATCGCGCACAGGAGCACCGAGAGCCCCAGCACCGCTGCCAGCCCTCCGCACAGCAGGATCACGTACCAGTCCGGCGCCGCCTCCGCCATTAGCGCCTCGTCTCGAGCTCCGGCAAGCGGAAACAGAGGAGAAAGAGAGAGAGGGAGGAGAAAGGCCAGGTGTGAGGAAGAAGAGGAGGACGTCGCGGTCATTTTATAGCTCGAGCTCGGTGTACGGTGCGCGAGGTCCACCAGCGCCGCTCGTCGCCCGACCTCCGGTGTTCGGAGGCGAATCAGCGAGCAGTGCCGACAGCACACTGGCCCGCGAGGTGAGTGCACGCTGCACCGGCAGCTAGCGCGTCGCGCACTACCGCGGTACGGCCTTGGTACCCTACGCGCTAGGCGTCGCCGGTGGAGAAAGCACGGGAGAACGCAGCGGAGAGAGAGACGAAGGAGCCGGAGGAAGGAGAAGAGGCCGACCGTGGGCCGGGTCCACCGGTCAGCCAGAGAACACTGTGCTCTCGGGTGCGACCAACGTATTCTGAGATTTAGAATTTATTCTAAATTTTGTCCAGTGTAGAAATCGCTAGCTTTCCCCCACAACCGTGGATTTTCCCCCACACCGCGCCAGTATCCCACACTGTATTTTTTGCATCACTTATTGCTCTCACTGTGGCCGCTTTCGTTTTAATTCTTATTCGTTTAATTTTTAACTCTCAGCAAATCTCGAGGACGAGATTTTTCTTATGGGGGATAGTAGTTGTAACACCCCAAATTTTCTGGCCAAGTTTTTGATATTTAAAATTTTTCCCAGGAGTTTTAAATTTTTATTTCTGTGGATTTTCAGAACTCTTCTTTTATTGTTAAGGAGTTTTGCATCTTTTCCCAAGTGGAGCTTTCCAAAATATATGGGACTTTTATGCCAGCTCATTATAACATTTTCTTAATCAGTGGATCTATTTATTAGATTATTTCACGCTGAGTTTTAATTATTAAAATGGCTTGTTTTAAATTGTTTTGAGCTCTGTTTGTACTGCAACCAGTTGATAACTTTAACTAATTTTCCAACCAAAATTTGGAGAGGTCATGAGATGTCTCTAAATCAATTATGTGCATTAATAAAATTATTTCATTGCTTATTTTGAATTTTTACACCTGTTTTGCTTCTCTGGTCCAAAGGCATTTTTGCACTACAACCCAATTAAATATTTCTCTAGAGCCTCCACCAAAATTATGGTATATCAAGAGTAGCATGCCATCCAACTTTATGCAAAAGCATGGTGATGTTCCTTGGAAAATTTGAGTGCAACAGCCTCTTTTTCATTCTGGACCAGACTTGTGTTTTCTACTACAACTCTGTTATTTCTTGCTCTAATGACCTTGTGTTTTCTCATGCTTGTAGTCAACCCTGCAAAACCCCTAAGTCCAGGAGCATGCTCTATTTGGAACACTTTCGGTCCTTGTAATGATACCACTCACTTACTGCCCAGAACTGAAGTTTTGCAAAACTTGCACTAGCAAGTTTCTCCTTTTTGCAAACTGACTTCACCACCCTCTCTTATATCCATAGAGACACTGATCTGGAGAGTTTGGCCACTCTAGCCGCCAATTGGAGGGGAGCAGACCATCTTCAACCTCTCCGGCAACTCCAGCCGCCGCCACTAACCAGGCCATTCCGGCACATCCAGGGCATCCCCCTCTCCACTCTCTCCACCAGGAACTTTCCCTTCCTCCAGTGATCACATCCCCCTACTCCAATTCGGTCGGGAACCACATGCCCCAAAACCACTTCGCCGAAGCTTTCCTCCATTGTGAAGCTTCGCCGGCAGCTCACGCCGTCCCCGCCGACCAGCGACTACCAGTGGGATCACCCTCGACCAGCGGATCCATCCCGCCTCAGCTTCCCTCAAGGACCCGCCGTTAGCGGCGGCAGTCGCTGAGTCCCGCCTCCGCTCGGGACAGAGGGAGAAGAAGGAAGGCGGACTAGTCAAACCTGACTAGTGGGCCACCTAGGACCCAATGTGAGTGACCATGCACGGTCCACGCAGCGTAAGTGGAAGCGTATTTCCAGATTACGCTTTCGACGTGTACGTGTCTAATCGAACCGTTTTTCTGTTTTTCTATTTTATTTTAAAATCAGATTTGACCAGAACTTTAACTATCGATAACTTTTTAAATACAACTCCAAATGAATTGATTTTTTGTGCTACCTCTCTCAAATATTGTCTAGTTTATTTTAAGATTTATTTAAAAAAAATCAAAACAACTTTTTGTGCTGTTTTTATTTTGTGTGTTAATTCAAATATATTATTTTAAATAGGACTTTTTAAGATTTCAAGATGTTTTGGGATGCACCCTTCTTTCCCATGACCTGAAGGCAAGCATTCTGAACCCTGGTGAAATTTTTGTGTGTGTTGCATAGCACGGTGGCAACACCACCCCGGCATACATGTGTCATTTTATGTGAGGATGTGTTCCTATCTATGGGTGCATATTAATGAATTTGTGCTAATGAAGTTGACATGATGTGTGATGGAAATCACCGTCATACGTCTTTCATGCATACCAGGAGGAAAGAGGGGAAGACCTCTGTCTTGGGTAGACAGAGTCTTGTCCCAAATCCTCCATCGAGCCGGTCGTGTCCGGTATGGCATGAGGGGTATGTTGCGTGATGTTTCCATCTGTTGTTGGAGATATATGCATTGTTATGCTAATCATGCAGAAAATATTACAACCTCCTGAGTCGACCGTAGATCGAGTCTTGTGCCAATAACCCCCATACTTGCTTCGTACTACCACTCGTCTCTACCACAAGTAGGGTACGGTTCAAGAAGTTGTCAACCCTTTCCTAGCACACACCGTCATGTAGAGGTCGTGGTGGAGGATACTGGAGGCATCCGGTAGTCGTGCCACCGGGTCCGGGAGCATGGGTGTTTCGGTTGTAGCCGAAAGGGGGTAGCTCCCCAGTTTGCGCGCGGTATAAATTTTGTGATTCCATGTTACGTCGAGGTTGTGGCCTCCCCACTTAGAGTTTTGCTTAACAGGTGTCGTGGGTGATTCCAGACACATGTGAGTTAAGTTGGTGTGTGCAAGTTAGGTGTGTTTTCAACAAAAGATCAGAGACGGAATTAGTCTCGATGGACTAAAGAAATCTGTTACTCGTGGGTAAAGAGTACACCCTCTGCAGAGATTAAACCTATTCGAATAGCCGTGTCCATGGTTAAGGATTACAGTTTGGGATGGGTCAAGTGTCGTCTTCGGAGGCGAAACTGTTAAACTGTTAACTGAAATTACAGATTTTGGATCATGATAATTACGATTATTATTGTTATTGTTGACTAACCCATGATTTTATTGGTATGATCGAATATCCCTGGGATGGTTCTACCTCTTGGATATTCACTGTGTTTATTTTTAAAGCCCTTTATGAGGTGTCGCTCAGACGCCCGACTGTGGCATTTCTTTTTAAAGCCCTTTATGCGGTGTCGCTCAGGCGCCCGATTGTGGCATTTCTTTTAAAGCCCTTTATGCGGTGTCGCTCAGACGCCCGAGTGTGGTATTTCTTTTAAAGCCCTTTATGCGGTGTCGCTCAGACTCCCGACTGTGGCATTTCTTTTAAAGCCCTTTATGCGGTGTCGCTCAGACGCCTTGCGATCGTGGCATTTCTTTTAAAGCCCTTTGTGCGGTGTCGCTCGGACGCCTCGATCATGCATTTCTTTTAAAGCCCTTTATGCGGTGTCGCTCAGACGCCCGACTGTGGCATTTCTTTTAAGGTCCTTTTTGCGGTGTCGCTCAGACGCCCGATCGTGGCTATTCTTTTGAAGTTCTTTATGTTTTTATTTCATAAATTTTAATACTACCATATTATTGCATATCCATAAATAACATGCTTGCACGCACCAGAGTTTTATTTATCTTATGTGACTAACGTCATGAGCATATTATATTTTCAGTACATCATTGTTAAATCATGCCTGTGTTCATTGTGTTTGCGAGTACATTCAAAGTACTCACTGGCTTGTCCCTGGCTATTGTCTTGGCCAGATTTCATGCTTGGAGAGAAGAATTGCGATGACAGTCCCAGAACCTAGGCAATGGTGATAACAGCCACGCGAAGATAGGAGTTATCCTGGTCAGCTGTTCCTGTGGGAAATGGAGTCCCATAGGCGAGGATATTTCGTAACCCGCTTCTGCTATCAACCTTTAGAAACCTTTTGTTTTACTCACAGGCCAGAATGGTCTTGTACTACATAAATTGTATTTTGCTTGGATCTTCTGTATCAAGTTAGTGCCTTATCAGCTAACAGTTATCCTGGGGCTGGTAAGCACAAGGGCCATTTTTCTGGGATAAACACCCGGAGAATCGGTCGCCACATGGTCGCTGCCGTTTCGAGGAAGATCGTCTACACTAACTGGCTGGAGGTAGATGAAGGCGATCTGCCCGTTCTTTGTACACAAGACGATGCAGAAAAAATGGACTGGCCTATTTGTTTTCAGTCGAATGTTATTTTCATAGAATCCTGTAGTAATTTAGTGTGCCATGTATGTTGTAGAGCTATCATATGTCTCCCGTCATTTATTTCTCACCGACCTTCTATCTGCTACCTTTACACTGTACTAATTGTGCACACACTTCACTCATACTCACACTATTGTTTTTTTATGCATGGGTATTTCAGACTCTGACGCAATGTTGATGAATGCTGAAAAGAAAAGATAGAAGTCGCTCCAGTGTAATTCGGAGATAAGCACTAAGCTTTTCAGCGCTCTAAAGGATGCAGTGTTAGCAGTTGGAGACAGTAAACGTAGCTCTGCAGTTGATGATCTCAATTGCCACACACAACCATCCCAGGTGCTTAATTTAACTTCACGCTGTCAAATGTGGTTGCATGTTGCATATGGTTTCTAGCTTGTATTGCTTCCTATTTGGTTAAATTGCATCTGCTTACTTTACACATTATACCTTTGACAATGACATGCCTTCTTGTTTTTGATACATACTACATGTGTGTATTAACCATGTTCGTACATCAAACTAATGGTCTTTTGTATCCCTCGTCAATCACTTATGATGAGACAGTCACCCGAGTGGGTTACTATGAGACGTCATACTCGTTTAAAGAGTGCAGTGTCATCCGCCCCACATGATTATCAAGAAACAGAAAGGCTAAATGAAGATAGTCAACGTAGCTCTCTAGTTAATGACCGTAATTCCCCCACACCACCATCGCAGGTGCTTTCTCTAACTTCGCAGTGTGATATGTGGTTGCATGTTGCATATGGTGTCTAGCTTGTAATGCTTCTAATTAGGGTAAATTGCATCTGCTTAGTTTACACATTATACCTGTGAATATGACATGCCTTCCTATTTTTGGTACACACTACATCTATGTGTTAACCTTGTTCTTACATGAAACTACATCTCTTCTGTATCCTGCATCAATCACTTACGATGAGTCACCTTTATTTGTTGCATATTTCATATTATTTCTAGCCTGTTGCCATGTATTGCTTATAATTTGGTCAAATACATTTGTTAGGGCACCCTTTTAATTTGGCAGAGTGATATTGGTTTCATCTTTCATATGGTTTCTAGCTTGCATTGATTCTAACAAGTTCAAGCACCTTGTGCTTAGTTTACACTTTATACATCATACATGTCAATATGTCATGCCGTCCTGTTTTTCATACATATTCCATCCTCCTATCATGCGGCTGCCTTACATGAAAGTAATGTTCGACAGTAAAATGCATCAAAGAGTTCTTAAGAGCAAATTTTATTCCTTTTTCTTGTGGGTTTGACTTGACAAGGCAAAATCAAGAAAGAGGAAGGAAAAGAGTAAGGAAGGCGATGATGGTGGTCCTCTGCAGCAACGTAAACTGAGCATCTGTACCGATTCTCCTTGTACTGATAGTGCATAAAAGGTCCAAGTCTCCGCTCACCTACTCCACCATCCAAGGTGCTTGCTCTAACTTGGCAGTGTGATATCTGGTTGCATGTTGCATATGGTGTCTAGCTTGTATTGCTCCTAATTAGTGTAAACTGCATATACTTAGCTTACACATGATACATGTGAATATGACACGCTTTCCTGTTTTTGGTACATACTATATCTGTCTATTACACCATGTTCTTACATGAAACTACTCTTCTTGTGTATCCTGCATCAGTCACTTATGATGGAACACCTTTAAGTTGGCAGTGTGATATTGGTTTGCGTCTTGAATATGATTTCTAGCATGTATTGCTTCTAGTTTGACGAACGCCACCTATGACGAGACAGTTTTAACTTGGCAGAGTGATATTGATTGCACCTTTCATATGGTGTCTAGTTTGCAGTGCTTCTAATTTGTTGAAGTGCCTTCTGCTTAGTTACCACATCATAGGTATGAATATGTCAAGCCGTCCATTTTTTCGTACATATTCCATCCTCGTGTCATGACTTTGCCTTTCATCAGATTAGTGTTCGTCAGTATCATGCATCAATGAGTTCTGAAGAGCAAATTTTATTCCTTTTTCTTGTGGGTTTGACTTGACAAGGCAAAGTCAAGAAAGAGGAAGGAAAACGGTACTGATGGCGATGATGGTGGTCCTCTGCAGCAACATAAACTGAGCATCTGTACCGATTCTCCTTGTACTGATAGTGCATTACAAGGTCCAAGTCTTCGCTCCCCTACTCCTCCATCCAAGGTGCTTGCTCTAACTTGGCAGTGTGATATCTGGTTGCATGTTGCATATGGTGTCTAGCTTATATTGCTCTTAATTAGTGTAAACTGCATCTGCTTAGCTTACACATGATACGTGTGAATATGATACGCTTTCCTGTTTTTGGTACATACTATATCTGTCTATCACACCATGTTCTTACATGAAACTACTCTTCTTGTGTATCCTGCATTAGTCACTTATGATGGAACACCTTTAAGTTGGCAGTGTGATATTGGTTTGCGTATCGAATATGATTTCTAGCATGTATTTCTTCTAGTTTGATGAACGCCACCTATGATGAGACAGTTTTAACTTGGCAGAGTGATATTGATTGCACCTTTCATATGTTGTCTAGTTTGAAGTGCTTCTAATTTGTTGAAGTGCCTTCTGCTTAGTTACCACGTCATAGGGGTCAATATGTCAAGCCGTCCATTTTTTCATACATATTCCATCCTCGTATCATGACTTTGCCTTTCAGCAGAGTAGTGTTCGTAGTATCATGCATCAATGAGTTCTGAAGAGCGAATTATATTCCTTTTTTTGTCGGTTAGACCTCACAATGCAAAATCAATAAAGCTGAAGGTAATTGGCAAGGCATTGTGATGATGGTCCTTCCAAGCAACTGAAATGGAGGTTCTCTACAGATTCTACTCCGCCATCCTCCCAACGAGGTTCGCAAGACAACCTGGCAGCTAGGCAGATCAGCGTAGGCTGTGTAGATGATGAGCACATCTCCCCTACTCCACCATCACAGGTGCTTCCTCTAACTTGGCACTATTATATGTGGTTGCATGTTGCGTATGATGTCTAGCTTGTATTGCTTCTAACTTTGTTGAATTGCATCTGCTTACTTTACACATAATGCCTGTGAATATGACACGTGCTCCTGTTTCTAGAACATACGTGTACATGATGAGCACATCTCCCCTACTCCATCATCACAGGTGCTTGCTCTAACTTGGCACTATTATATGTGGTTGCATGTTGCGTATGATGTCTAGCTTGTATTGCTTCTAACTTTGTTGAATTGCATCTGCTTTACACATAATGCCTGTGAATATGACACGTGTTCCTGTTTCTAGAACATACGTGTACATGATGAGCACATCTCCCATACTCCACCATCACACGTGCTTGCTCTAACTTGGAACTGTTATATGTGGTTGCCTTTTCCGTATGATTTCTAGTTTGTATTGCTTCTGATTATGTTGAATTGCATCTGCGTAGCTTAAAACTTATACCTGGAACGATCACTTACCCATAAGACACATTTAACTTGGGACTATGATGTAGGTTGCATCTTGCATTATCTTCTAGCTTGTACTTCTTCTAATTTCTTGAAATGGCACTTACGACGAGACACTTTTAACCTGATAAAGTGATATTGGTTGCATGTTCATATGGTGCCTAGCTTGCATTTCTTCTAATTTTGTTGAAATGCATTCCGCTTACTATTTTTTCATACATATTCCATCCTCCTATCGTACGTGTGAATATGAAACGATGTCTTTTTTTGTATATATTCCATCCTCCTATCCTGCGCTTGCCTTCCATCAAAGTAGTGTTCGTCTGTATCATGCATCAAGCAGTTATGCAGAGCTAATTTTATTCATCTTCTTGTGGTTTTTGTCGGCGTTCTGGGAACGGGGGTCCCCAGACTTGCCTGCCTGTGGCCCGCAGCGTGGCTAAGCAGCAGGCCGAACGGCCCATCTTCACCAACAAGGCATCCAAGACCCTCGCGAGGGTCCAAGCCTCGCGAGGCGGATGACGCAAGACCTTCTCTGGAGTAGCCTATCCAGGCAGGCTCACGAGGAGCGGAGATATCAAGGCGGGGCAAACCTCACGAGGCCTCATGACGTGAGCCATGACGAACGGCACCAGGCGGGCACCACCATGCGCAGCGTCCTTATTTCCTCTTTGGTGCTAAGGAGGCCAGCGCAGGCGATGAGTACCGAGGCATCAGGCAAAGGTTGCTATATTGGTGCAACGAGACCAAGACCAGGAGGACGGCAAGACGGAGATTATTGTGGATCCCAAGACGGCGTCACCACCAGAAGCATTTCGCAGGCAAAGACCACTTTTGTCAGGATAGATTGTTCTAGCTGTCCCCCTTCAAATTTGCCCGCCGTTGTTGGCTCCCTTCCCGCTCTATATTTGGGAAGAGGACCAGGGCCTATATAAGTAGAGCTAGCCACCACAGTAGGGGCAGCGAGCAATTCACTCAGCTCTCACCCACACAAGTTAGATAGGAAGAAGAACACCTCAACCTTAGGAGGTTGTTCTTCCCTTGTACTGTTCATCATCAGCCCAAGAGGCAATCCACCACCACCACACCGGAGTAGGGTATTACACCACAACGGTGGCCTGAACCAGTATAAACCTCGTGTCTTTCTGTGATGCAAGTTCATCGAGTTCATCCGCGAGATCTTAGCGAGCTAGAGCGTAGATCGGTAGGAGGGAAAGACTTTGCGCGCACCCTAGTGTTCGAACCTTAAGGGTTTGCCGGAATCCCACATCCGACATTTGGCGCGCCAGGTAGGGGTGCACCGGAGCTTCTTCTCCACCAACTAGCTCGCCGACGCTCCAGAGCCACGATGTCCAGCGACTCAAGGGCTGGCTCCGATCGCTGGGCAGCCTGGCCAGCCCGCGCAGTGCCACCTGCCCATGAATATCTCGACCCCGAACTCCAGGCGGCGCAAGCGCCGCCAAACTCCACCGGGCGCGGAAAACACGGCCAGGCGTCATCCACCCTCACCCGCGGCAACTACGAGCCACGGCAAGAGCGGCGAGTCATGCCACAGCAACAGCACCGCACTCACAGAGGGAGCAAGCAAACATGTGGGCGGCACTCACGGTGGCAAGGGAGCTGCTGCGATGTAGGCAGATGGAGAGCGGCCGGGATACGCTGCTGGGGCGTGTTGCCGAGCTGCTGGATGCAGCGGCGTCGGGAGCATCACCCTTCTACTATCGACTTCCTCCTCAGGCCACTGCAGGGCCGCGCAGTGAACCTCACCACATCCGTATGCCATCAACTATGCCTGGGGGCTTCATCAACATCAGCACGGCCAGTGGCGTAGGGGGCTCCGACTCCCCCATGTCGCCCGTGACAAGCACGAGCGCAAGCGTCGCTTCATGGTCCCAGCCGGATGCCACGCTACCATACTCAGGACGCCACCCTGGGCCAAGCAACATGGAGCATTGGGCACCATGGCAACGTATTCGGGGTGACAGCCCCGGAAGCCTATGTGCCCCACCTGATGGATCAATGGTACGCACCAGAGGACGGCCTTGGCTCATTCATTGGATAAGATTGGGGAGAGGGGGCGCTAGGAGCCGAAGCCTTCCAAGAACCAACGGAGAACCACAACGATCACGCGGGTTACAGGGTACCGCTAGTCTCTCAGGAACAGGCTTATGCTAACCATGGGCTGGAGATGAATCAGGTTGCAGCGCCGATCGACGACCCTGACGCGGCGGCACCCGTTCCAACAAGGGAGACACGCTGGGGGCCGCCGGGAGCGAGCCAGGAGCAAGGCCCCTCCCCGCGACACACGATGCCTGGCGACACCCGGAGGTAGGCCCAATGCCGGGGAGGCCTCGACAACCCTTCCCCCGGCAGAGGACCTGTGGTCGCCGGGGGCACCGCTGGCGTCCTCTTTCCCTCCTTCGAGTCGTCCCAGTGACCGGTCGGCTCAAAGGCGGTCAAGGGTGGCGCAAGGCGGGGCCCTCATCTAGCGACATGAAGCAAGGCCGGTACCTGTGAAGAAGGCCTAGTGCCTGTGAAGCTCACCGCCCGTGACACTCTCACGTAATAATGAGTTGGGGCTGTACACACCCCGGAGTCTCAGGGGTGCCGGCCTCAGGCCCTGGGGCTCCCTCCCACGCCTAGTGGCAGCACTTAGCTCCGCGCTGGTGAGAAGACTTGAAGACCAGAAGACTAGACTAGGTGCCGGACGCGGCCTTTTTCTTTGGATCTCTCTTTCTGTGGCTTTGCTTTCTGGATCTGGATTTGAGTTGAAACCGAGTTTTTATCGATGCTCGCGGGGGGAGCCTTTTCTCGGTCGAGCGATTTCTTGCCTTCTGGATATCGTTTTGTCTGGGACTCATGTCCGCCGCCTTCCCCTCATGAGCTCCTCGCGAGTGGGACTGCGCGAAGCACGTGCACGCCAAGCGCACGCTAGCACTGCAACTGGAGCTCACCTCTCGTGGGGCCCCTTCTGATGTTGCGACAAGCTCCGCAGGATTCTCAAAGACTCGACGTCTCATGACCAGCTCAAAGCCGGCACTGACTAAGGTAAACCATGACAGAAAACTCGCACCTGGATTCATGAGACTGCGAGGACACAAACTCACACCGCATAGGAAAGTAAAACTGCAATTTGCTTATATGAGGGGCTCCCCCTCTCAAAATGCTCTTACAAATTTTCCATGGGCCACGCCCGAATTTTGTGTGCAGGATGAAACGATGGGAGAACATGGGGTCAGCCATAAATTTCGCTTGCTGCATCACCCGCAGACGCGTCACTCGCGTCGTCATCATCCACATTGGCGTCGTCACCGCCGTCGGTGACGCCCCAGTCGCCGTCGTCAACCACGTCGCCTTCGTCTGCGGCGAGCACCACCGCGTCATCCTCTGAGGTGAAGGCCCTGACCAACGCGTCCACATTTTCCAAAACCCATCGCGCCAGGTCGCCCCAGAGAGCCGTGGGTACGGGGGCGATGGCGGCGTCGAAATCAAAGTTGGGGTCGGCATTCAGGAGGTGGCTGAAGACACGGGAGAAAGCGCGCTCAAGCAGGCCACGGCCCCTTTCCTCCACAAGCTGGCGAGCTCTGGCAGATCGGGCCTCCAGGCGCGTCAGCACCTCGATGAAGAAGGTCAGATGGCTGGCATAATCATTCGAGTGAGGGGTCGGCGCCTCCACGTCGCAAATATGGCCCAGGGCGATATTTGCCCTGTTCCGGAGATCCTGAAGCATAGGGGCATGCTCGCGCTCCAGCGTTCGTCGTTGGAGCACTTCCTCCATGTTTTGCCGTGCGACGACCTCAGCGTCATCAACCCACCTCCGAAGGGAACGCAGCTCGGTGCGGGCGGAGGCCAAGTCTGCCTGCACCGTAAGCAGGGCGGCAGCCGTGGCTTCCGCGCGCCTCTCAGCCTCATTCAACCTGGGCCTGAGGGCAGCGGCCCTGCCCGCATCCTCCGTACCCGCGAGCTTCAGCTTCAGGTCGTACCTACCTTCCAGGTCTACGCGAACCTCGGCCACCCAGCGATTGACCTCCTCCTCGACACTGGCCTCGCGAGCCTCGACGACATCTTCTGCTTGAACAACTTGACGCTCCCTCGTCTCTAGTTGCTCGAGCTCGAGGCTGCGCTCCACGGTTCCATGGTCAGCGCCTCCCCGCGCTTCCGGACCTCCTCATCCTCCGCGGGCGTCCCCCTCAGTGATGCAAGAGCGGCTCTGCGCGCCTCCACCTGCTGCTCAAGGGATGCGCTCTAGGCCTGGAGCTCCCACGCGCGCTTCTCCGTAGCCTCGCGACGACAGTCAGCCTCGCGAGCCTCTTCCAAGGCTCACGAGCGGGCTTTATGGGAAATCTTGAGGGACGCCTCGGCCTTCACATTCTCAAAGTTGCGCTGATAGCGGCCGAGGTTGATGGCCACCTTCAGCTTGCGCCGCTCCTCCACCAGCCGGAGACCTTCAGCCTCAAGGAGCAAGTCAACACCAGCAAGCTCTTCACCCAGTCGACTCATCACGCCCATCGCCTCCTGGAAGAGCTCGTGACGAACTATGCTCCGCCCTCGCTCGAGCTCGAACGCTCGGCCCACCTCGTCCTGCACCTCCCGGGCAGCGGGCAGGGCGTCAAGTGGCACGCCACCTCCCGGTAGGGGGCTGGGGGCTGACGCCCCACCCGACGTCAGCTAGTCCTCGCGTGAAGCCCGAGCCGATCGGGGCACGTTGCATGAAGAGGAGCCGAAGATCGAAGCCAACCAGCTGTTGTCTATGAGCAAAGGAGGGGTATTGGGCACGCCCGCCAGGCTCCACGCCGGACCGTGGGGGAGGAGTGACAAGGCCGCGGGCTCAGCGCGCCACAAAGGCGGAGATGCTTCCCCAACCGACCCTGCTCCAGGGGCAGTAAGCAGATCAGGAACGCTCAAGGCCGATGGGGGAGTCGAGGAAGGAGGAGGCCGTTTCTCAGGAGGCGCAGCTGCCTCGACGGAAGGAGTCCTAGAGAACTGACATCAGGAGATGGAAAACAGCACACAAGGAGCCACAATGATACAATACTTACACATCAACGGCGATGTACTTCCTCCGCTTCAGCGGTCCAAAGATGTTGCTGCCGCTAGGGGATCCATTCCTCTTGCGGAGCTCCTCGAAGTCCACACAAAGACGACCGAAACGCTGGACATGACGGCCGGTGCACGGTGGAGCCGAAGAAGAACCCGGAAGGATATCTTCTGGGGTGCCCGGTTGCGGCAAACAACCGGGCACCGTTTCACCACGAGCTCCCGAGGCTCCTGGAACCTTGGCCTCTGGAATCGCATGCTGCGCCTCCTCAGCAACCGGCGCCTCAGGAGGGGGGTGGTAGGCTCCTGAGGACGATGCCCCAGGATCACCACTCGGCACGTGCTCCTCAGCACTCGAGCCACCGGCCTCCGCCGGAGCTCGCCCACCTGCACCGTCACTTGGAGCGAGCTCAGCACCAGGGGCAAGGAAGGGAACCACGATGACGGGGTTCTCACGGGGCCCCTCGAGGCCGATCGGCCGCGGCCCCCACTCATCAAAAGGAGGCATGTTCTTTGCAAATTCATCCTTATTCTTGCAGCGGTACAGTAAGCAATTCTTCCCAAGCAGTCCGGCCAGCAAAGGGACACCTATCAGGACCTTGAGCACTGTCTGCCGCATCCCGAGAAGGAGCCCAAACTCTTGAAACCTCATGTGGTCCTGGCTGTTGAGCAAGGTCCACATTGGGCGAGAATGGCGCTGAAGCGGAGCAACCCAGCGCTTGACGAATTCCTTCACCACCATCGGCGCGGTCACGCCACGATCCTTCAGCAACCTCAACCTGAGCCAGACGTGGGCAAGGCGGCGCCTCGTGAGCCGATGATGGCTCCAGCCGGAGATAGGAATAGCGGGCCCTAGCGGTGCCTGGAGCAGAGGACTGAGCACGCTGGCATCGATGAACACCCATCGTGTCCGAAATTCACCCATGGATGGAGGAAGCTCGAAGTCGATCCCCTCGCCCGCCGTCGCGGCCACGGCCTGGAAGCTCACGCACCCTGAGCTTTGCTGAGGGTCGATCAGGTGCAATGAGAAGAAATGGCGGAGGAGGGCCACAGAAGGGCTATGCCAACCATGGCTTCGCACACGAAGGCGAAGACGGCGAGGAGAGTCACGGACTGAGGGTCAAGATGCAGCATGTGGATCTGATAATGCTCAAGCACCACATTGAAGAAGGCGGAGAAGGGAGGAATCAGGCCAGCCCAGAGGGCATCAATGAAGATTGGGACTTTGGTGGCCGCCTGAGCCGTGTGAGTGCGAGGCGCAGGCCAAGCCACCGTCTCCCCCCACTCGTTGAAGCTGGAGGCAAGCATCGGGCGCACCTTGTCCATGGCCTCATCGTTGAGCACCCGAGACCGGCCGAGCGCCCGCACAAAGGACGGAGGTGCAGCAGGCAGGGCTAGAGGTCTCTTCCCCTTTTCAGCTTCTTTCGGCGCCATGGCGATGGAGCAGGCGGAGCGCAAGTCAGATTGGAGAAACAGAGCCTCGAGGTAGCAGGGGGGTTGGGGATCAAGACGCAGACGACAGAGGAATGACTGTGTAGGCCGCGGGGGCCGTGTAGCTAGGCCGATTCAAAGGAAGCATGGGGAAGCGGAGACGCTCACGTCCAATCAACCGCCACGCGTCAATCGAGGCCGCGGGCTTTTGGGGCCCGCAGTGCTCCGAACTTGACCCTTGGCTTCGCCGTGAAGCCAAGCCCGAGCGCACCTTGGGCCCGGGGCCTACTGTCGGAGTTCTGGGATCGGGGGTACCCAGACTTGCCTGCCTGTGGCCCGCAGCGTGGCTAAGCAGCAGGCCGAACGGCCCATCTTCACCAACAAGGCATCCAAGACCCTCGCGAGTGTCCAAGCCTCGCGAGGCGGACGACGCAAGACCTCCTCTGGAGTATCCTAGCCAGGCAGGCTCACGAGGAGCGGAGATATCAAGGTGGGGCAAACCTCACAAGGCCTCGTGACGTGAGCCATGACGAACGGCACCAGGCGGGCGCCAGGCAGGCGCCAGCGTGCGCAGCGTCCTTATTTCCTCATTGATGCTAAGGAGGCCAGCGCATGCGAAGAGTATCAAGGAATTAGGCAAAGGTTGCTATATTGGTGCAACGAGACCAAGACCAGGAGGACGGCAAGATGGAGGTCATCGTGGAGCCCAAGACGGCGTCACCACCAGAAGCTTTTCGCAGGCGAAGACCACTTTTGTCAGGATAGCTTGTACTAGCTGTCCCCTTCCAAATTTGCCCGCCGTTGTTGACTCCCTTCCCACTCGATATTTGGGAAGAGGACCAGGGCCTATATAAGTAGAGCTAGCCACCACAGTAGGGGCAGCGAGCAGTTCACTCAGCTCTCGCCCACACAAGTTAGCCAGGCACAAGAACACCTCAACCTCAGGAGGCTGTTCTTCCCTTGTACTGTTCATCATCGGCCCAAGAGACAATCCACCACCACCACACTGGAGTAGGGTATTACACCACAATGGTGTCCCGAACCAGTATAAACCTCATGTTTTTCTGTGTTGCGAGTTCGTCGAGTTCGTCTGCGAGATCTTAGCGAGCTAGAGCGTAGATCGGTAGGAGGGAAAGACTTCACGCGCACCCCAGTGTTCAAACCTTAAGGGTTTGCCGGAACCCCACATCCAACAGTTTTGACTTCATAAGGCAATATCAGAAAATAGGAAGGAAAATAGTAAGTTAGGGGATGTTGGTGGTCCTCCGCACCGACACAAACAGAGACTCTCTAGATTTGCCACTGCTACTGCTAATGAAGTTGAACACAAATCTACATGATGAGTTCATCTCCCATACTCCACCATCGCAGGTGCTTGCTCTAAGTTGACAGTGTGATAATTTGTTTCATGTTGCATATGTTGTCTAGCCTGTATTTCTTCTATTTTGATTAAATTGCACCTGCTGAGTTCATACGTTATACATATGCATATGACATGGCGTTCTGTGTCTAGAATACACTTCATCTATCTATCATACCATGTTCTTACATCAAAGTACTGCTGTTGTGTATCCCGCATCAGACACTCATGATTGGACACTTTTAACATGGCAGTTTGATAGTGGTTGCATCTTGCATTGATTTCTACGTTGTACTGCTTCTAATTTTTCAAATTGCCACTTATGACAAGACACTTTTAACTTGGCAGAGTAATATTGGTTGCATCTTTCATATGGTGTCTAGCTTGCATTACTTCTATTTTCTTGAAAATCCTTCTCGCTTAGTTTACACATCGTAGCTGTGAATATGTCATGCCGCATCGCTTTTTCTTACATATTCCATCCTCATACGGTTGTCTTACATCAAAGTATTGCTTGTATGTATCATGCATCAATGAGTTATGAAGAGCGATTTTATTCTTTTGTGTTGTGGGTACAGCTTGACATGGCAAAGTAAAAAAAGAGCAAGGAAAATAATATAGTAGGTAGTGGTGTTACTCATCGGGTGAAACCGAAAAGTATATGCCGTCCAGATTCTGCTGGTACTTATAGTGCAGTAGAAGGTCCAAGTCCACCGGCTAAATCTACAAACACAGTATCACCTGCTCCACCAGCTGCAGCATCTGCTTTAACTGTACCAGCATTTCAACGAGTTACTCGTTCGTTTGCTCCGGAACTGGCCAGTTCCCAAGCTCCTTCACACCTAACACTACTTCCGAAGCACTGCTGACACAACAGGACTTGGCAAGATCAGATGAACCTCATGAGCATCAACACCAAGACGGTACCTGACCAATTCATGTTGCAGTTGCATGCTCCTTTATATGTACTATCACAGTTTGATGTGCACTAACACTTTCCATATTCGTTGTTGAACTAGCACCACGACGCAAGCGGAAACAGACATCAGGGGATAATGCTTGACAGATTAACAAAATCTAAAGGAGGAAGAATGAAGATCCATTTTGAGGCAGGTTTAAAAGGCCACGTGATGCTACAGAGTCAGCCAAGTTAGTACCAGAGGTAGCCGTTGCCGTTAGGTGTCATGCACGTATCCTCCCAACGTGGATCCAGTAAAGGAATGAGAAAGACAATACCCAGTTTAACACCTTCCTTGACCATTTATCCGTAAGTAATGTAATTCATCGCAATTAGTAATATTGTCTTGCTCTGTCCCATACTTTCTAGCTTCCTCCTAATAAGACTCACATTCTTTTTTCAACATATTAGGTTCAAGTTGGATCTGAAAGATGATGCAACTAAACAAGCATGCACTCATGTTTTTCAGTTTGCTCTGCGACAGTATCGGTACCACCTTAGAAAATCTCACTTTGAAGGCAAGGCTAACAATGAAATCGCCCAAACATCTCCAGTGGAATATATTACAAATGAAGATCGGACAGCCCTCGTTAAACACTGGTCTGATCCAAAGTATCAGGTAGGCTATATGTATTTGATCTGACCACATATTGAACTTGTATTTATATATGTACCTTACAAGTGTATCTTCTTCTAGGCTAACTGTTTGAAGAACAAGACCAACCGTTCTAAAGTGAAATTCCAATAGACAACAGGATCTCGTAGCTATATTGCACACTGCGAGACTCTTGTAAATAGCTGGTACTTCCTTCTTTTTTCTGTGTCATATTATCATATCTATATTGACTTGTTCCAAATACAGAGGAAAGCCTGTGCGGACCAAAAAGAACCTGAACCGAATGCAGTGAAAATCTTCAAGGATTGCCACACCAGCAAGATGAAGGGCATGAGCACACCAGTTCAAGCCGTTGTTGTAAGTCCTTACTCCTCCTGCCTTTGAACTGATTGGTACTGTGATGTGTTCATTTAACTACTTGGTTTGTAGCCAATGTCAGTTACTCTGTTCACTTTTATACACAGTTGTCTGAACGTATCATTTCACCTTACATGGTTTAAGAGAGATGAAGGATATTCTTTTGGTCTTGATCTGTATTCTAGTTGTTATGTTCATGTGCGCACACAATGATAAAATAGCCTGTTTGTTTTATATCTGTTTGCCCATGATATGAATGATGTCATACTATGTTCATCCTACTTTAAACCATGTCTCTTTTTCCTTAGATGTCAATGAATATGAGGAAATAGACAATACAGTAGGCATGCTACATGGACATATGTTCCGGAAGTGATTTTATTATGTAGTTGGCACTACAATACATGCTAATGTATTACAGTAGTTCACCAAAATAAGTTATGTATAAACGTGAAACCTACTTTGTTTGTTTTTGTCTCATTAGTAACTTATCTGGTACACTAATCTACAAGTTCAAAATTTCATGAAGCTATGGAACAAATGATTGAACAGCCACACCCACCTAAAGGTGATGAGGCTACCACAGGCACAATGTCACCTCTTGCTGCAGTGCGTCAGTATCTCTCCACTAACAGTGCAAAAAGCACCTTCCTGCGTAATTATGGGTTGGTTGTCAAGGTAACCTCGTCCAAATCGCCTAGTGAACAAAATCTTCCTGCTAGACAGAGCGATATATCTATGCTCCAGACACAAGTCCAATCCCTAATGGACGTCGTTTTGGAAACAAGAATAGTGATTGACAAATGTCGTCAAGATATGAATGGTTTTGAAACAAAACTATCAGACATTCGCTTCGTTGTTCAAGAGCAATGGCAGAAAAAAGGTGAAGATCGTGCTGCTCCATCAGATTCTACAGCCTGAAACATTAGCACTCAGGTCAAATGATCTGTGCTTCTATACATCTGATGGTGATTTTATCTGGAAGGACTGTAAACTTCGTGCCAATAGGCCTTTTCCTGTATGGTTGGAATTTATTTTGTTGTGATACAACATTTATGATGCTGCCAAAGGCTGCAATAATTACGACGCCATTTTTGTATAGTGTAGGTTTATCTTAGTAATGTATTCAGTCGAAAGCTTCGTAGGAGCCCAACATGCCAACATTCGTCGGGCCCATTCCAATTGGGCTAAAAACGATTATGGGCTGAAATTTGCATGTAGCCCACTAAAAATATCTAGGCCTAAATCAGCATAAGATTTCATATTTTTCTGGTAGGCATGTGCCCATAGTGGGCCTTTAACAGGCCTAAACATAATTTGGGCCCTCAGTAACAATAGGCCGTTTATAGGTGTAAATATCTTGAGCCCATAAAAACATGGGCCTCTAAAACACCGAAAGTGAGATTGGGCCCTGATTGTGCCAAATAACCCACTGGTGTTAGCAGGCCGAAATGGTGGCCCATTTACGATGCGGATCTTTCACAGGACGAAATTCGGACGGGCCGTAGATGCGCCCACCTAATACACAGGCCTTTAACAGGCCGGAAGTTCGGTCGGGCTAGATTATCGTCATTTTTATATGGGCCGTTAATGCTCCCGATGTGACGTTGGGCCACATATGGCCCGTGGATTTTGTCCGACTTAACAGGCCGAAAATCACAACAGACCAAAAATGGCCCAAATCAATAGTGGGCCTCAAACAGGCCGAATGTCAGACATGGCCGAATATGAACCAAATCCTTCATGGTGGTTTCTGGGCCAAAAGTTTCAATGGCCTGTAAATGGGCCCAAATGAAGCAGGACCTTTAATAGGCCGGAAATACACCGGGCCGTAATTCGGCCCATATACTTAGCAGACTGTTAATGGGCCAGAAGTGACCATGGGCCGCGATGATGACAAGTTTAGGACAGGCCATTGACGGGCCGATTTGACACTAGCTGTACGGGCCTTAACTGAGAATGTTGGGCCTTTAGCTGGGCTGGCCCATTATGGTTTGTAAATTCTTGTGGGCATTTAGCTGGGTTGGCCCATTGTGGTCCGCTAAATCTTGTGGCCTTTAGCTGGGGCGGCCCATTATGGTCTGCAAAATCTTCTGCGCCTTTAGCTGGGCCGGCCCATTATGGTCCGCTAAATCTTGTGGGCCTTTAGTTGGGCTGGCCCATTTAAACTTTATGGGACACTTTTGGGCCTGTCCACATGTCAACATATCATAGGACCATCTCCACCGTTGATTGAGTGACACATGTGCCAACGCGGAGCTCACGCGTGGTTCCGTCGGCCAATGAGAATTTTACACGTGGAAAATCGGACTTGGTCCTGGCTGTTAGCGGTTTATCGGATCCAAAACCAGACCCGATAGCTTAACGGCGTCCCGTTACGGTGGATGCCACGTGTCGGTCACCCTTGACGAAAGCACTTCTATGACGCGCGATTTATCGTCATGGAAGTGGACAATTCCGTGATGATAATTTTGGTAATGTCATGGAACACTTCCACAACAGCACAGGTATGACTATCTTCATTCTGTCACAAATTTATCATGGATGTACATGCATGACAGAAAACGTGGCCTACTGTGACAAACACGTATCGTCAAGGAAGTGTATTTTTTTTGTACTGGCGGGCGCGGGGCACCGAGCAGGTGAGTCTTGTTTGTGTTGCTTGAGTCACCGGTTGTGGGACGGATTTGGGGATGCTAACGCGAGTCGTTGATGCAGCGGCGCAGGGTGGAGGAGCCAGCGGCGCGGCCGGAGCCAGGTCGTCTCGGGGGGTGGCGGCAGCGCGGCGCCCGCACGGGAAGGACAGTGTCCCACCACGGGCCCCAACGGCGAAGCGTACGGCAGACCCGGCTGGGGGTGCGAAGCCGCCCGCCAAGACAAGGCGCGGTGCTCCACAGGAGAGGGCGGAAAGGCCCGCCGTTCCGGTGGTGCCGGGGTAAGCGCCACTCGTTCGAGCCAAATTGCTGAGCCACACCGCTCGCCTTGGGGTAATTGCTTTTTTGTCTTGTGCTTCAGGTCGCCGATCTCGTTGGCGCTGGCGGTGGCTGATGCCGCGTCTGCCAGGGGCGCCATGTTCCGAAGGAGCCGATCCGGCACCGTGGACCGGGACGAGGAGGCACCGGTTGATCCGGACCTCGGTCTGGACCCGACCGATGCCGAGGGCCTGGCCTGGCGGGACCGGAACCGGGCCGAGGTGGAGCTAGAGGCGGCGTCGACCCAGGCCTGGGTCAGCACCGCGACGGCATGGGCGCGAGCCACCGAGGAGGCAGCATGGCTGGAGATGCCGGCGGGGATGGTGGTGGCGACGACGCTCTTCCTGCCAGCGTAGGACAGGGAGCACGGCCAAGGCGGCCATGTGGATGTGATGGACCTCGACCGGGAGGTCGTGGTCGTCGGGGATGACACCCCACCGCGGACCGACATGGTCGAGCGGGAGGGGGCTGATGGGGGCGGTGGCGACGCCGTCTTGGAGGACGCAGTGCGGGCGGCGCCGGAGGAGGCGTCCCGAGCGCCGACGAGCGAGGCGCCGCCGGTGGTGGAGCCTCAAGGCGCTCTGCCCATTGAGCCGGAGTTGGCACCGGAGAGGGCACCAGAGAGGGAGTCGGAGAAGGCGCCGGCTTCGGGGGAGGCGGTCGGCGTAGAGCACGCCCTGGTACTCAAGTACGGAGGGCGCCGGGTCGGCGAGCCGCGGCCTTCGCGGAGCGGGACCGCCGAGGTCTTCTTCCGTCCTCCGACCTAGGAGGAGGCGGCGATGGCCGCCGTGACCCACGGCCTGCGGGGGCAGACGGACCGGATCCAGGCCTTCGCCTAGGCCGAGGTTGAGGGGACGCAGTAGCTGGAGCGCGCCGTCTTCGTAAGTCTCCGTTTGCGCTCTGCTTTTCTTTTGATTGCTTTTTCCGTTGTGGGGGCGCGCCAGCGCACCCGTTGGGTGTAGCCCCCGAGATTCGGGCCAACTGCGTAGCAGTTGGTTCGAATCTTATCTTGCTGTCTCGCGCTGATCGTTTCCCTCTGTAGCAACTTGACACCTACCGGGTCAACGTCTTCAACCGGCTGTTGGGGAACGTAGTAATTTCAAAAAAATTCTACGCACACGCAAGATCATGGTGATGCATAGCAATGAGAGGGGAGAGTGTCATCTACGTACCCTCGTAGACCGTAAGCGGGAGCGTTATAACAACGCGGTTGATGTAGTCGTACGTCTTCACGATCGACCGATCCTCAGCACCGAACGTACGACACCTCCGCGTTCAGCACACGTTCAGCTCGGTGACGTCCCGCGAACTCACGATCCAGTAGAGCTTCCAGGAAGAGCTTCATCAGCCTAAGCACCGCTACGATATGACCGAGGTGGATTATGGTGGAGGGGGCACCGCACACGGCTAAGAGATCAATGATCAATTGTTGTATCTTGGGGTCCCCCTGCCCCCGTATATAAAGGAGCTAGGGGGGGAGGCGGTCGGCCAGGAGGAGGGCGCGCCAAGGGGGGAGTCCTATTCCAACAGGAGTAGGACTCCTCCTTTCCTAGTAGGAGTAGGAGAAGGGAGAAGGAGGAGAGAGAGGGGAAGGAAAGGGGGGCGCCGCCCCCCTCCTTGTCCAATTCGGACTAGAGGGGGAGGGGCGCGCGGCCTTCCCTGGCCGCCCCTCCTCTTCTCCACCAAGGCCCAATAAGCCCATTATACTCCGCGGGGCGTTCCGGTAATCCCCCGGTACTCCGGTATATGTCTGAAACCTCCCAAAACACTTCCGGTGTCCGAACATAGTCATCCAATATATCGTTCTTTACGTCTCGACCATTTCGAGACTCCTCGTCATGTCCGTGATCATATCCAGGACTCTGAACTACCTTCGGTACATCAAAACACAAAACTCATAATATCGATCGTCAGAGAACTTTAAGCGTGCAAATCCTATGGGTTCGAGAACTATGTAGACATGACCGAGACATGTCTCCGGTCAATAACCAATAGCAGAACCTGGATGCTCATATTGGTTCCCACATATTCTACGAAGATCTTTATCTGTCAAACCGCATAACAACATACGTTGTTCCCTTTGTCATCGGTATGTTACTTGCCCGAGATTCGATCGTCGGTATCTTAATACCTAGCTCAATCTCGTTACCGGCAAGTCTCTTTACTCGTTTCGTAATGCATCATCCTGCACCTAACTCATTAGTCACATTGCTTGCAAGGCTTATTGTGATGTGCATTACCGAGAGGGCCCAGAGATACCTCTCCGACAATTGGAGTGACAAATCCTAATCTCGATCTATGCCAACTCAACAAACACCATCGGAGACACCTGTAGAGAACCGTTATAATCACCCAGTTACGTTGTGACGTTTGGTAGAACACAAAGTGTTCTTCCGGTATTCGAGAGTTGCATAATCTCATAGTCACAGGAACATGTATAAGTCATGGAGAAAGCAATATTAGTAAACTAAACGATCAAGTGCTAAGCTAACGGAATGGATCAAGTCAATCACATCATTCTCCTAATGATGTGATCTCGTTAATAAAATGACAACTCATGTACATGGCTAGGAAACTCGACCATCTTTGATTAACGAGCTAGTCAAGTAGAGGCATACTAGTGACAATATGTTTGTCTATGTATTCACACATGTATTATGTTTCCGGTTAATACAATTCTAGCATGAATAATAAACATTTATCATGATATGAGGAAATAAATAATAACTTTATTATTGCCTCTAGGGCATATTTCCTTCAGCCTCCCACTTGCACTAGAGTCAGTAATCTAGATTACACAGTAATGATTCTAACACCCATGGAGTCTTGGTGTTGATCATGTTTTGCTCGCGGAAGAGGCTTAGTCAAGGGGTCTGCAACATTCAGATCCGTATGTATCTTGCCAATCTCTATGTCTCCCACCTAGACTTGATCCCGGATGGAAGTCTCTTGATGTTCTTGGTTCTCTTGCAAAATCTGGATTCCTTTGCCAAGGCAATTGCACCAGTATTGTCACAAAAGATTTTCATTGGACCCGATGCACTAGATATGACACCTAGATCGGATATGAACTCCTTCATCCAGACTCCTTCATTTGCTTCTTCGGAAGCAGCAATGTACTCCGCTTCCCACGTAGATCCCGCCACGACGCTTTGTTTAGAATTGCACCAACTGACATCTCCACCGTTCAATATAAACACGTATCCCGTTTGTGATTTAGAATCATTCGGATTAGTGTCAAAGCTTGCATCGACATAACCATTTACGACGAGCTCTTTTTCACCTCCATAAACGAGAAACATATCCTTAGTCCTCTTTAGGTACTTCAGGATGTTCTTGACCGTTGTCCAGTGATCCACTCCTGGATTACTTTTGTACCTCCCTGCTAAACTAATAGCAAGGCACACATAGGTCTGTTACACAGCATTGCAGACATGATAGAGCCTATGGCTGAAGCATAAGGAACACTTTTCATTTTCTCTCTATCTTCTGCAGTGGTCAGGCATTGAGTCTGACTCAACTTCACACCTTGTAACACAGGCAAGAACCCTTTCTTTGCTTGATCCATTTTCAACTTTTTCAAAACTTTGTCAAGGTATGTGCTTTGTGAAAGTCCAATTAAGCGTCTTGATCTATCTCTATAGATCTTGATGCCCAATATGTAAGAAGCTTCATGATACGTCCATTTTGCATCATGCTTTTATATTGATATTTATTGCATTATGGGCTGTTATTACACATCATGTGACGATAATTATGCATATTCTCTCTTATTTTACAAGGTTTACATGAAGAGCGAGAATGCCGGCAGCGGGAATTCTGGGCTGGAAAAGGAGCAAATATTAGAGACCTATTCTGCACAGCTCAAAAACTCCTGAAACTTCACGGAAGTCATTGTTGGAATTAATAAAAAATACTGAGCGAAGAAACTACCAGAGGGGGGCCACACCCTAGCCACGAGGGTGGGAGGCGCGCCGTACCCCCCTGGGCACGCCCCCTGCCTCGTGGGTCCCCTGGCAGGCCTCCGGTGCCCATCTTCTGTTATATGAAGTCTTTCTTCCGAGAAAAAATCATAAGCAAGCTTTCGGGAAGAAACTCTGCCGCCACGAGGCGGAACCATGGCTGAACCAATCTAGGGCTCCGGCAGAGCTGATCTGCCGGGGAAACTTCCCTCCGGGAGGGGGAAATCATCGCCATTGTCATCACCAACGATCCTCTCATCGGGAGGGGGTCAATCTCCATCAACATCTTCACTAGCACCATCTGCTCTCATACCCTAGTACATCTCTTGAATCCAATCTTTGTCCCAAAGCCACAGATTGGTACCTGTGGGTTACTAGTAGTGTTGATTACTCCTTGTAGTTAATGCTAGTTGGTTTATTTGGTGGAAGATCATATATTCAGATCCATTATGCATATTAATACCCCTCCGATTATGAACATGAATATGATTTGTGAGTAGTAATGTTTGTTCCTGAGGACATGGGAGAAGTCTTGCTATAAGTAGTCATGTGAATTCGGTATTCGTTTGATATTTTGATGAGATGTATGTTGTCTTTCCTCTAGTGGTGTTATGTGAACGTTGACTACATGAAACCTCACCATTGTTTGGGCCTAGAGGAAGGCATTGGGAAGTAATAAGTAGATGATGGGTTCCTAGAGTTACAGAAGCTTGAACCCTAGTTTATGTGTTGCTTCGTAAGGGGCTGATTTGGATCCATATGTTTCATGCTATGGTTAGGTTTACCTTAATACTTCTTTTGTAGTTGCGAATGCTTGCAATAGGGGTTAATCATAAGTGGGATGCTTGTCCAAGTAAGGACAGCAACCAAGCACCGGTCCACCAACATATCAAATTATCAAAGTACCAAACGCGAATCATATGAACGTGATGAAAACTAGCTTGACGATAATTCCCATGTGTCCTCGGGAGCGCTTTTCTCTATATAAGAGTTTGTCCATGCTTGTCCTTTGCCATAAAAAGGATTGGGCCATCTTGATGCACCTTATTTACACTTGTTACTTGTTGCCCGTTACAAATTACCTTATCACAAAACTACCTGTTACCGCTAATTTCAGTGCTTGCATAGAATACCTTACTGAAAACCGCTTGTCATTTCCTTCTGCTCCTCGTTGGGTTCGACACTCTTACTTATTGAAAGGACTACGATAGATCCCCTATACTTGTGGGTCATCACTTCACCGAGGTCTTTCATTGAAAAACTCTTATTCAAGTATCCTTTTATGATATCCAGAAATTCTATATCATTTCCAATCAATAATATGTCATCCACATATAATATTAGAAATGCTACAGAGCTCGCACTCACTTTCTTGTACATGCAGGCTTCTCCAAAAGTCTGTATAAAACCATATGCTTTGATCACACTATCAAAACGTTTATTCCAACTCCGAGTTGCTTGCACCAGTCCATAAGTGGATCGCTGGAGCTTGCACACTTTGTTAGCTCCCTTTGGATCGACAAAACCTTCTGGTTGCATCATATACAACTCTTCTTCCAGAAATCCATTCAGGAATGCAGTTTCGACATCCATTTGCCAAATTTCATAATCATAAAATGTGGCAATTGCTAACATGATACGGACATACTTAAGAATCGCTGCGGGTGAGAAAGTCTCATCGTAGTCAACCCCTTGAACTTGTCGAAAACCTTTCGCAACAAGTCGAGCTTTGTAGACAGTAACATTACCGTCAGCGGCAGTCTTCTTCTTGAAGATCCATTTATTGTCTATGGCTTGCCGATCATCGGGCAAGTCAACCAAAGTCCATACTTTGTTCTCATACATGGATTCCCATCTCAGATTTCACGGCCTCAAGACATTTTGCGAAATCTGGGCTCACCATCGCTTCTTCATAGTTTGTAGGTTCGCCTTGGTCAAGTAACATGACCAGCATAATAGGATTACCGTACCACTCTGGTGCGGATCTTACTCTGGTTGACCTATGAGGTTCGGTAGTAACTTGATCTAAAGTTTCATGATCAACATCATTAGCTTCCTCACTAATTTGTGTAGGTGTCACCGGAACCGGTTTCTATGATGAACTACTTTCCAATAAGGGAGCAGGTACAGTTACCTCATCAAGTTCTACTTTCCTCCTACTCACTTCTTTCAAGAGAAACTCCTTCTCTAGAAAGGATCCATTTTTAGCAACAAATGTCTTGCCTTCGGATCTGTGATAGAAGGTGTACCCAACAGTTTCCTTTGGGTATCCTATGAAGACACATTTCTCCGATTTGTGTTCGAGCTTATCAGGTTGAAGCTTTTTCACATAAGCATCGCAGCCCCAAACTTTAAGAAACGACAACTTTGGTCTCTTGCCAAACCACAGTTCATAAGGCGTCGTCTCAACGGATTTCGATGGTGTCCTATTTAACGTGAATGGAGCCGTCTCTAAAGCATAACCCCAAAACGATAGCGGTAAATCAGTAAGAGACATCATAGATCGCACCATATCTAGTAAAGTACGATTACGACGTTCAGACACACCATTACGCTGTGGTGTTCCGGGTGGCGTGAGTTGCAAAACTATTCCGCATTGTTTCAAATGTAGACCAAACTCGTAACTCAAATATTCTCCGCCACGATCAGATCGTAGAAACTTTATTTTCTTGTTACGATGATTTTCCACTTCACTCTGAAATTCTTTGAACTTTTCAAATGTTTCAGACTTATGTTTCATCAATTAGATATACCCACATCTGCTCAAATCGTCTGTGAAGGTGAGAAAATAACGATACCAGCTGCGAGCCTCAATATTCATCGGACCACATACATCAGTATGTATGATTTCCAATAAATCTGTTGCTCGCTCCATTGTTTCAGAGAACGGCGCTTTAGTCATCTTGCCCATGAGGCATGGTTCGCAAGTACCAAGTGACTCATAATCAAGTGATTCCAGAAGTCCATCAGTATGCAGTTTCTTCATGCTCTTTACACCAATATGACCCAAACGGCAGTGCCACAAATAAGTTGCACTATCATTATCAACTCTGCATCTTTTGGCTTCAACATTATGAATATGTGTATCACTACTATCAAGATTCAACACAAATAGACCACTCTTCAAGGGTGCATGACCATAAAAGATATTACTCATATAAATAGAACAACCATTATTCTCAGATTTAAATGAATAACCGTCTCGCATCAAACAAGATCCAGATATAATGTTCATGCTTAACGCCCGCACCAAATAACAATTATTCAGGTCTAAAACTAATCCCGAAGGTAGATGCAGAGGTAGTGTGCCGATGGCGATCACATCGACTTTGGAACCATTTCCCACGCGCATTGTCACCTCGTCCTTAGCCAGTCTTCTCTTAATCCGTAGTCCCTATTTCGAGTTGCAAATATTAGCAACAGAACCAGTATCAAATACCCAGGTGCTACTGCGAGCTCTAGTAAAGTACACATCAATAACATGTATATCACATATACCTTTGTTCACCTTGCCATCCTTCTTATCCGCCAAATACTTGGGGCAGTTCCACTTCCAGTGACCAGTCTGTTTGCAGTAGAAGCACTTTGTCCCATGCTTAGGTCCAGACTTAGGTTTCTTCTCTTGAGAAGCAACTTGTTTGCCGTTCTTCTTGAAGTTCCCCTTCTTCTTCCCTTTACCCTTTTTCTTGAAACTGGTGGTCCTGTTGACCATCAACACTTGATGCTCCTTTTTGATTTCTACCTCCACAGCCTTTAGCATTGCGAAGAGCTCGGGAATTGTCTTATCCATCCCTTGCATATTATAGTTCATCACGAAGCTCTTGTAGCTTGGTGGCAGTGATTGAAGAATTATGTCAATGACACTATCATCCGGAAGATTAACTCCCAATTGAATCAAGTGATTGTTATACCCATACATTTTGAGTATATGTTCACTGACAGAACTATTCTCCTCCATCTTGCAGTTGTAGAACTTATTGGAGACTTCATATCTCTCAATCCGGGCATTTGCTTGAAATATTAACTTCAACTTCTGGAACATCTCATATGCTCCGTGATGTTCAAAACATCGTTGAAGTCCCGGTTCTAAGTCGTAAAGCATGGCACACTGAACTATCGAGTAGTCATCAGCTTTGCTCTGCCAGACGTTCTTAACATCGTCAGTTGCATCTGCGATGAGCACAGCACCCAGCGGTGCTTCCAGGACGTAATTCTTCTGTGCAGCAATGAGGATAATCCTCAAGTTATGGACGCAGTTCGCGTAATTGCTACCATCATCTTTCAACTTTTCTTTCTCAAGGAACGCATTAAAATTCAACGGAACAACAGCACGGGCCATCTATCCACAACAACATAGACAAGCAAAATACTATCAGGTACTAAGTTCATGATAAATTTAAGTTCAATTAATCATATTACTTAAGAACTCCCACTTAGATAGACATCCCTCTAATCATCTAAGTGATCACGTGATCCATATCAACTAAACCATAACCGATCATCACGTGAGATGGAGTAGTTTTGAATGGTGAACATCACTATGTTGATCATATCTACAATATGATTCACACTCGACCTTTCGGTCTCAGTGTTCCGAGGCCATATCTGCATATGCTAGGCTCGTCAAGTTTAACCCGAGTATTCTGCGTTTGCAAAACTGCCTTACACCCGTTGTAGATGAACGTTGAGCTTATCACACCCGATCATCACGTGGTGTCTCGGCACGACGAACTTTGTAGCAGTGCATACTCAGGGAGAACACTTTTACCTTGAAATTTAGTGAGTGATCATCTTATAATGCTAGCATCAAACAAAGCAGAATAAGATGCATAAAGGATAAACATCACATGCAATCAATATAAGTGATATGATATGGCCATCATCATCTTGTGCCTTTGATCTCCATCTCCAAAGCACCATCATGATCACCATCATCACCGGCGCGACACCTTGATCTCCATTGTAGCATCGTTGTCGTCTCACCAACTATTGCTTCTACGACTATCGCTACCGCTTAGTGATAAAGTAAAGCAATTATGTATGCGATTGCATTGCATACCCTAAAGCGACAACCATATGGCTCCTGCCAGTTGCCGATAACTCTGTTACAAAACATGATCATCTCATACAATAAATATAGCATCATGCCTTGACCATATCACATCACAACATGCCCTGCAAAAACAAGTTAGACGTCCTCTAGTTTGTTGTTGCAAGTTTTACATGGCTGCTACAGGCTGAGCAAGAACCGTTCTTACCTATGCATCAAAATCACAACGATATTTCGTCAAGTTAGTGTTGTTTTAACCTTCACAAGGACTGGGCGTAGCCACACTCGGTTCAACTAAAGTTGGAGAAACTGACACCCGCTAGCCACATGTGTGCAAAGCCCATCGGTAGAACCAGTCTCGCGTAATCGTACTCGTAATGTCGGTCCGGGCCGCTTATCCCAACAATACCGCCGAACCAAAGTATGACATGCTGGTAAGCAGTATAACTTGCATAGCCCACAACTCACTTGTGTTCTAATAGTGCATATAACATCTACGCATAAACCTGGCTCAGATGTCACTGTTGAAGAACGTAGTAATCTCAAAAAAATTCCTACGCACACGCAAGATCATGGTGATGCATAGCAACGGCAGGGGAGAGTGTCATCTACGTACCCTCGTAGACCGTAAGAGGAAGCGTTATAACAACGCGGTTGATGTAGTCGTACGTCTTCACGATCGACCGATCCTCAGCACCGAACGTACGGCACCTCCGCGTTCAGCACACGTTCAGCTCGGTGATGTCCCGCGAACTCACGATCCAGTAGAGCTTTCGGGAAGAGCTTTGTCAGCACAACGGCATGGTGACGGTGATGATGATGCTACCGACGCAGGGCTTCGCCTAAGCACCGCTACGATATGACCGAGGTGGATTATGGTGGAGGGGGGCACTACACACGCCTAAGAGATCAATGATCAATTGTTGTGTCTTGGGGTGCCCCCTGCACCCGTTTATAAAGGAGATAGGGGGGAGGCGGCCGTCCAGGAGGAGGGCACGCCAAGGGGGGAGTCCTACTCCCACCGGGAGTAGGAATCCTCCTTTCCTAGTAGGAGTAGGAGCAGGGGGAGGAGGAGAGAGAGGGGAAGGAAAGGGGGGCGCCGTCCCCCCCCCCCTTCTTGTCCAATTCGGACTAGAGGGGGAGGGGGCGTGCGGCCTGCCCTGGCCGCCCCTCCTCTTCTCCACCAAGGCCTAGTAGGCCCATTATACTCTCTGGGGTGTTCCGGTAATCCCCCGGTACTCCGGTATATGTCTGAAACCTCCCGAAACACTTCCAGTGTCCGAACATAATCGTCCAATATATCGATCTTTACGTCTCGACCATTTCTAGACTCCTCTTCATGTCCGTGATCATATCCGGGACTCCGAACTACCTTCGGTACATCAAAACACAAAAACCCATAATACCGATTGTCACCAGAACTTTAAGCGTGCGGACCCTACGGGTTCGAGAACTATGTACACATGACCGAGACATGTCTCGGATCATTAACCAATAGCGGAACCTGGATGCTCATATTGGTTCCCACATATTCTACGAAGATCTTTATCGGTCAAACCGCATAACAACATACGTTGTTCCCTTTGTCATCGGTATGTCACTTGCCCGTGATTCGATCGTCGGTATCTGAATACCTAGCTCAATCTCATTACTGGCAAGTCTCTTTACTCGTTCCGTAATGCATCATCCCGCAACTAACTCATTAGTCACATTGCATGCAAGGCTTATTGTGATGTGCATTACCGAGAGGGCCCAGAGATACCTCTCCGACAATCGGAGTGACAAATCCTAATCTCGATCTATGCCAACTCAACAAACACCATCGGAGACACCTGTAGAGAACCTTTATAATCACCCAGTTACGTTGTGATGTTTGGTAGCACACAAAGTGTTGTTCCGGTATTTGGGAGTTGCATAATGTCATAGTCACAGGAACATGTATAAGTCATGGAGAAAGCAATAGCAGTAAACTAAACGATCAAGTGCTAAGCTAATGGAATGGGTCAAGTCAATCACATCATTCTCCTAATGATGTGATCCCGTAATCAAGTGACAACTCATGTCCATGGCTAGGAAACTCAACCATCTTTGATTAACGAGCTAGTCAAGTAGAGGCTTACTAGTGACACTATGTTTGTCTATGTATTCACACATGTATTATGTTTCCGGTTAATACAATTTTAGCATGAATAATAAACATTTATCATGATATGATGAAATAAATAATAACTATATTATTGCCTCTAGGGCATATTTCCTTCACCGGCTCCTCGAGACGCATCAGCGTCTCAAGGAGAGGCTCGACGCCAAGGAGGAGGAGCTCCGTGTTGTGGCAGGTACTTCTTCTTCATGCTCTTTTTTAGTGGGGGCACGCTAGCACACCCACTGGGTGTAGCCCCCGATATTCGGGCGAACTGCGTGGCAGTTGGGTCGAATCTTAAAACAGTACTTCATTGCTGAGTTTTTCTTCTGCAGCCGAGGTGCGGTCTTGGAGGACGGGCTGATTCGGGCCGGTTTTTACTATGACCGGCTTGTCGCAGACGTTGGCCGGCTCGGCGCCGAGCTGGAGAAGGCGAAGGCGGAGGCGACGGGATCCCGGCAGGCGCTCGACGAAGCAAGCCAGCTGCAGGAGCAGCTGGCGGGCGACAAGAGCCGCCTCGAGGCCGAGGTGGAGCGCCTCAAGGCGGAGGCCGCCAAGGTCATACAGGCGTAGTAGGCCCTTGCTAAGGCGGACCAGCAATGTGGCAAGCTGGCCGACGACCAGGGGCAGCTCCAGGCCGAGGTGGAGCGCCTGAAGGCGCTGGTGGCCACGGCGGAGGAGTCCCGGCAAGGGGAGACCCGGCTCCGCGAGGAGGCCGTGAAGGCGACCGAGGACAAGGACACCGAGTTGAAGGCGGCCCTTGCCAAGGTTGCCGACCTGGAGAAGGCGCTGGAGGAGCGTGACCGCACTATTGCCCGGGAGCGGCGCGGTACGTTGCTCGAAGCTCAGCATCTGGAAGAGTCCTTCTCTAGTAAGTGCTTTCTTTTGGTGTTGTTGTTGCCGGGTTGAGACTCTGTCTCTTCTTCCTTCGTAATTTTCTTCTGACTTGCTTTTGTTCTTGGCAGGGGCCTTTCCGGAGACGCGCCAGCTGGCGGAGGAGGCGATCCGCTTTCAGAGTGACCCGCAAGGGATCGTCGGCTCTGGGACAGACTCGCGGGTGGCCTGGACCTTCCTGGAGATCGTTGCTGCTGCCGAGGCCCGTCTGAAGGTTCTGAATGAGCAGATGGGGCGGCTCTCTGAGACCGGCGCAACGATGACGGCGGCGCTCTGGCCGGGTGCCGTCGCGCTGACCAGCTTCACGCGGCTGGCGCGGTGGTTGGTGGCGTGCCCAGACCGTCTTCACGAGTACGTGGCGGGTTTCCGCCGCCCGTGTTGGCGTCGAGATGGCTCTCCAGTTCATGGTGTCGTGGCATCCGGACTTGGCACTGGACACGTTGATGGGCTAGCGGGCTGGCTCAGAGAGCTAGCTGCAGGCGGAAGCTGGACGGATCGCCGCCCGAGCCAGCTACATCGTCGGGTTCGCCTTCCATGACGAGTTCCAGCTGGAGCGGGCGGAGGATGGTGGAGTCGTGCCTGCCGATGACTACGGCCTTCTTATGGACGACGTGGAGGGAAGCTCCAAGGAGACGGATGTCTATCGCGATGCGGATGCCGAGGAAGAGGATACCGGCACTTCTGCGGACCCGGGGGCTGCACGCTCTGGCGGAGGCGATGCCTGATTTTTTAACTTTATGAATAATTTATGTTAGGTAGTAGGTCCACCCACCCACTGGGGGTTTGACTGGGTGTAATGAACTCTGGCCTTGGCCCTGTTTAAATTTATGATCTATGAGCTGCGTGACTGTTTGCGCCTTTGCTTCTCGATTTTGGAGCTATTTTCTTGCAACCTTCCCCCTTTACGCTTCACCCCCGTGAGTCTGACGGCCAAGGCTCTGGTCCGTGACAAGGGGTTCGGTTTTGAGAGGGACATGCAGTACTTGTGCTTTCAAAACATTGAGCACGGGCGAAACACTCACTGGGCCGGCTGGCGGCAATCCGGCGGGGCCGGGTTGGTGGGCAGCCGTTTGTGCGGCAACTTAAAGTGGTGAGGCCAGGTCAACCGATCCGGTGATATGCGGAAACTTTTGTGGATGTCTGCGCTTTTGCTTCTCGTATTTAGAGTCATTTTCTTGTAACTCTCCCACTTTGGGTTTCCCCCCGCGAGTCTGACGGCCAAGGCTCTGGTCCATGACAAGGGGTTCGGCCTTTGGGAGGAGCGTTCAATATTTAGTCTTTCAAAACATTGAGCGCGAGCGAAACACCCACTAGGCTGGCTGGCGGCGATCCGGCGGGGCCTGTTGGCGAGCAGTCGGTCGTGCAATAACTTAAAGTGGCGGGGCCGGCTTGGGCGACCCGCGGTCCTTGACTTAGTGTTCATGGCGCGCTGGTGCTTTTCGACTTGTCTGCTTGTTGGCCGACAGCCGAAGCCAGATCTATGGCTTAGGGCGAAGCGCGAGGCTTGTGGCGAACCAACGCATTTGAGAATCGCTAAGGAAGAAACGACGGGTGGCCGAGCCGGCCAGCCCCCGAGCCCCCGGGTTGAGCGAGTCGACCCGGTGGCCAGGTTTGGCTTGGGAGTAAAGTAGTGCACAAATGTGGGAGACACAATAGCTTGGTCGCAAAAGGGGCAGCCCCCGAGCATCGTTGAGGACCCCGTAGTTTCAGATGGTTACAAAAGGCAATGATACATACGTGCGCTCGGCTAACTATAAACGGGCGGAGGAGCTCTGCATTCCATGGCCAGATTGTTTCTTCGCCGGCGGTTTCCCTCTTGCGCTTGTTTGTCTTGCAGGCATCAATGAGGTAGTACGCGTTGTGGTCGCACAAGGACTTGCTGATGATGAAGGGTCCCTCCCACGGAGAGGACAGGTTGTGTTGGCCAGTCTGCTCTTGGACGAGTCAGAGGACGAGGTCTCCTCTCGGAAAGAGAGGGGCTTCATCTTCTTGTTGTGGTAATGCCTCAGACCTTGCTGGTAAATGGCTGAGCGACTGAGCGCTAGGAGACGTGCTTCTTCGAGTAGGTCGACGCCGTCTTCATGGGCTTCCTTTGCTTCGGCTTCCGTGTACATCGTGACGCGCGGCGAGTCGAACTGGACGTCGGTCGGGATGACGGCTTCTGCTCCATAGACGAGGAAGAACGGGGTGAACCCGGTCGACCTATTTGGCATGGTGCGAAGACTCCAGAGGACGGCCGGCAACTTGTCAAGCCAACTACCTGGTGAACGGATGAGCGGCTTGACGAGTCGCGGTTTGATGTCGGATAGGATGAGGCCGTTGGCCCGCTCGACCTGGCCATTGGACTGTGGATGTGCAACGGAAGCCAGGTCGAGGAGGATGCCGGAAACGGAGCAGTACTGCGTGAGTGCGCCCTTGGCGAAGTTGGTGTCGTTGTCCGTGATGATGTTGTTCGGCATGCCGTAGCACACTGCGATGTCCTTGATAAATCGGACGGCCGTTGGACGGACCGTCTAGCTTCTTGATCGGCCTTGCCTCGATCCACTTGGTGAACTTGTCCACCACCACCAGTAGATGTGTCATTCCGCCTCGAGCGGTCTTGAAGGGTCCCACCATGTCGAATCCCCAGACCGCGAAGGTCCAGGCGATCAGGATGTTCCGGAGTGCTGACACCGGCTGGTGTCTGCGCTTGCTGAAGCGTTGGCATCCCTCACACCTGAGGATGAGTGATTATGCGTCTTCGAGGTCCGTGGGCCAGTAAAAACCATGGCGGAAAGCCTTGGCCATCAGGGATTGCGAGGCGGCGTGGTGCCTGCACTCGCCCTGGTGTATGTCGAGGAGGATCTCAATGCCCTTGTCCTGCTCAACGCAGTGTTGGAACACGCCGGTGGAGTTGCGCTTGACGAGCTCGTTGTTGATGATGCTGTAGGCGGACGCTCGTCGCTGCACTTGTCGGGCTTCGGTCTCGTCCACGGGAACGACCCCGTTTTCCAGGAACTCCGAGATGGGTAGGCCCCAGGATGGTGCCGTGACCCCGGCGAGGACGGCCATCACGACGGGTTCTAGGGTGACAGCCCCCGAGCCGGGTTTAGCGGCCCCAGGGCCGGGTTGGGGTGTGGTCGGGCTAGCTGGAGCAGTCCCCGGGCCGAGTTGAGGCGCAGCCGGGTTGGTCGGAGCACTCCCCAGGCCGGGTTGAGGCGCGGCCGGGTCAGTCGGAGCAGTCCCTAGGCCGGGTTGAGGTGCGACCGGGTCGGTCGGAGCAGTCCCCGGGCCGGGTTGAGGCGCGGCCGGGTCGGTCGGAGCAGTCCCTGGGCCGGGTTGAGGCGCGCCCGGGTCGTCCAGGACGTGGATGGACTCGGAGTCCGGAGACGGCTTAATGGACGGTTTGTGTAGATGCTCGAGGGAGACACCAGACGGAATGGACTGCCGGGACGAGGCGATCTTGGCGAGCGTGTCGGTCGGTTCATTCTCTACGTGCGGGACATGGAGGAACTCGCAACCCGTGAAGAATCCGGACAGCTTCTGGACGAGGAAGCGGTAGCTAGCCATGTTGGATTCGTGAGCGTCCCACTCGTTGGAGCTCTGCTACACCACTAGGTCGAGTCGCCGTAGCACAGGATGCGCCAGATGCCGAGTTCCTTGGCAAGATGGAGGCCGTGCACAAGGGCTTCATATTCGGCGACGTTGTTGGAGGCGGCGAAGTGGATCTGCAGCGCGTATCTGAGCCGGTCGCCCTTGGGGGAGGACGGCACGATGCCGGCCCCTAGGCCGAGTCGCATCTTAGAGCTGTCGAAGTGCATGCGCCAGTGCGTCGAGTCCGGCAGCGGCGGCAGGTACTGGGTCTCGGTCCAGATGACGAGGAAGTCAGCCAAAGCCTGGGACTTGATCGTGGTGCAGTGCTCGTAGAGGATGGTGTGGCCGGCTAGCTCGAGTGCCCACTTGCCGACCCGGCCAGAGGCGTCCCAGCACCCGATGATCTTGCTGAGAGGGGCCGTGCTGACCACGGTGATGACATGCTCTTGGAAGTACTGCTTGAGTTTCTTGGCGGTGAAGTACATGTCGTAACACATTTTCTGGTAGTGCGGGTAGTTCTGCTTCGAGGCGGAGAGCACCTCGCTCAGGTAGTAGACGGGACACTGGACGGCTTGGACCTTGTCCTTCTCTGGTCGCTCGACCAACACCACCGTGTTGATCGTCCGCGAGGTCGTGGCGATATAGAGCAACAGCGTCTCCTTCTCGGCCGGTGCGGCCAGGACTGGTGCGGTGGAGAGCATGCGCTTGAGATCCCGGAAAGCTTTGTCCGCCTGGTCGTTCCACTCGAACGGCGTCGTCTTCTTCATCAGCTGATATAGGGGCAGGGCCCTCTCGCCCAGCGCACTGAGAAACCGGCTGACCCAGGCCAAGCAGCCAGTGAACTTATGGACATCGCGGAGCCGAGCCGGCTTGCACATGCGCTCGATGGCATTGATCTTCTCCGGGTTTGCCTCAATGCCGCGCTCTGACACAAGGAAGCCGAGTAGCTTTCCGGCCGGGACGCCGAAAACGCATTTCTACGGGTTGAGCTTGACCTTGTACTCGCGCATGTTGGCGAAGGTTTCCTTCAAATCGTCTAGGAGCGTGAGGTGCTGCTTGGTCTTCACCACGATGTCGTCCACGTAGACGTGGATGTTGCTGCCGAGTTGCGGCAGCAAACATCTCTGCATGCAGCGTTGGAAAGTGGTGTCGACGTTCTTTAAGCCGAACGACATGTGATGTAGCAATACGCCCTGAAGGGCATGACGAAGGACGTCTTCAGGGCGTCGTCCGGGTCCAGCTTGATCTGATGATAGCCGGAGTAAGCATCTAGGAAGGACAGGAGCTCGCACCCGGCGGTGGAGTCGATTACTTGGTCGATCCGCGGGAGGGCGAACTGGTCTTTGGGGCAAGCCTTGTTCAGGCTGGTGTAGTCGATACACATGCGCCAGGTCTTGTCTTCTTCAGGATGAGGACTGGGTTGGCTAGCCACTCGGGGTGAGACACTTCCATGATGAAACCGGCCGCCAAGAGCTTGGCGACCTCTTCACCAATGGTCCTTCTCTTCTCTTCGGAGAAACGTTGCAGGGGTTGACGGACAGGCTTGGCGTCCTTGCGGACGTGGAGTTTGTGCTCGGCGTACTTCATTGGGATACCCGTCATGTCCTTGGGGGTCCATGCAAAGATATCCCGATTCTCACGGAGGAATTCGACGAGCTCGCCTTCCTATTTGTTGTCGAGGCGGGTGCCTACGACAACGTACTTGCTGCAGCTGGGGTCTTCCGGGTTCAGCTTGACCTTCTTGGTCTCCTTGGAGGGCTTGAACGCGGCCTCATCGGCTGGCTCCTCGGTCGGGATCTACGTGGCCGACGCCTCTTGGGCCAGGGCGACGGTTCGGTCGAGCTGACGCCATTCCTCGGCTGTGACCAGCGACTCGGCTAGCTTGGCGCCGTCTCGGGCGCAGTCCACGGACTTGCGGTAGTCGCTGATGACGGTGATGAGGCCATTCGGACCCGGCAGCTTCATCTTCAGGTAGGCATAGTGGGGGACCGCCATGAACTTGGCGAGCGCGGGTCGGCCCAACAGCGCGTGGTACGCGCTGGACAGGTCCACCACCTCGAACCAGATCGGTTCGCGTCGGAAGTGGCTGCTGTGGTCGAACAGGAAGTCGAGCCAGACCCGGCCAATCGGGGAGCAGGAGAGGCCGGTGACAATGCCGTGGAAGATCATCCGGGTCGGCTCCAGATCCTTGGCCTCGAGGCCGAGCTTGGTCATGGTGTCGCGGTAGAGGATGTTGATGTTGCTGCCGCCGTCGACGAGAACCTGGGAGAATTTCCATGTGTGCGAGGGTGCGACGATGGTGGGGTCGAGGACGAGGGCGTAGGCACCCGGGTTCGGCATGATGGCCGGGTGGTCCTCCCGGGTACAGGTGACCGGGCGCTCCGACCAATGCATGTACTCCGTTCTAGCCGGGATTATGGTGTTCACTTCCTACCGAAGGAGGTGCTCGCTGCGCTTCTCGTCGCTGAGGCTGGTGAAGACGACGTAGGTCGCGTTCTGGTCCGGGTAGGGGTCATCGCGCATCGTGTCGCAGGCGGGAGGCGGTGGCGGGGGCAGAGGCGCCTACCCTGCTCCCAGATCGATGCGCTTGGTGATGGCGCACTATCGCAACGTGTGCATGGACGGCCTCGCGCCGCTGTGGTGCTTGCAGGGAGCGACGAGCATCTCCTCGAAACTCATGGCGGACTGCAATGTCGTTTTGCCGGTGTTCCAGCGCTTGGCGGCCGGGTCAGTTGCGGGCGCCTGCTCGGCGGCCGCAACGAGCCAGTTGTCGTAGCACTGAGCCGGTTGATCGGCCTTGCGCTTGTTGTTCTGCTGGTTGTGCTGCTGCTGGCTTCCCTTGCCGGCCGGCTTTGGAGGCGGCACCGGCTTGTCGTTGCCGGCTTCATCTAGTGCTACCTAGATCTTCATGGCAGAGTCGGTGTTGGTGTACTTGTCTGTCGTCACCATGAGCGTGGCCATGGTGGCCGTCTCGGAGCGCAAGAGCTTGTGCTTGAGGAGGGTGCCGTCTCGGCACCCGTTGACGAAGTACTGGATTGCATAGACTTCATGGATGCCCTCACAGCTATTCCAGAGCTCGGTCCAGCGTGCGAGTTACTCACGGCCGGTTTCGGCCGGCTCCTGCACGCACATGGCGAGCTGACTGGGGCGGCCGGGTCGCTTGTAGGTGTCGATGAAGTTGCGCACAAAGGCCTGCTCGAAGTCGACCCACGCGTTGATGCTGCCGGCCGGTAGGCTTTTCAACCAGGTGCAGGCCACCCCTGGAGCATGAGAGGCGCGTAACATACGGCGAGGCGGTGGTTACTGCCGGCGATGCCGATGGCGGTGGTGTAGTCGGTGAGCCAGTTCTCTGGCTTCACGGTGTCGTTGTACTTAGGGGTGTCGCGGGGGAGTGTAAACCCTTTGGTGAAGGGCTCACCCCGGATGCGCGGCCCGAAGCACGCCGGTCCGACGGGCCGGTCTCCTCCAGCTCCTGGGAGAGAGCGAGTCGGTCGAGGCGGTGCATGGCGAGCGTCGGTGTCGTTGATGGCGCGTGGGCCCAGCCGGTCGGTGACCGCGTGGCGGGGGGTCGGGTCGCCTGCAGCCGGACGTCAGCCGGGTTGAAGCAGGGGGTCGAGGCGGCGCTGGGCCTCCGAGGCCGGCTAGTCCACCGAGCCGCCAGCGGTCGTCGGGGCAAGGTTGCGCCGGGTCCGGGTGCGGCCGGAGTGCGCCTCGCCGGGTGGAGAAGACATCGTATGCTAGTTGTTGCCGGGTCCGGCGACCCGAACGGAGCCGGATCCGGCCGGCCTGGTGAGCTGGTTGAGGCGGTCCTGCTGTGCGTTGGCCGTGACGAGGAGGTCGTTCACCCTCTTGAGGCAATCCTGCAGCTCCTCACCAGCGAGCTGATCCAGGCTGACTGCGGCCGCCTGGGCAGCATGCATGTTCTTCACGGGAGTCTCGTAGACGGGAGGGAGGACGCCGAAAGCGCGCCCGATCGCGCCGACTCGGGCTCGCACGTTGGCGACCCGGCTGGGCTCGGGAGCTGCAGGCGTGAAGCCATAGGCGGCGTCGCGCTCCAGCTGGGCGGAGTCGAGGCGACGCTGCGTGGCGGCGAGCGTACCGGTGAGGTCCAGCAGGCGCTGGCGATCCTCGTTGAAGCGAGTCCGGGCCTCGGCAATGTTGGAGGTGTCGACATTGGTGCCAATGGGAACGCGGAGGCTGTGCATCGTGGCGCGCAGCGGGTTGGGCGAGTCGGCCCTAACCGCCGTGGCCTTGGCTTCGGCGGCCTTCCTTGCCGTGGTCGACGAAGAGGAGGCGTCGATGTCGGTGACGAAGACCTCCACGCAGAGGTCCATCATTCCGGCGGGAGCGCCGTCGTTGATGGAGAGTGGGGAGTCGGAAAAGCTAAGTATCTCGCGGGGATACATGTCGTCCGTAGGTGCTGCTGCGTCTTGAGCTTGCGTTGGTTTTCCTCGAAGAGTAGAGGGTGATGCAGCAAAGTGTAGCATAAGTATTTCCCTCAGTTTTTGAGAACCAAGGTATCAATCCAGTAGGAGGCTTCTCAAAAGTCCCACGCACCTACACAAACAAACTGAGAACTCGCAACCAACGCAATAAAGGGGTTGTCAATCCCTTCACGGCCACTTGCAAAGTGAGATCTAATAGAGATAGTATGATAAGATAAATATATTTTTGGTATTTTATAATATAGATGCAAAAATTAAATATTCAAATTCTTGTTGATTGGGAGCAAATATGATTTGTGATATAAGAGGGGGCCATAGTTTTCACTAGTGTCTTCTCTCAAGATATCATAAGTATTACGGTGGGTGAACAAATTACTGTCGAGCAATTGATAGAAAAGCGCGTAGTTATGAGATTATCTAGGCAGGATCATGTATATAGGCATCACGTCCATAACAAGTAGACCGACTCCTGTCTGCATCTACTACTATTACTACACACATCAACCGTTATCCAGAATGCATCTAGAGTATTAAGTTCATAAGAACAGAGTAACGCATTAAGCAAGATGACATGATGTAGAGGGATAAACTCATGCAATATGATATAAACCCCATCTTGTTATCCTCGATGGCAACAATACAATACGTTCCTTGCAACTCTTTACATCCTTTGGTAAGGACACCGCAAGATTGAACCCAAAGCTAAGCACTTCTCCCATGGCAAGAAAGACCAATCTAGTAGGCCAAACTAAACTGATAATTGAAGAGACTTGCAAAGATAACTTAATCATACATAAAAGAATTCAGAGAAGATTCAAATATTATTCATAGATAAACTTGATCATAAACCCACAATTCATCGGATCTCGACAAACACACCGCAAAAAGAGATTACATCGAATAGATCTCCACAAGAGAGGGGGAGAACATTTTATTGAGATCCAAAAAGAGAGAAGAAGTCATCTAGCTAATAACCATGGACCCGTAGGTCTATGGTAAACTAATCACAACTCACCGGAGGGGCAAGGATATTGATGTAGAAGCCCTCCGTGGTTGATTCCCCCTCCGGCAGAGTGCCGGCAAGGGCTCCAAGATGAGATCTCACGGATACAGAAGGTTACGGTGGTGGAAATTGTGTTTGGTGGTGCCCCTGGATGTTTTCGGGGTACATAGGTATATATAGGAAGAAGAAGTACGTCGGTGGCCGCTCGAGGGGCCCACGAGACAGGGGGCGCACCCTATAGGGGGGGCGCCCTCCTATCTCGTGGAGGCCTCGGCTGCTTCTTGACTTGCACTCCAAGTCCTCTAGATCACGTTTGTTCCAAAATTCACACACCCGAAGGTTTCATTCCGTTTGGACTCCGTTTGATATTCCTTTTCTTCGAAATACTGAAATTGGCAAAAAAAATAGCAATATGGGCTGGGCCTCCGGTTAGTAGGTTAGTCCCAAAAATGATATAAATGTGTAAAATAAAGCCCATAAACATCCAAAAGGGGTAATATAATAGCATGGAACAATCAAAAATTATAGATACGTTGGAGATGTATCAAGCATCCCCAAGCTTAATTCCTGCTCGTCCTCAAGTAGGTAAATGATAAAAGAATTTTTTTGATGTGGAATGCTACCTAGCATAATTCATAATGTAATTTTCTTTATTGTGGCATGAATGTTCAGATCCAAATGAATACAAAATAAAAGTTCATACTGATAAAAGAAATAGTAATACTTCAAGCATACTAATCAAAGTAATCATGTCTTCTCAAAATAGCATGGCAAAAGAAAGTTCATCCCTACAAAATCATATAGTTAGGCTATGCTTCATTTTCGTCACACAAAGATGTTCCCAACTTCTATACCCCCGATGACAAGCCAAGCAATTGTTTCATACTTAAATAATCTCAAAAAAATTCAACCTTCACGCAATACGTGAGCGTGAGCCATGGATATAGCCCTATGGGTGGAATAGAATATGATGATGGGGATTGTGTGGAGAAGACAAAAAAGGAGAAAGTCTCATATTGATGAGGATAATCAACGAACTATGGAGATGCCTATCAATTGATGTCAATATGAGGAGTAGGGATCGACATGCAACGGATGCACTAGAGCTATGAATGCTCAACAAAAGAAAACTAGTGGGTGTGCATCCAACTTGCTTTCTCATGAAGACCTAGGGCATTTGAGGAAACCCATCGTAGGAATATACAAGCCAAGTTCTATAATGAAAATTTCCCACTAGTATGAAAAAGACAACTTATGAGACTCACTATATGAAAAACATGGTGCTACTTTGAAGCACAATATATGAGACTCACTACATGAAGAACAAGGTGCTACTTTGAAGCACAAGTGTGGAAAAAGAGAGAGTAACATTGCCCTTTTTATTTATTTTCTTTTTTTGGGCCTTTCTTTTTTTCTTTTTGGCCTTTCTCTTTTTATTTCTTTTTTGATTGGGAAATGCTCTAATAATGATGATCATCACACTTCTATTGATTACAACATAAGGATTTTAACTCGAAACTAGAACAAGATATGACTCTATATGAATGCCTCCGATGGTGTACCGGGATGGTGCAATGAATCAAGAGTGACATGTATGAAAAATAATGCATGGTGGCTTGTCCACAAATACGATGTCAACTTCATGATCATGCAATGGCAATATGACAAAAGTAAAGTATGTCATGATGATGATGAACGGAACGGTGGAAAGTTGCATGGCAATATATCTCGGAATGGCTATGGAAATGCCATAATAGGTAGGTATGGTGGCTGTTTTGAGGAATATATAGGGAGGTTTATGTGTGATAGAGCGTATCGTATCACGGGGTTTGGATGCACTGGCGAAGTTTGCACCAACTCTCAAGGTGAGAAAGGGCAATGCACGGTACTGAAGAGGCTAGCAAAGGCGGAAAGGTAAAAGTGCGTATAATCCATGGACTCAACATTAGTCAAAAGAACTCATATACTTATTGCAAAAATTTAGAAGTCATCAAAAATCAAGTACTACGCGCATGCTCCTAGGGGGTAGATTGGTAGGAAAAGACCATCGCTCGTCCCCGACCGCCACTCATAAGGATGCACAAGCCAGGTACACTTCATGCTTCAAATTTGTTACACAAATTTAACCATACGTGCATGCTACGGGAGTTGCTAACTTCAACACAAGCATTCTTTAAATTCATAATCACCCAACTAGCATGACTTTAATATTACTACCTCCATATCTCAAAACAATCATCAAGTATCAAGTTGATCATAGCATCCAATTCACTTCCTATGATAGTTTTTATTATACCCAACTTGGATGCCTACCATTCTAGGACCAATTTTATGACCATAGCAAATACCATGTTGTTCTAAAAGACTCTCAAAATAATATAAGTGAAGCATGAGAGACTAGCAATTTCTTCAAAATTAAGACACCACCGTGCTCTAAAAGATACTCCCTCCGTTCGGAATTACTTGTCGCAGAAATGGATGTATCTAGACGTATTTTAGTTCTAGATACATCCATTTCTGAGACAAGTAATTCCGAACGGAGGGAGTATAAGTGAAGCACTAGAGCAAAAACTATCAAGCTCAAAAGATATAAGTGAAGCACATAGAGTATTCTCGCAAATTTTAATCAAATAGTCTTCTCCCAAAAGGTGTGTACAGCAAGGATGATTGTGGTAAACAAAAAAGCAAACACTAATATAATACACGACGCTCCAAGCAAAACACTTATCATGTGGTGAATAAAAATATAGCCTCAAGTAAAGTTACCAATGAACGAAGACGAAGAGGGATGCCTTCCGGGCATCCCCAAGCTTAGGCTTTGGCTATTCTTGAATATCTTGGGGTGCCTTGGGAATCCCAAGCTTAGGCTCTTGCCACCCTTTATTCCATAGTCCATAAAAGCTTTACCCAAAACTTGAAAACTTCACAACACAAAACTCAACAAGAAATCTTATAAGCTCCGTTAGTGAAAGAAAACAAAACTACCACATAAGGTACTGCAATGAACTCATTCTTTATTTAATTTGGTGTTAAAACTACTGTATTCCAACTTCTCTATGGATTATAAACTATTTTACTAGCCATATATTCATCAAAATAAGCAAACAACACACGAAAAACAGAATCTGTGAAAAACAGAAAAGTCTGTAGTAATCTGTAACTAACGCAAACTTCTGGACTCAAAAAATTCAGAAAAAATAGGAAGACCTATGCAATTTTTTTGTTGATCAGCAGCAATTGGAATCACTATTTTATTGCATTCTGGTGATTTTTAACAATTGTTTTCGTGAGCCGAAAGTTTCTGGAAATTACAGCAAGATCAAATAACTATCATCCATGAAGATCCTATAGGTTCTACTTGGCACAAACACTAATTAAAACATAAAACCACATCTAAACAGAAGGTAGATGGATTATTTATTCCTAAACAGAAACAAAAACAAAAAACATAAAGAAAATTGGGTTGCCTCCCAACTAGCGCTATCGTTTAACGCCCCTAGCTAGGCATAAAAGCGAAGATAGATCTAAGTGGTGCCGTCTTTGGCAATAAACTCATAAGTAGAGAGATTGTGATCTCTAGGGATCTCTCCCTTTTTTTTAATGGCTAAACCTTTAGGCAAAAATTCAAGAAATTCATTGGTAGCAAAAGGTTCCTTAACGATAGGGAGACAATTTGGAAGAACACTTATGGATTTGAGATCCGTGTCTCCCTTAGTAGAAGATTCACCCTTACTTTTAGGAACAGAAATAAACTTGGCAGTTTTAGTAGGGGGTTTTGGAGTGTTTTTCATGGGGGAAAACGTGAAACCTAAGTTTGTAATGATATCCTCAAGTTTACCGATTCTAGCAGAGTCTAGATCTATCTTTTCATTAACTATATGTTCTTTTTCTTTAAGATTTTTCAAAGTAACTCCAACCCTAGATCCAAATTGGGTAATGTGATTGTGGATCTTTTTATCTTGATTTTCAATTAACACAAAGGTAGCAACTTTATTTTCAATAATTTCAAGTCTTTGCATTACATGCTCCAAAGTTAACATAGTCCCATTAACCAAAAGAGGGGGAGAGCCAAATAAATCTATCATAGCATTATAAGAATCAAAAGTATGGCTACCCAAGAAATTCCCTCCGGTAATGGTATCGAGGATATATCTATACCAAGGATTAGCACCTACATAAAAATTGCGGAGAAGAACTGAGGTAGATTGCTTCCTGGTAGATCTATTTTGAGCATTGCAGATTCTATACCAAGCGTCTTTTAGATTTTCTCCCTCCCTTTGTTTAAAATTTAGAACATCATTCTCGGGAGATAACGGAGAAGATGTAAGACTAGCCATAACGACAAGCACTACTAGAAAAGCCGCTACTAATGGCGCACCTAATTTGGCCATTAATGGCGCATCACTGGTGCGCCATTACTAGCACGCCATTAGTAACTTTTACTAATGGCGCGCACTGGGCGCCATTAGTATATCTGGTATACTAATGGCGCACCACCTGTGCGCCATTAGTATAGGCTACGGTGCGCCATTAGTATGCCTCCCGGGGCCATGTATACCAGGAGCTTTGGCATACTAATGGCGCACGCACCACGAGATGCGCCATTAGTAACCATGGCATACTAATGGCGCCTTGACCAGTGATGCGCCATTAGTATGCTTTGTCATACTAATGGCGCCTTTATCATGTGATGCGCCATTAGTATGAATATTAGGTTTTTTTTTTATTTTTTATTTTCAGTTTTTTGCACAGGTTACAAAATGTATAATTTGACAAAATATAGACAGCACACATCAACAACAGATTCATCGAATACAATAGAAGATTAGTCTTTGAATACAATTCATCATATTAGTCTCCGAATACAATTCATCATATTAGTCTCCGAATTGAAAAGACCGAACAAAGATAGAACATTATATTACAAGTCTCGAGACCGCGAGTAGCGAGTTTGTCTTCACATTACAAGTCGATATCGATCATCTAAACTACCATCACATAGAAGAGAGCTGCGGTCATCACGATGAGCATCATCACGATGAAACTCGTCTTCATCCGGTTCCTCCAACACTCCCTCCCCTCTCCCGCTAGATAGCGGGCGTATCTAGATTCTGCCTCGGCCCTAGTGGTGTACCCTTTGTAACTGTTACCGCTGAATTGGTGAACCTGTCTCCGACACTCCTCCCAGTCATCGTAGACTCCGGGAACCTTACCCTTGTCCACGACATACGTCGGCATCTCTATGCACTAGCCAAAGCGAAGCGTTAGTACCAATTCACAGACAATACATAAGCAATATATAAGTATGCAACAAACGATCGGAAGAGAAAAGCAAGACATTAATAGCATCGATTACATCTAAGTTGAACGACTCTCAAACCAAAGAGACATACTACAAGTTCATTAAAGTTTAATTACAACATGAGCCAATCGATGTTTCAGAACTAGACAACTCGACTCAAGGGACGGAGCATGGATGAAGCCGCCGCTCTATCGTGGGAGTCATGAAAGAACGGGCGTTGTCACCTGCATTTGTAGCATTGTGTCGATGTCACCGTTGGACGGTTGATTTCGAGGTAGAACTGCCCCGAGGTACGAAGGACATCTTGATGGATGATTTCCGCAAACTCCATTTGGATGCGAAAGAATTCTTGTCGATGTCCGCATCCTGGATTGCCGACACGCCGCGGCCCAATCTTTGAGTTTACTCGGTAGCAGAAGTTGATGATGGTCCCGTACGATCGCCCGCATGTGATGGATGGCATAGTAGGCACCCTTCTGACCGCCAGACGGCTGCTTGACGCAGCAGAACGTCGTATTGTGGGAGAACACGTGCTTGTCGTACTTACGAATAGGCCTGGTGAAGGTACCTCCAGATTGGGCGTAGCCGGGAAGAACATCATCAAGAACCTTCTTGACATTTGTGTAGTCTACCTTCGACTGACGGTCGGGGTCGAAATACGTGGCCATGGAATATTTGGGGCTTATGAGGATGAGCGTGCAATGTGTGTCACTGCAGAAAACACGGAATGTTAAAAGAAAAACGATCGAAATCTAAGAATTCATATGTTACGGGCGGTTGAGGGAGGACTTACTCGGGAAAGTAAGGCACGAGGAAGTTATCCTTATCTTGGTTTGCGTAATGACGCCTTCGAGGTAAGAACTCGCGACTTGCGGTCCCAGCGCTGCCCAAGATCTTGGCACGCATGTAGAAGGGGTCGACTATCACGATGTCCAGGGTCTTGTCGCGAATGATCCGCATCTCCATACTCAGCGAAAATAGCCGAACGAAGGTGTAGTGCAGCGGATGAAGGCTCAACATAGCGTGGATGTCATCAAACCGCAGGACAATCGTACGCCCGATGGAGTTATCCACAAAGCCCTTGCCCTCGGCACCTTAGCCCACGAAAACCGGTATGCCACATCCTTCTCTACGAGACGCCGCTTCTCCAAAGAAAGAACACCATCATGCAGACTCCGCATAGCACCGGTTGCAGCATTGAGCATATTTGTCGGTAGCATCGCCCTACCCGCCACATGCACCCTCCTGGAGATATCCTCGGTGAAGGTGGCCCGTCCTAAGCATCGGATCGTACTCGGTGCGGCTGGCCCGCACCCTTGTTAGTCTTTCTTTTGCGTGCCTTCTTCTTCTCCTGTAATGGGACCGAGTTCTGCTCCTTGACCGCCTTCTTGAGTGTGTTGGGGCTGATAATATTTCGCACCTCGCCTATCCGAGGCTTGGTGAATTCGGCAGCCGGAGGCGCGTCTCACGAGAGCTGAACGGTGACGGCGCTGTTGCAACTTGGCTTCTCCATGTACCAGCTAGATCGCGCCGCGTCTTTTGTTGGGTTGGGTTCTTGAGAAGGAGGCCCCATGAAGTCGCCACCATACCCATGATCGCCAAAGTACTGATCGACGCGTTGGCAAATGTATCGTCGTCGTCGTTGCTCGATCCTGTGCCATATGCATGTTTGGATCCGATGGCATAGGGATGTCCGCACCGTTCTATGCGGCGGTCTTGCCATGGGGCCGACTTGGCGGCACGGCACGACCGGGCGGTGTTGTCTTTGGGGTGGTGTCCCCGCCCCCAAACGAATCTGGCTCTTCGCCAAAGCGAGGGCCAGCTCGAGGCGGTACCGAGGGTCATCACGTCATCATCGTCGGCCCCGACGGGTCGAATCGGAGGTAACACCTCGTCGCAGCCTGGCGCAGCACTCGAACCAGTTCAACCCTAAACAAGTTGGGTGGCATCTGGGTACCGTGGAACAAGGGGTTGCCCGGTTGAACGATTTTGCCCTTGGCGACATCGACCAACTCATTGTTCACGGCGCGTGAGAGTGCACGGAACGTCGGCGGCGCTCGCGGAAAACATGTAGGGCGTCGGGGATGCCCAGTCGAAAGGCAAGGAGATGAAGTCCTCGACCGAGAGAGGCTTAATTAGTTACCGTGATGATGGCATCGAGCTCGGCTAATGTCGAGGCACCGCCAACGGCGTCTGCAGATTGACGGAGGGGCCGCTTGCTGCAGAGGTGCCGGCCGCGTACACCCGGTGCATTAAGCTCCCGTGCGGCGTCGGAGACACCAATGCCGCCTCCGCCGGAGACACCAATGGCCCCGCCATCGCATTCTCGCGAGTTGCTGGCCGTGAAGCTAGGAATCGGGCGGCCCATGTTGGCCGCCCGCAATCCACGCACTCAACCCCTGGATCAAGGTAGGCACAATGGCGGTGATAAATCGCTCACGAGTTGTTGTTGCACTTGCTCTTGGACAATCTCCGGAATCCGCGCCACTGTGCCTTGAGTTCTTGAACCTCGCTACCGCTTTCCGAGCTGGTCTTTTTCTCCTTCCGCACACCAGCGGTATAGTATGACCCCCATCTTGTGGACAAGCCTTTGTCGGCCACACGACCAGCTGACGTCGGCTTACTGAGCTTATGCTTGTTCTTCATTACATTCAACGCCCTATTTAGAGTGGTGTCCCAAGGGTTGCTCTTAGTCGACCCAGCTCGCTTTCAAATCGCTGCGGAAGGAATGTGAACCATTTATATATTTGGCTTCATTAATTAGAATGCAACCATATGGAGCTAATTACCCCGGGTGTGTTATTCCTTACGAGAACATCCTCAAGCGACCTGGTCTTCGGATCCGTGGTAAGCTCCTTTGTTTTCGGTCCTTCTTGTACCGGGCCCTGACAAAGTTCCTGGTCTGCTTGTCACCGTATGTATCGAAGAGGGGCGGTAGGCCTTGCTCAGCACGCTCGCGTCCTCCTTGTCCCAAATAGGCTCCGCCACTCTATAACCCCAGAGACCGAGTGTGTGTTCCCCTAAGTTCAGCTCCCGCATTTCTTTCCCCCACTGACTTGATTGGGAGTTTTCGGTGCTCGAGCAATTGATCTTGAAGTCGTTGTAGTCATCTTCGGTGATCGAAGGATTTTTCTCCTTGATCTTCTCATAACTCTCACCTTTCTCGATCATTCTCTTCACATTGCTTTTCCAAGTAGATGTGGCCTTGCTCATCTTCGTGAGGGCAGCATTGTTCACTTTATTCCCTTTGAGGCTTGTGTTTTCAAAAGCAGCGGGAACTTGTATCGCTCGTGCAGCTTCGTGAAGAGGAGGTTGCGCAAATTCCCTCGGTCAGATGCCTCGGGTTCTCGGTGTTGATCGAGGCGGTGCTCGGAGAATGCACCCGAGCTGAAGCGAGTACCCCTTGACTATTCGTTCGGGCGCCGTTGGATTCCCGTCGGAGTCCACTTCAATAACTTCCTCCTTGAGGGTGCGCAGCACGGTCGGGCGCCGGTCCTTCCGTTGCCTCTTCTGTTGGCTGCCATCTGTGTGTGCGCCGCCATCATCGATGGTGGCATCCTCGGCGGCACCATCGGTGGTGGCATCGATTGGGGTCATCCTCGGCGGTACCATCGGTGGTCTCAGGATCGGTGGGAAGGCGGCGTCCTCATACAAGTGAGGTTGTTCCTCCATCTCTGGGACAGCTCCCTGAATGCCTTGCCGCCCTTGAACCCCGGCCTCATCATTGTGGGCCATGTTTCTCTCTAAATAGAAACAAAGTTTGGTCAAAAGTTGGTTATTGTCAAGGAACAAGATCATGGTCTCATCATTTAGGGTTTGTCGACACCGAGGCATCCTAAAATCTAAGCTTTTATCATTGAGGGTTTTTCGGCCGAGGCACCCTAAAAGCCTAACCTTTCATCATTTCGGTTTTTATCGACACCGAGGCACCCTAAAAGCCATGCATTAGTCACAAGTACGCGGGCACTTGACCCTACTTAATTAACTACTAAGATACCCCGGCCCATGCATTAGTCACAAGTACCCCATATGTCCTATTTTTAGCAAAGTCATGCTAAAATTCACGGAAAATTTCAGCATGACCTTTGCTGAAAATAGGACATATGGAGTACCCGAATTTGCCGGAACGGAAGTTAATCGACATTCCGGCAAACTCAAGGGCCTCTCGGGGTACCTGCAATATCATCACGACACGATGGTCGGAGACAAAACCCAGCAAACTAGCACCACAATGTGCCTCTACTTTCATATGGATGAAAAGGCCACAATGTGCCTCTACTAGCACCACAATCTTAGTTAACCACAGGGACATCGGAAAGTTAACATCCGCTGATTATTATGAGGACTTCACCGCCACTGTTTACTCAAACTTAAGTTAGTAATTAAAAATATAAAATAGGATAACCCAAAGGATGTGGACTGTTGGTTGATGTCACAAAACAGTTGCTAATCTCAACATGTTCTATAGTTGTTAAAATTATCTTCTTGTATTTAGAACAAACTAACACCACGTAGTCTACCAATTCAGGTAGAAGCCATCATTCATTACAAATTTGAATATATGATATTCTAGAAAATAATCTGTCTACAAAATGAGATACATTCCGTTTGAACTACCAAAAGCTGTAACCAACGTTATTACCTAATTATGAAAAAGTGCAGTACATATAAATTATTTCATCACCGAGAGGAGATAACCAAAAGTTTCCAAGCAATATGATTAAGAAAATGGGATTTAGGCATCCAAATGCCACAAAAGACCAAATCACATTTTAAACCAAGTTACACAAAGAAAATGCACCTAAGCACCAAGAGGAACTGTTACAACTCCATAAGGTATATCCAAGTCACTGCTACTCATATTCAAAAAACCTAACTCCAATATAACCGGAAAGATTGTAAAACATTATATCTCCTGCTTGACACGAACTGAAAAAGCGTAACAAAATACCATCTTCTTTTGTTGATGCGTTGTTGTTTTAGAGTAGAGTTAAGAAAACCGGAGACCATATATGTAGTTTCTAACATATGCAAGATTACATAAAAATTGGAGAGCCATGTCATTTCTCTGGACCTAAATATAGCTAGCTCTTTGGTGTTGAACAATAAACAGCCACACGGACACTAAGAGAAGTAACTGAAATGACTCTCTTTGTATTGTAGTAGAAGAAGAAACAAGAGAGAGATGCAAGATAGTAGTATATATAGGTGAGTCAACCTATTATTCTAGGCAGCTGCCTTGCTAGTGATTCGGTGTCGCAATCGATCCCTCCCACTCGACCTGCGATCTTCTACAAGGAAAAAGTAGCAGCTCAGTCAACCACCATATAATTATACAAGGAAAAAATGCTACTTGGCACAAGTGTAAACGAGAAGCTTGAGGTAGCAGCAGATTGAAGTGATAAAGTGCAAAGGAGAAGCTTGAGCTAGTAAACAATTTCAGAATGTTATAAAGTGGGGAAAGTAAAATAAAATTCATGACTAGTCATGGCACTAGAAAAGAGACCAAGAAAGCATTAATCACTAATTAATTCCCCTGAATGGTGGCTCGTTTCTGAACGGGTTGATTAAACTCCTACAATTTAATTAATTAGTGTACCATACACTAATTAAGTAGTACGTATGATACAGTAATTAAGCATCAGAAGTAGATGCTTAAGGTGAAGATGTCAAACCACCAAGGATCCTGCTCTACGGATCCAGCACTTTTTAACCATTAAGCAACTGCTAGCTTACAGAGTTGTGTACAGGCAGTAATCAGCTTGGTAAAATAAAAAAAACCAAAACAAAATTTGACAACTTGGCTTGGCTTGGTGTTGAAAGCCAAAGCTGTTTGTAGATCCTCAAATATAGTAAGTAATTAAATGAGCTTATAATTCCTTAAAATAAATAAATAAGAGCGCACACAATAAATAAGAGCCCCATGCATGTTTCGATTTCTAAAAAAAAACATTTTGTTTTTGGTCAGATCAGATGGTCTGCTGGGGCCAGATTGTACCAAACTGTGCCCAACCACAAAGACAAAGCCACCACATCTCTCTCTGACCAAGTGCATCCTCCTCTACTAGGCTGCAAAGGCACACAGTATGATGATTCTTCATCAAATGCCCCTCTTCTTTTTCCTTACAAAGGTGAGTGAAACATTTGTATCATCAACAACATCTGATTGTGTTCTCATTTGGGGGAACCTGAACACAATTTCAGGGGAATCCAGATGAGGCACCACGCAGTTCTAGCCCAAACTACCTAATCTCCTGCGAACGGGATTTGTGTTAGTCTGCACTTAGGTACCACTCGACTTCTTTCGTTGCTCATGTGCACAACTGACAGTGATGTGCTTTTTTCTCAGTTAATTAGGTGCAAATGCAGTCAGATATACACCATTGTCAAACTTACGCTGTACTAACAAATCTACCCATCTTCACTAGATTCTTGCCCAGTTAACTGGTTACAAATATAGTTTGCGACTATGAAAATCTCCAATCAAAGAGGTCGAGAGCACGTGCCATCTTTAAACCTCATGACTCTTTTGACTTTTTTTGTCAGTTATATATTTTTGAATTCAGAGTTCTGACTTGGCATCTTGCAGTCTGCCACACAGAAGCACCACTTGATTATTAATTTATCCCTCAATTCCAAGCACTATGAAATAAACATCTTCCTTTTAAGGATCTATGAGAACATGGAAGAAAAAATAATTAAAAACTCTTGTGGTAATCTATCCTAAAATTAAAATCCTATTTGGTCAGATATTTTTTTCCGTGGAAACAAAATAACGTATGAGAAGAGAGTTAGACCTAGCTTCCTGTTTTCCAAAAGAATCATGTCATTTTCAAAGGCAGGGGTTAGTGCTTTACATCAAGGTGGGCACACCACGGAAAATCAACTACTTTTTGGTGCTTAAGTTAAGATTAGCGGCATGTTCCCATTATTCTCCTTACTTTCTGCCTTACCTGACAGCAAATAAATTACGGATGCTTACATTACATTTTTAATGCTGCTTATGTTATGATTTGGGAGAACCTAAGCACAATTTCAGGGGAGTTCAGACAAGCCACCATGCAGTTTTTACCCAAAATACCCACCTCCAGCTAACAAATGTTTGTGTTGGTTTACACTTCTAGCTTTAGTGCCCTATGACTTTTATCTTAACTTATGTGCAGAATAGACAATGATGTGTTTTCTTGATTAGGTGCAAATGCGATCCACAGATACATCATTGTCAAACTTATGTCAGTACTAACAGATCTACCGAACAATTGCATCACTGAGTCCTGATTAATCATCGGTAAATAATACAGACCAAGAAAATTGCCCCGCCCCCCTCCCCCTCGGCACTTGGTCAAAATTAATGTGTTAAAACGCTATCATACAGACCAAGAAAATTCCGGAATGTTGAATGGTAAGAGATTGTGAGGATTCAGATTTGCGATAAGTAGCGATGTCTGAAGTTTTGATCATTGGGAGAAAACTACGGGATCTAGCGGAAGAGGAGGGGATTGTGCATACCTGTGAATCCGGCAAAAGCAGCTACTCGCGACTCCGTCGTGAGTCCCGTATCGGAATCCGCTGCTCCGGATTACTGCTACTAGTGGTGTGGTGTGGACGGGGCGGCGCTGCTCCGGCGAGAGTGGGGTGGGGTCGCAGGGGAGGACGGGGAGGATGGGGAGAGGGAGGCGTCGGTGGTGTGGTGTGGACGGGGCGACGCTGCTCCGCCGAGAGTGGGGTGGGGTCGGAGGGGAGGAAGGGGAGGATGGGGAGAGGGAGGCGACGGTGGACGGGGCGGCGCTGGTGTCGGGGCGGCGTCGAGGGCGGCGGGCGTGCGCGTCCGGAGAGGAGAGGGGAAGGGATCATGGGCGAGGGCGAGGAGAGAGAGGGATCAATATGAAGGGGATCATGGGCGGCACAATACTAATGGCGCACCACCCTCGGTGCGCCATAAATGCGTACATGCTAATGGCGCACCTCACCCAAAGCGCCATTAGTATTATTTTTTACTTCTGCCCGAGCCAACAGGTTATCTACCACCAGACCTGATACACATCAAGTCTTCTCTACTAGTTCGACAGCAGCTAGTTCTCACACCAGGAGGTCCTGGGTTCGATTCCCAGGCTCCACAATTTTTTTTATGCATTAAAAATGTTGTTTGATACTTACTTGTGTTTAAATATGTTCAAACTTGTTTAAATCATAACATTAATATTTTTTTATAAGACAGTAATATTTTTTAAAAAATATCATCAAACAGTAATGCCGGTGGAGCGGGGGAGGGTGCGGGGTGCGGGGGTGGCGGTTGAGTAGGGAGGGTGCGGGGTCGGGCGGCGGTTGAGTAGGGGAGGTGCGGGGGTCGGCGGCGGTTGAGTAGGGGAGGTGCGTGGGGTCGGCGGCGGTTGAGTAGGGAGGGTGCGGGGTCAAGGGCGGTTGAGTAGGGAAGGGTGCGGGGGTCGGCGGCCAGTTGAGTAGGAGAGGGTGCGGGGTGTGGCGGGGGTTGAGTCGGGGAATCGAGGGTGCGGGCGGCCGGCGGCGGCGGCCGGTGGACCGGATGTGGCGAGGTGGGATAGCGATCGAGATGGAGGGGATCGAGATGGAGGGGATCGAGTGTCCATGAAATTAAAAATATTCATGATAGTTCAAAAGTGCCCATGAAATACAATCGAGAAATGAAGTCTCGATTTAAATACAATCGATCTTAGCTAGCTATCTCTTCACAATCTTCTTGCCCTTCTTTTTCGCAAATGGAGTTCTTCGATGGAACGGACGTCCTTTAGGTAGGGTGGTCCTGCTTCTTCTTGTGGTGTATGCTGCTACTTCATCATCGTCGTCATGTTCGATCCTCGGTCGCCCGTGCTTGTCGAAGTCTTGCTCATTGGCTACTCCATCCATTCCGATGATCTTCCTTTTGCCTCTCCTCACGACAACACGACTGGGCTTTGGCGGGTCGGTAATGAAGAAGCATTGGTCCACTTGGGAAGCCAGTACCCATGGCTCATTTTTCGCGGTGACGCTTTACCATGATCTTGGATTTGGCTTCGGGTATAACCATGGTGGTGAAATACCGGTCTTCTTTTATGACGTTCTTGGCCCATCTGACACGGAACATCGGGACCTTCTCTCCAGCGCAGCTCAGCTTCCAGATCTCCTTGATCCTTCCGTAGTATTTGTCCTTGTCGTTACCGGTGTAGGATTCCATCGTTACCCCGGAGTTCTGATAACCATCGCTCTTCATGTCCTTGGCCTCGGTGTAGAATGTGTAGCCGTTGATATCGTACGCCTCATAGGTCATCAGGTTGTGCTCGGCGCCCTGTGACAAGGCGAATATGAGTTGTTCTTCCGCGGAAGAATCCTCATGTAAAGGGTACGACTTAAGCTTCTGCTTGAACCAACGCGTGAAACATGAGTTGTGCTCTTTGAGTATATCTCCGTCCGTCCTCTGTTGGCCTCGCTCATTGTAATGCGTCTTTCTTAATAAAGGTTACGTGCTGTACCACCCAAGGATCGACCACGTCTATGTGTTGTAGCGCCGACTAGGTTTGCTCTTTCAAAGTCGACGAGTCGACCCTCGAAATCGACATGCATTTCGCGGCGACCCTCACGGTAACCCCATCCAGCGAGCCTGCCGAGGTGCTGTTGACCGCGGACCAACGGGTTCTCGATGCCTAGATAATTCGTGCGATGGGAGATGCACTATTCGTCGAAAGCCCCTGGCTATGCTTCCTTCTGGGCGTGACATGTTGCGTAACGTATCCTTTGATGACACCATTCATCCTTTCGAGCGGCATCATGCCGTGCGAGAACGTCGGCCCGAGTTGGATGATATCCTCCACGATATGGACCAGCAGATGCACCATAACGTCAAAGAATGCGGGCGGGAAGTACATCTCAAGCTCGCATAGTATCACCACGATCTCTTCCTGTAGCCTTCGGAGTTGCCTCACGCCAATCGACTTCCGAGAGATGACGTCGAAGAAGTTGCATAGGCCAAATAGCGTTTCACGGACGTGCGTGTCCATGATATCACGGATTGCAACTGGAAGTATCTGCGTCATCGACGCGTGACGATCGTGAGACTTCATCCGCTGAACTTCGCTTTGGGTCTAGGTATCTGCTTATCTTCCCAGCGTAACCGTAAGGAAGTTTTACTCCTAGGAGGCAGGTGAAAAACTGCTCGATCTCCTCGACTTAGAGTGAAGCACGGGAGGGTAATCATTTCCGGTCTTCTTGGCCTTTTGCCTTTGCGGCGACTTTACGTGGTCCTGCTTCGCCTCATCATCATCATCATCATCATCATTAGCGTGAAGCTCCTGCACGATGCCCATTGATTTCAAGTCTGCCCTTGCTTTCGCCCATCTTTGGTCCTCTACGGCATGTTGAGCAGGGTATCAAGCGGACTCTCGCTACGTTCTTCGTGATATGCATGACATCAAGGCTGTGAGGCACACGGTGGATCTTCCAAAGACGGCAAGTCCCGTAAAACAGACCTCGTTTTCCATACCTTCAGCGGCTGACTCTGGCGCCTTCGCTTCTTTCCGGCTCTGGCGCCTTTTGCTTCTTTCGGCGGTGGGCAGTCTTTCCAATTTTTCAACAGCTTGTCTATTTCCTCGCCGCTCCTCGTGCACGGGCGTTTTGGGTTCGGTTTCACCATCGAACAGATCCTTGCGTTTCCTCCACGGGTCATCGTCGCGAAGCCACCTTCGATGTCCCATGAACACGGTTTTTGAAGACCGGGATCTCTATCTAGCCGGCGATACGTTGTGTCATCTATGCACCTGACGCATCCAGAAAATCCGTGGACCACCTGCCCAGCGACATATCCGTAACCGAGATAGTCGTGCACCGTCGTGAGCGGTGCGGCTCTCATAGGGAAATATTGTTTCTCTGCGACGTCCCACGTATTGGCTGGCGTTTTCCACAACGTGTCTAGCTCCTCTTTCAGCAGCCCCAGATACAGATTGATGTCGTTTCTTGGTTGTTTCGGCCCTTCAATTAGCATACTCATGTGAATGTACTTCCTCTTCATGCACAACCAGGGGGAAGGTTGTACATCCACACAAACACAGGCCAGGTGCTATGTGTGCTTCTCTGGCTGCCAAACGGATTGACTCCATCGGTGCTCGCGCCCAGCACGATGTTCCTTGGATCGTTCCCAAATTCTGAGTCTTCGAAGTTCAACGCTTGCCACTGGCTCGCATCCTTAGGGTGACTCAACATCTTGTCTTTTTTATCTATCTCCGGATCATTTGCGTCATCTTCTCGCTTCTTCTCCTCCCTATCCGGCGTGCCAACGCAGGAGCTTTGCTACCTTAGGGTCCGCGAAATACCGCTGCAGACGAGGAGTGATCGGAAAGTACCACACCACTTTTCGAGGAGCTTTCTTCCTCTTCTTGTATCGAGTGGCGCCGCACACGGACATATGGTAGACTCAGCGTGCTCGTCCCGATAAATGATGCAATTGTTCATGCACACATGGTATTTCATGTGCGGTAAATCGAGAGGACACACGATTTTCTTCGCCTCCTCCAAACTGGTCGGGCACTTGTTCCCCTTGGGAAGACGTTCGGGCCAGAATGACATGTTCTCGTCGAAGCATGCGTCGGTCATTTTGTGTTTTACCTTCATCTCCAGAGCCATGAGCGTTACTTTCAGGGGGGTATCCTCGGGCCTGCATCCTTCATACAATGGAGTAACCGCGTCTAACTCAAGTTGATCCATCTTGGCTTTCTCTCGGGCTGCAGCTCTGGCGTTATCCGTCTGCTTGAGAAGCAGCTCTTGAATATGAGGGTCCTGCACCTAGCCCATCGATGGTCCAGCGTCGTCTGCTCTGCCGGCATCATCATCTTCATGATCATGCCCGTCGCCTGCTCCGGCATCTTCCTCATCATCATGTCCTGCATCTTCTACATGATGACCGTATGCAAGATCATCGTCGTGATCATCTCCTGGGGATTCTTCGTCTTCTCGCCCGCCCAAGCCGCGGTGGTTGTCTTGCTGCCCTTCCTCATTTCTTGCCCGGCCCCCATGGACGACTTCGTATTCATCTTCATCACCTTGCCACCGATAGTCATCCATGAAACCACGCAGAGCAGGTGGTCCCGCACCTGCCGAATCCGACTCCATAATAAGGCTCTTCAGCTTGCATCTTCGACACGGACATCTTATCTCCGTCTCGTTCTTTTGAAGCATCTCGGCCTTCAAGCGGACCTCAAAAACCTATTCACGATGCCTTCGGTCATCGTGCGGACCATGGTCGCCTGCGGGTAGAGCAAAAGCGATATTTTAGAACCAAACAAAAATTTGGCATGACTTTCCCTAAAATAGGACCAAAAGAATGCTTAATGCCAAAATTCTCTTGAAACGGAAATGAATCAACATTCCGGCAAAATATTGGCAACTATCGCATTTCAAATACCGGTACACCTCCAAACACAAACACATATGCAACACCACAAACATATGCAACACCACGAACATCTAGCTAGGCCATAAAAAGTGCATGTGCACATTGTTGTAGGGAGAAAAACATAAATATAGCTTCCCCCCTTACTTACCTATTAAAACAAGGTAATTTAACCACTTAATTTGAATGAATCTATGGTGGAAATGAGGTGAAAAAGAGGAGGCACCGAGACAAGGAGGAGGTGGAGAGAATGAAGTGGGGAGAAAGTGAGTGTGGGTAGGAGAGGCTGTCCAAAATATCTAGTTGCTTCCCACTTACTAATGGCGCACTAGCAACAAATGCGCCATTAGTAATCCAGGTTACTAATTGCGCACCTTCTGGCGGTGTGCCATTAGTAGTTTTGCAAAAAAAATACTAATGGCGCACCCTTGGCGCGGTGCGCCATTAGTAGTTACAACTACTAATGGCGCACTTCATCTGGATGCGCCATTAGTATGTTTGGACAGGCGCACTAGTTCAAAAAATAATTTTCTATACTAATGGCACACCTTTGCACAGTGCGCCATTAGTAGTTACAACTACTAATGGCGCACTTAAGAAGGATGCGCCATTAGTATGTTTGGACAGCGCACTAGTTCAAAAAAATTGATACTAATGGCGCACCCTTTGCATGGTGCGCCATTAGTAGTTTCAACTCTAATGGCGCATCGAAGGTGGTGCGCCATTAGTATATACTAATGGCGCACCAACTTTCTGGTGCGCCATTAGTGTGAATCCCATCTATAGCCCTTTTTCTAGTAGTGAAGCAAGCGAACTAACACACGAGCAAACAGAAAAATGGCAAGCGAAAAGAGAGGAGGAGATTGGCAAAGAGAGGGCGAATAAAAAGGCAATGGTGAAGTGGGGGAGAGGAAAACGAGAGGCAAATGGCATAGCACATGAGCAAACAGAAAAACGGTAAGCGAAAAGAGAGGAGGAGATTGGGAAAGAGAGGGCGAATAAAACGGCAAGGGGGAAGTGGGGGAGAGGAAAACGAGAGGCAAATGGCAAATAATGTAAATGCGAGGGAGATGGGTTTGTGATGGATACTTGGTAAGTCTTGACTTGAGCGAAGACCTCCCCGGCAACGGCGCCAGAAATCCTGCTTGCTACGTTTTGAGCTTGCGTTGGTTTTCCTCGAGGAGGAGAGGGTGATGCAGCAAAGTGTAGCGTAAGTATTTCCCTCAGTTTTTGAGAACCAAGGTATCAATCCAGTAGGAGGCTTCTCAAAAGTCCCATGCACCTACACAAACAAACTGAGAACTCGCAACCAACGCAATAAAGAGGTTGTCAATCCCTTCACGGCCACTTGCGAAAGTGAGATCTGATAAAGATAGTATGATAAGATAAATATATTTTTGGTATTTTATAATATAGATGCAAAAAGTAAAGATGCAAATAAAAGTAGATTGGGAGCAAATATGATAAGAGATAGACCCGGGGGCCATAGGTTTCACTAGTGGCTTCTCTCAAGATAGCATAAGTATCACGGTGGGTGAATAAATTATTGTCGAGCAATTGATAGAAAAGCGCATAGTTATGAGATTATCTAGGCATGATCATGTATATAGGAATCACGTCCATAACAAGTAGACCGACTCCTGCCTGCATCTACTACTATTACTACACACATCGACCGCTATCCAAAGATGCATCTAGAGTATTAAGTTCATAAGAACAGAGTAACGCATTAAGCAAGATGACATGATGTAGAGGATAAACTCATGTAATATGATATAAACCCCATCTTGTTATCCTCGATGGCAACAATACAATACGTGCCTTGCAACCCTTTTACATCCTTTGAGGTAAGGACACCGCAATATTGAACCCAAAGCTAAGCACTTCTCCCATGGCAAGAAAGACCAATCTAGTAGGCCAAACTAAACTGATAATTCGAAGAGACTTGCAAAGATAACTTAATCATACATAAAAGAATTCAGAGAAGATTCAAATATTATTCATAGATAAACTTGATCATAAACCCACAATTCATCGAATCTCGACAAACACACCGCAAAAAGAGATTACATCGAATAGATCTCCACAAGAGAGGGGGAGAACATTGTATTGAGATCCAAAAAGAGAGAAGAAGCCATCTAGCGAATAACTATTGACCCGTAGGTCTGTGGTAAACTACTCACAACTCATCGGAGGGGCAAGGATGTTGATGTAGAAGCCCTCCGTGGTTGATTCCCCCTCCGGCAGAGTGCTGAAATGGGCTCCAAGATGAGATCTCGTGGATACAGAAGGTTACGGCGGTGGAAATTGTGTTTCGTGGTGCCCCTGGATGTTTTCGGGGTACGTAGGTATATATAGGAACAAGAAGTACGTCGGTGGCCGCCCGAGGGGCCCACGAGACAGGGGGGCGCGCCCTCCTATCTCGTGGAGGCCTCGGCTGCTTCTTGACTTGCACTCCAAGTCCTCTGGATCACATTTGTTCCAAAAATCACGCTCCCGAAGGTTTCGTTCCATTTGGACTCCGTTTGATATTCCTTTTCTTCGAAATACTAAAATAGGCAAAAAAACAGCAATATAGGCTGGGCCTCCGGTTAGTAGGTTAGTCCCAAAAATGTTATAAATGTGTAAAATAAAGCCCATAAACATCCAAAAGGGGTAATATAATAGCATGGAACAATCAAAAATTATAGATACGTTGGAGACGTATCGGGCGCGTCGGAGATGCGTAGTGTGGCGAAGGAGGTGGCGAGCGCGTCGATGATGTCGTCCGCCAGCGTGACGGGCCCGTCGGAGTCGGAGAAGATCCCCGTCTGAAGCATGCTCCCGGCCAAGACCTCGAACTGCCCCACGGTTGGCGCCAAGCTGCATGGGCGCCTGGCGAATGCCATGGGATGGCTAAAGATAGGAGGAGGCTCGAGGGCACTGGTGGGATCCAGAGGCGAGGTCGACATGAGCGAGCGCGGGGTGCAAGACATACCCAGGTTTGGGGCTCTCCGGAGAGATAACACCCCTAGTCCTGCCGAGTGTGGTTTATACGTAACAGTACAGAGTTGCTCTTACAGCTGTATGGAGGAAGAAGGAGGTTGGGCCAAGGCATAGGCTGCTCCCTCTCCTCGGGTGCTGCTCGCTAGGTGTGCGTGAATGGGTGGATGGGCAAGTGTGTTGCCTTCTTACTTACTTGCCCGTATGCATGAGGGCTCCTGGGGGTTCTATAGGTCAACCCCCAGGGGTACAATAGTAATGTTACAAGGACGTAGGGCCGGGTCGTCAGTGTCCAGGAACCCGGTGCTGGGACCCGCTGGGTGCCATGGCTCGCCGGGTTCGCTGGGCGCGGGCCCCATGCGCCTAGGGGGCACTGTGTGTCGTCTTGTGATACGTCTCCAACGTATCTAATTTTCCAAACACTTTTGCCCTTGTTTTGGACTCTAACTTGCATGATTTTAATGAAACTAACCCGGACTGACGCTGTTTTCAGCAGAACTACCATGATGTTGTTTTATGTGTAGAAAAGAGAAGTTCTCAGAATGACCTGGAAATCAACGGAGGCACTTTTTGGAATTTATAAGAATTGTTGGGCGAAAGAAATACATCAGGGGGCCCAGGGCCTGTCCACGAGACAGGGGGGCGCTCCACCCCTAGGGCGCGCCCCCTATCTCATGGCCCCCCTGGACCTCCTCCGACCTCAACTCCAACTCCATATATTTCGTCTCGGGGAGAAAAAAATCAGAGAAAAAGTTTCATCACGTTTCACGACACGGAGCCGCCGCCAAGCCCTAATCTCTCTCGGGAGGGCTAATCTGGAGTCCGTTCGGGGCTCCGGAGAGGGGGATTCGTCGCCGTCGTCATCATCAACCATCCTCCATCGCCAATTTCATGATGCTCACCGCCGTGCGTGAGTAATTCCATCATAGGCTTGCTGGACGGTGATGGGTTGGATGAGATTCACCATGTAATCAAGTTAGTTTTGTTAGGGTTTGATCCCTAGTATCCACTATGTTACGAGATTGATGTTGCTATGACTTTGCTATGCTTAATGCTTGTCACTAGGGCCCGAGTGCCATGATTTCAGATCTAAACCTATTGTGTTTTCATGAATATATGTGTGTTCTTGATCCTATCTTGCAAGTCTATAGTCACCTATTATGTGTTATGATCCGACAACCCCGAAGTGACAATAATCGGGATACTTCTCGGTGATGACCATAGTTTTAGGAGTTCATGTATTCACTATGTGATAATGCTTTGTTCTGGTTCTCTATTAAAAGGAGGCCTTAATGTCCCTTAGTTTCCATTAGGACCCCGCTGCCACGGGAGGGCAGGACAAAAGATGCCACGGGAGAAGACCTTATTGAAATTGATTAGTGGCTCTTATATGCATGAATGTTTATTTAACTTAGAGCCCATATCACCCTGTCTTCTCTCTTGAGTTGAATGCTTGCAGATTCCAGCTTAGTCCAATGCACGTGCACTCTTATTGTTATACACATCGTTCGGTCGTGTGAGTGAAAGGCTATAATGACGATATATGATGAACTTATTGGGATGAGAAAAGCTGGTATGAACTCGACCTCTTTTGTTTTTGTAAATATGATGAGTTCATCGTTCCTGAGTCAGCTATTATGAAGTAAACATATTTGCAATGACATTCAGAGATTATAGTCACTTGTGCCATGCTTGATTAGCTTTGAGTTATAATGGTTTACCTTGCGTGCCAACATGCTATTAGAATGATTATGATATGATATGATGGGATGGTATCCTCCTTTGAATGAATTGAGTGACTCGACTTGGCACATGTTCACACATGTAGTTGAATCAAATCAACATAGCATTCATGATATTTATGTTCATGCTAGATTATATCCTACTCATGCTTGTACTCAGTGTGAATTAATTTTAATGCATGTTTATGACTGTTGTCGCTCTCTCATTTGATCGCTTCCCAGTCTTTTGCTAGCCTTCACCTATACTAAGTGGGAATACTGCTTGTGCATCCAAACTCCTTAAACCCCAAAGTTGTTCCAAATGAGTCCACTATACCTTCCTATATGCGGTATCTACCTGCCGTTCCAAGTAAATTTGTATGTGCCAAACTCTAAACCTTCAAATGAAATTCTGTTTTGTATGCTCGAGCAGCTCATGTACAACTAGGGCTTCCTATATCTTCCATGCTAGGTGGGTTATTCTCAAGAGGAATGGACTCCGCTCCTCATTCACGAGAAAGGGCCGGTCACCGGGATGCCCAGTCCCATGCTTTATGCAAACTAAATCAAAAAAATTGCAAACAAAACTCCCCTTGGGACCCGTTGAATGTTGGAGGCACTCGTTGTTTCGAGCAAGCCATGGATTGATGCTTGTGGAGGAGGGGGAGTATAAACCTTTACCATTCTGTTTGGGAACTGCCTATAATGCATGTAGTATGGAAGATACAGCCATCTCATAGTTGTTACGTTGACAAATGAAAGTATACCGCTCAAAATGTTATTCAATCTCTATTTTAAAATCGAGCTCTGGCACCTCTACAAATCCATGCTTCCCTCTGCGAAGGGCCTATCTATTTACTTTTATGTTGAGTCATCATCCTTCTTATTAAAAAGCACCCATTTGAGAGCACACTGTCATTTGCATTCATTACTATTGGTTTATATTGGGTATGACTTGACTGGATCTCTTTTACCATGAATTACAATATTTAGTCAGTCCTTGATCTTTAAAGGTGTCCTGCATTTATGTTTTGCGGTCTCAGAAAGGGCTAGCGAGATACCATTTTGTTATATCATGTTATGATTATTTTGAGAAAGTGTTGTCATCCGAGTTTTATTATTATGGCTCGCTAGCTGATTATGTTATTGATATCAGTAATTGTGAGACCTATGTGTTATTGTGAGTATGGTTAGTTCATAATACTTGCTGAAACTTGAATGCTGGCTTTTCATGTTTACAACAACAAGAGCAAATAGATTTTGTAAAAGTTTTTCTTTGTCACTTTCAGTTTATCAACTGAATTGCTTGAGGACAAGCAAAGGTTTAAGATTGGGGGAGTTGATACGTCTCCAACGTATCTACTTTTCCAAACACTTTTGCCCTTGTTTTGGACTCTAATTTGCATGATTTGAATGAAACTAACCCGGACTGACGCTGTTTTCAGCAGAACTACCATGATGTTGTTTTATGTGTAGAAAAGAAAAGTTCTCGGAATGACCTGGAAATCAACGGAGGCACTTTTTGGAATTTATAAGAATTATTGGGCGAAAGAAATACTTCAGGGCGGGGCCTGTCCACGAGACAGGCGCCCCCGCTAAGCGCCCCTATCTCGTGGCCCCCCTGGACCTCCTCCGACCTCAACTCCAACTCCATATATTCCGTCTCGGGGAGAAAAAAATCAGAGAAAATTTTTCATCGCGTTTCACGACACGGAGCCGCCGCCAAGCCCTAATCTCTCTCGGGAGGGCTGATCTGGAGTCTGTTCGGGGCTCCGAAGAGGGGATTCATCGCCGTCGTCATCATCAACCATCCTCCATCACCAATTTCATGATGCTCACCGCCGTGCGTGAGTAATTCCATCGTAGGCTTGCTGGACGGTGATGGGTTGGATGAGATTCACCATGTAATCAAGTTAGTTTTGTTAGGGTTTGATCCCTAGTATCCACTATGTTCTGAGATTGATGTTGCTATGACTTTGCTATGCTTAATGCTTGTTGTCGGTGTCAAAACCGGCGGATCTCGGGTAGGGGGTCCCGAACAGTGCGTCTAGGCAGATGGTAACAGGAGACAAGGGACACGATGTTTTTACCCAGGTTCGGGCCCTCTCGATGGAGGTAAAACCCTACTCCTGCTTGATTAATATTTGTGATATGGGTAGTACAAGAGTAGATCTACCACAAGATCAGAGAGGCTAAACCCTAGAAGCTAGCCTATGGTATGATTGTTGTTCGTCCTACGGACTAAAACCCTCTGGTTTATATAGACACCAAAGAGGGTTAGGGTTACACAGAGTCGGTTACAATGGGAGGAGATCTACATATCCGTATCGCCAAGCTTGCCTTCCACGCCAAGGAAAGTCCCATCTGGACACGGGACGAAGTCTTCAATCTTGTATCTTCATAGTCCAGGAGTCCGGCCAAAGGTTATAGTTCGGCCATCTGGACACCCCCTAATCCGGGACTCCTCGGTAGCCCCGAACCAGGCTTCAATGACGATGAGTCCGGCGCGCAGATTTGTCTTCGACATTGCAAGGCGGGTTCTTCTCCAAATTCCATATACCTGTTGAATAGTGTCCGGCTTCTGGTGAATGTTGCGCTCCTGGGCTTCCACGCCCAATAATGGCCATCTTCCACGTGTCAAACGAATGCGAAAAGCCAGGGTGTTTTTTCATTTACCCCCCTAGCTGCGCAAATGAGCTGCCTATAAAAGAGACGAGGATTTAGATCCGAATCACACCATCTTCCCTTCGCGAGCATTCATCGGAGCGCATCTGATAGAGATCCATTCCATCATGGCCAGTCGACGCAGCTCCTCCTCTCGCCCTCCCAGCCCTCAGTCTGGAGATTGGGAGAGATTCTCCGTCCCGCACAGCGAGCTAGTGACGCTCCAAGCCAAGGGGTTTCTCCCCCAGCCTACATGGTCCCGGTTCGAGCCGGGCTTGCCACCTATAATGGTGGAGAGCAAGCGGAGAGCGTCTCCAATCCCTCCGAAGGAGAGCGAGTATGCCTTGTCCCTTATTTGATAAGAGGGCTCGGATTTCCAATTCATCCGTTTCTCCGGGGGCTCCTGGAGTTCTACAGCCTCCAGTTGCACAACCTTACGCCTGCCTCTGTATTGCATATTGCGGGCTTCGTAGCCCTTTGCGAGCTCTTTTTGGGCATCGAGGCTCATTTTGCACTGTGGAAGAAGCTGTTCTGCTTTGTGCCCTGTTCTCAGGAGGGGTCGATATATCTAGTGGGCGGAGCGGAACTATGGCGCATCGCCGGGACCGGATATCTATCCGGAACCCCAAGGAAGGCATCCGAAGACGGGCCTTCAGAATGGTTTTATATAGAAGATGTCCCCCTGCTGGACCCTGTTCGGATCAGCCTCCCTGAGTTTAATAATGCTCCTTTGAAGAAGCGCCTAAGCTGGCGTCCACGGAGCCCTCAGAACGAAAATGACAAGGACATCCTTTACCTAATGAGCCGGATAAGGTTGTTAGCTCATTCCGGACTGACCATGATCGAGGTCATGGCCACATGCATTATGCGGGGGGTGTAGCCGCTTCAGTATAGAGGCCACCCATGTGGGATTTCAACGGGGAGGATGATGCCATCCGCTACGGCCGTAAGGGGCCGGGATCGGTTGCCGCTCTAACGAAGATCTTGTCCGCATTGTACAAGGGAGAAGAGGAGGAATTTCTCCATGTCAATCCACAGGGCGGATTTTCTATGTACAATCCCACAAACTGGGTAAGCGGACACTTCTTTTTGCCCATCTGTTCCATATTCCCGTGGTTAAGTATCTCATCTTGTGATTTCGACGCAGGAATTGCGCCGGGCCGTAAAGGATATAAACAGCCGTCCCCCACAACCCGAGGATCCGGACGGTCCCTTGATCCGGCCTCCCAAGAGGATCCGGACATATCCGTGGAGCTGATCGATGGGGTATTTTATCAATTGAGCAAGGACAACGCCTTGGTGGCCATTACGGCCGATTATCCCGGACTGCTTCCAGCCTCACAAGTAACCGAGACCGAAGTCCCAGTACTTTTAAAATGATCCATCCGTGCTTATTTCTGATCACCGTATACCAATGGTGTTTTTGCATGGGAAGTTCTTGAGGCGGAAGGCCGAGCCTGCGGTGGCTAGCCAACAAGGGGCAGCAAGGCCCAGCAGGCTGAAAAGAAGTGCGGTCTGGACTGAGACGCCGGCACAACGGTATGGCGTGCCATCTTATTCCCAGGTTTTATTCCCTCAAGGCATAATAACGCTCGTGCTCTCTTCAGGAAAAAGAGGGCTCGCCGGACTATATCTGGAGAGGTTGCCAATCGCGCCACCACCAGCAAGGCTCCACTGCCGGGTCCAGAAGCGGGAGGGAACACGAGGTGCGCACCCGACGCTCCTCCGACAGAGGATGCGGACAGGCTGTCTGCCACCAATTCCGAGGTGGAGAGTGCCATGAACCACAGGTGTCGCCGGACAGTTCTTCGTGACGCTTGTTTCTCCCAAGAGGCATTGGATGCCTTCAATTCGGGAGATGCGTACCTCCGTGCCTCTCAAAATGGTCTAGCCAGAGCCACGGAGCAGTATGTGAAATACATACGGATGAGAGAATTTGATGGTTATATATGTCAGTAGCCCCCGAGACTTGAAACAGTTAGAATAAATGATTTAAGGATCATTTGTTATGCAGGATCTTACAGAAAAGAATACCCAACTGTCCCAGGAGCTGGAAGAGTGCAGAGCCCAACTTGAGGCCACACTAGCCGCGACAGGGGAGGCCAAGGAGACCCCCTCTGGTAATATATGCTTCGAAAGAGAAGTATGTTGTGAAGTGCGGCGTGTGTGCAAATCTGACAATAACATTGCAGATGGCACCGGTAGATCCGGACAAGCAACAACTCTTGCGCCGGCTAAAGGCGGCGAGGCGTGCTTACGAGGGTGAGGCAAGAGAAGAATAATCTCCAAGATGCCAACACCCAGCTGGGTGAGGAACTAAAGGATGTTCGTGCCCAGCTCTCGGACTCCGTGAAGGAGAATCGGCGGCTTCGACGCGGCATGTTTAGTAAGTGCTTGAACGAACTTTGAAAAAGACTTCGATGAGGAAGTCGACTAACGGAGTTATGTCTGTAGGTATGCTCACAGGTCGTCTTGCAGAGGAAATGCCCGGTTCTACGGGTAACCTTCTTCCCGAGCTCTTACAACTGCACGAACGAGTTCGGCAGGTGATGAAAGGCGTCGCCCAGGCCTTGTGGCCATCTGTCTCCATGCCAGAAGACCTTGGAGAGCTTGCAGAGAGGCTTAAGGGAGCGCGGCGGCGCTTCCGATTATGGAAGATATCGGCCTGCCGTCAAGGCGCCAGGGAGGCCTGGGCCATGGTGAAGACGCGGTACACGAAGGCTGACCCAAACCACATGGTCGAGGTCGGACCTGTGGGGAATGATGGGAAGGAGATCCCTGTGAGCTTAGTGTACGGCCAAGTAGAGTTGGCCGCCAAATATTCCCAATAGGATTGTAAACTAGACAGCCTGTTGGATGGTATTGAAGAGGAATATGCCCAGTCAAATTGACTATGTAATTTAAGATGACATGTAAAATGCCTTCTAGCCGGATTGTAGATCATTTTTCATGGCGGACCTATTCGCTTCAACCTCAGGACCCGATAGTCCGGAGTGTGTCCGAATACCCTCTCGGTTATGTAGGAACCGGCGCACGCATGGAGACCAGGCGTAGGGATCATTAGTGCTTGAACGGACAAGTGCCCAACTATTTATGTTATATTACATGGTTAGTAAAAAACATCTTCCAGGGAGAATAGTTCCGTTAGGGGTTCCTTTCCCTGGGAGGCATGCCCTAAAGTGCATGTCCGAACTGCTAAAAAAGCATAAAAGCATCTGGTGGCAGATAAATAAACAAGTGAGAAATCATCTTTAGTTCACCGACCGAATATTCCTTTAAGAACGCTAGCTTTCGGCTTCACCCAGTCTGAGGTACACATCCGGCTGACCCAGCAGTAACAATCGCAGAGGTGCTCCCTTTACCACCTAGCCGAACAATCGGGAACGTGGGGTAAGCACAGGAGCCGAACAACCCAGCTTGGCCAAAACTTAAGTCATATCGATGCATATAATGGTGAATAAAAGGTACATGCGGAAGTGTGACACATGTGTTGGGCATGAAGCCCGTATAAATAAGCTTCATTAAAGAAGCCCCGAGTATAATGAGCGCGGATAGCGCGTCGGTTAATGCGAACAAGGCGCGAACAGGCCTTTAAGGCTGTAAGGGAAAGGGAGGGAGAAGGAGAGAAATATAAGACAGCTAATGTGTAAAAAATAGACAGAGGAAGGAGACGAACACAGAGTCCGGCGCTAGGCGTAGAATCTTCGAAGACGGGCTGCGTTCCATGGGTTCGGCTCGAGTCGGTCATCCGATGCATCTCGCAGATGGTACGCTCCACCAGTCAGGACTTGGTCAATAATAAAGGGACCTTCCCATTTGGGCTTGAGTTTGTCCTTTTTCTTGTCCAGCAGGCGTAGAACTAACTCGCCAACATTGTAAGTTTTGGCCCGTACTTCTCTGCTTTGATATCTTTGAGCCTGCTGTTGATAGAATGCGGAACGGGCTTTTGCCACGTCACGCTCCTCCTCCAAGGCGTCCAAACTGTCCTGCCGATCGAGTTCAGCTTCTCTTTCTTCGTACATGCGCACGCGAGGTGAGTCATGAATTATGTCGCAGGGCAGAACCGCCTCTGCGCCGTATACCATAAAGAATGGTGTGTAATCGGTGGTGCGATTCGCCGTGGTACGCAGCCCCTAGAGTACGGAGTCGAGCTCCTCTACCCAGTGCGTGTTGGATTCCTTGAGGGAACGCACTAATCTGGGTTTGATGCCGCTCATGATTAGACCATTTGCTCGCTCGACCTGACCGTTAGTTTGTGGGTGATAGACTGAAGCATAGTCGAGCTTGATGCCCATGTTTTTGCACCAGAGTTTGACCTCGTCGGCCGTAAAGTTCGTGCCGTTATCAGTGATGATGCCGTGGGGGACGCCGTAACGGTGTACGACCCCTGATATGAAGTCTATCACCGGTCCGGATTCGGTCGTCTTAACAGGCTTGGCCTCTATCCATTTGGTGAATTTATCCACCATGACCAGTAGGTATTTTTGTTTGTGGGTTCCTCCTTTAAGGGGTCCAACCATGTCAAGCCCCCAGACCGCGAAGGGCCAGGTGATGGGTATAGTTTGGATGGCGGTGGGTGGCATATGGCTTTGGTTAGCAAAGAGCTGGCAACCGACGCATCGTTGGAATAAGTCCTGAGCATCTGCCCGGGTCGTTGGCCAATAAAATCCTAAACGGAAGGCCTTGCTTACAAGTGCCCGGGCTGCGGTGTGGTGCTCGCGGAGTCCGGCATGAATTTCAGCTAGAAGATTCCGCCCTTCCTCTTCGGAGATACACCTTTGAAGGACTCCGGTGGTGCTTTTCTTATAAAGCTCTCCCTCATGGACTTTATAGGCTTTAGATCGCCGCACTATGCAGCGTGCCTTGTTTTGGTCCTTGGGAAGTTCCTTCCTGGTTAGGTAGGCTAGGAATGGTTCTGTCCACGGGGCAATGACTGCCATTATTACGTGGGCTGAAGATGTTGCTTCGTTGGCAGAGCCTCCCGTTGAGTCAGAATGTTCGGTGTCGGGCGGGGCGGTTGGGTTCGGGCTGTTATTTCCGGACTCCCCTTCCCATAATACGGATGGCTTGAACAACCTCTCCAAGAAGATATTGGGGGGACGGCATCGCGCTTTGCGCCAATGCGTGCCAAGACGTCTGCTGCCTGATTGTTTTCCCGAGCTATATGGTGAAATTCGAGCCCTTCGAACCGAGCTGACATTTTAGGACGGCGTTGCGATAAGCTGCCATTTTCGGATCCTTGGCATCAAAGTCTCCATTTATTTGGGATATCGCGAGGTTCGAATCCCCGCGCACCTCTAGGCGTTGAATGCCCATGGAGATTGCCATCCGGAGAGCATGTACAAGGGCCTCGTATTCAGCTGCGTTGTTGGAGTCTGTATACATTATCTGGAGTACGTATTGAACTGTATCTCCTGTTGGGGACGTCAGAACGACGCCAGCCCCCAGACCAGCCAACATTTTGGAGCCGTCGAAGTGCATGATCCAGTTGGAATATGTGCCGTACTCTTTAGGGAGTTCGGCTTTGGTCCATTCGGCGACGAAGTCGGCCAAAACTTGGGACTTAATAGCTCGTCGTGGCTTATATGTTATGTCGAACGGGAGGAGCTCAATGGCCCATTTGGCAATCCGGCCCGTCGCGCTGCGGTTGTTTATAATATCGTTGAGAGGTACTTCAGAGGCTACTGTTATCGAACACTCTTGAAAGTAGTGTTGCAGCTTCCGAGATGCCATAAATACCGCGTACGCTATCTTTTGATAATGCGGGTACCGCGACTTGCATGGAGTGAGGACAGTGGACACGTAGTAAACTGGCTTTTGAAGGGGGAATTTGTGTCCGTTCGTTTCTCGTTCGACGACGAGCACTGCGCTTACAACTTGATGAGTTGTCGCGATGTATAATAGCATTGGTTCGCCCATGTTAGGCGCGGCCAGGACCGGGTATGTTCCCAATATGGCTTTTATTTCTTCAAGTCCGGCCGCGGCGGCATCCGTCCACTCGAAGTGTTCGGTGCGCCGGAGGAGGCGATAAAGAGGTAATGCCTTTTCTCCCAAATGGGAGATAAAGCGTCTTAGAGCCGCCACGCATCCGGTCAATTTTTGTATTTGCTTGAGGTCCTTTGGGATATCCAATTGTGACAGAGCTCGGATCTTGGCTGGGTTTGCTTCTATTCCTCTACCGGATACTATGAAGCCCAAGAGCTTTCCGGCCGGTACGCCCAACGCATTTTTCCGGGTTAAGCTTGATGTCATATGTTCGGAGGTTGTCGAATGTGCGCCTCAAGTCGTCTACTAGAGTTTCGACATGCTTGGTTTTGACGACCATGTCATCTACGTATGCCTCCACTGTTTTGCCGATCTGGTTTGCCAGACATGTCTGAATCATGCGTTGATATGTTGCGCCAGCGTTTTTTAGCCCGAAGGGCATTGTGTTGAAGCAGAAAGGGTCATATGGGGTGATGAATGCCGTTGCGGCTTGGTCTGGCTCTGCCATCTTAATTTGATGGTAGCCGGAGTATGCGTCGAGGAAACACAATGAATCGTGTCCTGCGGTAGCGTCGATAATTTGATCGATGCGGGGGAGGGGGAAGGGATCCTTTGGGCAAGCCTTGTTGAGGTCCTTGAAATTGATGCATAGGCGCCAGGATTTGTCCTTCTTTGGTACCATCACCAGGTTTGCTAGCCAGTCCGGTTGTTTTATATCTCTGATGAATCCGGCCTCCAGTATTTTGGCTAGCTCCTCTCCCATGGCTTGTCTCTTAGGTTCGGAGAAACGCCGAAGAGCCTGCATGACTGGCTTGAATCCTTTTAGGATGTTTAGGCTGTGCTCAGCCAGCCGGCGTGGGATTCCTGGCATGTCTGAAGGGTGCCAGGCAAAAATGTCCCAATTTTCGCGTAGGAATTCTCGTAGTGCGGTCTCTACATCAGGGTTAATTGCGCCCCGATGGAGGCCGTTTTTGTAGGGTCCGTTGGATGGACTTGGAATTTGACTATTTAAATACTGGTTTAAAGGAGGTGGACTTGGATCTTTTATCAAGTATCACATCGTCCCTGTTCACCGTGGAGCGCAGCGCAGTCAGTTCCTCGGCTGCTAGGGCTTCGGATAGTGCCTCAAGGGCTAGTGCGGCTGTCTTATTTTCGGCGTAGAGTGCTTTGTCCGGGTCACTAGCAAGAGTGATGATTCCATTGGGCCCGGGCATTTTGAGCTTCATGTACCCGTAATGGGGTATAGCTTGAAAATTGTGAATGCCTCTCGCCCTAATAGAGCGTGGTATCCGCTGCTGAGCAGGGCCACTTGGGCGTGACCTCCTCGGACCTGTAATTATCCGGCGTGCCGAACACCACATCCAGTGTGATTTTTCCTGTACAGCACGCTTCCCGACTGGGGATTATTCCTCTAAAGGTTGTGCTGCTTCACTCAATGCGGCTCCAGTCTATTTCCATTTTTCGAAGGGTTTCCTCATAAATGAGGTTCAATCCGCTGCCACCGCCCATGAGTACCTTGGTAAGGCGAAAGCCGTCCACTATTGGACTGAGGACCAATGCGGCTGGTGCTCGAGCTGTTCGGAATTTAGGTTCATCACTGGCATTAAAGGTAATAGCCATGTCACTCCATGGGTTTATTGTTGCTACTTGGTAGACTTCGGCAAGGCTGCGGAGTGTTCGTTTTCGCATATTATTTGATGCGAAAGTCTCGAAGACTGTTAATACCGTACTGGTATCCCTGGGCTGGTGCTCTGTGGATTCTGGAGTTAGAAGCTCTTCGCCACTTTTGGCCGCCTGCCGGAGTATCCAACATGCTCTAAGGCTATGAGTTTGCGTGGCGCCCTCTGTGCTATGAATTTTACAGGGACCGTTGAGCCATCCCTCTAGTACGGTTCCATGCCCTATAGAGGGTTTTTGCTTTTTGGTGTTTAACCCAGGTGCCTGGCGATAATGCACCCTTTTATTTCGGACTGGGGTTGTATTCAGGGCCGAATTGTCCCAAAATTTTATTTCGGTTTTCCAGGCGCTTTCCATCGCACAGTACTCTCGTACTATGGTCGCCAAGTCAGCGAAGCGTGTAATTTCACGGCGACTTATAGCGTTTAGAATTCCGTTGTCCGTGTAATTATTGAAGAAGAATAAAATTGCGTCCTCCTCGCGGCAGTCCTTTATCCTGTTCATGACCGTGGAGGAATCGCCCGATAATGGTGTCTTGTTACTGCGGGCTCTTGCTGAATTTGGGATAGATCGCTTATGTTTGGGTGGGCGGGTGGAATTAAATCCGAACTTCGCCCAATTTAAGACTCGAGGCCAAGGAGTTTCCGAACTCGTAAGCTTGGGTTCTTGGATGTTGTCCAATGAATCTAGCCGCTGCACGACTTTAGGTTCAGGGCTTGAGTGACGTCCTCCCCTCCGCGGGTATCCGGCTTGGGGGGATCGGGAATCCGGACATAACTAGTCCTTAAGATAGATGAAGGTTTGCCGCATTGTTCCTCCACCACTGCAACATGATGGGTGACCTGGGGAGAGTTAATCTCCCTCGGATCGGGTTTAGGCCCAATCTGATCGTAGTCTGTAGCGACTCCCAGGGCGGCGATGCGATCCAAGAGCTCGTTTAAGGAAGAGAGCTCCATCGGATCTAACTGCTCGGCAAGTTCCGAGTTGATGTGAATATAGCTTTCGATGACCCGAGAAGTCATCGTCGGCGAGGCGGCCGAACAGGCGGTCATAATAAAACCGCCTAGCCAGAGAGTTTGGCCGATAGCCAAAGCTCCTTTAGCAACAGTGCCGTCTTTAAAGACGGGATGAGGCATCCTTCCTGATGGCGGCAACAGCGGAACTCCCAATGAAAGCACCAATGTCGGTGTCAAACCGGCGGATCTCGGTAGGGGTCCCGAACTGCGTCTAGGCGGATGGTAACAGAGACAAGGGACACGATGTTTTACCTAGGTTCGGGCCTCTCGATGGAGGTAAAACCCTACTCCTTCTTGATTAATATTGATGATATGGGTAGTACAAGAGTAGATCTACCACGAGATCAGAGAGGCTAAACCCTAGAAGCTAGCCTATGGTATGATTGTTGTTCGTCCTACGGACTAAAACCCTCCGGTTTATATAGACACTGGAGAGGGTTAGGGTTACACACAGTCGGTTACAATGAGAGGAGATCTATATATCCGTATCGCCAAGCTTGCCTTCCACGCCAAGGAAAGTCCCATTTGGACACGGGACGAAGTCTTCAATCTTGTATCTTCATAGTCCAGGAGTCCGGCCAAAGGTTATAGTTCGGCTATCCGGACACCCCCTAATCCGGGACTCCCTCACTTGTCACTAGGGCCTGAGTGCCATGATTTCAGATCTGAACCTATTATGTTTTCATGAATATATGTGTGTTCTTGATCCTATCTTGCAAGTCTATAGTGACCTATTATGTGTTATGATCCGACAACCCCGAAGTAACTATAATCGGGATACTTCTCGGTGATGACCGTAGTTTGAGGAGTTCATGTATTCACTATGTGTTAATGCTTTGGTCTGGTTCTGTATTAAAAGGAGGCCTTAATATCCCTTAATTTCCGCTAGGACCCCGCTTCAACGAGAGGGTAGGACAAAACATGTCATACAAGTTCTTTTCCATAAGCACGTATGATTATTTACGGAATATATGCCTACATTATATTGATGAATTGGAGCTAGTTCTATATCACCCTATGTTATAACTATTGCATGAGGAATCGCATCCGGCATAATTATCCATCACTGATCCATTGCCTACGAGCTTTTCATATATTGTTCTTCGCTTATTTACTTTTCTGTTGCTACTGTTACAACTACTAGAAAAACCCAAAAACATTTATCTTTACTTTTGCTACCGTTACCTTTATTACAATACCACTTTTGCTACTAAACACTTTGCTGCAGATACTAAGTTATCCAGGTGTGGTTGAATTGACAACTCAACTGCTAATACTCAAGAAGATTCTTTGGCTCCCCTTGTGTCGAATCAATAAATTTGGGTTGAATACTCTACCCTCGAAAGCTGTTGCGATCCCCTATACTTGTGGGTTATCATCTTGTCGATCGTCAGGGCGAGGCCGAGTCGAGTCGGCTACAGTGGCGTTCCATCAGGTCACCGCTTACTGGCATCATGGGTGACGTCGGGTGCACTGTTGCCACGCCAGCCCTGGTCAGCGGGTAGGTGGGGGCATTGTTTCCTTCGGCTGACCAAAGGCATGGGCGGGGCAGTGTGGCTTCGGTCATCAGTTGGTGGAGACACGTACCATCGTACGGCTGGGATGGGACGACCGCTGACCCTTGGCCGGGTTTGGAGAGCACGCTAAGGGCGGTGCTGGCTTGTTGGAGAAGTCTTGAGCTTGGTTGTTGGGGCCGAGTCGAGGAGTCCGGCCGGGTTGTAGATTGTAGATCCTGGCGGGTTGTGGGGCCTGGCCGAGTCGAGCGACCCAGCCAAGGGCAAGCCGGATCGAGGGGCGATGCTGGCCCCGTTGTATTTGAAAAGGATCCGGGTTCCTTTGCCTGTCGGGGTTCATCCCCCCAACAATAGGCATCTGCTACGTCTCGAGCTTGCGTTGGTTTTCCCCGAAGAGGAGAGGATGATGCAGCACAGTAGCATAAGTATTTCCCTCAGTTTTTGAGAACCAAGGTATCAATCCAGTAGGAGGTCATGCGCAAGTCCCTCGTACCTGCACAAAACGATAGCTACTCGCAACCAACGCGATTAGGGGTTGTCAATCCCTTCACGGTCACTTACAAGAGTGAAATCTGATAGAGATAATATTTTGGGTATTTTTGATATAAAGATGCAAAGTAAAAAGTAAAAGCAAAGCAAGTAAATAAAGTGATGGAGATTGATATGATGAGAATAGACCTGGGGGCCATAGGTTTCACTAGTGGCTTCTCTCAAGAGCATAGATATTCTACGGTGGGTGAACAAATTACTGTTGAGAAATTGATAGAATTGAGCATAGTTATGAGGTTATCTAGGTATGATCATGTATATAGGCATCACGTCTGTGACAAGTAGATCGAAACGATTCTGCATCTACTACTATTACTCCACTCATCGACCGCTATCCAAAGATGCATCTGGAGTATTAAGTTAAAAACAGAGTAACGCCTAAGCAAGATGACATGATGTAGAGGAATAAATTCATGCAATATGATAAATACCCCATCTTGTTATCCTCGATGGCAACAATACAATACGTGCCTTGCAACCCTTTCTGTCAATGGGTAAGGACACCGCAAGATTGAACCCAAAGCTAAGCACTTCTCCCATTGCAAGAACTACCAATGTAGTTGGCCAAACCAAACGGATAATACGAAGAGACTTGCAAAGATAACTCAATCATACATAAAAGAATTCAGAGAAGAATCAAATATTATTCATAGATAAGCTGGATCATAAACCCACCATTCATCGGTCTCAACAAACACACCGCAAAAAGAAGATTACATCGAATAGATCTCCACCAGAGAGGGGGAGAACGTTGTATTGAGATCCAAAAAGAGAGAAGAAGCCATCTAGCTACTAGCTATGGACCCGAAGGTCTGAAGTAAACTACTCACACTTCATCGGAGGGGCTATGGTGTTAATGTAGAAGCCCTCCGTGGTGGATGCCCTCTCCGGCGGAGCTCCAGAACAGGCCCCAAGATGGGATCTTGTGGATACGAGGGAAGTTGCGGTGGAATTAGGTTTTGGCTCCGTGTCTGGTCTATTGAAGTGCGTGAGGTATATATAGGAGGAAGAATGCGTCGGTGGAGCGTCAGGGGGGCCACGAGGCAGGGGGCGCGCCCAGGGGGGCGCCCTCCACCCTCGTGACCGCCTCTGGTGCTTCTTGGAGTAGAGTCGAAGTCTCCTGGATCACGTTCGGTGAGAAGATCACGTTCCCGAAGGTTTCATTCCGTTTGGACTCCGTTTGATATTCTGTTTCTTTGAAATACTGAAATAGGCAAAAATCAGCAATTCTGGGTTGGGCCTCTGTGGCGACCGGTTTTCCGGGTATTAAATTCCAGAAAAATGGCCGTCGTGCTCACCAGCCCCAGGATTACTGTTAGCTGATGAGGCACCAACTTGATACAGGAATTCCAAGCAAAATACAAAACATGCGGTACAAGACCATCTGGTCTGTGAGTACAACAAATGGTTTCTAGTGGTTGATGGCGAAAGCGGTTTGTGGATCATCAGCGTCTATGGGACTCCATTTCCCATGGGAACAGCTGACCAGGTTAATTCCTATCTTCGCGAGGCTGTTATCACTGTTGCGTAGGTTCCGGGGCTGTCATCGCGATGCTCTTCTCCATGCAAGAAATCTGGCCAAGACAATAGCCAGGGACAAGCCAGTGAGTACTTTGAATGTACTCGCAAACATTAAGAACACAGGTATAATATAAGTGACAAAACACGCACTGAAATGCTTTATGATCACATCGTCAGTCATAAAGTAAAATCTCTGGTGCATGCAAGCAGATTATTAAAATGTAACGACGAATATGAAATGACGGAGCAGGAATAAAATGCACCATTCGGATGTCTGAAGCGACGTCTCGAATTGATAATTTATGGTAAATAACAAGCATGCCTCAGTCGGGCATCTAAGCGACACCACATAAAGGGCTTTAAAATGAATGCCACAGTCGGGCGTCTTAGCGACACCACATAAAGGGCTTTAAAATAAAATGCCACAGTCGGGCGTCTTAGCGACACCACATAAAGGGCTTTAAAATAAATGCCACAGTCGGGCGTCTGAGGGACACCACATAAAGGGCTTTAAAATAAATGCCACAGTCGGGCGTCTGAGCGGCACCACATAAAGGGCTTTAAAATAAATACCATAGTCGGGCGTCTGAGCGACACCACATAAAGGGCTTTAAAATAAATGCCACGGTCGGGCGTCTGAGCGGCACCACATAAAGGGCTTTAAAATAAATGCCACAGTCGGGCGTCTGAGCGACACCACATAAAGGGCTTATAAGAAAATAATCACAATGAATATCCAGGAGGTAGAACCGTCCCAGGGATACTCAATAATTCAAATAATATACGGGTTAGTCCATGACAGAGTTAATGATCATGGGGTTAGTCCATAGCATAAATAAAAATCATAATCATCATAAATCACAAGTCATGATTCATGCTCGGGTTTAACAGTTTCTCCTCCGAAGACCGACACTAAGACCGACACCAGACCCATCCCAGACTGAAATCCTTAACCGAGGACACTGCTATATGAATAGGTTTAAACTCTGCAGAGGGTGTACTCTTTACCCATGAGTAACGGATTCCTTTAGTCCATCGGGACTAATTCCGTCTACGGCCTTTTTGTTGAAAACACACCTAACTTGCACACACCAGCTTAACTTACCGATGCCTGGAATCACCCATGACACTTATTAAGCAAAACTCTAAAGTGGGAAGGCTACAACCTCGCGTAGCATGGGATCAAATTTATATTGCACGCTCTAAGGGGTGGCCTCCCCTCTCGGTCTCAACCGGAAACACCCATGCCCCCTGACCAGGTGGCATGCCTACCGGCTTCAACCGATATCTTCCACCATGGCCTCTCTGTACGGTGTGTGCTAGAAAGGGGTTGACGACGGACTGAACCGTACCCTACTTGTTGTAGGGACAAGTGGTAGTACGAAACAAGTATGGGGATTACTGGAACAAGACTCGACCTATGGTCGACTCAGGAGGTGTATAATATCCCTGCATGACATATATCACAAATATATATCAACCAACAGAATCAACATTCATTATACATTACTATGCCATACCGGACATAACTGCCTCGACGGAGACCGGCGACAAACTCATGCCTACCCAAGGCAGAGGTTTTCCCGGATTCCTCCTGGTATGCATGCAAGGCATATGAGGATGATCACCAACACAAGTGTGTTCATTCCCAACAGCATGGAAATAACTAATATGCATCCATGCAAAAGATCATATCACATGAAATAACAAGTATTTCGAGATGAGGTGGTGTTATAACGTGTCAACGAACACACCAAAATATTATGTCGGGTTCAGAATGCTTGCCTTCAGGTTGTGTAGAGGCAGGGTGCATCCTAAAAACTTTTGAAAGTTTTCTTCTCTCCAAAAGTCCTATTTTCAAAAATATTCAAGCAACACGTACTTTAAAAACAGCACAAAAAAGTTGTCTGAAATTTTTTCAAATAAATCTTAAAATAAACTAGGTCAAATTTGAGAGAGGTAGGAAAAAGAATCAATTCATTTGGAGTTATATTTTAAAAGTTATAGCCAGTCAAAGTTTAGTCAAATTCCTGGTTTTTAAATAAAACAGAAAAAAAAAGAAAACGCTTCGAACCGGTACACGTCGAAGACGTACTTTGGGATTTACGTCTCCACTTAACCCATGTGGACTGGGGCGGGGTCACTGACAGTGGGTCCAGGGGGCCCACTGGTCAGGTTTGACCAGTCCATCTCCCTCCTCTTCCTCTGCCCGAACGGCGGCGGCGGCAGCGATCAACGCCGGTGAATGGCTGCTCCCCACGGGTTCCAGAGGGTCGGGGTGGATCCGCAAGACCGGGGTGGTCCTCCCGGTGGTCGTTGGGTCGGCGGGGGTGGAAGGAGTTGCCGACGGTGAGTTTCGCGGCGGAGGAGACCTCGGGAGCAAAGTGATTTTGGGGCTGCGGTGGTTCCCGATCAAAATCGAGCAGGGGGAAAGGTTTACGGGAGGAAGAGAGAGCTTCTGGTGGAGAGAGTGGAGAGGGGGATGCCCTGGTTGCGGTGAACGGAGCTGGGACGTGGCAGCAGCTGGACCGGCCGGAGTTGGGGAAGACGGCCTCTTTCTCTCCAATTGACGGCAATGGGGGTACTAGGAGTACGGTGTGAGGCTGCTTGTGCGCTCGTAGGGCTCGAGGGGCTTCCTTTTATAGTGCTCCTACGTCGGTTCGCGGCGGCAGTGGATGAGCTCGTCGGCGACCGACTTCTGTAGCTTGCAGGCAACGTGGCGAGGCTGGGGATGGCGGCAGGAACTAGTGGACGAGTGGTTACTGCTCCGGCGGCGGCGAAGCGCGGCTCGGCGGCGCTGGCCATTGAGGGCTGTCGGGCGGCACCGGGCGGCTAGCTGGCAGCCTACGGAGACGTGGCGAGGGCTGCTTGGCGCGTTGCGGTGAGGAGGTTAGTGAGTGGCGTGGCTCCGCAGGGCGTGCAGAGATCAGGGGCGCGACACGTGCAATACGCGTGCTCTACTCGCGCCCAGGGCACGCACGGGACGTGCTCGACGAAATGCCATGGCATGCTAGGGGGCTCCAAACCACAAGAAAGTTAGCAGGGTGGTGTTATAGGCTAGGGCAAAACCATTGGACAAGCTGGTCTGGTCAGGGGATTAGTTTCACAGTGTAAACAAAAATTCATGTCAAATCTGTCCATGCTCTCAAGGTGTTTGACAAAATGCCAAAGGCACTTAGGTATTACTTGGAGTGGCCAAAACTTCCAGAGTGAGGTCTCTTTAGATGAAAGAGAGGGTGGTAAGGTTAGTTTGTCCAAAGTACAAACTTGCTTGTGCAAGTTTTGCAAAACTCCAATTCTGGACAGAAAGAACAGGGCATGGTTGCATGCACTTAGAATCATCCAATGGGTCCACTCTCCTGGACTTAAGGGTTTGGCAAGGAGGACTACAAGTAGGAAAAGGAATCATAGATCAAGGAGCAACTAGAAAGGTGGTTGTTGTATAAAACCTCAAGTTGGACCAGAATGGAAAAGAGGATGGTTCACTCAAATTTTCCAAAGAACAACATTAGGTTATTGCATAAAGTGGAATAGTATGCTTCTACTAACATCCCAAATTTTTGGTAGAAGTTTTAAAGAAATATTTGAATAGATTGTAGTGTAAAAATGCTCTCTGGACCAGATTTGAAAATGTGGTGTAGAGCTCAAAATATTCAATGGGCAGAAGGTATTTTTGCTCAAAAGTGATTCAAATACTCCATATGACATCTCTAAATTTTGGTGGGATTTTTGAATGAATATATAAAAGTGTTATAGTACAAATGGGACCATAAAACTATGGGAAACCATTTTTCAAAAAAAAGATCAGGAAGAATATTATATGATTAATTCTTCTGATAACAGAAAAGATTTTCTTGAGAGGGTAAACAAGTCCAATATCATAAGTGAAAGGTCTTCACCTCAGGGAACAACTCCAAGATAACCAAGAAAAGAAAGGTTCTGAAATCAAGAAAAACCAAGTAAAAGGAAAGTTAAATTTCCTGGCAAGATTTTAATTAACAAAACAAGGTTAAAAATTTTAGGGTGTCACAACACTACCCCCTTAAGAAAAATCTCGTCCTCGTGATTTGCTAAGAGTTGTCTCTATAGCAAAATTTGCATCAAAACAAAAGCAGCTACAGTGAGAGGGCAATAAGTGGTGCAAAATACAGTGTGGGGACACTGGTGCTACGTGGAAAAATCCACGGTTAGGAGCAAAACGAGAGATTTCTATGCTGTAAATAGATTTAGAATAAATTCTAAATCTCAAAATACACTGGTCGCACCCGAGAGCACAGTGCTCTCTCTGGCTGACAGGTGGACCCGGGCCCACTGTCAGCCTCTTCTCCTTCCTCCGGCTCCTTCTTCTTCCTCTCTCCCGCGTGCTTTCCCGTGCTTTCTCCACCGGCGACGCCTAGCGCATAGGGCATCTAGGCCGTACCGCGGTAGTGCGCGGCGTGCTAGCTGCCAGTGCAGCGTGCACTCACTTCGCAGGCCAGTGCACCGTCGGCACTGCTCGAGGATTCACCTACGAACACCGGCGATCGGGCGACGAGCAGCGCTGGTGGACCTCGTCCACCGTACACCGAGTTCGAGCTATAAAATGGCAGAGGTGTCCTCCTTTTTTCCTCAAACCTGGCCTTGCTCCTCCTCCTCCTCCCTTCTCCTCTGTCTCCGTTTGCCGAAGCTCGAGGCGAGGCTCTAATGGCGGCGGTGGTGCCGGACTGGTACGTGATCCTGTTGTGCGGAGGGCTGGCAGCGGTGCTGGGGCTCTCCGTGCTCATGTGCGCGATGATCCTTGATGATCGTCGCGATGCTGCTGCTTGGGTGTTGGCTCTCTGTGGTGGTGGTGATCACGAGGAGTAGGTGGGGTGTGTCGGGCGCTGACTGTTGTCGGGAGGTGCTCAGTTAGATGCAACACCGTTGCAAAAATTTCTTGCAAGCAGTGTGCGTGTTCGAGTAGTTGTGGTTGTGAGTCGGCTATCATGGTGCTGCAGGAAATAAAAATAATCCATGTCGTGAGGAGATGTATGATGCAGCAAACAGGGAAAAGAAAACTTACTCCAGAATTTCTCGCGAGAGAACACAGTAATATATTAAAGTCAAACCGCAACAGAGCCACTCACATTAACAGAAACTAAATGATTTACTCGGCGCGCAAACTTGCGGTACTACGCATAAGTTACAACACATAAATAAATGTTGCAGCAATGAACACAGCAGAGACGTCTAAAATGAAAATGGTAACTGGACGGGGTCCCGAGAAAACGTCTCTGGTACCGGGATACACTCTTCTTCTATCGGGGAAAGTGGAATTACCAGACGATGAATGTGCCTTTCCTGGTCAGGCCTCAGTGATCTGCCGATGGCGATCTGAGGATTTAAATCCGCGAGACTCTGGAGATAACCCATCACGCGTTGGGTTAAATGCTCTTGAGCGATGACGTACTGGACGAGGTTGGCCAGGACTGGGTCTCTCTCAACTCGTCCACCGGGAAAAGATGTTACTCCCCCGGGTGCTGCACGGCTCGGAAAGTAATAATACCCTCATTCGCTGGCATAGGGTACCGCGAATCGAAGGCGAGCAAGCACTTCGTATGCCGCAGCTTCTACGGCCATATGTGGGGTCGGCATAGATTTCCCCATGAAGGAGACCTCCGTTGGGTCTTGGTTTGGGTTTACAGGAGGGATGTGCACTGCTGCCCAATATCTCGTGGTGGTAGGGGTGATCCTTGATTTGAACAGCTCGTACTGGGGTGGCTGGGTAGCACCCATGGTACTGCAGGTAAAATCCCACAATATCTTGACAAAACTACCCGGGGTTGCATCTGGGGTTCTCAGATAAATACTAGGGCTCGGCATGGCAAGAAATGGTTGTGAGGAGGGTGCACAAGGCGAGGGATGCTTGGCAAGGTCACGTAGTGGCCTTTTTATAGCACCGGAGCTGGGTCATTTTACCGTGGTGCAAGGCAATGAAATTGCCAGCTCGACTCCGAGGGTCGGGGTCAAAGCCACAGATACATATCTCACCAAAGTGATGTATCACTGTGGGGTTTGTCGGGGTGGTTTTGGTAGTTGTGCCTGGGATAGAAAGATCACACTACCTGCTAATATATCCATGCAAAGCTACTATTTAAAACAGAGGCACGACGACAGGCTGCGTTAATTTAAGTGATCACAGGATTACAAAGCGAGGATACATTGGGACTCACCACTACTCGAGTGACTTAGTCTACCTTGTTTACATCCAAGCGGGCATGCCTTGTGGATGTCGAGGCTTCTCCACGGGTCTCACTGTCGGAATTAGCTGGAGAGGGTTGAGGGGCTGCAGGCTCGGGGTAGTGATGATGACAGTCGCGGGGATTGTTGACCACAACCCCGTTGGAGTGTGCTCCCAAAAGCGTGAAGCATACAGGGTCATCAAAGCACCTTGGCTGACGGCTGGGGCTGACCTCAGGGTCTCGATCGGGTGTCCGAACAACACGACTGGGTTGTCGGCGTTGGGCTCGTTCTCTTCTCTCGCCGGGGCTCGACGAACCAGCTCTCCACGAGCTGCGATCAGATCAATGGTGATTTGATCGAACAGTTCCTCCAGTGCACCTACATAGCGCACTAGGTGCAACAATGCAGGATCCGTCTCGTGATCTCCGTTGGCAACTTGGGGTGGTCTACCATACCCTTCGCTGGGTAGTAGTGGAACGAGCGACGATTAACTCAGGCGACGGTGCACGAGATGAACTATAGCCTCTCGAGCAGCTAGTTGGATGGCTTGTGGCTCAAAGGAAGTTGTTATTCCGGTGAACCTGTAGGGGCGACAGGTGACATAGAAATAATAATACTTCAAGCATACTAATCAAAGTAATCATGTCTTCTCAAAATAGCATGGCAAAAGAAAGTTCATCCCTACAAAATCATATAGTTAGGCTATGCTTCATTTTTTCACACAAAGATGTTCCCAACTTCTATACCCCGATGACAAGCCAAGCAATTGTTTCATACTTAAATAATCTCAAACTTTTTCAACCTTCACGCAATACATGAGCGTGATCCATGGATATAGCACTATGGGTGGAATAGAATATGATGATGGGGATTGTGTGGAGAAGACAACAAAGGAGAAAGTCTCACATCAACGAGGCTAATCAATGAGCTATGGAGATGCCCATCGATTAATGTTAATGCAAGGAGTAGGGATTGCCATGCAACGGATGCACTAGAGCTATGAATGCTCAACAAAACAGAACTAGTGGGTGTGCATCCAACCTGCTTGCTCATGAAGACCTAGGGCATTTTGAGGAAGCCCATCGTAGGAATATACAAGCCAAGTTCTATAATGAAAAATTCCCACTAGTATGAACAAGACAACTTATGAAACTCATTATATGAAAAACATGGTCCTACTTTGAAGCACAATATATGAGACTCACTACATGAAGAACAAGGTGCTACTTTGAAGCACAATATATGATACTCACTACATGAAGAACAAGGTGCTACTTTGAAGCACAAGTGTGGAAAAAGAGATAGTAGCATTGCCCTTTTATATTATTATTTTTGGGCCTTCCCTTTTTTTGGCCTTTCTCTTTTTTTGGGGCAATGCTCTAATAATGATGATCATCACACTTCTATTGATTACAACATAAGGATTACAACTCGATACTAGAACAAGATATGACTCTATATGAATGCCTCCGGTGGTGTACCGGGATGGTGCAATGAATCAAGAGTGACATGTATGAAAAATAATGCATGGTGGATTTGCCACAAATACGATGTCAACTACATGATCATGCAATGGCAATATGCCAAAAGTAAAGTATGTCATGATGATGATGAACGGAACGGTGGAAAGTTGCATGACAATATATCTCGGAATGGCTGTGGAAATGCCATAATAGGTAGGTATGGTGGCTGTTTTGAGGAAGATATAGGGAGGTTTATGTGTGAAAGAGTGTATCATATCACGGGTTTTGGATGCACCGGCGAAGTTAGCACCAACTCTCAAGGTGAGAAAGGGCAATGCACGGTACCGAAGAGGCTAGCAAAGGCGGAAAGGTAAAAGTGCGTGTAATCCATGGACTCAACATTAGTCAAAGGAACTCATATACTTATTGCAAAAATTTAGAAGTCATCAAAAATCAAGTACTACGCGCATGCTCCTAGGGGGATAGATTGGTAGGACTCGCTCGTCCCCGACCGCCACTCATAAGGATGCACAAGCCAGGTACACTTCATGTTTCAAATTTGTTGCACAACTTTAACCATACGTGCATGCTACGGGATTTGCTAACTTCAACACAAGCATTTATCAAATTCACAACTATTCAACTAGCACGACTTTGATATTATCACCTCCATATCTCAAAACAATTACCAAGCATCAAACTTATCTTAGTATTCAACGCACTCAAAAGAAAGTTTCACATATGTTGAATACCAAGTATATTAATATTAAGCAAATTACCATGCTATTAACGACTCTCAAAATAATCTAAGTGAAGCATGAGAGATAAAGTTTCTTTAAAACAAATCCACCACCGTGCTCTAAAAGATCTAAGTGAAGCACTAGAGCAAAAATTATCACGCTCAAAAAATATAAGTGAAGCACTACTAGCAAAACTATCAAGCTCAACAGATATAAGTGAAGCACATAGAGTATTCTATCAAATTTCAATTCATGTATGGCTCTTCAAAAGGTGTGTACAGCAAGGATGATTGTGGTAAACTAACAAGCAAATACGCAAATAATACAAGACGCTCCAAGCAAAACACATATCATGTTGGTGAATAAAAATATGGCTCCAAGTAAATTACCGATGGAAGTGGATTTAAAGAGGGATGCCTTCCGGCATCCCCAAGCTTTGACTTTTGGTGTCCTTGGATTATCTTGGGGTGCCATGGGCATCCCCAAGATTAGGCTCTTGCCACTCCTTTTCCATAATCCATAAAAAGAAATCACCCAAAACTTGAAAACTTCACAACACAAAACTCAATAGAAATCTCGTGAGCTCCGTTAGAGAAAGAAAACAAAAGAATACTTTAAGGTACTGTAATGGACTCATTATTTATTTATATTGGTGTTAAACCTAATGTATTCCAACTTCTATATGGATCATAAACTATTTTACTAGCCATAGATTCATCAAAATAAGCAAACAACACACGCAAAACAGAATCTGTCAAAAACAGAACAGTCTGTAGTAATCTGTAACTAACGCAAAATTCTGGAACCCAAAAAATTCAACAAAATTTAGAATGCCTGGGAAATTTGTTTATTGAACAACACCAATTGGAATCACTATTTTATCACGTTCTGGTGATTTTTAACAATTCGGGCACTGAGCGCAAAGATTCTGGAAATTACAGCAAGATCAAATAACTATCTTCCAAGAAGATCTAATAGGTTTAACTTGGCACAAACACTAATTAAAAGATAAAACCACATCTAAACAGAATCTAGATGGATTATTTATTACTAGGCAGAAAGGATAAATATTGGGTTGTCTCCCAACAAGCGCTTTTCTTTAAAGCCTTTTTAGCTAGGCATTGAGATTTCGATGATGCTCACATGAAAGACAAGAATTGAAGCACAAATAGAGCATCATATAGCATGTGACAAACACATCTAAGTCTAACATAATTCCTATGCATAGGCATATTATAGGCAAAAAAATTGCAAGGCAAGCAAAAACTAGCATATGCAAGGAAGAAGAAGGTGACGATAGCAATCTCAACATGAAGAGAGGTAATTTAGTAACATGAAAACTTCTCCAACCATATTTTCCTCTCTCATAATAATTACATGTAGGATCATAAGCAAATTCAACAAAATATCTATCACATAACATATTCTTAACATGATCCACATGTATGCAAAGTTGACACTCTTCCAAAATAGTGGGATAATCATTAACTAAAGTCATGATTTCTCCAAGCCCACTTTTACCAAAAATTTCATAAGATTGAATGTTATCCAAATATGTGGGATCTAAAGTTGACAATATTCCAAACCCACTTTCAATATTATTTCAAACAATATTATCAATCTCATATTCATCATGGGGCTTAAATAAATTTTCAAGATCATAAGAAGAATCACCCCAATCATGATCATTGCAACAAGTAGTAGACATAGCAAAACTAGCATCCCCAAGCTTAGGGTTTTGCATCTTATTAGCACAATTGACATCAAAAGAATTTATAATAAAATCATTGAAATCATGCTTTTTATTCAAATATCTATCATGAGTCACTTCACGGATTTCAGGCAAAACCTTATAAAGATAATCTAGTGCATCCAAATCACTAGGAATTGGTTCATCATAATTGGATCTCTTAAAAAGATTGGCAAGCCGATCAAGATCCATAGATATTGGCTTCCTTGTTTAGGAATAAATAAGCATCTAATCCAACCAAACGAGAAACGAAAGGGCAAGCAAAAGAGAGGAGGAGATTGGGAAAGAGAGGGCGAGCAAAACGACAAGGGTGAAGTGGGGGAGAGGAAAACGAGAGGCAAATGGCAAATAAAGTAATGCGAGAGATAGGGATTGTGATGGGTACTTGGTATGTTGACTTTTGCGTAAGCCTCCCCGGCAATGGCGCCAGAAATCCTTCTTGCTACGTCTCGAGCTTGCGTTGGTTTTCCCCGAAGAGGAGAGGATGATGCAGCACAGTAGCGTAAGTTTTTGAGAACCAAGGTGTCAATCCAGTAGGATGTCACGCGCAAGTCCCTCTTACCTGCACATAACGATAGCTACTCGCAACCAACGCGATTAGGGGTTTTCAATCCCTTCATGGTCACTTACGAGAGTGAAATCTGATGGAGATAATATTTTGGGTATTTTTGATATAAAGATGCAAAGTAAAAAGTAAAAGCAAAGAAATTAAATAAAGTGATGGAGATTGATATGATGAGAATAGACCCGGGGGCCATAGGTTTCATTAGTGGCTTCTCTCAAGAGCATAGATATTCTACGGTGGGTGAACAAATTAATGTTGAGCAATTGATAGAATTGAGCATAGTTATGAGGTTATCTAGGTATGATCATGTATATAGGCATCACGTCCGTGACAAGTAGATCGAAACGATTCTGCATCTACTACTATTACTCCACTCATCGACCGCTATCCGGCATGCATCTAGAGTATTAAGTTAAAAAGCGAGTAACGCATGTAAGCAAGATGACATGATGTAGAGGAATAAATTCATGCAATATGATAAATACCCCATCTTGTTATCCTCGATGGCAACAATACAATCGTGCCTTGCAACCCTTTACATCCTTTGCGTAAGGACACCGCAAGATTGAACCCAAAGCTAAGCACTTCTCCCATTGCAAGAACTACCAATCTAGTTGGCCAAACCAAAGCGGATAATTCGAAGAGACTTGCAAAGATAACTCAATCATACATAAAAGAATTCAGAGAAGAATCAAATATTATGCATAGATAAGCTGGATCATAAACCCACAATTCATCGGTCTCAACAAACACACCGCAAAAAGAGGATTACATCTAATAGATCTCCACGAGAGAGGGGGAGAACATTGTATTGAGATCCAAAAAGAGAGAAGAAGCCATCTAGCTACTAGCTATGGACCCGAAGGTCTGAAATAAACTACTCACACTTCATCGGAGGGGCTATGGTGTTGATGTAGAAGCCCTCCGTGGTGGATGCCCTCTCCGGCGGAGCTCCAGAACAGGCCCTAAGATGGGATCTCATGGATACAGGAAGTTGCGGCAGTGGAATTAGGTTTTTGGCTCCGTATCTGGTCTATTGGGGGTAGTAGGTATATATAGGAGGAAGGAGTACGTCGGTGGAGCGTCAGGGGGCCCACGAGGTAGGGGGCGCGCCCAGGAGGGGCGCCCTCCACCCTCGTGACCGCCTCTAGCGCTTCTTGGAGTAGGGTCGAAGTCTCCTAGATCACGTTCGGTGAGAAGATCACGTTCCCGAAGGTTTCATTCCGTTTGGACTCCGTTTGATATTCTGTTTCTTCGAATTACTGAAATAGGAAAAAAACAGCAATTCTAGGCTGGGCTTCTGGTTAATAGGTTAGTCCCAAAAATAATATAAAAGTGGAAAATAAAGCCCATTATAGTCCAAAACAATAGATAAAGTAGCACGGAGCAATCAAAAATTATAGATACGTTGGAGACGTATCAGCATCACGTCCGTGTCAAGTAGATCGAAACGATTTTGCATCTACTACTATTACTCCACACATCGACCGCTATCCATCATGCATCTAGAGTATTAAGTTCATAAGAATAGAGTAGCGCATTAAGCAAGATGACATGATGTAGAGGGATAAACTCAAGCAATATGATATAAACCCCATCCTTTTATCCTCGATGGCAAAAATACAATATGTGCCTTGCTGCCCCTACTGTCACTGGGAAAGGACACCGCAAGATTGAACCCAAAGCTAAGCACTTCTCCCATTGCAAGAAAGATCAATCTAGTAGGCCAAACTAAACTAATAATTCGAAGAGACTTGCAAAGATATCAAATCATGCATATAAGAATTCAGAGAAGAACCAAATAATATTCATAGATAATCTTGTTCATCAACCCACAATTCATTGGATCTCAGCAAACACACTGCAAAAAGTATTACATCGAATAGATCTCCAAGAACATCGAGGAGAACTTTGTATTGAGAATCAAAGAGAGAGAAGAATCCATCTAACTAATAACTATGGACCCGAAGATCTGTGGTAAACTACTCACGCTTCATCAGAGAGGCTATGGTGTTGATGTATAAGCCCTCCATGATCGATTCCCCCTCCAGCAGATCGCCGAAAAAGGCCCCAAGATGGGATCTCACGGGTACAGAAGGTTGCGGCGGTGGAAAAGTGGTTTCGTGGCTCCCCCTGATATTTTTAGGGTATAAGAGTAGGTGGAAGAAGTACGTCGGTGGAGCTACGAGGGGCCCACGAGGGTGGGGGCGCGCCTACCCCCTGGGCGCGCCCTCCTACCTCGTGGCCGCCTCGTTGCGTCTCCAACTTCATCTTCAAGTCTTCTTGTTTGCTTTCGGTCCAAGAAAGATCATCGCGAAGGTTTCATTCCGTTCGGATTCCGTTTGATATTCCTTTTCTGCGAAACACTAAAATTGGCAAAAAAACAGAAACTGTCACTGGGCCTCCGGTTAATAAGTTAGTCCCAAAAATAATATAAAAGAGCATATTAAGTCCCATTAAACATCCAAAATAGATAATATAATAGCATGGAACAATAAAAAATTATAGATACGTTTGAGACGTGTCAGGACACACTATGCAGTACGTCCATCAGGGTGTCTGGCGCCTCTGGGTTTATGAAGGACGCCGCAGTATTAGGTGCTCCCCCTCCCTTGAAGGGGGCCGCTCACCCGACTGCGGATTCGTCTCCGGAGCGATATTCGGCTGGGGGCCGAACAACCCAGGGCCCCCATCGCTGGTCTTCTCGGGCACTGCACCTCCTATGCCCTCGACGGCTGAGGTATTCCCCTCTGATGCCGTCTTGATGGTCCCTTGTACCTCTCGGTGATCTGGAGAAGTCCTCTGGGATGACACCTCGATGTCATCTGCCCTTGGGGGCGAGGAAGCTTGTGGTGGCGTCTCACTCTCCATCATCTCCGGTGGTAGATCCCCAGATGACGATGATACTTGAGGGAGATCGCGGGCCGGACTGAAACATGTAATTTAACATTATTCTCTCAATTCACAAAGGATTGGAAATATGCGAAGCATCCTTAGGTACTTACGATGCGGCAATAGCCTTGGTCCGGGGGCGGTGCTTGGGGATTGCTTCGGCATCCGAATCCGAGTCGTCCGAAAGGGGTATCCTTCCCCTCTTGGACGCTCCCTCCTCCGGATCTGTCACGACCGGATTTTCAATAAAAATATTTATTGAACAACCGACCTATGAAATCCAATATGAGGATAAATCCTCCATATCGGTAGACAAAACTTTGATACAAGAAGCCAGTAGCATTACAATATTACAGGGGTCGGACTAAAGATGCCCAACCAATTATTACAACACGCCAATAATTATACATGATGGCGGATATGGCACAAGGTGTGGGGTGGAAATACTACTGACTTGGAGTATGCGTGGTTGGTGGAATAACACAGTGGGGTGGTTAATAAGTCTACTGCACTGGCGGCTCATCGAGCGTCTCGGTGAGGCTCGATGAATTTATTTGGGTAGCGGAAGCGGATATATCACAATGACTAATCCAGGGGTCGCACGAGACTGACTGGGATTTCTCTAGGCGTCGGACTCGCTATCGAACTCTTCATCCATGAGATCGCCTTCGTCAGCATCTGGCCAAATCAACAAGCCAGGTGAGTACTATGAAAGTACTCGCAAGACAGTTCGGACAAAAGATATAACAAATGAATGCATGAACGCGACATGGTTAATCTTAACAATGCTCAATTAAAACAGTATAGCAAAATAATTAAGAAGGGACTCGGCGGTAGTCCGCTCGAAAACCCAAAGAAGACAAACTCAAAACTGATCGGGTGTCTGAAGCGACGCCTCGAAGGGTGAATAAATAAGCAAAACATTGCCACAGTCAGGCGTCTGAGCGACACCTCATAAAGGGCTTATATTGAAATAAAAAATACATGCGTGCCGCAGTCGGACGTCTGAGCGACATCACAGAAAGGGCTTATAATGAAAGTAATGACAATGCCGCAGTCGGACGTCTGAGCGACATCACAGAAAGGGCTTATAATAAAAATAAATAACAGCAATGCCGCAGTCGGACGTCTGAGCGACATCGCAGAAAGGGCTCATAATGAATTTAAATAACAACAATGTTGCAGTCGGATGTCTGAGCGACATCGCAGAAAGGGCTCATAATGAATTTCAATAACAACAATGCCGCAGTCGGACGTCTGAGCGACATCGCAGAAAGGGCTTATACTAAATTTAAATAACAACAATGCCACAGTTGGACGTCTGAGCGACATCGCAGAAAGGGCTTATAATACATTATTCATAACTGACAAGATTTAGTGCTCACGGAAAATATTCATCACAAGACAATAAGCGGGTTAGTCCATTCACAGGACAATAAACATTTGATACTCAAATGGTTTTCAGTAGTTCCTGTCGCCGAGACTGATACTCGACAAGATGAGATGAACATGGTACTTGGATATGAATAAGATGAATTCAAGAATTTTGACTCTGCAGAGTTTGTACCAAAATTGTCCACAGCCAACGGATTTCGTAGTCACGAAGGACTAGTTCCGTTCACGGTATTTCAGAGGAAACACAACTAGCTAGTACACACCCATCATACCTCACGTTGCTAGGAATCACCCTAGACAACGTTTAAGAAAAACTTTGAGAAGGGGAGATCACAATCTCGAATAGCATGGGATCAAATTTATTTACGCGAGCTCTAAGGGGTGCCCCCCTCTCGGTCCCAACCGGAAACACCCATGCCCCCTGACCGGATGAAAGGCTTTAATCTAGGACCATGGAACCTTCATCCCGGCCTCTCGATTTGGTGTGTACCAGAAAGTGGTTTGCAACCTACTAAGCCGTATCCCTTGCGAGAAATAGGTGGTAGTACGGAAGGGAAGACGGACGGGAATCTGACTGATTTAGGTTGACATTGGGTCAACGATATGGCATAAGCTGGGCATGCTACAATACTGCCATCTTACCCGTACTCATGCCAACTCATGGCCATGCAACAAGTTTCCAACAACTCATGGATTTACCGAGCTCATTTGCCACGATGCTCATGAGATAAACTATCATCGAAATGCTCGTAAACGTGCCATGATACAAAAATAATGCAACATGCTCAGACACTCATCATATCAAAAGTTCAAACTTTGCTTGCCTGGTTCGGAGTAGTCGGGGTCTAGCTCGGCGAAGTTCGCGGTTCCGTCACCTCCTTCGGTATCTACTGTACACAAAAATACACACGCTAACGTAAATACCGTGGGGTACAGAAAATTGATCCAAATATTTTTCAAATAAATATGATAAAAAACTAGACAAAAATTTCAAGAGGACAGAAAAAGAATCACTAAAAAATTCCTTTATGTTAAAAAGTTATAAGGGTTTTAACCGAAGGACCCATCTGTAATGAAACAGAAAACTTCCAGGGGGCTTTGCAGAAAAATCCAGAAAAACGGTTCAGAGTGGAAGCGTATTTGCCAAAGTACGCTTTCAGTAAACGATTCAAAAAAACAAAAGAGAGGCTGACGGGCGGGTCCCACCCGTCAGGTTTGAAAATTCAAACGAGGGAGTCGGGGCTCGTCGGCGCCCGAGAGCCGCGGTGGTCGCCGGCGGCGATCCATGGCGAGGCAGGGAGATCGGAGAGTACCTCCGTGTTCAGGGCGCCATTCCGCGTCTGTAGGAGGTGGTGGTGGTCGCCGGCGAGTACCACGTTGGCGGCGACGCTTGCTCCGGCGGACGGTGATTCGGGTGGTCGTGGACCTCGTCGGAGAGAGCCACGGAGGTGGAATTGAGCAGGGGGTTAGCTTCGCGATAGCATGAGAAGTTATCTGACGAGGTTAGGGTGCCGGAGATGACCTCACCGGAGTGAATCACGGTGGAGGCCGAGGCGGAACAAAGTGGCCGGAGTCGGGGAAGGAGAGCTCCTCGTGGCCCTTCCAGGGACTTGGCGGGGTCTGGAGGGGTAGAGGAGGTGTGCGGGGGCGAGAGCAAGCTCGGGGTGCTATATATAGCCGCCCCGAGGCGGTTGCCGAGAACGGGGTTCTCCGGCGAGGTGATTACGGCGGTGCTGTGGTTGCACGGGAGGGTTCAGAGGTTGAGCGTCGTCGTGGGTGTCCTCTGGTTCCGTTTAGGTGCTAACTACGTCGGGATTTGGTTGCTTAGGGGAAGCTCGACGGAACGGGGCGGCGCGGGCCCGTCGGAGGCAGGGAGCGCGCTCTGTGCGTGCCGCGCCACGGCGACGGTGCTGCATGCGTCGTTGGCGAGGGAATGGCCACGCCGGAGCCACCAGGGGTTTGGGCGGCGCCGAACGGTGTTATGCCGCTCCGTTCCGCTCCTGTCGGCCGCTCACGGTGGTTCGGCCGCCCGCCAAAAGGCACGCCGGCCAGGGCAGGGTGCCACCGACGCCAGGAACGCGCCAAGCACGCGTGTGAGGCTCCGGACAAGCAAGCTAGGCCGTGAGCAACATGCCAAGTGCACTGTGAGCATGTGACTGAATTTTCTGACGAAGATCGACACCTCAAACTCTCGAACTTAATCAAGATGAAGCGAAGCGAGTGCATGCAGGGTGTTCGACAGAATGATCTAGGCATGTAGGGATCTTTCCTTGAGCTGGTTTTTGGTGGAGGGGCCTCTCATTGCATCTAGAGGCTGCCTGAATATTTGTGGAATTTTTGGAGTAGTGTAGATATGAATTTCACCAAATTTGGCAAATCTGGTCCAAACTTGCAGAGACTATAATTTGAAATTTTTGAACAGAAGAGGAGGGGATCTTGATAGTTCTAGGTTATGGGTACCAAGGACTATCCAAGGGAGTTGGTTTGAGGTCAAAATTCAAATGCATTAAGGTACTTGCTTTGCAAATTACCTAGGCTCAAAATAATAGACAGAAAAGATTTGGGAGAGAATTAACTGAAATAAAAATTCAGAAGAGGGTTGAACTAGTAGAGACAGAATGTTTGGATTGCCCAAAGTGGAAGGAGATATATTTGGGAAGATTTTACCATGTGGTGTATGGCCAAATCATGAATGATTTCAAATATGGGAGAGGATGAAAAAACTCCTAGAGTTTCTTTTTGAAAGAAAATAACCTTAAAAACAATTTCTTGAATTCTTGAGAAGAGGGCAATCAGAAGAAAAAAAATAATTTAAAAACCAAACACCAGAGTTGAAGGAGATGCAAAAGTAAAATATTTGTCAGAGGGAAAAAAGCTTTTGATAGAGATTTTTGGAAGGGTTTTGGAGACCTTCAAATCCAACAAAATTTTGAAGAAAACCCAAGGAAAAATTTTGGAGTGTCACAACACCTACCCCCTTAGGAAAAATCTCGTCCCCGAGATTCCAGTTGATCCTCAAATAATTGTGGGTGCTCCGCCCGAAGTGGCTTCACTCTCGGTGTGGTTGCTCCACTGAACTTTGAAGAACTTGATGGTTTTCCGTCGGGTTCTCCTTTCTGGCTCCTCCAAGATTTTTATCGGATGCTCCCGATACGTAAGGTCTGGTTGCACGTCAATGTTTTTATGGGGTACTTGTTTCTCTAGGTTGCTTACGCACTTCCTCAATTGGGAGATGTGGAATACGTCGTGGATGTCGGATAATTCTTCGGGTAAGTCTAGCTGGTAGGCCACCGTGCCTATTCGTGCTACTATGCAGAAAGGTCCGATGAATCTTGGTGCTAGCTTCCCTTTAATCTTGAATCGATGCAGGCCTCTCATGGGGGATACTCGTAGGTACACAAATTCACCGGGTTCAAAATGGACTCCACGATGCTTCTGATCGTAATAACTCTTTTGTCGACTTTGGGCGGTCTTGAGTCGGTCCTTAATTACCTTGACTTTATCTTCAGCCTCTTTGAGCAGGTCTGGGCCGAAGATATGACTGTCTCCGGTCTCCGCCAATTTAGCGGGGTATGACATCTTCGTCAGATAGAGCTTCAAATGGTGCCATTTGCAGGCTGGATCGATAGCTGTTGTTATATGCGAATTCTGCGTATGGTAAGCTCTCCTCCCAACTGGTCCCATAGGTGAGGACACATGCTCTCAAAGATATCTTCTAGAATCTGGTTTACTCGCTCAGTCTGCCCATCTGTCTGGGGATGGTATGCGGTACTGAATGCCAGCTGAGTTCCCAGAGCTTGTTGCAAGTGATCCCAAAACCGAGAGACGAATTGAGTGCCTTTGTCCGAGATTATTTTCTTTGGGACTCCATGTAGGCAAACGATACGGGAGAGGTAGAGCCTAGCAAGCTTCTGAGTGGTGTGTGTTGTCTTCACGGGGATGAAGTGAGCTACTTTAGTCAGTCTATCGCTGATTACCCATATGGCATCATGTCCGTGTCGTGACCGAGGTAGTCCAACAATAAAATCCATTCCAATCTCGTCCCATTTCCACTCGGGTATCTTATTTGGTTGCAATAGCCCGGCCGGTTTACGGTGCTCGGCCTTGATGCGTTGACAAGAGTCACAACATGCAATAAACGTGGCTATGTCTCTTTTTATACCATGCCACCAAAATGTTTCCTGAAGATCTTTGTACATTTTTGCTCCTCCGTGATGGATTGAATATGGAGCGGTGTGGCCTTCAGCCAGGATTTGCTGTTTAAGGTCATGGATATTTGATGCATAAAGCCTATTCCCGTACCACAATATTCCTTGCTCATCAATAATGAATTCGAGGCCTTGCCCAACTTCATCTTCTGTTTTATGCCTTCAATCTTTGGGGTGTCCACGTTGAGCCTCTTTAACCTTCTCTATCGTGGTAGGCTGTAATTCTAAGTTTGACACACTACCTTCGGTGACCACCATCAGATTGAGCTTTGCGAATTCCTCGCTGGAATTCAGGTCTTAAGTCCGGCATCTTTGTCGTTGTCCGGACTGGGGTTCCGACTCAGAGCATCTGCTACAACATTTGCTTTGCCTGGGTGGTAGTGGATCCCAATATCATAATCCTTTACTAATTCCAACCAGCGTCGCTGCCGTAAATTTAGTTATGGTTGTGTGAAAATATACTTGAGGCTTTTGTGGTCCGTGTATATTTCTAGCGATTTCAAGTAAAAGTGTCTCCATTCCTTGAGTGCATGAATCACTGCTGCTAATTCCAGGTCATGTGTAGGATAATTTTCCTCATGTTTGCGAAGTTGTCTGGAAACATATGCGACAACCTTGCCTTCTTGCATCAATACGCACCCGAGGGCCTTTCGAGACGCCTCACAAAATACCTCAAAAATTTTGTGTATATCTGGCACAATTAGCACTAGTGCTGTTGTCAGTTTCCTTTTCAGTTCTTGGAAACTTTTCTCGCAAGCTTCCGTTCATTCAAACTTCCTGTCTTTCTTGAGTAATTGCGTCATTGGCTTTGCTATGGTGGAGAATCCTTCAATAAATCTCCGGTAGTATCCTGCCATACCCAAGAAACTTCGTACATCCGTCACGCTGGCTGGCGGCTTCCAGCCAAGTACGGCCTTGACTTTTTCGGGTCTGGCGATACCTTCTTGAGTCAAGATGCGTGGCCTAGAAAACCTACTTGCTTTAGCCAAAATTCACACTTGCTGAATTTAGCGTACAACCGATGTTTCCTGAGTTCTCCTAGTACAATCCGGAGATGTTCAAATTGTTCTTCCGGTGTTTTGGAGTATACCAGAATATCATCGATAAATACCACAACAAACTTATCCATAAACTTCATGAATACTTTGTTCATGAGGTGAACAAAATATCTTGAGGCGTTTGTTAGTCCGAATGGCATTACGGTAAACTCGTACAATCCGTATCTGGAGGTGAAAGCGGTCTTGGGAATATCCTCGGTTCGTACTTTCAATTAATGGTATCCCGATCTCAAGTCAATCTTTGAGAACACCTTGGCCTTAGCGAGTTGATCGAATAAATCATTTATTCGTGGCATCGAATATTTGTTCTTGATTGTGACCATGTTTAGCGCTCGATAGTCTATGCACAATCTCAGTGTTCCATCCTTCTTTTGGCGAATAAAATTGGTGAACCCCAAGGTGAGGAACTGGCTCGTGTGTACCCTTTTTCCAACAGTTCCTTTATTTGCTTCTTCAGTTCCACCAATTCGGATGGTGCCATTCTGTATGGTTTCTTGTATATGGGAGCGGTTCCGGGTGCTAGCTCTATGCTGAATTCAATCTCTCTATCTGGTGGCATGCCTGGTAGTTCTTCGGGGAATACATCTGGAAATTCACACACTACTGGAACCTTGCTCAATTCAGAAATATCCACCTTGTTCAACCTCGGTTGCCGGCATATTTTTCTTTCCTTGGCTGAAACCTTTATGGTCTTCCCGTGGTGATGGGTGAGAATTACGGTCCTGTTGAAGCAGTCAATAAAACCTTTGTTGGTGGTTAACCAATCCATCCCTAAGATGACATCCAGTCCTTTATTTTCCAATACGATAAGATTTATGTGAAACTTCAACCCTTCAAACTCGATAACCACACCCCGGCAATAATTCTAGGTAACTTGCTTGATTCCGAGGACTTGACGATCATAGATTTTCCCAAGGGAAGCATCGAAAAATTATTTTGCAAAGCAAAACTTTTCAAACGAACGAGTGAGAAGCTCAATCAAACAAAACCATGGCAGGTATTGTGTTGATGTGAAACGCACTTGGTATGATATCTCGGGGCATTTTGTGCTTCCTCTTTGGTCACGTGGTTCAGATGACCCTTCCGTGGTTGTTATTTGGGTTGAAATTGTTGCGCTTTGGTGCCGAATTATTGCTTCCGTTGTTCGGCTTTGGGGTCGAGTTCCTTGGCTTGGGGCACTGCTTGGCATAGTGCCCTTCTTCTCCACAAGTGTAACAGGTAATGCTTGGGCGGTATGTGAACTCCTTGTCCCTTGCGTGGAAATTCTTGATTGGGCATGAGACGTTTGTCGTGGGTTTGGGTGTCCAGTTTTTCTGAACATCTGTCTTGCTGCGGTGGTTGCGGGTGTGTTTAGACTGGTCCCTCTTCCGCTTGCGGAAATCTTCTAAGCTGTGTCTCTCATTTTCCAAGGTAATGGCCTTATCCACCAGCCGTCTTAAAATCTGGAAATGTGTGTACGACCAACCGACATTTAAGCGGGTGTCGATCCGTCTAGGAACTTCTCCATCTTTTGTTTTTCGACATTCGTTCCTCGTTGGCGTGGCGAGACAATGAGGTGAACTGACTGTTGTATTCGGACACCGCCATTGTTCTTTGCTTGAGGTCATCAAATTCTCTCTTTTGATCTTCGCCGACTCTTAGGAATATGTGCCCCACGAAAACCTTCTTTAAATTCCTCCCATGATATATTATTTTTGTTGGGGTGCATGTGTAGGAAATTTTCCCACCACGATGCGGCTGCTCCAAAGTGAGATAGTGCGGAGCATAAAGCACTTTCTCAAGGTCTGAACACTGGGCGATAATTAATTTTCTCTCCATGTCTCGAAGCCAGTCCTCGGCTTCCAGAGGTTTGTCAGTGTGAGAAAATGTTTGGGGACGCGTCTTCTATAGCTCAGATAACTTGGATTGCTGCTGATACTGTCCGCGGTGCTTCCCCATATTGATGACTTGGTTCAGTATTTCCTGATGTTGCTGCTGACTTTGTTCATAAATACGGCACATCTGGGAAAGTGCCGTTTCACTGTCCTGTTGACTAGTCTGTCCCCGTGTGAAATTGTTGCCTGGGGGTGTGCCACAATTTTCCTCTGTCGGAGTTGGAATGGAGCGTGTCCAAGGACGAGACATAGTTTACTCTAGGGATATATTTTGAAACACTCATAAGAAAAGAAATTGAGCCGCAAAAATCAATAAATTCAAGAGGATGCAAAAAGTTGCAAATGCTCCAAGATTTTTCAAGAGAAAATACGTTTGCGCACGGAGAAGGACTATCCATTACATATCTTACACGCAAGCAGTAATTATACAATATATCACTCAGGATATGCATACATAAATCCTGACATGTTATTTAGTCTAGTGCACTCCTCCAGATCCTACATGATGCGCAAACGAACTACTTCTCACAGCCTATTTACATATAAACATATCGTACAAGTCGATACATCGCATGGCGGTTAAGCGTACTAGTCGGAGATGGTAAGGATTTCCCTTGGCCTGCCAAGGGTGAGGCATAGAGAGGCTGGGGACTCAACCTCCTCTTCGGAGATAGGCTCCAGACGAGAGGTGCTGCGTGGAGTTGGTGGAGCAGGTGCCCTGTGTGGGACAACTCGAATCTGAGCGGGCACGAGGGGTGGTGCAAAACGAACCGGAGTAGTCGCAATGACATGGTTGAACTCCTCCGTGGTAGGCAGGCGATGAGTAGCGGTGCGAGCAGAAGGAGCGAACGATCACGATGACGAGACGAGAGTCGATGGCGGTGCAGCGCGCAGGAGCTCCCTCCTGTTGGCGGCACAGCCATGGACCGAGTCCATGCGGCAGCTACAAAGTCGCCCACCAGGTTGTCGAAGGCTGCCTCCAAAGCCCGGAGATACTCGATGAGCATCTCAAAAGCTTCGTCCCGTTCTCCTCTGGGGCAAGAGAACGCGTAGTGGCAGGTGTATGGCACGTGACATGGCAGGTAGCGGTAGCGACGAGTCTTCATTGAAGGAAGGACATCCCTGAGACGGGCTATCGCCTCACGGGCTGCCATCTGTAGCGCGTGCTTCTCTATGGGCATGGCTCTCCCCATGAACCGGTAACGCTCAACTCGTCATCTCTTGAATTCCACCGCGGCTTGGTGCATGGTTAGACGGTCATTGACCTTGTGCTGAGAGAGAGAGAAGACTGGGCGCACATCTGGCCCCATCGCGACATGGACGATGAAGGAGAGAAGCTTGACGAACCCATCGGACATGTTGGTGAACATCTGCGACTCGCAGTCGTTGCCAGCCATCTACAAAAGTAGGAAAAAATTCTGAGTAGTCAAATCATAAATTTATGCTGACTGTCAGAAATTGACTACATTTAGAAAAAATAATAAATAACTCTATTATGCTAATAACCGATTAGCGATCGCACCTAGTGGCTTCCTACAGTCAGCCTGGCTCTGGTACCAAGCTTGTCACGACCGGATCTTCAATAAAAATATTTATTGAACAACCGACCTATGAAATCCAATATGAGGATAAATCCTCCATATCGGTAGACAAAACTTTGATACAAGAAGCCAGTAGCATTACAATATTACAGGGGGTCGGACTAAAGATGCCCAACCAATTATTACAACACGCCAATAATTATACATGATGGCGGATATGGCACAAGGTGTGGGGTGGAAATACTACTGACTTGGAGTATGCGTGGTTGGTGGAATAACACAGTGGGGTGGTTAATAAGTCTACTGCACTGGCGGCTCATCGAGCGTCTCGGTGAGGCTCGATGAATTTATTTGGGTAGCGAAGCGGATATATCACAATGACTAATCCAGGGTCGCACGAGACTGGTAGGATTCCTCTAGGCGTCGGACTCGCTATCGAACTCTTCATCCATGAGATCGCCACAAAGATATGGCCAAATCAACAAGCCAGGTGAGTACTATGAAAGTACTCGCAAGACAGTTCGACCAAAAGACATAACAAATGAATGCATGAATGCGACATGGTTAATCTTAACAATGCTCAATTAAAACAGTATAGCAAAATAATTAAGAAGGGAGTCGGCGGTAGTCCGCTCGAAAACCCAAAGAAGACAAACTCAAAACCGATCGGGTGTCTGAAGCGACGCCTCGAAGGGTGAATAAATAAGCAAAACATTGCCACAGTCGGGCGTCTGAGCGACACCTCATAAAGGACTTCTATTGAAATAAAAAATACATGCGTGCAGCAGTCGGACGTCTGAGCGACATCACAGAAAGGGCTTATAATGAAAGTAATGACAATGCAGCGATGGACGTCTGGCGACATCACAGAAAGGGCTTATAATAAAAATAAATAACGGCAATGCCGCAGTCGGACGTCTGAGCGACATCGCAGAAAGGGCTCATAATGAATTTAAATAACAACAATGCCGCAGTCGGATGTCTGAGCGACATCGCAGAAAGGGCTCATAATGAATTTAAATAACAACAATGCCGCAGTCGGACGTCTGAACGACATCGCAGAAAGGGCTTATAATAAATTTGAATAACAACAATGGCGCAGTCGGATGTCTGAGCGACATCGCAGAAAGGGCTTATAATACATTATTCATAACTGACAAGATTTAGTGCTCACGGAAAATATTCATCACAAGACAATAAGCGGGTTAGTCCATTCACAGGAAAATAAACATTTGATACTCAAATGGTTCTCAGTAGTTCCTGTCGCCGAGACTGACACTCGACAAGATGAGATGAACATGGTACTTGGATATGAATAAGATGAATTCAGGAATTTTGACTGCAGAGTTTGTACCAAGATTGTCCACAGCCAACGGATTTCCGTAGTCACGAAGGACTAGTTCCGTTTACGGTATTTCAGAGGAAACACAACTAGCTAGTACACACCCATCATACCTCACGTTGCTAGGAATCACCCTAGACAACGTTTAAGAAAAACTTTGAGACGGGGAGATCACAATCTCGAATATCATGGGATCAAATTTATTTACGCGCGCTCTAAGTGGTGCCCCCATCTCTGTCACAACCGGAAACACCCATGCCCCCTGACCGGATGAAAGTTTTTAATCCAGGGCCATGGAACCTTCATCCCGGCCTCTCGATTTGGTGTGTACCAGAAAGTGGTTTGCAACCTATTAAGCCGTATCCCTTGCGGGAAACAGGTGGTAGTACGGAAGGGAAGACGGACGGAATCAATCGATTTAGCTTGACATTGGGTCAACGATATGGCATAAGCCGGCATGCTACAACACTGCCATCTTACCCATACTCATGCCAACTCATGGCCATGCAACAAGTTTCCAACAACTCATGGATTTACCGAGCTCATTTGCCACGATGCTCATGAGATAAACTATCATCGAAATGCTCGTAAACGTGCCATGATACAAAAATAATGCAACATGCTCGAGACACTCATCATATCAAAAGTTCAAACATTGCTTGCCTGGTTCGGAGTAGTCGGGTCTAGCTCGGCGAAGTTCGCGGTTCCGTCACCTCCTTCGGTATCTACGGTACACAAAAATACACGCGCTAACGTAAATACCGTGGGGTACAGAAAGTTGATCCAAATATTTTTCAAATAAATATGATAAAAACTAGCCAAACATTTGAAGAGGACAGAAAAAGAATCACTCAAAACTCCTTTCTGTTAAAAAGTTATAAGGGTTTTAACCCAAGGACCCATCTATAATGCAAGAGAAAACTTCCAGGGGGCTTTGCAGAAAAATCCAGAAAAACGGTTCAGAGTGGAAGCGTATTTGCCAAAGTACGCTTTCGATAAACGATTCAAAAAACAAAGAGAGGTCGACGGGCGGGTCCCACCCGCCAGTTTGAAAATTCAAACGAGGGAGTCGGGCTCGGCTGGCGCCCGAGAGCCGCGGTGGTCGCCGCACGATCCACGGCGAGGCAGGAGATCAGAGAGTACCTCCGTGTTCAGGGCACCATTCCGCGTCTGTGGGAGGTGGTGGTGGTCGCCGGCGAGTACCACGTCGGCGGCGACGCTTGCTCCGGCGGACGGTGATTCGGGTGGTCGTGGACCTCGTCGGAGAGAGCTGTGGAGGTGGAATTGAGGAGGGGGTTAGCTTCACGATAGCATGAGAAGTTATCTAACGAGGTTAGGGCGCTGGAGATGACCTCACCGGAGTGAATCACGGTGGAGGCCGAGGCGGAATGAAGTGGCCGGAGTCGGGGAAGGAGAGCTCCTCGTGGCCCTTCCAGGGACTTGGCGGGGTCTGGAGGGGTAGAGGAGGTGTGCGGGGGCGAGAGCAAGCTCGGGGTGCTATATATAGCTGCCCCAAGGCGGTTGCCAAGAACGGGGTTCTCCGGCGAGGTGATTACGGCGGCGCTGTGGTTGCATGGGAGGGTTCAGAGGTTGAGCGTCGTCGTGGGTGTCCTCTGGTTCCGTTTAGGTGCTAACTGCGTTGGGATTTGGTTGCTTAGGGGGAGCTCGACGGAACGGGGCGGTGCGGGCCCGTCGGCGGCAGGGGAGCATGCTCTGTGCGTGCCGCGCCACGGCGACGGTGCTGCATGCGTGCGCTGGCGAGGGAATGGCCACGCGGAGCCACCAGGGGGTTTGGGCGGCGCCGAACGGCGTTATGCCGCCGTTCTGCTCCCTGTCGGCCGCTACGGTGGTTCGGCCGCCGCAAGACACGCCGGCGCAGGCGGGCCAGGGTGCCACCGACGCCAGGAACGCGCCAAGCACGCGTGTGAGGCTCCGGACAAGCAAGCTAGGCCGTGAGCAACGTGCCAAGTGCACTGTGAGCATGTGACTGAATTTTCTGACGAAGATCGACACTGAAACTCTGAACTTAACTGAAGATGAACAGAAACAGTAGAGGCAAAATGATCTAGGCATGTAGGGATCTTTCCTTGAGCTGGTTTTTGGTGGAGGGGCCTCTCATTGCATCTAGAGGCTGCCTGAATATTTGTGGAATTTTTGGAGTAGTGTAGATATGAATTTCACCAAATTTGGCAAATCTGGTCCAAACTTGCAGAGACTATAATTTGAAATTTTTTAACAGAAGAGGAGTGGATCTTGATAGTTCTAGGTTATGGGTACCAAGGACTATCCAAGGGAGTTGGTTTGAGGTCAAAATTCAAATGCATTATGGTACTTGCTTTGCAAATTACCTAGGCTCAAAATAATAGACAGAAAAGATTTGGGAGAGAATTAATTGAAATAAAAATTCAGAAGAGGGTTGAACTAGTAGAGACAGAATGTTTGGATTTCCCAAAGTGGAAGGAGATATATTTGGGAAGATTTTACCATGTGGTGTATGGCCAAATCATGAATGATTTCAAATATGGGAGAGGATGAAAAAACTCCTAGAGTTTCTTTTTGAAAGAAAATAACCTTAAATTTTTTTTCTTGAATTCTTGAGAAGAGGGCAATCAGAAGAAAAAAAAAATTAAAATCCAAACACCAGAGTTGAAGGAGATGCAAAAGTAAAATATTTGTCAGAGGGAAAAAGCTTTTGATAGAGATTTTTGGAAGGGTTTTGGAGACCTCCTTCAAATCCAACAAAATTTTGAAGAAAACCCAAGGAAAAATTTTGGAGTGTCACAGGATCTGCGGAGGCCTCCCTCTTTTTCCCTTTGAGAGGAGGGTCATCTTCTTCTGCTCCCCCTCCTCCTCGTCTTCGTCTTCCTCATGGGAGGAATTAGCCTTGGTCCCTCCGGACGTAGCGCCCGAAGTACCTTCGTGGTGGAGGCCATCCTTGGCCTCCTTGCCCTTCTTCTTCTTGTCTTTGTTTGTCGGCGCCTGGTAGGGCGCCGGGACTAGCATCCTTATTAACAAAGGCTCGGCTGAGTCTTCGGGGAGCGGAGCCGGACATCTGATCCATTCTGCCTTCTTTATCTAGCCCTGTTCAAGGGGCGAAATTTTCAGTACCTCTCCCTAAAGATTGACGAACTAGGTAATGTTCGGAAATTTAACACTTACCGGGGAAGCCGGATTGTTGCAGTCGAGGGCGGTGTCGTTAGACATCCTTGGCCACGTCTTCTGACTCTTGAAGAGCATCTTCCAGATCCCTTTGTCCATCGTGCCAAAGAATCGCTGCAAGGTCCGTGGCCCTACTAGATTAAACTCCCACATGTTGAGAGGCCGCCGTTGGCAAGGAAGAGCTCGGCGGATGAGCATCACCTGGACCGCGTCGGCAAGGGTGATGTCCTTTTCTATCATACTCTTGATGCGCTTTTGTAGCGTCAAAACCTCGTCAGGGGATCCCCAATCTAAACCTTTGTTGGTCCAGGATGCGAGCCGCAGCGGGGGACCGGATCTGAAAGTAGGAGCGGCCGCCCACTTGGTGTCGCGGGGTTCGGTGATGTAGAACCACTCCTGCTGCCATACCTTCACATTATCCACAAATGTCCCTTTGGGCCAGGTAACATGGCGGAGCTTGCTCACCATAGCGCCGCCGCACTTGGCGTGTTGACCATCGACCACCTTTGGCTTCACATTGAAGACCTTGAGTCACAGGACGAAGTGTGGGGCGGAGGAATGCCTCGCACATGATGATGAACGCCGAGATGTGAAGGAAGGAATTAGGGGCCAGATCATGGAATTCCAGCCCGTAGTAAAACATGAGACCTCGGACGAAGGGATGGAGGGCAAACCGAGTCCTCGAAGAAAGTGGGGGATAAATACTACCCTTTCGCCGGGCTTTGGGATAGGGATGACCTGCCCCGGGGTAGGAAGCGTGTGTGCATTCTTCGCCGTCAAGTACCAAGCTTCTCGTAGATCCTTAATGTCCTTCTCCGTTACGGAGGAGGCCATCCACTTGTCCTGGGAACCAGATCCAGCCATGGCTGGAGTAGTGGGGGTGAGGGGAAGGATTGGGATTGGGGCGCTGGAGCTCGAGGATGTAGACGCAGGAAGGGAGTAAGGTGCGGGGAAAAGGGATAGATCCTTATCCTTTTATAAAGGTAGTGAATGCCAAGCGCCCCTCCCCGGCCTTAAAATTTGCCTACTCACAAGGGGTCGTGCGGATGACACGGTTGGATTACCCAAACCCTCATTTATGAGAATCCCGTAATAAGGGGGGCCAATATCTGCTTTGACGAGATGTGTCACCGAAGGTTGCATCTCGACACGCGATGCGAGAGGCCAAAAAACAATTCGAAATAATAAAGTGGCCAGACGTAATGTCTCGCTAGTAAAACTGTCAGTAAGGACATATCGTGTTCTTTGATTTGGTATTATGCCCTTACGGTAGTGGGTTGTAACAATTAGATAGAGCTAGATATAGTTCTTGTAAATTAACAACTTTGAAGTGTTCGGAGGAGGAACCCGCCTTGCAATGCCAAAGACAATCTGCGTGCTGGACACATCGTCATTGAAGCCTGGTTCAGGGGCTACTGAGGGAGTCCTGGATTAGGGGGTCCCCGGGCATCCGGGCTATGCGACGTGGGCCGGACTGGTCAGCCGTGAAGATGCATGATAGAAGGCTTCCCCCCGTGTCCGGGTGGGACTCTCCTTGGCGTGGAAGGCAAGCTTGGTTAGGATATGAAGATTCCTTTCTCTGTAAACCGATTTTATACAACCCTAGCCCCCTCCGGTGTCTATATAAACCGGAGGGTTTAGTCCGTAGAGGTAATCATAATCATACAGTCTAGACATCTAGGGTTTAGCCATTACGATATCGAGGTAGATCAACTCTTGTAACCCCTATACTCATCAAAGTCAGTCAAGCAGGAAGTAGGGTATTACCTCCATCAAGAGGGACCGAACCTGGGTAAACATCGTGCCCCTGTCTCCTGTTACCTTTGATCCTTAGACGCACAGTTCGGGACCCCCTACCCAGGATCTGCCGGTTTTGACACCGACAATGAACGAGACACCTCTCCGATCAATAACCAATAGCGGAACTTGGATGCTCATATTGGCTCCCACATATCCTACAAAGATCTTTATCGGTCAAACCACATAACAAAATACGTTGTTCCCTTTCTCATCGGTATGTTACTTGCCCGAGATTCGATCATCGGTATCATCATACCTAGTTCAATCTCGTTACCTGCAAGTCTCTTTACTCGTTCCGTAATACATCATCCCGCAACTGACTCATTAGTCACATTGCTTGCAAGGCATATAGTGATGTGCATTACCGAGAGGGCCCAGAGATACCTCTCCGACAATCGGAGTGACAAATCCTAATCTCAATCTATGCCAACTCAACAAACACCATCAGAGACACCTGTAGAGCATCTTTATAATCACCCAGTTACGTTGTGACGTTTGATAGCACACTAAGTGTTCCTCCAGTATTCGGGAGTTGCATAATCTCATAGTCATAGGAACATGTATAAGTCATGAAGAAAGCAATAGCAATAAACTAAACGATCATAGTGCTAAGGTAACGGATGAGTCTTGTCCATCATATCATTCTCTAATGATGTGATCTCGTTCATCAAATGACAACACATGTCTATGGCTAGGAAACTTAACCGTCTTTGATTAACGAGCTAGTCAAGTAGAGGCAAACTAGGGACACTCTGTTTGTCTATGTATTCACACATGTAGTAAGTTTCCGGTTAATACAATTCTAGCATGAATAATAAACATTTATCATGATAAAAGAAAATATAAATAACAACTTTATTGTTGCCTCTACGGCATATTTCCTTCACCATGCAGGCAGTCCGCTGCCGTATTTCAGCGTCGCACCCTGTTCAATATCCCGTATTGCCAGTAAATACTAAATAGCAACACCTCATGTAGGTGAATCGGCACAGTAGGGGCCGAACAGTTCAAATGGAAGGAGTCACGGGGAATTACATGGGATTGACTCACTCGTCATGTTCCCGTGTGACTACACAACACAAGATTCAGAAGACACCGACGACAATCCGATTCACAAACAAGGAGTGGAAGGTTTACAAACTTAAATTGTTAAACTAGGCAACACCTGCTCACAGCACCACAATTTTAGTGTATTACTGGGATCATAAGAAACTGATCTCAATATGATTATAAAACAAGACCCGGAAGATTTCCAAACTAAAAAAGTTAAAACTAAACGTCACCTTGCTCACAACAACACCATAATTTTAGTGTATTACATGATATAACCAAGGACTCGACAACGGTATCACAACATGGAAAACAAATCATTCTCTTCATTATAGTGCAAACTCGATAAACGCGGACTTTGTTCAGTTAGCAACCTGAACTTTCAAACAAAAGCAATTCCAAAATCATTCTTGAAAGTGCTCTTCCTGACCTCGTAAGCTGCATCTGAAGCATCGATGCGACTTCCTTGATGCCTTTGGAAGATCTCCTCGTTGCCAACAAGTGGTGCTCTTGTGACCTTGACCTCTGCAGATAGAACAGAACCTGGACCTCTTAGGTGGTTGCTCATGTGGTGCTTTGGCCGTGTTCGGCAGCCCTCCGCTCTGCAGCTCTGCTCCTGGAGCGGCCGGAGCGGAGCGGCCCGTAGCGCATTTTCCTGGAGTTGTAAAACTGGCGCTCCGTCCACTCCCGTATTATACAGAGCTGGAGAGCTGCCGAAGATCCGCTTTGTAGCGACTTGTGCTAGCGCGTCCAGCTGCCCTTTTCTTTGACGATGTTGCAAAACTATCAGAACATGGCGAGGCACTCTATGTTGGATGCGCCTGACCAGAATGCTGTTTATTCCCTATCTCTGTTAAAAAAACATGCATATGTTTTTCTTCATTTGCAATAGCTTCTTCAAGAAATCTAATACATAAAAGTTCAACGCCGCTTCTACTTCATGAGTGCTCCACTGCTTATAGCACACGTGCACACAATTTCCTGCATGAATTATTTCGATGAAGGTTCAACCGGCTTTTAGCATACCTGACGCTTTGCCAATACAGGATTAACAATAGTACTAGCTTTCTTGTGTGCATGAGCACACATCTCGAGCGCAGGGACTCGGCTTGGATTGCTTTCCCTCTCATCTGACGCTTTGCCAATCCTAATCCTGCAGTTTTTAGCTCGTTGTTGCACACACATTTCAGCCAGGTGTATCTAAAAAGCAGATGATATAACTAACTAAAAATATTAATCCAGACACATCCCCAAAAACAAACTAAGGATAACCAACTAAAATTTCCAAACCGGGTGTAATCTATCATCTAAGTAGTTTTTTTATTAGATTTTTGTTTAAAAAAGAGGATGACCGCCGGCCTCTGCATCTAGGCGATGCATGCAACTATTTTATTATCTATTCACAAAGACCTTGCAAAGTAAGACGTCGGGTAGTCTAAAACCATCATCTTGGCAAACATCTGTCACTGCTTCTATCCACTTGATGAAGGGGTGCCCATAGTCCGAGCCTAATACCAAACATACATCACTTCAAAGCCTAACATCTACACCGAGAGACCCCAACCAAGCCGCGTTGCTGGGGCACACACCGGTCCGGCGCACTCGCAGAGGCCGCTGCCGCTGTCTTCCACTGATCCATCTCTAGAGCACACAGTGACGCATCGACCATGCCAGGCCTGCCGTCGACGCGACCACAGCGCCAGACAACACTACCATCCTACACGTACCCATCCACACGCGCCCATCACCGAAACTCCATGGCACCATGTCACCAATATCCGCCGTCGACCTTGTGGTAGATGTAACACCGCTCCTCCTCTAGTCCCCTCCAACCAGTACTTGCTCCACAACAATTCCCCCAGGAGGGAGAACAACATCGAAGGCCCGTCATCGTTCGATCCGGGAGACCCAGATCTAGGGTTTCTCCCGGAGCATCCTGAGCATGATGACACACACTACAACGATGATGCCTCAACAAGGAAACGACATCGGAGACCATAGTCGGCGCGATTTTCATCGGCAGTCGCACCATCAGGCTGTGCGCCGCCAGCGTCGTTGGTCCCTTCAGCTGGAGCAAACTCCAGAAACGATGTCCTCAAGAAGGACTACGACGTAAAAGCACAACCATCGCTCGATCCCAATGAGATCTAGGATTTCCCCTAGAGCATCCCGAGCATGATGACGCAAACTGCAACGACGATGCCTCAACAAGAAAACGACACATCGTCTGCCATGACCGTAGTCGGCGCGATTTTCATCGGCAGTTGCGCCACCAGACCGTGCGCCGCCAGCATCGCTTGTCCCTTCAACTGGAGCAAACTCTAGAAACGATGTCCTCAAGGAATATAATAACACTAACAAAAACACATCTCTATCTCTATCTCTACCTAATAATAAAAAGGGCTATTGCTTCTGGCGGTACGTCATCAAAATTGTCACCAAATTTGCAAAATATTATGCACCAATGCCACGTATAAGTGATAAAAAATATTTTACACAGGGGAATCCCCCGCCTGGGCCGGCCCATAATGTAGGTACCTCCTATATTGCGTTTTGCATGCTAGGAGAACATGCAGCACGGCCGTTTGGGTCGGCCCATGTCCTGTTTTTCCCTTTTTCTTTTCCGTTTTTGTTTTTTCTACATATAATTTAGCATTTCCAAAAAGTTTTGAAAATTAAAAACATGAGTCTTCAAAAATAAAATGTTTGTGGATTCAAAAAATATTCAGAATTTTTTTTAAAAAATTTACTTATTCAAAAAATATTAAAATTTTTGAAAAAAAAAGTTCAGGAAATAAAAAAAATTCACGACTTTTTACACAATTTTTGTATTAAAAAATGTTAATGAAATTGAAAAAAATTCGCAAAATCAAAAGATGTTCATGAATGAAAAAATATCCTAAAAGTTCAAAAAACTGTTTGTGACTTGCAAAATAGTTTCTTCATTTATAAAATCTTTGCTAATTCAAAAAAATGATCATGCATTTCAAAAAATGTTCGTTAAATCAAAAAAATATTCGTGAATTTCAAAATTTTCTTCTAGCAATTTCTATACAAAATTGTTTAAATAATGTTCACAATTTTTAAAAAAAATTTGAAAATAGTTTAAAATGTTCAAGAATTCGAAAATGTTCTTCATTTTAGAAAATGTTCAAAAATTGTATAAGTGTTCATGAATTTGAAAAATGATCATGATTTTAAATAAGTGCATGAGTTTAAAAAACGGTTCATGATTTCAAAAGTTAATCATAATTTCGCAAAATTGAGAGTGATAGTGTATCTGGGTGATGCAGCAAAATATGATCATGGCCATTGAAGATTATGATTTATTTTTCTCCCACCGCAACGCACGTGCCCTTTTGCTAGTAGTAACAATGCATTGTGTCGCGTCGAGCAGAGGAACACCAAACACTCGCCGTCATTATTTCCTAAATACAAAGGTGTGAAACACTAGAATGAATGTGTTACTTTGTTGGATTATCTGAAATTCCACAATTGAGTTTTGAGTTCTTTTTATCAAGAAATAAAACATTAATTTTGCTACATTTACCATATTACTTGCATTGATTCAATTGACAACTCTAGAAGTTTAGCAAAAGGTTAACACATCCCGTAATTTCTTTAACAAAAGGTTGGTGCGTTTGTATTTGTTACATTCATGACATGCATAGTTCAAACGGAAATTTAACTGAAAATTAAAGATGGCGTCAATCAGTACACATGTAATTTTCTTGGGTAGGAAAATAGTTATTCTAATATCAACTGTCCTAATTCACAAAAGCAAAACTTTAACTTTCCAAATTCGTCTATGACAGTATAAAGTCCATAATAAACTTTGGAAGGGCAATGATGGTACATTACTTCCTAGGAGATGATAGTTATGTAGACCCTTATAGCTTCTACAACCGGACACCTTATATCTGTGCCAAACTTCTGGAGGGCCTGCCCAGTCATTGTCCGGATGCAAAATTGTCACCCAACCGGACCCCTCGTATTCGGCCCAAATACATCCACTATAGCCCATCCACTGCATCAGGACTCGCCCGCCGTGTATGATCTAGCCCACTGTGGCCCACCCGATCCCACATATATTCATCCCCATCTGCACTCCGGATGAAACCCTAGCCGCACTCCACTCGCCTCCCCCCTCCACTTCCCTCCGCCCGAAAGCTTACTTCCGGCGATCTCTGCCCTTCTCCAACATGGCGGGCAACGGATCCGAGTCTTACACCTCCCCTGTTGACTGCCGAGAGCTCATCCCACGCGAGACCAAGAAGGGGATGGCCGTCCGTGTTGCGCTCCGCCGCTCACGAGAGGAGTACGCCGGACAGCGCGCTGACCCCATCCAGCCGGAATCCATTGCGTCCGCCGAAGTGGCGCATGGATCCGGCGCGAAGCGCGTCGCCATTGCCTCGCCGGAGGCGGTGCAGTCCATTTGGCATCCGAACACCGTGCCAAAGGTGCTTATCAATTTGGTACCAACTTAAAATTTCTCTAAATAGAAGGTTAGGGGGATGCGTGCCAGATGTGATAGTTTCTTCTTCTTTAGAAACAAATGTAATAGTTTAGGGGGTTAAAGATGGTGGGTTGCCTTAATTGTGTAGTAGTGAGCTTAGATGCTCATGTTGGAGGCCCAACCGAGAAAATGCGCTCTTGCCTTGTCTCTATGTGCGCCGCGCTTGATCTTGCCTCAAAAGAAAAATAAATAAAATGTTAGCTAAGCAACGGAGATGGTGGTGGCGGCCTTGTCTTGCCTCTCGTTCTGCGGAGGAGAAGGCGAAACACGTCGGAGGATGGCCCGAGGCGATGAGTCGCATGGGCGCACATCGACGTACATCTCGGCATCGGTACAGCAGCCGCGTCTAGGGATACGGTAGACAACCACAGCAAGCCCCTTCCTTAGTTCGTGTGCTCGTCTTTTCAACTACAGCATGCGGTACTTTTTGTTTTGCTCTGTCAAACTGTACTTGTTCATTCCCCGCAAAGAAAAACTATACTTATTCATATACTTATAAAACTGCGAGAACCCAGCTTGCTCAAACCATTTCTTAAATGATGCAACCATAAGAATGTACAAATGAAATGTTCAACTATTATGTTCTTTAGTTGTTGAAAGTTATCCGTTGGTTTCATCTACCTATGAACTATGGTATGGCGACCAAATAGCCACTTTAACTTGTTTTGGAAAGTCTTGGCTAATAGTTCCGTATGACCAGTAGGTGATGGGACAAGTTATTTAGATGATTCATTTACTCTGATTCAACTTGAATAATTGATTGTTGTATCAGGCAACACCTATTGATGCTGTACTGAAGGATGCTGGTTTGGAAAGCAAAATCATGGAAGTGCCTAAGAAGTCGGGTTGGGATCTAAACACATCTTGTCTTTCCTACTATTGGTTATTGATCCACCAAGTTATTAACTTATGTAATTTCAAAATTTCTTTGAAGGCGACGTCACTGAGAACAACAATGATCAGATGAATGATTTACTGCGACCAATTAGGAAAACACGAGATAATATTGTATGTCTTCCCTTCTGTTTCAGGAAAAAACAATGCTTATTTTTCTAGTGTTTTGTTCTATTTGAGAATCTGATGTGAACTCATTCCTTTTTCGTTTCAGCTTCATAAGGAACACATACTTCAAGATCGAAGTGCTGAATGTGATATGGACATTCAGATTATCTTGACTGGTATTCTACCATTCTTCACATCTAAACATAGTCGAAGTGATACTCACATGTAGGATTTTTATAGTTTTGTGGCAAACATTGTGGATGTGTTTTGCTGGAGGCATACCTTTCCCAAAGTTTTGTGTTAAATAGTGGTGTACCATACTTTTTCATTGTGGACAAATTGCCCGCCACACTTTCTGACATACATTCGTCTGTCGGAAGTGTTAGTTTTTTAGGAAAGAATTTATTTCCATATTTATTCTACATTTTCATTACCCATCATGTTTAAAAATTGCGCAGAAGGAAAAATGACAACGAAAGTGCTGGCTATAATGGAAAAGTATAAGGAAACCAGCTCAAATATGATGGAAGTTGCCAATCCATCTTGTTGTGGAGATGGTGACAAAACTAGGAGAAATAAGAGGAAGACACTGAAGGAGGCGCTCCTCCACAACAAGTGCCAGGTAAGAAACCTGGAGCTGAAATGCTGCATAAGGATGTTAAATTCCACATGTATCGTTGACACTTATCAATGCAGGAGCTCAACGAGATCTGTTATGACATCAAGTGTATAGCCCCAAGATACACAGTATTACCTTCACCACAAGATGGTATGTATAGATATATTTACTTTTATCTATTTAATTTTCTACATGGACAAGCATTGGGTTCTTTGACTATATAGAAACAATAATTAAGAGTTTCATACAAATGGTCTTATGCCACTTATTTTCAATGTAGCATCTATTGAATTCAATCCCTATAGTTCCCGGTTAGTTTTGAATTGAAATGACAACATACATGGTGTACTACACTAATCATGCCTAAGAAAAAGAGTTTTCAAGTGGTCATGTCAATAGACAACCACTTGTTTGTGCTATGTTGTATTGTTAGGTTTATTTAACGCCATCATGGTTCTATCGATGATTGCCAAATGTTTGTCTGTACCCTTGTAGGCTCTATGAGAGATCAGAATCTATCCATTGTATTGCAATTAGTTGCCGAGAACTGAATATGTTCCAAGCTAGCAATAACAAATAACTGTTGTTTGATTGCCTACCATGTTGTTCTCACATGTTGTTTCAAGCACTTATTAACCAGTCCTTTTCATATCATTTCAGGAATGTTCCATGCCAATGTACGTTTTACATGCCCTGGTTATGACATGAGCATCACTGGTGGTCCTCATCAGACCCCAGATGGGGCGAGGTGCTCTGCAGCTGCCAATCTGATAACAGAGCTTCACAAGAAGGCAGCGGAAGAAGAAGAACAGGAAGATGACGCAAATATTCCTAGTTAAGTTCGCAAAGTTGGGTACTAGCAGACGTCCGGAACCACCAGCAGTCATTGCACATTGTCTAAGCTATTTTACCTCTGAGAGCTCGTGTTGCTTTAGTTGTTTCAGTTGTGGATTCTTACTAGGGTAATTTCGTGTTGTGGATTTTTATCAGGGCAATTTTGTGTTGGTGATTTCCTCTGGTTGTGAACAATTTTGCGACGTGAGTGAACACAAATTATCGATTTAAATATGGGCCGCGCTACGCGTCAACCGACGGATCTTTTTAAAAGATCCGCCGCCTCCTGCGTCGTTGGATGAGCCATGAATAGCCGTGTGATCTCTCAAATAAGGTGTGTCCAGAATTGCAACAAAGTAGATGTCGCGCAACTCACGCTACAACAATAGCTTTGTTGCAAAACGACCGGAGCATTATTTTCGCCAGAATTGTTTTTATTTTGTCTTCAACATTTTTGCAACAAGATATATGTTGCGTAACTTGCTCTGCAACAATTGCTTTGTTGCAAAACCACCGAAGCGTTATTTTCGCCAATTTTTATTATTTTGTCTTTAACATTTTTTGCAACATAGATGATGTTGCATGAGGAGTTAGGCAACAATGGAAGTATTGCGGAATTATTATTTTTCATCTTCACCTTTTTTTGCATCATATAAATGTTGTTGCGGGAGGACTTCTGCAACATGAATAATCTTGCAGAAAATATTTCACTGAAAAGATGATGTCGTTTGCTATGTGAATTAAGAAATTTATGCAACATAGATGATGTTCGAGAGGACTTTTGCAACAAAGCCGTTGTTGCGAAAAGTATAAAAAAAACATCCTGACCGGAACGACGACGAAGGGCGAGAAGGGAGTCTGGAGCTGCTCAATTAGGCTGATGGTGACCGAAGCGTAGTTCGGGCGTGCGCGCTCGAGCAGCGGTGGCTGCGAGCGGGCGTAAGGAAGGAAAGGACATGAGGATAAGGAAACGTGCTGGACATAGGAGGCGGCGGAAGCATTGCATGTTATCCGCCGGCTGAACAATAGCATTTTCCTTCAAATATACACCTTTTCTATTATTATGGGGCGTGCTATGCGTCGGCCGGCGGATCTTTTAAAATGATCTGCCGCCTCGTGAGTTGTTTGATTATGTGACGTGAGCCGTCAGTTCCCCTTCTCTAATTTTCTGCAACGATACTCTTGTTGCGAAACCTCCTCTTCTCTAATTTCCTGCAACAAGAACTTTGTTGCGAAACCTCATCTTCTTTCATTTCTTGCAACAAGTCCCCTGTTGCAAAACCTCTTCTTCTCTTTTTTTTTTGCAACAAGACCCTTGTTGAAAAAAATGCAAACACATCTCCCTCCGCGTCTAATTTTCGGTAACAACACACTTGTTGCAAAAAATGCAACAACATCTCTGGCCGCATCGCGCACTAACACAGTTCTGCAACAATGTTGTTGTTGCAGAAACATGGAGTAGATGTACGGCGTGGTGATGCGGCTACTGCTAGCGCTAGTGGTGCCAGGACGGCGATGCGGTTGATGACGCTCCACGCCGGAGTGGCGGATCATGATGATCCATCGATTTGGTCGCCGGTAGGCGTTTGGGGTGGAGATCCGGCATGGATGCGCTCACGATGACAACCTACAGGCGGCGGCGCTCGGTGATGATAACCTACAGGCTGCAACGCGCGGTAATGACGACCTACAGGCGGTCACGCCTACAGGCTGCGACGCTCGGGGACGAGGATCTATAAGTAGGGGCGCTCGGCTTGGCTCGCGTCCTTGGCTGTTGGTCGCGAGTGCTCGGTCTGCAACAGACCATTTGTTTCGGTCAAGCGAACTGAAACAAGGGGCAAGTTGCAAGAACTGTACTAGGATAGAGATTACTTAAAGTCTTTCGATCCAAATAAAATCCGACGACTACGGAGAAGGTCGATGCCCGCACAAACATCCACCGGTTGATCGATAGTGTTTCCCTTTATCTATTGCTTCCATTGGCCTAAGTTTAATATATGATTACTTGATACTACTGTCGGGGATATCTAGCGACATATGCCAGGGGGTGGCTTATCATGGATGGGGACATGAGTACGTCGTCGGGTCCTAGAAGCGGGAGTGAGCGAGATCTCGAACGCCTACAAGTCTTACCCAGGTTCGGGGCTCTCCATGGAGATAATACCCTTAGTCCTGCTTTGCAGGGTCTCCGCATGATGACTATCGTCAATAGAGTAGCTACAAGAGTGCTCCTTGAGCTGTTTTGGCTAGAGGAGGAAGAAGGGCTAGGCTAGCTCCCTCTCCTCTCTGTATGTGGGTGTAAGTTGGCTAGCGTTCTGTACCCTTTGCATGGGTGAGCCTGGGGGGTTTATATAGGCCTACCCCCCAGGGGTACAATGGTAATCCGGCTGGGTGTAGGACCCGACCGTCAGTGTCCCTGGGCGCCGGCTTCTCCGCCGGCTGCTGGGCCTGCCGCTTGGTGGGTCCCGCCGGCTGCCGTAAACTCGGCTGACAGGTTGGACCCGCCGCCTGCGGGCAAGGTTGACTGCTTTACACTGTAGCCTCTCCCTTGATGACGGAGGCTTTGTCGGGGGGCGCATGGCTACAGTCCCGCCGCCTAGCGGGCGCTCGCTGTAGCCACACTCCATCTCATCAGATTAATGGTGCGCAGACTCCGAGGGGAGGGAGGTCCGCCTGCTAGGAGTTGGCCTGCCCTCGAAGCCGCCTGCTCGGGGTTCGCCACCTTCTAGTGGCTCACGGACAGGTAAGGGCCACCGTCTGCGGGCCATACCGACCGCCCATCGTGGGAGCATGGCTCCCGCTGACGTAGGTGATGTCATGGGCTGCGTGGCAACATCGCCGCGCCGGGCGAGGGGTGTCTTCTTCGTACACAGACATTGTGGCCACATTTGCCCTGGATTTGGGGGTGGTAGGTCATACTGTAGCCACGCCCCGTCTCGTCGTTGTAAATGGGTGCAAATTTGAGGCAGCGCGGAGCCGCCTTCTAGATGCCGGCCCCTGGGGCTGCCTGTTGGGAGCGCACCGTCTTCTGGCAGCAGACCCGTTGGACCAGTCGACCCAAGGAGTCGGCCCTTCGTCCGAAAGGTGTGAGGGGTGCAGCCAACCCCGATGTCTTGAAATACTATGGGGTGTTGATTAGGCTACCCATGGTCAATCCCTCCGGCAGTAGTCCCCGAAGCTGGTGGGGTGCCACGGCTAAAATTGAGGAGCCTCAGCAGCTTCCAACTCCGAGTGATCCGGTATTCTTGCTTCGTCCGACTTCTTGTAAGGCCGACTGTTGGGGGCCGACCGAGGCCTGGCCGGCCGCCTGGTGAATTCGAATCGTCGGGGTAGATGCCGGTTGGCGAGCCGGCCGGGCGGCAGGCTTGCCGCCCGTTGCCCGCTTGCCACATGTTGTCAGTAGACTAGGCCGGCCTGCCAGCCACGCGCGCGATGGGACGTCGCCGCAGGCCCGGGCCCGCCACTACAGGGCCTCGGCACGCGCGCAGATCCGCTGCGGCCGAGGTGGGCGGTTGCCCTTCTCAGGGGCTTTAATTACATGTCTTTAAGCCATGGAATGCGCGGGGTCGTGCGGTGCGTGGGCGCAGTTAATCCCATGCCCCCACGTCTTCCCTCTTCGGCCCAGCCGCCGCGGGCCTATAAGTAGGGGGAGGATGCGGCAGAACGCACGCGCGTCCTCCCCGTCCTTCATCTTCTTCTTCCTCTGTTTTCCTTGCTTCCCTTGCTGCTGCTGCGCTGCTGCAGCCCGTCGTCGCCTGACTTCTCCGCATCGCCACGGCCTCGCGATCGCGTGACCGCCCGCGCCGCCACCGAGCAACCACGACCATGGCGCGCAGCAGACGCCACGACGACTGGGACGACTCAAGCATCCATGAACACCACCTTGAGTTCCTCTGCTAGACGCGGCGGCTTCCACGCGCGGCGAACGTAGAGGTGCGTGTTCCCCTTGAGACGGGGATCTCACCGGTGCCACGGGATGGCGAGCGTGTCATCTTCAGGACAAACTTCCTTCGCGGTTTCGGCCTGCCGGCGAGCGGCTTCCTCCGCTCCTTCCTCGATTTCTACCAACTCCAACCCCACCATCTCACGCCGACTATGGTGGTGCTGCTCGCCGCCTTCGTCACCCTTTGCGAGGGGTACCTTGGCGTCTTGCCCTCACTCGAGTTGTGGGGGGAGCTCTTCTACCTCAAGCTCGGCACCACCGTCAAGGGCGAGGGGCCCCAGTGCGGGGCCTGCGTCGCGGTGCAACGCACTGGCTCCGGGGTTTGCTTGCTGGCCCTCACACTGCTGGAGTCGGCCAAGCTCTGGCAGAAGTCGTATTTCTACGTCCGCAACATCCATGCTACACAGGACTACGTCAACTTGCCGGCTTACGCAGCTGGCCCGCCAGTCGAGCCCCGCACCAACTGGAAGTTCCGGCCAAGGATGCTGTCGGCGCCGTCTCCACCGCTCTCACCCGGCTCCAAGAGATGACGGAGTCAGAAGGCCTCAAGGCCTCGGATCTGCTGGCCGCCTTTGTGGAGCGCCAGGTGCTGCCTCTTCAAGCCAGGCCCCACCTGATTAGCAACATGAGTGGGCTTCGGGACCCGTGCCGGATGTCCACCAAGGCGCTGCCGGTCGTGGAGGTTGTCCGGCTGGTCAACCACTTCTCCAACTGCAAGCTCGTCGAGGGGAGCTGGCAGTTCGGCACGGAGCCGTACAGCTGTGTAAACCCGCTGCCTCCGGTAAGTTTCTGATTCTCTTTCTTTGCTTGTCCCAAATTCTTCTTGTTGCCTGACCATCCGGCCGTGATGCAGCGCTTCCCGGGCCAGACGGCAACTGGCGCGCAGGCCCAGGCCATCAGTACCTGGCGGACCCCCCGAAAAGCAACGTGGACGACCCCGAGCTGGGGCGGCCGCCATGGAGGAGGACGACGCTGCAGGAGGCGGCGGCGAGGGAGCAGGCGGTTCCGCAGGAGGCGGCCTCGAGGAGTGTCCAAACGACGACGAGGAAGACCGCGCCCCCGACGCCGACAGGACAGGCGTTGGCTCCTCGACGTTGCCGACTGGAGCACCCGGCGTGCCGAAGCGTCGGGCCAACACCGGGAGGTTCGGAAATCGGCCGTCCAAGAAGGCCAAGGCCTCGGTCGCCACGACCAAGCGGCAAGAGGTCGCGAAGGCGGCCATCGTCCGGAAGGGCCCGAAGCAGCGCCCGATGGTATCTGCGTCAGTGCTTTTGTTGTTTTGTCTAGCGTTTGCTTATTTGTCTTATGTTTGCTTTTCTTTTATTCGCAAAATCTTCTTAGCTTCTTCTTGCTATGTTGTGTAGGGCCCCACTTTCTCTCTCGCGGGCCCCATCTGCCTCGGTGATTGGGGTGGCAGGCGGCCCCGAAGTCTCCCGCTGTGTGGACCCGGTCGCCGCCTTTCGGGAGGTGATGGAGAAGAACGCGCTGGAGGCGCAGTAGGAGCGGGACACCGTGGACCGAGCAGAGGCGGAGGCGGCCGATGCGGTGGCCAAGGCACAGGCCGATGCAGCGGCGAAGGAGCAGGCGGACGCGGCGGCCAAGGCGTGGGAGGCGGAGGTGTCCCGTGGCAAGGCTGCTGTGGCCACCAGCTCGCAGCACGTGGAGCCGCCGGGTGGTGGAGGGCCAGGTGCCGACTGGAGGTGCTGGAGCCGACCAGACGGCCTGGAGAGGAGAGGGTATAACCCCCGTCATCTTGGAGACGGAGGTGCGTCCGCATGCGCCGACTGCTGGCGAGCGGAGCAGCCGGCCCGAACCACTGGTGATGCCACCACCTAGCGCTGAGTTGGCGGTGAGCCACGTCCCCATGCGCCAGCGCCCGGCGCGGGTGGTCTCTGCGTCGAGGCTGACGGAGGTTGGGGCCGTGAGCTCATCGGCGCCCGGCACTGAGGCCACTAGCACCGCGACGCTAGACTGAGGGTCAGGAGCCGACTCGAGTGTCCTCAACATGGCGGTGAAGGTCATCTTGGACCAGTTCAACGCCCATGGCGCCACCCTCCTGATGTCCAGGGAGGAGCTGCGGACGATGCAGGGGGCCGTCCGGGTAGGCTTTTGATCTTGTTTTCAATTCTTGTAATCTTTCGTGGGGGCGCGCCAGCGCACCCACTGGGTGTAGCCCCCGAGTTCTGGGCCGGCTGCTGAGCAGGCGGGCCGGAACTTCTAGGTGTGCTTCTGAACGCTGGAGTTTTTCTTTTGTTTGCAAGACTACCACAACTCCCGTGCGGCCGCCTATAATGCCCAGAACCAGGCGTTGGCCCAGTGGAATGCCGACCTGAACCAGAGCCGAGGTTAGTAGTCCGTCTTTCCGCGGGAGAGCGTCAGTGTACCCGCTGGGTATAGCCCCTTATATTCGGGCCGACTGCTGTGCAGTCGGGCTGGATCTTTTTGGCAACTACTTGTTCTTGTGTTGATGCTGACGTTTTATTCTTGTCTTGGTAGAGGCCAGTGCTCGGCTGCAGGTGCGCTTTGCCGAACTCAAGACCGAGCTCCGTGCCAAGGAGCAGGAGCGTAGCCGGGTCGCCACGGAGCGCGACCGACCGGGCGGCGAGCCGCGTATCAGGCGGAGAAGCACCAGCGGAGGTCCGCAATCAAGGATGACGGCGAAGCTCTCCTCAAGGCCGAGTTTGAGACTCTACGCTCGAACTAGGCCGAGAGGGAGAAGTTTCTGTCAGACGGCTACGGAGAGATCGAGGACATGGTCGATGGTAAGTCATTTCTTCTTTTGTACTGTTGCCGACTGTTACAGGAGCCGACAGAATTCCTTCCCGGCCACACCGTCGCTGTCAGCCAGGCCATCGAGGCGGGCGCGAGCAGGGAAGGAGGGCAGGCGTGGATATTCCGCCAAACGCGCCTCGGAAACTTGGCGAGCAGCTCCTGGCCATCAAGACGCGGCTGGAGCCACCTCACTGTCTGCTCTGCCGCCTGGAGCGCGTTGGGTCGCAGGTGCTGGCTGCGCTCTGGCCGGATGCCCAGCTCCTCGGAACCCCCTGTCGGACTGCCGACTGGCTGGAGGTAGCGGTCGGGCGCTTCGAGGCCTCAAAGGGCGCTGTAGCTTGATCCGGTGCCAAGACTACGCTGGAGTTCGCCAAGGTCTCATATTCGGAGATGGGGCTGGCGCAGCTAGCCACCTTCCGGCAGGATCGCCGAGTATGCCGACACCGCCATCTTCATCCTAAAGGTGGACGATGGTGGAGCAGTGGTGCCGCCGAGCTGGTTCGGGCTAAACCCTGAGGAGGGGGAGCACTTGGCGGAGGAGATCGCCTCCAGCAACGAGGGAGAGGAAGATGAGGACGAGGAAGGTGAAGACGTCGCACCGGATGACGGAGCGACCAACCAGTCTCGGCCTGATCAAGCCTCAACCAGAGAGCGCCGGGAGGCCGCGCCAACTGCTGCCCACACCGACCAAGCCGAGACCCGCCAGCCAGATGCCCCACCAGCCGGTGCCTCTGCCTCCGCCTATCTGTCTATTCCGCCTGCAGCGCCCCTGGCCTAGGTGGCCATTTATCTTTCAAGTTTTTCATGTCTTGTATCTTTTGAACGAACAAGTTAAATTCGCATAGTTCCACTCGTTGGGGGTGTGATTCAAACTCCGCTGAATACTGGCCATGTGCCTTTTGATATGTAAATAACTTATTCTCGCGCACGCTTGTGCTTTTGCTGGGATCTAGCTTGGTTTTGCTTTTGCTCTTTCTGGATTTTTCCTTTGCCGCCTTCCTTTGGCTACCGCCCTGCCAGCCAGATAGCCGCTCTGCGGTCTGTGGCTGAGTCAGGGACTTGGCCATTTAGCATAGACAAGTACTTCGACCGTCTAGAACGTAGAGGCGAGGGGCCGGCTGGGTGTTGCTTAGAGCTGAAGCGTTGGCACCCCTTGCACTTCTTGACCAATTCCTTGGTGTCGTCCAAAGCAGGCGGCCAGAAAAAACCATGGCGGAAAGTTTTGCTGACAAGGGATCTGGAGGCGGCGTGGTGGCCGCATTCGCCTTGGTGGATATCTCTGAGGATTGCCATGCCACTGGTGCGCGTCGGTCCTAAACAAACGGTTCTTTTACCCCTTTCCGCGACGGCATTTGGAACCGTCGCCAAGTGAGTGTGGGCGATAGGGGGTCCTTCCGACATGACCCAGAAACCGTCGGTGATATGCCCTCCTGGCACACACGTTAGGCAAAATGAGGTCGTGTGCGACCGGCGAGCAGTCAAATAGAGTAATACGTACAGTAGAGCTAAAACAAAGACGACAATTATACGACGAAATTGTTTCCGGTCACAAGTACATCCCACACAGTCAGTCCCCGCTAAACATTTCCGTTTGTATGCACATCCCACACAGTCACTCCAAGGAAAACGTTTTCGTTTACAGGTACATCACACATAATTTTTCCCGTTAAATCGTTTGCGTTATTGAATGTTTCACACATGGTCCGTAGAAGAAACTATGTGGCAAAGGCTATCCATCACACAAAGTTTTTATGTCGTAAACGTTTGCGCAAGGTGGCCTAACACAAAAAGTTTTCAAGAGAAAATCGTGTGTGATTGTTCATTGATCCAACACAGTTTATTCCTAGAAACTATTTGCGTTGCCTGAGGTCATCGCCCACGGTATTTTTCAACAACCTTTTGTAATAGCAAAACACAACTAGCAGGCTAATTCACCATTAGCTGGCTAATTATCCGATTATTCATAATCCATTTATTAATCTAATTGACATTTCATATTAAGCACACAATATATTTCATTTCCATATTAAGGAAGCAAAATTTCATAATTGAAATACATCAGAGTACAACATGATATAGCTACAACACTCAGCTACCCCATTACACAACTACACGAGCACCAAGTTCCACATGCAACATGTAGAAGCTTTAGAAATTAGCATCATAGACAGTATATAGACAGATGCATCTCATCTGGAAAACTGCTGAAGCAGAAGGCGAATATTGAGCCTTCATTCATGCTGAAGGTCTTTGCAACTCTAGGCCAGTGCCTGTGGATGATTAACCGTCCGTCCTTCGTCCTCTTCAGGAACACTTCAATATTGAACCGTGGGTGTTGTATGAAAACCTTCCTCGCCTCCTGACCATAGAGGTGGTTTCAGAGGTAATCATCAGTGAACTGCTTTGGAAAGGCCTGAAAACAAGGATGTGCATAAATATCTTCTCTATATTGGAAATCGGGCAAAGGAATAAAACAAGGCAAGGTAATAGTTAGTACCATCTTGTAATGAACTGATGTCTTCCTCATTGTGCAGACAAAGATATTGTTGTTTTTTGTCACTAATTTCTTTATCCTAACAATCTTTCTGAGTTTCTTGATTTGATTGATATTCATGGACAACTCATTTCCCCATATGCAAAAAGGGTCGAACAGTGGGTCAAAACCTCTGATAGCAGGACCTACATGTGCAAGACCAAATTGTTAAAAACCAAAACATTAGAATGGTTCCTGCAATTGCATAATAATGTGCTATTAGAAAACGGACCATGCACGTGCTAACCTCGATTGTAAACCTCAGTGCTTCCCATTGTTTCCCTGCAACACATATAAGGTAGTTAGTCATCAGGTTAAGTAAGGGTTCGCATGCTATCAGTAAAATAGGTTGATGAAAAATAAGCACATTGCAGATTCATCAGATTAATTGAAGCCACACGGAAAACCTATTTACCCAAACCAAGCATGACTAAGAACTAGGAAATATAGCACTTGTATATGTTTCTCATGTATTAAGTGCAGCCAAATTTGCTTTATTCCTCACATGCACAACAATACAAAATTCTACCCACAACAATTGGACATCGCATTGCAGAATTGAACCAAGTAGTTAACTAAACACCACAACGAATGAACCAAACATTAACTAAGTACCACATTGCACAATATAACATACTGTTAATAGAAGATCAGAGAGTGAACTAAACAGTTAACTACAGCCAATTGTTGCAATTGTATTTGTTTCTCATGTATTTACTACAGCCAAATTCAATTTATTCCTCACATGGTGTACAATAACAGAATGCACCCACAATTTTGTAAAGATAAATTCGATTTATTTCTCACATGGAAGACAACAAAAATTGCAGCCTGAAGAATTGAACATAACATTTGCAGAATTGAACCAAACAGTTAATTGAAGACGACAACTAATTAACAAAACAGTTAATAAGTGAGCACCACACTGCACGGCATATAGAACATATACACTATAGCAACAAATTGCATTGTGAAATTAGATAGCACAATTCACTAGACTTTGTGAAGGAAAGGCAGGAGCAGCACACTCAATGGGTAAACCGAGCATGCTTAACTGGCGTAGTGTCAGGACCGAGTTTTCGGGATATTAATTTCCCAAAAAATGGCCCTTGTGCTCACCAGCCCCAGGATTACTGTTAGCTGGTGAGACACCAACTTGATACAAAAACTCCAAGCAAAATACATAATATGTACTCCCTCTGTCTAGGTGTGTAAGTCATCTTACGTTGCGCACCGTGACCAAGATGGAGGGGAAAACGAGAGAACTTAATGTGTTTTTGCTAATAAATAACAATGCATGCAACGAACTGACCAATGCATGTCGTGTTTGGTAGTCTCAAATCATTTAAAGCATGCATGACCCACATCTCTTATTGGTTGATATGTCACGAAACAAGAAACGAGATGAGAGTTAATGTACCGCGCCTAAGTGTTTTGGGATTATTTGGTTTTCGTAAGATGACTTACACACCTAGATGGAGGGAGTAGTACAAGACCATTTTGGCCTATGAGTACAACACAAGGTTTCTAGTGGTTGATGGCGGAAGCGGTTTGTGGTTCATCAGTGGCCATGGGACTCCATTTCCCACAGGACAGCTGACCAGGGTAACTCCTATCTTCGCGAGGCTTCTGCCACCATTGCTTAGGTTCCGGGGCTATCATCGCAACGCTCCTCTCCAAGCAAGAATTCTGGCCAAGACAATAGCCAGGGACAAGCCAGTGAGTACTTTGAATGTACTCGCAAACATTATGAACACTGGTATAATATAACAAATGATAATCATGCTCCGAAATATTCTATGACCACAACGTAAGTCACGGAATAAAAAAAATATCCATGATGCACGCAAGCAGGTTGTTTATATAAAACATGAATATGCAATCAGAGAGTAGGAATAGAATGCACCGATCGGGTGTCTGAAGCGACGCCTCGAAAGGATAATGATATAGAGCATGCCTCAGTCGGACGTCTGAGCAACACCACATAAAGGGCTTATAAGTGAAAGAAATAACAAACATGGCACAGTCGGGCGTCTGTGCGACACCACATAAAGGGCTTATAAAATAAATAAATAACAAGCATGCCACAGTCGGGCGTCTCAGCGACACCACAAAAATGGCTTATAAAAATAACAAGCATGCCATGTTCGGGTGTCTGAGCGACACCACATAAAGGGATTATAAAAATAACAAGCATGCCACAGTCGGGCGTCTGAGCGATACCACATAAAGGGCTTATAAGAGAATAATCACAGTGAATATCTAGGAGGTAGTACCGTCCCAGGGATACTCCATAATTCAAATAATGAAAATGGTTAGTCCTTAAATATAATAATCATAATCATCATAAGTCACAAGTCATGATCCATGTTCTGGTTTAGCAGTTTCTCCTCCAAAGACTGACACTAAGACCGACACTTGACCCATCCCAGACTGTAGTCCTTAACCATGGACACGGCTATTAGAATAGATATTTAATCTCTGCAGAGGGTGTACTCTTTACCCACGAGCAACGGGTTTCTTTAGTCCATCGGACTAATTCCGCTTACAGTCTTTTAATTGAAAACACACCGAACTTCAAGCACACCAATAACTGCTTTACCGGTGTCTGGAAGCACCCACGACACCCGTTAAGCGAAACTCTAAGTGGGGAAGCTACAACCTCGATTAGCACGGGATCACAAAATTTATAACGCGCGCAAACTAGGGGAGCTACCCCCTCGGCTCCAACCGGAAACACCCATGCCCCCGTACGAGGTGGCATGCCTACCTGGTGCAGCCGGTATCTTCCACCATGGCCTCTCTGTACAGTGTGTGCTAGGAAAGGGTTGACAACTTACTGAACAGTACCCTACCTATGGCAGGGACAAGTGGTAGTACGAGACAAGTATGGGGGTTACTGGAACAAGTCTCGATCTATGGCTCAGGAGGTTTAAGTATTCCCTGCATGATTAGCATAACAAATATGTTTCAACCAACAGACAGAATCACCACTCCTCATACCTCACTATGCCATACCGGACACAACCGTCTCGACGAAGACTGGAGACAAGCTCGTGTCTACCCAAGATAGAGGCTTTCTTGGATTCCTTCCGGTAGGCATGAAAGGCAAACGAGGGTGATTACTATCACAAGCATACCAAGTTCCAACAGCAAAGAATTTTCATTAGGCACCCATGAGTATGATCACATCATCACATAAAACGAATACTTCGTGTTAAGGTGGTGTTGTAACTGTATCAAACAACACACAACAATATGATGCCAGGATCCAGAATGCTTGCCTTCAAGTTGTGGAGAGGCAGGGTGCATTCCAAAACTTTTGAAAGTTTTCTTCTCTCTCCAAAAATCCTATTTTGAGAAAATTCAAATTAACACATAGTTTGAAAACTGTATAAAAAAGTTGTTTTGGAAAATTTTCAAATAAATATGAAAATAAACTAGACATAATTTGAGAAACAATGGAAAAATAATCAATTCATTTGGACTTATATTTAAAAAGTTATAGCCAGTCAAAGGTTAGTCAAAGTTCTGTTTTTAAATAAAATAGAAAAAAGAAAAAAACGTTTCAGGGAGGAAGCGTACTCTGGGTTTACGCTTTCACTTAACCAGCGTGGACCGGCTCGTGGGTCACTGACAGTGGGTCCCTTGGGCCCACTGGTAAGGTTTGACCAGTCGCCCGCCTCCTTCCTCCTCTGTCCGAGCAGAGGCGGGGCACCGGCGATCGATGCCGGCGAACGGCGGCTCCCCACTGGGTTCCGAGGGCAGGGATGGATTCGCCAGCCCAGGGCGGTCCTCTCGGTGGTCGCTAGGTTGGCGGGGGTGGGGTGGATCGCCGGCGGCGAGCTCCGCGTCGGAGGTGGCTTCGGAGGGATTTGGGGTTTTGGGCTCCGGTGGTTCCCGGTCGCGTTTGAGAGGCGGGGTGGCTCCGCAAGGTTCAGGGGAGTTGAACGCTGGCACCGGATGGACGAGGGAGGCTCTGGTTGTGACGAGCGGGACCGGAACGTGACGGCGGCCGAACTGGCCGGAGACGAGGAAGAAGCCCTCTCCCCATCGATTGACGGCTATGGGAGCATCAGAGGGATGGCCTGAGGTTGCCTGAGGGACTGGACGAGCTCGGGGGCCCCTTTTTATAGCGGTTGAGGTCGGTTCCGACGGTGGTCGTGGATAGGATCGACGGCGAACTGCCGTTCTGTAGCTGCGGGGCGACGTGGCGGCGACGTGCATTGGAAACGAGCTCGCGGATGAGCTCGGGATGTTGCAGGGGCAGCTGGCGCGCGGCTGTGGCTCGGGCGGCGCCGTCCATGGCAGAGGCTGTCGGAGCGGCAGTGGCGGCTTGCAGTGGTGGCACTGTAGGGCGCCAGGAGGGGGCCAGGGCGGCTCTACAACAAGGGAGGTGCCGGGTGCGTTGGCCGCGAGTGGAAAGGGATCAGAACGGGCGCGGAGAGGTGGCAGCGGGACGCGGCGACTCGGGCGCACGCACGTGCAAAACGCTCGCTCTGGCCGCGCCCAGAGCACGCACGCTAAGTGTTCGGCAAAATGACAAGGCGTGCCAGGAGGCTTGGGTGGGGCTGGGGATTACCATGTCTAGGTTAGGGTTTGCAAGGAGATTAGTGGACATGCTGGTTTGGCAAATCAATCTGGTTCAAAATGTAAACTAAGGTTCATGCCAATTCTGTTCATGCACTCAAGGTGTTCGACAGAATGCTAAGGGCATCTAGGAAACTCTTGGGGTGGCCAAAAACTCCAGATCATAGTCTCTTTGGATGATGAAGAGGTTGGCAAGATTAGTTTGGCAAAAACAGAAACTTGTAAGTGCAAGTTTTTGAGAAAACCAATTCTGGACTTAAGGTAAAGGGTATAGTTTCATGGACCAAAAATACTCCAATGGGTCCATTCTCCTGGACTTAAGGGTTTGGTAGGCAGGACTATAAGCAGGAAAAAGCTCATGGGCACTAGAGCAAAATAGATTAGTGTTGCAGTAGAAAAAATCCAATCCGGACCAGAGAGCAAAAGAAGATGATTTGCTCAAATTTTTCAAAGAACACTCATGGGTTTTTGCATAAATCTGAATTATATACTCCTACTGACATCCCCTAATTTTGGTGGAAGTTTTAAAGGAATATTTAAATAGGTTGTAGTGAAATTTTACAAACTGGACCAGATTTGAAAACTAGGAGTAGAGCTCAAAATTTCCAATGGTTAAAAGAGGTTTTTGCACAAAAGTGATGTGGGAACATCATATGACCTCCCCAAATTTTGGTGGGGATTTTAAAGAAGAAGTTGAAATGGTTGCAGTGCAAAAGAGGCTCCAAAACTTATGAAAAACCATTTTTAAAAGACTAAAGCTCAGGAAAAACAATTATGCAAACAAATCCACTAATAAAAGAAATGTTTTCTTGAGAGGGTATACAAGTCCAGTAATATTTTTGGAAATTTTTCACTTGGGGTAAAAACTCCACAATATCAAAGAAAAGAGAGGTTCTGAAATCAAAAGAATAATCCAGAAAATAAAAATTTAATTTCCTGCAAAATTGTAATAAACAATTCATGGTTAATTTTTTTTGGGTGTTACAACACTACCCCCCTTAAGAAAAATCTCATCCTCGAGATTTGCTAAAAGCTGTTTTGAACAAATATTACTCTTACCATCACAAGGTAACACAAAAATAACCATCGTACTCATGTAATTAAGACGTGGCTACAGTGAGTGGGCAATTATGTGGTGTAAAGCTACACTGTGGCATACTGGCGTTGCGTGGAAAGATTTTACGGGAAATTTCTACTTTTGGTTACAGTAAATTTAGAATAAACTTCTAAATTTCTAAAATACGCTGGTCGTACCCGAGAGCACAGTGCTCCCTCTGGCTGACAGGTGGACCCGGGGCCCACTGTCGGTCTCTTCTTCTACCCCTGACTCTCTCTTCTTCTCCTTTCTCGCGCGCTCTCCCGCGCTTTCTCCACCGGCGACGTCTAGCGCGTAGGGCATCTAGGCCATACTGCGGTAGTGTGCGGCGTGCTAGCTGCCGGTGCAGCGTGCACTCACCTCGCGGGCCAGTGCACTGTCGGCACTGCTCGCGGATTCGCCTCCGAACACCGGCGATCGAGCGACGAGCAGCGCTGGTGGACTTCGCCCACCGTACACCGATCTCGAGCTATAAAACGACCGAGGTGCTCCTTTCTTCTTCCTCACACCTGGCCTTGCTTCTCCTTCTCCTTCCTTCTCCTCCATTTCTGTTTGCAGGAGCTCGAAACGAGGCTGTAATGGTGGAGGTGATGCTGGACTGGTGCATGATCCCGGTGTGCGGAGGGCTGGCGGCATTGCTGGGGTTCTCCGTGCTCCTGTGCGTGATGATCCTCGATGATCGTCGTGATGCTGCTGCTCGAGTGTTAGCTCTCCGCGGTGGCGGCGATCATGAGGATTAAGTGCGGTGTCGGGTGCTAACTGTTGTCAGTGTGCTGGAGGCAACTTGCACCCGGACAATTACCCACAAATCTCTTCTTCAGCAACTGTGGTGTGCTAGGAAGGTGATCAGTTAGGTGCAACAGGTGCACGTGTAATTGCAATTAGTGCATGTGGTATAGTGGTTGTGGTGGTGCGTCTGCTGTCGTGGTGCTGCGTGAATAAAAATCTATGTCGTGAAGTGATATATGCCGCAACAACTCAGGGAAAGAAAATCTCACTACAGGATTTACCGAGAGTGAAAACAGTTAGTAAAAATTTACCGCAGTAAAAACCACTCACATTGATTGAAACTAAAGATTTAATTCATCGCACAATTTTAGGATACCACGCATGAGTTGCAACACATAAATAAATGGTGGGACAATAAACATAGCAGTGACGTCTATAATGAAAACGGTAAATGGACAGGGTCCTGAGAAAACGTCTCTGGTACTGGGGCACATTCTTCTTCTATCGGGGGAAGCGGATTGACGAGTCGATGAACGCGTCTCTCCTGGTCGGGCCTCGATGGTTCCGCCGATGGCGATCTGAGGATTTAAATCAGCGAGGCTCTGGAGATAACCCATTACTCGCTGGGTCAAACGCTCTTGAGCGATGACATACTGGGCAAGGTTGGCCAGTACTGGGTCTCTCTCAATTCGTCCACCGGGAAAAGATGCTACTTCTCCGGGTGCTGCACGACTCGGGAAGTAATAATACCCTCGTTCGCTGGCATAGGGTACCGCGAATCGAAGGCGAGCAAGCGCTTCGTACGCAGCAGCTTCTATGGCCATTTGCGGAGTCGGCATAGATTTCCCCACAAAGGAGACTTCCGTTGGGTCTTGGTTTGGGTTGGCGGGAGGGATGTGCACCACTGCCCAATATTTCGAGGTGGATGGGGTGATCCTCGATTTGAGCAACTCGTACTGGGGTGGATGGATAGCACTCATGGCACTGCAGGTAAAGTCCCACAATATTTTGACAAAACTACCTGGGGTGGCATTTGGGGTCCTTAGATAAGTACTAGGGCTTGGCATGGCAAAGAAATGGCTGTGAGCGTTGTGCACAAGGTGAGGGGTACCTGGTAAGGTCACGGGGTGGCCTTTTATATAACATTGGGGCTGGGTCATTTACCGCGGTGAGGGGCAATAAATTTGTCAGTTCTGCTCTAAGGGTCGGGGTCAATGCTACAGATACACATATCCCACAAAAGTGATGCATTACTGTGGGTGTCGTCGGGGTGGTTTTTGGTAGCTGTGCCCGGAATAAAAAAAAGAAACTGTACACTAACATATTTATGCAAGGTTACTATTTAAAACAGAGGCACACAGGCAGGCTGCGATTATTTATGGTGATGCAAGATTACACATCACAGGGTGTGGACATACTGAGACTCGGTACTACTCGAGTGACTTAGTCCACCTCGTTTATATCTAAGCGGGCGTGCCTTGTGGATGTCGAGGCTTCTCCACGGGTTTCACCGCCGGGATTAGCTGGAGGGGCTTGAGGGGTTGCAGGGTCGGGGTAGTGATGATGACCATCATGGGGGTTGTTGGCCACAATCCCGTTGGAGCGTGTTCCCAAAAGGCGACGAAGCACTTCTGGGGACACCAAAGTACTTTGGTCGATGGCTGGGGCAGATCTCAAGGACTCGATCGGTTGTCCGAACAGCACGACTGGGTTGTCGGCGTCGGGCTCATCTTCTCCTCTCGCCGGGGCTCGGCGAACCAGTTCTCCACGAGCTGCGATCAAATCAAGGGTGATTTGATCGAACAGTTCCTCTAGTGCACTTACATAGCGCACCAGATGCAACAATGCAGGATCCGTCTCGTGATCTCCGTTGGCAACCTGGGGTGGCCTACCATACCCGTCACGGCTAGGGTAGTAGTAGAATGAGCGACAGTTAACTCTGGGCGACAAGTGCTGGAGTTGAACTATAGCCTCTCGAGCAGCTAGTTGGATGGCTTGTGGCTCAAAGGAAGTTGTCCTTCCGGTGAACCTGTAGGGGCGTTCTGGCGATAGACCCCTACCATATATGTGCACAGTGGCCCAGAATTGACGGCTCTCACCGCTCATGGGTCCTTGGTACACAACATATTCTGGGGGCTCTTCTAATGCATAGGCACGGCGGGTGAGGTTGGCGAGCACGGTCACAAAACCTCCAAGGATGGTTGCTGTGGTCTCATTGTGCATGATGGGTCCAGGCATTATGTCGCGGTTTGGGTAAGAGGCTATGTTGTGCTAAGTTGAGGCTAGCGTGCCTTTTTTATAGAAAAAGGGGACGAAGTCTTCCTTCACACGCTTGCGAATGAGACACTTTAGGTGTAGGTCACTAGCGCGTGATTGACAGGCTAGGTTGATAGGTTGGGCACCGACTGCCAAAAGGTGTCGGGATCACTGTGTGGCTATCTTACACGAGAAGCTTGGCCGGGGTTAGGTTACGGTCTGGTGGGTTGGTTAAGCTAGGTTTATCGACCTGGCTAAGATAGGATTAGCCAATGGTCAGCCCGGCTCTGATACCAAGGTTGTCAGGACCTAGTTTTCGGGATATTAATTTCCCAGAAAATGGCCCTTGTGCTCACCAGCCCCATGATTACTGTTAGCTGGCGAGACACCAACTTGATACAGAAACTCCAAGCAAAATACATAGTATGTAGTACAAGACCATTTTGGCCTATGAGTACAACACAAGGTTTCTAGTGGTTGATGGCGGAAGCGGTTTGTGGTTCATCAGTGGCCATGGGACTCCATTTCCCACAGGACAGCTGACCAGGGTAACTCCTATCTTCACGAGGCTGCTGTCACCATTGCTTAGGTTCCGGGGCTGTCATCGCAACGCTCCTCTCCAAGCAAGAATTCTGGCCAAGACAATAGCCAGGGACAATCCAGTGAGTACTTTGAATGTACTCGCAAACATTATGAACACTTCTATAATATAACAAATGTAATCATGCTCCGAAATATTCTATGATCACAACGTCAGTCACGGAATAAAAAAATATCCATGATGCACGCAAGCAGGTTGTTTATATAAAACATGAATATGCAATCAAAGAGTAGGAATAGAATGCACCGATCGGGTGTCTGAAGCGACGCCTCGAAAGGATAATGATATAGAGCATATCTCAGTCGGGCGTCTGAGCGACACCACATAAAGGGCTTATAAGTGAAATAAATAACAAACAAGGCACAGTCGGGCGTCTGTGCGACACCACATAAAGGGCTTATAAAATAAATAAATAACAAGCATGCCACAGTCGGGCGTCTCAGCGACACCACAAAAAGGGCTTATAAAAATAACAAGCATGCCACAGTCGGGCGTCTGAGCGACACCACATAAAGGGCTTATAAGAGAATAATCACAGTGAATATCCAGGAGGTAGTACCGTCCCAGGGATACTCCATAATTCAAATAATGCAAATGGTTAGTCCTTAAATATAATAATCATAATCATCATAAGTCACAAGTCATGATCCATGTTCTAGTTTAGCAGTTTCTCCTCCAAAGACCGACACTAAGACCGACACTTGACCCATCCCAGACTATAGTCCTTAACCATGGACACGGCTATTCGATAGATATTTAATCTCTGCAGAGGGTTTACTCTTTACCCACGAGCAACGGGTTTCTTTAGTCCATCGGACTAATTCCGCTTATGGTCTTTTAATTGAAAACACACCTAACTCGCACACACCAGCTTAACTTTACCGGTGTCTGGAATCCCCCACGACACCCGTTAAGCGAAACTCTAAGTGGGGAAGCTACAACCACAATTAGCACGAGATCACAAAAGTTATAACGCGCGCAAACTAGGGGAGCTACCCCCTCGGCTCCAACCGGAAACACCCATGCCCCCGGACCAGGTGGCATGCCTACCGGGTGCAGCCAGTATCTTCCACCATGGCCTCTCTGTACGGTGTGTGCTAGGAAAGGGGTTGACAACTTACTGAACCATACCCTACCTATGGCAGGGACAAGTGGTAGTACGAGACAAGTATGGGGGTTACTGGAACAAGACTCGATCTACGGCCGACTCAGGAGGTTTAAGTATTCCCTGCATGATTAGCATAACAGAATCACCACTCCCCATACCTCACTATGCCAGTCCGGACACAACCCTCGACGAAGACTGGAGACAAGCTCGTGTCTACCCAAGACACAGGCTTTCTCGGATTCCTTCCGGTAGGCATGAAAGGCAAACGAGGGTGATTACTATCAGAAGCATACCAAGTTCCAACAGCAAAGAATTTTCATTAGGCACCCATGAGTATGATCACATCATCACATAAAATAACGAATACTTTGTGTTAAGGTGGTGTTGTAACTGTATCAAACAACACACAACAATATCATGCCAGGATCCAGAATGCTTGCCTTCAAGTTGTGGAGAGGCAGGGTGCATTCCAAAACTTTTTAAAGTTTTCTTCTCTCTCCAAAAATCCTATTTTGAGAAAATTCAATTTAACACATAGTTTCAAAACTGTATAAAAAAGTTGTGTTGGAAAATTTTCAAATAAATATGAATATAAACTAGACAGAATTTGAGAAACAACAGTAAAAGAATCAATTCATTTGGACTTATATTTAAAAAGTTATAGCCAGTCGAAGATTAGTCAAAGTTCTGTTTTTAAATAAAACCGAAAAAAGAAAAAAAAACGTTTCAGAGAGGAAGCGTACTCTGGGTTTACGTTTTCACTTAACCAGCGTGGACCGGCTCGTGGGTCACTGACAGTGGGTCCCTTGGGCCCACTGGTCAGGTTTGACCAGTCGCCCGCCTCCTTCCTCCTCTGTCTGAGCAGAGGCGGGGCTCCAGCGATCGACACCGGCGAACGGCGGCTCCCTACTGGGTTCCGAGGGCAGGGATGGATTCGCTAGCCCAGGGCAGTCCTCCCGGTGGTTGCTAGGTTGTCAAGGGTGGGGGATCACCGGCGGCGAGCTCCGCGGCGGAGGTGGCTTCAGAGGGATTTGGGGGTTTTGGCTCCGGTGGTTCCCGGTCGCGTTTGAGAGGCAGGGTGGCTCCGCAAGGTTCAGGGGAGTTGAACGGTGGCACCGGATGGACGGGGGAGGCTCTGGTTGCGACGAGCGGGACCGGAACATGACGGCGGCCGAACTGGCCGGAGACGAGGAAGAGGCCTCTCTCCATCGATTGCCAGCTATGGGAGCATTAGAGGGATGGCCTGAGGTTGCCTGAGGGACTGGACAAGCTCGAGGGCCGCTTTTTATAGCGGTTGAGGTCGGTTCCGACGGCTGCCGTGGATAGGATCGACGGCGAACCGCCCTTCTGTAGCTGCAGGGCGACGTGCGCTAGCAAACGAGCTCACGGATGAGCTCGAGTTGTTCCAGGGGCAGCTAGCGCGCGGCTGTGGCTCGGGCGGCGCCGTCCATGGCAGAGGCTGTCGGAGCGGTGGTGGCGCTGTAGGTCGCCAGGAGGGGGCCAGGGCAGCTCTGCGATGAGGGAGGGGTCGGGTGCGTTGGCCGCGAGTAGAAAGGGATCAGAACGGGCGCGGAGAGGCGGCAGCGGACGCGGGCGACTCGAAGCGCCTGCGTGCAAGCAGCGCTCTGGCCGCGCCCAGAGCACGCACGCTAAGTGTTTGGCAAAATGCCAAGGCATGCCAGGAGGCTTGGGTGGGGCTGGGGATTACCAGGTCTAGGTTAGGGTTTGGAAGGATATTAGTGGACATGCTGGTTTGGCAAATCAAGCAGGTTCAAAATGCAAACTAAGGTTCATGCCAATTCTGTTCATGCCAATTCTGTTCTTGCACTCAAGGTGTTCGACAGAATGCTAAGGGCATCTAGGCAACTCTTGGGGTGGCCGAAAACTCCAGATCATAGTCTCTTTGGATGATGAAGAGGTTGGCAAGATTAGTTTGGTAAAAACAGTAACTTGTTAGTGCAAGTTTTTGAGAAAACCAATTCTGGACAGAAGGTAAAGGGTATAGTTTCATGGACCAAAAATACTCCAATGGGTCCATTCTCCTGGACTTAAGGGTTTGGTAGGGCACTAGAGCAAAATAGATTAGTGTTGCAGTAGAAAAAAAACCAATCTGGACCAGAGAGCAAAAGAGGATGATTTGCTCAAATTTTTCAAAGAACACTCATGGGTTTTTGCATCAACTTGAATTTTATACTCCTACTGACATCCCCTAATTTTGGTGGAAGTTTTAAAGGAATATTTAAATAGGTTGTAGTGCAATTTTACAAACTGGACCAGATTTGAAAACTAGGAGTAGAGCTCAAAATTTCCAATGGTTAAAAGAGGTTTTTGCACAAAAGTGATGTGGGAACATCACATGACCTCTCCAAATTTTGGTGGGGATTTTAAAGAAGAATTTGAAATGTTTGTAGTGCAAAAGAGGCTCCAAAACTTATGAAAACCCATTTTTTAAAGAATAAAGCTTAGGAAAAACAATTATGCAAACAAATCCACTGATAAAAGAAATGTTTTCTTGAGAGGGTATACAAGTCCAGTAATATTTTTGGAAATTTTTCACTTGGGGTAAAAACTCCACAATATCAAAGAAAAGAGAGGTTCTGAAATCAAAAGAATAATCCAGAAAATAAAAATTTAATTTCCTGGCAAAATTTAAATAAACAATTCATGGTTAAATTTTTTTGGGTGTTACACGTAGCTAGCAATTGGCAAGGTGTTCCTCCAAGATCTGCGGGTCGGCACGAATGGCAACCATCACAACCTCATTCGCGCTTGCGGCCGCGATTTGCTTCTCCGCTGCCAAATGCTCCTTGAGGTGCTGGCTATACTGCGTGCACCATGGCTTAGGCTGTCGCTTATTTGATGGAGGGGTCGGTGATTTGGATGGAACGTGTTGCGCTCGCGCCGGCGGTCGGGGCATGTGGGATGTGGATGGAGGAGGAGGATGGGTTCGGGTGTGGATTACCTGCCTGGATAGAGGAGGCCGAGCAACGTGAAGGAGAGTCGCCAGCGAGGAGGCGGCGGCACTGAAAGCAAGGAATGAAGGTTTCAACTTGGAAAGGGAGGCAGAAAGAGGAGAAATGTGGCTTTTGGTAAGGGGAAGGTGGTGGGGAGGTAGATATTTCTGTGGAAGCCGAAAATTTGGAATCGCTTCAGCCAAAAAACTGGCGCCCAAAGTGTCATCAGACATGATCCCTTATTCAGAACTGTGTATGATATGTGGACAACACAAACGATTCAGATAGCTTAACCCGTGTGTGATGAGTTTGAACGTCAAAAGTTTTGGTTCAAATTTCCATGGTTATAGTGGTCATCCACGTCATTGCATAATTTGGGTACACAAAGGAGACTACAGCACACCCACACTTCTTAATCGAGCAAGTTCAGCAATTAAACAGAGCTAGCTGACCTAAACATTACTCTAAAAAAATTAAAGACCGGCGCTCTTAATTAAACTAAACAAAGATTACTACTACAGCTGGTTCTCGTCGATCTCCGCCGCCACCTCCATGTCCAGCTCGTGCCCGACGGTCTCCTGGGGAAGGGACTCCATGGCATCCATCGCACCATAATCGACAAGCATCTCGCCATCCGCGTCCGCCATCTCTTTGGAGAAGGCCGCCACAAGCTGGGCGTGGGCGGATGCGATCTAGGCTTGGACGGGCTCCGTCGTCGCAAGGTATATGGCGGAGGAACGGACGGCTGCTCAAACGCTCTCGGTGATTGCCAGCTCTTCGGCCATGGGTTGCCGACCGTTGTCGGAGAAGCTTCATTCGATTTGTGCGGTGACCGCCTGGAGCTAGGCGTGGGTGGCCTCGACATGGTCATGGGCGGCTTCCATCAGGGCTAAGGCCGCCGCTGCGGAACGGACAGCTGCTGTGCCGCTCTCGCCAGTTGCTATCCCTGAGGCAGATGTTGATGCCGCCACCTGAGAAGCAACAACGGCCATTTGGGCTGCCTTTGCCGCCCGGTCGCAAATTACAGCCGCGCTCATGCACCTTGTTAGCACGCGCATGGCGGCTGTGGCCGCGCTCTCGTCGGAGTGGGCCACTGAAGTTGCCATCACGACGCGGGTCCACCTGCCCATCTTTCACCGGTGACGATTGAACAGTGAAATGATATTTGAGAAGCAAGCTAGTATGCTTGACACGCCAGCTGTGGACTGTAGCCAACGCACCTTCTCGTGTAAGCCATAGGCGTACTATACACCGATGGAGCTCCAAGATATTTTGTACTACATCTCACACGGTTGCTGATAATAAACTGTGTGCGGTCTACTTGATTTTTCATCTTGACTTGAATTACATAATGGGGTCACAGCGGCAATGGACGGTGTTTGACTTGCTAGACCTTTAATCTTGAGTGAACATGCAACTATATGTGTGTCGTAAAAGAATTGGAATTATACAGGGTTCGTTTGAACATTTTACACATTAAATTGGTTTTCAAGCCATTTCAGATGAACAATTCAAATTTGAACTACATGCACATGCTCCAGTGCATATAAATTGGTTGAAAAATCAAATATGTGTCCTTGAGTGCGTGCTTAGGTCCCATGCAAGAAATGGGAATGAATTTCAAACACCAGGGCACCGTTGATTGTCGGCAAAACATTGAGATGCCTGGTTTTTAAATTCTAGTAAACCCAAAACTCATCTGAAATTCATGAAACTTGGCATGTTATCATGGAGCGGCATCAACATGTTGTGGTACAAATTTTGTCCCATTTGGGGCAGGTTTGGGTATATGCTTATCACAAACCGGAGGTTCTCACAACAAGCATGATGGTTTTCGGTAGCGAACGTCCCACCTTTGGGGACAAAATGATATCCATTGCCTCTTATTGCTTTCAAATTTTTTTCTCGTTTCAACATAGAACAACAAGAGTGTTGTGTGAATTTTTGTGATTTTTCGGGCTTTGTTTGGACATTTTTTATGCATTAACTGAGTTTTCAATGCATTTTATGTGCATAATTCAAATTTGAACTACATGCACATGCTCCAGTCCATATAAATTGGTTGAAAAATCAAATTCGTGTCCTTGGGTGCATGCTTTGGTCCCATGCAAGAAATGAGAATGAATTTCAAACACCGGGGCACCGTTGATTGCCAGCAAAACATTGAGATGCCTGGTTTTTTAATTCTAGTAAATCCAAAACTCGTGTGAAATTCATGAAACTTGGCATGCTATCATGGAGCGGCATCAACATGCCATGGTACAAATTTGTCCCATTTTGGGCTGGTTTGGGTATATGCTTCTCAAAAACCGGAGCTTCTCACAACAAGCATGATGGTTTTCGGTAGGGAAACGTCCCACCTTTGGGGACGAAACGATATCCATTGCCTCTTATTTCTTTCAAAATTTTCTGTCGTGTCAACATAGAACAACAGGAGTGTTGCTTGAATTTTTGTGATTTTTCGGGGTTCGTTTGTGTCAGGACCCCGATTCCAAGTCACATCGATCTAGCCGGTAACACCTCATATCACTTTGCGGCCTCACGCACGGTATTCCCACGGGTGTCGTCTTACCATGGCCCGGGACCGTTTGCGTCTTTTGGCTCACGTATATGATAGTGTCGCTAGCATCCATATGACAAAGAACCCGGGCCGACATGGCTAGTCGTGAACCCAAAGCGGCACTAACCCATGGGGACAGGCATACATGAATCACATCGAGCATGTCGGTCATCAACGTATGAATTCGGGCTGTAGCACTGGGCTAACAGGACTCCGGTATCCCGGGCTGTAACAGACTAGGCAGGACTCCGAATATCACCGCGTGACATTTCCCTGAAGGGACAAACATAGGAACCAAGTGAAACACATGCCGGCCAGTCAAGTGTCCAAGCAGTAGTGCTGGGCTAGCAGGACTCCGGTGAACCGGGCTGTAGTGGACTACTATCGCTCAGAAGCACGAGACTACATTTCCCCATATGAGAGGCTGCCAAGGATAAACAACTAGATTGTCGGATCCCACACATACCAAGCATTTCAAACATACACACAATATGCTCAATATGTGCAAATACAACATGGCATCACAACATAACTCTACGATTCAAATATTTATTCATTAGGCTCCGAGGAGCGAGATATTACAAACATGGGTCTCATGACCCAACACTCAGAGCATACAAGTCAAAGCACAAGTGGAAGCTAAACATGTCCGAAAGTACGCATAACTGTAAATGAAAAAGGCTGAGAAGCCCGACTATCTACCGAGATCTGCCGAGGGCACAAGATCGTAGCTGAGGTAACAAGCTAAACGTCAAGTCCAAGCGGAACTACTAAGCGAGACCGACGTCTCTCGCAAAACATAAAATAAGCAAACGTGAGTACAACTGTACTCGGCAAGACTTACATCGTAACTAACTACATATGCATCATTATCAAAAGGGGTGGTGGAGTTTGACCGCAGCAAGCCAACTTTGACTCGGTGGCTATCCCGAACTACGCCGCAAGTAACTCTTTTGAGGTGGCGCACACGAGTCCACATATTCACCATATCAATACACTACTATGGACCCGCTCCCGTCTCCCTATGAGAACGCCATCCATAGCACTCACGCTTATCTTGCACATTTTAGAGTATCCACTTTCACTTGTCTATGAACTGATATAGGCAACCCAGAAGTCCTTCTCCGTGGACACGGCTATTCGAATAGATCATGTTAACCCTGCAGGGGTGTACTTCTTCACACACGCTCTCACCACTTACCGCCGTTTACACAACATGTACTCGGCAACCTTCAAGCGGAAGCCCAACGTGGGTGTCGACCACAGCCTACCTAAACACTCAAGTCCCTAGTCCAGGTTTATCGCCTATTCGGGTTCCATCCGCAGGGAGTCCAGCCGAGGTTTCCCATACAGCCCCGAACGATGTGTGCAGGGTTCCCGAGACACCAAACGGGCGAATCGGTACACCGGGCCATGGTGCCTACCGCAACACAACCCACCCCTAAGGCCAGCGTTGCATGCGGCCCCCAGCATACTACAAACACCAGAAACTACTTGCAACTCCCGGACTGAGAACAAGGGTGGTCAATTAAGGATCCCAATGCATGGTAGTAACTGTTTCATGGATCACAAACACAGAACTCAGTTCCTGAGGACGGCTGCAATGAGACAACCCACCATGTACTCCTACATGGCCTCTCACCGCTACCTTTATCAAATCGTGTTCACACACTTAGCTCACACACGATGGGACATGTTCACACAACCATTCCAATTCATTCCCGATGAATCGGACCTGACTCAACTCTAAGCGATGTGAGCACGACAACAAGCATGAATGAGTAGGCACAACATGGCTCAAACAACTCCTACTCATGCTAGTGGGTTTCATCTAATTACTGTGGAATGACAGGTCTTGCGGAGGATAAAGGGGTTCAGCTACTGCAGCAAGTAACACATGAGTCGTTGTTGTCCTAATGCAGTAAAATAGAGCAGGAGAGAGAGAGTGGGATTATATCGGAATGAACAAGGGGGTTTTGCTTGCACAGCACTTCGAAGATAATATAGTTCTTCATCGGTGTCATCGAACAATCATCGGAACCACGCCTATCGAGAGGGGATGCACACCGCAACCGAGAAAGAACACAATCAATGCAATGCACATTCACATGAATGACATGTCATGTTAAGGTACTGAATTCACCTAATGCAATATCTAGCCAAGTTAATTGAAGTGGAATTCAAACAAGGTTAAACTCCAACTCCAAATGCTAGTTCATAAGTTGCCCTAATCATGATTCATCCTATTCAGTGAGGTTAACTTCTTCAATCATGCATGAAAGTGCCATAAACAGATTCTTCATATTTTTCTGATCATTTTTCATATATAAATTATTTAATTTGGAGTTACAGATTGAAAGTTATGAATATTTGAAGTTTGAACTATATTCGAATTTCCTATATTAGAATAAATCCAGTAATTAGATTATCGCGTCGACCATCTGCGTCAGAATGACGTCATAGTCAACGGAGACGTCCAGGTCAAACCTGACTGTGGGTCCAGGTTGTCAAGGTAATTAGTTTAACTAAAATTTAATTAAAACTAAACCTATTTAGTTAACAGGGCTAGGCCCCACCTGTCATTGACTCATCAGAGTCAACCAGGGCCCACCGTGGTGAAAGTCCACGTCGTCTGCACCGGCGTCTAGCCGTCGGCGAGCCCGACGCGGCGGCGGAAGTGAGTTTGGCCATTCCGGCAAGCAAACGAGCCGCAGAGGGTGGCTATGGGTAGCTGGGGACATGCCGCAGCTTCTGGTGGAGTCGATTGGGGTCGGGGCGGTCGGAATCGGCGCCGGCGACGACCTAGGCGGCCGCCGGAGTTCGGCCGAAGGCGAACTCGAGGCTAGGGGGGTCGGTGAGGTGCGTGGAGTAGGTGGTTAGGTGCTGCGCAGGCGGTGAGTGCGTTAGACACCAAATGGTGGCCGGAGGGTGACCGGGAGCACGTCGGGCGACGAGCTCATGGCGCGGGTGCGGGTGATCTTCATGTGGTTGCTACACAGCTCGAGAGCGCGAGAGGAAGGGAAGGGAGATGGTTAAGCTCACGGGGAACTCGACGGAACACTTGGTGCAGCCGGGACGGACCGGAGCGACGACGGCGTTGAAAGGGATCTCCGCGACGGCGAACTTCAGGCGAGTCGGTCACGGTGGCCTTGGTTCACTTGAGCATGCGGGGCTCGGCTAGCTCGGGGTAGAGGAGGGTGGTGGAGCTCCTAGACACGGCGAGGAGGGGTGCGGACGGCGGGGAGCGCGGTTACGGCGATGGTGCGGCGGCGGTGGCGTCGGCCATGGCGGGGGAGCGCGAGAGAGAGGAGCCGGGGAGGAGAGGAGGTGTCCGAGGGGTTCGGGGGAGAGAGGGAGAGCGAACCACGTCGGCAGCTGGGCGAGGGGAGCGGCGAGGCGGCGACCAGGTGCGTGGCACCCATGCGGTGCTCGCCGAAGCACTGGCTGCTCTGCCGAGCTAAGCAGCTCCATGCTGGCCTTGCTGGCTGGGCCGGCAGGTGGGCCGGGTAGGTGGCGCCAGGTAAGTTTCTAAACTATTTTTCTTTTTCTATTATTCTGCAACTTTGTGGAGGTTTTTAAAAAAATACCAAAACAGTTTCAAAAATCACCAAACTGCTCCTGGTCCATTGTTGGAATATTTCCAACATGAAACATTTTAGTTTGGGAATATTTGGGCATCTGCAATATTTTATATAATTTTAAATGCCCAAACTCCAATACTTATGATTTAATTCAAAGACCTTAGGATGACCTAGAAAATAGTGCACCACTTTTGGCAGAGGCTCTGAACCAAAGCAAAAGTGGTGAGCATTTTTGAAGGGCATTTCAGGTTCATTGGAAATAATTTTAGTAAACCCTAGTTGGATTAAAAGGGGTTCTGGGGTTTCTGTCTTCCCCATTTCAAATTTCATGAAAATTAAATATGATGCATGGATGCAATGCCACTAGTTACAAGCAAGCTCTAGGGCTGTGACAACTCACCTCCACTAAACAAGAATCTCGCCCCGAGATTCAAGACGTGAGGTAAGAGGAAAAGGGAGGTCACAAAGCTATCACAATCTCCATGATCCATTTGCCCTTCTCGAGGATGTTGATTCACTTCTTCATATTGATCTTGACGTCTTTGCTTTTGGAAACTTCATCCAACACGACAACGACAAAGAGGAACTCTGCAGGAATCGATCTTCTTAAAGATCGACCAACTTAGGATCACTCATCAAGCGAGACATTGGAACATCTCTCGAGCTGCGACCACGGAACACATCGAGGGGATGGAAGAACAAACGACGGGTTTGATTGGTGGGCAACAATTCCACGCTTAGAAGGATGGTGGATGGTATCAAGGTGGCGAGGAATAATTGCCAGGATTCCGTAACGGCACCTTGGGGGAAGTGACGCAAGAACTATTCCCTTAAGTGGCAAAAAGAATTACTTTTGAATCAGAGATCATTGAAACTCTTCATACTAGCCTAAGGCAATCGCAATCGATCACTTGAAGGAGCTCGGAAGAATGGCATATTCGGACTAGAATGGATGATGTGGACTACCTTGTTGAAGACAACACAATGGATGATTTTGCTTATCATTGGAGGTGGAGGGGACCCTTGGTAGGACCACTTTGAAGATGATCCTGACAGCAAATCACTGAGAAGGCAGCCCATGGAAAATTGGCATGATGGGATGCAAAATTTGGGAACAAAACGCAAATGTTGGGAATGTTCCAACCACCATATCTGCCTGAGATTCAGGTCTGGTTAGAAACAGGATACTTCAGACTCACATGTCTGAAACAAAAGTTGCAACACAAATCGATGGGATAACATTGCGAGATTCTCGGGATATGAACTACGATAGCAAGCACCAAAACATGAGCTGGTTCTGCTACATACATGTGAGCATGTTGTCCAAGACAAGAATGACCACATGGTAGTCTCATCATAAAACACTACCGAGTTCAGGTGGGGAACCATCATCGAGGATATCGAAGTCCTTGTATAAGTCGCGGTCTTAAGAAGGAACTTATTCTCCTTGAACAAATCAATCAGTGGCTTGGTGTTCTATGGAATTCATATGGAATGAAGATGATCAGTCTATCAGACCATAGAATACTTCACACATGCATGACTGACTTGGAATGATTCCAAAGGAAACAAAACAAACCTTTCTCAAATTCATGGCGGCAACTTACACCTAAAGCACATGAATTCGAGGAAGTCACTCTTTCCATCCAAGCATAAGCTTCATGAACGGAACACGAAGAAATGCTTACACAAGTTTCCAACACTAGGTTGATGTTCAACATGACTCATGGGGGAGACAAAATGCTGCTGATGGGCTCAACAACAACTCATCGGAATTTCCATATCACTGGACTTCCACCATCATGTGAACACGGTGATAGCATTGGTCAGACCAAAAGATGTAATGGTGTATGCTCGAGGGATCAACCACGAGTAAGACAACATTACGAGCATCGTTGGTACTGATTTGATTTGACGATAACCCATACTCAAATCCAAGGATTGATGAGACAATAGGTCCAGCAACTGATCACAGGGACCAATCGATGAAGATATCATCCTTCTTCAACACACACTACACAAAATATCCTTTTGGAACGAACTAAGTTAGGCAAGATTTTATCTTCCAACTCTCCAAGTTGTTGTCTAGCTTAACCAACTAGCTCAGGGATATCCAAGACAGATTTTTGGAGAAATGATGGTTCACAGGAAACCAACTTGATCACGAGCTCAACATAACAGTTAGGAGACAACCCGGTAACACTTCCTAGAAGATATTTGGAAAGTCACGAACCACGGTATGTTACTAAGCTCGAGAACAATCTTGCTTTTGAGGGCAAGACGATATGATCAAATGGTGAGGACTTGACAAGATCCTAACCCATCAATCGAAGTGTGCACCAGAAATAGGGACTAGGTAGCACGATCAATCTTAGGATGATGATTTAATAACCAACACGCTAAGAATGAGGATATTGTCCATTAGCTGCCAAGCAACGAGTTGCTCGGAGTATTGATTTCACACATCACAATTCACTTGTCGGCATTCCGGTTACAACAACACGAGGACCGAGGAATGAATGATGATGGTGAGAAGTATCACTCGACAAGAATTCATAAGACAAGGTGCAATTCTCATGATGTTCCTGACATAAAGATGGTAACACTCCAAGGTAGAGCAGAATCAAAGCTGGATTGGCATTTTGATCTGCGGAATACAACTGCTTTGACCCAATCCTAGATATGGATGAGGTACTGGAGTTTGTTTCTCCTAGTCTGTCAGGACCCCGATCCTAGTCACACCGATCTAGCATGTAACACATCATATCGCTTTGCGGCCTCACGCACGGTATTCCCACGGGTGTCGCCTTACCATGGCCCGGGACCGTTTGCGCCTTTTGGCTCACGTATATGATAGTGTCGCTAGCATCCATATGACAAAGAACCCGGGCCGACATGGCTAGTCCTGAACCCAAAGCGGCGCTAACCCATGGGAACAGGCATACATGAATCACATCGAGCATGTCGGTCATCAACGTATAAATTCGGGCTGTAGCACTGGCTAACAGGACTCCGGTATCCGGGCTGTAGCAGGCTAGGCAGGACTCGAATAACACCACGTGACATTTCCCGAAGGAACGGACATAGGAACGAAGTGAAACACATGCCGCCAGTCAAGTGTCCAAGCAGTAGTCTTTGGGCTAGCAGGACTCAGTGAACCGGGCTGTAGCGGACTACTATCGCTCGGAAGCACGAGACTACATTTCCCCATATGAGAGGCTGCCAAGGATAAACAACTAGTTTGTCGGATCCCACACATACCAAGCATTTCAAACATACACACAATATGCTCAATATGTGTAGATACAACATGGCATCACAACATAACTCTACGACTCAAATAGTTATCCATTAGGCTCCGAGGAGCGAGATATTACAAACATGGGTCTCATGACCCAACACTCAGGGCATACAAGTCAAAGCACAAGCGGAAGCTAAACATGCCTGAGTATAGACAACTATAAATGAAAAAGGCTGAGAAGCCTGACTATCTACCAGATCCTGCCGAGGCACAAGATCGTAGCTGAGGTAACAAGCTAACCGTCGAAGTCCAAGCGGAACTACTAGCGAGACCGAAGTCTCTCTACAAAAACATAAAATAGGCAAACGTGAGTACAAACGTACTCAACAAGGCTTACATCAGAACTAGCTACATATGCATCATTATAAAAAGGGGGTGGTGGAGTTTGACTGCAGCAAGCCAGCTTTGACTCGGTGGCTATCCTGAACTACGACGACAAGTAACTCTTTTGAGGTGGCGCACACGAGTCCACATATTCACCATATCAATACACCACTATGGATCCGCTCCCGTCTCCCTACGAGAACGCCATCCATAGCACTCACGCTTATCTTGCGTATTTTAGAGTATCCACTTTCACTTGTCTATGAACTGATATAGGCAACCCGTAAGTCCTTCTCCGTGGACACGTCTATTCGAATAGATCATGTTAACCCCTGCAGGGTGTACTTCTTCACACGCTCTCACCACTTACCGCGTTTACACGACATGTACTCGGCAACCTTCAAGCGGAAGCCCAACGTGGGTGTCGGCCACGACCTACCTAAACACACAAGTCCCAAGTCCAGGTTTATCGCCTATTCGGGTTCCATCCGCAGGAGTCCGGCCGAGGTTTCCCATACAGCCCCAAACGATGTGTGCAGGGTTCGAGACACCAAACGGGCGAATCGGTACACCGGCCACGGTGCCTACCGCAACACAACCCACCCCTATGGTCAGCGTTGCGTGCCCCCAAGATGCTACAAACACTGTAAACTACTTGCAACTCCCGGACCGAGGACAAGAGTGGTTAAGAAGCCGAGAGGGTCCATTGGTTTCGGCCCAATGCGTGGTAGTAACTGTTTCATGGATCACATGCATGATCTCAGTTCGAGGACGGCTGCAATGAGACAACCCACCATGTACTCCTACATGGCCTCTCACCGCTACCTTTACCAAATCGTGTTCACACACTTAGCTCACACAGATGGGACATGTTCATACAACCACTCTAATTCATTCCCGATGAATCAGACCTGACTCAACTCTAAGCAGTAGCAGGCATGACAACAAGCATGAATGAGTAGGCACAACATGGCTCAAACAACTCCTACTCATGCTAGTGGGTTTCATCTAATTACTGTGGACTGACAGGTCATGCAGAGGATCAAGGGGGTCAACTACCGCAGCAAGTAACACATGAGTCGTTGTTGTCCTAATGCAGTAAAATAGAGCAGGAGCGAGAGAGTGGGATTATATCGGAATGAACAAGGGGGTTTTGCTTGCACAGCACTTCTGAAGATAATATAGTTCTTCATCGGTGTCACCGAATTCATCGCCGATACGTCTCTTGAGAGGGGACAGTTACCGCAAACAAACAAGAGAGAACACAATCAATGCAATGCACATTCACATGAATGACATGTCATGTTAAGGTACTGAATTCACCTAATGCAATATCTAGCCAAGTTAATTGAAGTGGAATTCAACCAAGGTTAAACTCCAACTCCAAATGTTATTTCATAATTTGCCCTAATCATGATTCATCCTATTCAGTGAGGTTAACTTGTTGAATCATGCATGAAAATGCCATAAACAGATTCTTCATATTTTTGATCATTTTCATATATAAATTATTTAATTTGGAGTTACAGATTAAAAGTTATGAATATTTGAAGTTTGGGTTATTTTAAAATTCCTGAATTATTATAAATCCGAAAATGATTATGGCGTCGGCACCACGTCGATGTGGCGTCATCAAGTCAACTAGGGCGGTCCAGGTCAAACCCGATTGGGTCCCGCATGTCGAGTAATTAACTTAATTAAAGTTTAATTAAAACTAACCTATTTAGTTAGCAGGGCTGGGCCCCATCTGTCAGTGACCCGTCGGGGTCAACGAGGGCCCGCAGTGGTCAACGTCCACGTCGGCTGCACCGGCGACTAGCCGCCGGCGAGCCCGACACGGCGGAGGGAGTGTGTTTGGCGCTTCAGCGACCAAACGAAGTCGCGGAAGGTAGCTACGGGTAGCTAGGAGCAACCCGCGACTACTAGTGGAGTCGGCTAGTCGGGTGGTGGCGGAGTTGGCGCGGCGACGAGCTAAGCGGCCGCCGGGTTCGCCAACGACGGTGGAGTTAGAGGGCTCGGTGAGGTGCGGGAGTACATGGTAGACCCCTCGGAGTGCGTTGAGTGCAACGGACACCATGGGGTGGCGGAGAGTGACCGGGAGCACATCGGCTGACAGGCTCCACGGCGCGGGTGCGGGTGAACGTGGCTCGGTTGCTACGTTGCTCGAGGGCGCGAGAGAGAGGGAAGGGGAGTTAGGTAGGCTCACGGGCGATGTGTAGAAGCCCTCGTCGAGGTCGGGGATGAACCGGAGCGACGGCGGCGACGAAAGGGATCTCCGGCGACGGCGAGCTCGGGTGAGGTCGGTGGGATGGATTCGGTGCACTAGAACGAGCGGGACTCGGCTGGCTAGGGGTAGTGGAGTCTTGCGGAGCTCCTGGACATGATGAGGAGGAGCATGGACGGCGGGGAGCACGACTACTGGCGGTGGTCTGTGGCTGACAGCGTCGGCCAAGATGGGGGAGAGCGAGAGAAGCGAGCCGGGAGGAGAGGGAGTGTCCAGGGGTTCGGGAGAGAGGGGAGGTCGGTCCTCGTCGGCGGTGGCGGAGGGAGCGGCGACCAGGTGCGTGGCACCCATGCGGTGCCCTGGCCACAGCACTGGTTGCTTGGTTCGAGCCAAGCAGCTCATTGTGTTCTTTGGGCTGGGCCAGGTGGGCCGGAGTGGGTCGTCGCTGTAAGTTTCTGTTTTTTTTATCTTTTCTAATTTCCTGCAACTTTGTGGGTTTTCTAAAATACCAAAACAGTTTTAAAAATCACCAAAATGCTCCTGGTCCCTTGTTGGAATATTTCCAACATGAAACATTTTGGTTTGGCAATTTTTGGACATTTAAAATATTTTGTATAATTTGAATGCTCAAATTCAAAACTTGTGAATTAATCCAAGGACCTTTGGATGACCTAGAAAATGTTGCACCACCTTTGACATAGGTTACGAACCAAAGCAAAGATGATGAGCATTTTGAAGGGCATTTCAGGTTCATTGAAAAATATTTCTTAGTTGAACCTATTTGAATTGTTTTTTTGGTGCTAGGGCTTGGTCATCCCCATTTCAAATTTAAAAGAAATTTAGACATGATGCATGGATGCAAGAAAATCAAGCTAGGGCTGATCTGGGGCTGTGACAGCTCACCCCCACTAAACAAGAATCTCGCCCCGAGATTCAAGACGCGAGGTAAGAGGAAAAGGGGAAATCACAAAACTATCACAATCTTCATGATCCATTTGCCCTTCTTGAAGATGTTGATTTACTCCATCATCTTGGTCTTGACGTCTTTGCTTTCGAGATCTTCACTCGACACGATAACAGAAAGAAGGGGGAAACCCTACAGGATTTAATCTTCTTGAAGATCGAGCAACTCAAGATCAGTTCATGGAGAGACGTAAGAACAACTCTTGAGTTGAGACACCAAACACACATTAGTAATGATGGAGAAGCAATGGATGACGAAGGTTCAAATTGGTAGGCAACCATTCCACGCTTAAGTAAAATGGTGCATGTTTCAAAGTAACAAGGAGATGATTGCCATGATTCCATAACGGGACACCTTAGGAAAGGTGACGCAAAGAACTATTCCCTTAAGTGGCAAAAAGAATTACTTTTGATATAACATCATTGAAACTCTTCATACCAGCCTAAGGCAATCACAAACGATCGCTTGGTAGAGTGCAAAGGAATGGTACACCCGGACTAGAATGGATGATGTGGACTACCTTGTTGAAGACAACGCAATGGATGACTTTTGCTTATCACCGGAAATGGATGGGACCCATGGTAAGTCCACTTTTGAGGATGATCCTAGACAACAATTGCTGAGAAGGCAACCCAAGGAGATTGGCACAATGGGATGCGAGCTGGGAACAAAATGCGAATCTTTGGGAATGTTCCAACCATCATATCTGCTGAGATTCAGATCTGGTTGGTGTTAAGATATACCAGACTCATCGAGTCTAGAAGAAAAATGAAAGTTTGCAACACAAATCGACGAGAAGATGTTGCGAGATTCTCAGGAATGAACTACGATAGCAAGCTCCAAAACATGAGCTGGTTCTGCTACTAACATGTGAACATGTTGTCCAAGACAAGAATGACCACATAGTAGTCTTATCATGAAACACTACCGAGTTCAGGTGGGGAACCATCATCGAGGATAATGAAGTCCTTGTATAAGCCACGGTCTTAAGAAGGAACTTCTTCTCCTTGAACAAATCAATCAGTGGCTTGGTGTGCTATGGAATTCATATGGAATGAAGATGATCAGTCTATCAGACCATAGAATACTTCAATGCGTGCATGACTGACTTGGAATGATTACAAAGGAAACAAAACAAACCTTTCTCAAATTCATGGCGTCAACTTACACCTAAAGCACATGAATTCGAGGAAGTCACTACTCCCATCCAAACATATGCTTCATGAACGAAACACGAAGACATTGCTTATAAAGTTTCCAACACTAGATTGATGTTCAACATGACTCATGGGGAGACAAAATGCTCTTGATGGGCTCAACAACAACTCATCGTAATTTCCATATCACCGGACTTCCACCATCATGTGAACACGGTGATAGCATTGGTCGGACCAAAGGATGTAATGGGGTATGCTCGAGGATCAACCACGAGTAAGACAACATTACGAACATCGTTGGTTCTGATTTGACTTAATAATAGCCCATACTCAAGTCAAAGGATTGATAAGACAATAGGTCCAAAGAATCGATCACGAGACCAATCGATGAAGATATCATCTTTCTTCAACACACACTACACAAGAATATCCCTTTGGAACGAACTAAGTTAGGCAAACTTTTATCTTCCAACTCTCCAAGTTGTTGTCTAGCTCAACCAACTAGTTCAGGGATACCCAACACAGATTCTTGGGGAAGGGTGGTTCACAAGTAACCATCTTGATCACGAGCTCAACATAACAGTCGGGGGACAACCTGGTAACACTTCCGAGAAGATATTCGGAAAATCACAAACCACCGATATGTTACTAAGCTCGAGAACAACCTTGCTTTTGAGGGCAAGACGATATGATCAAATGAGTGAGGACTTGATATAATCCTAACTCATCAATCGAGGTGTGCACCAGAAATAAGGACTAGGTAGCACGATCAATCTTAGGATGATGATTTAATAACCAACACGCTAAGAATGAGGATATTGTCCATTAGCTGCCAAGCAACGGGTTGCTCGGAGTATTGATTTCACACACCACAATTCTCTTGTCGGCATTCCGGTTTCAACAACTCGGAACCGAAGAATGGATAATGATGGCGAGAAGTATCACTGCATCGAGAATTCATAAGAGAAGGTGCAATTCTCATGATGTTCCTGACATAACGATGGTAACGCTCCAAGGTAGAACAGAACAAATGCTGAATTGACATTTTGATCTGCGGAATACAACTACTTTGACCCAATCCTAGAAATAGATGAGGTACTGGAGTTTGTTTCTCCTAGTCATTCCAGAACGGAATGGCTTGACGGACCACAAGGATAATAGACATCGATAAACGAATGCACACATACTCTTGGTTATCAACCGATAGAGGATGGTGGGGATACAACTAAAGAGAGCAACTCAAAGGAACATATAATTTTTCGAGTTGTGGAAGCATGGATTAGTATATCGAGCAAGGCTCAACATTTCTCCCGAATAACCCATGCAGAAAGTAGAATTGGCAGATTCACAATATGGAATGGAGAACTCCTCAAGAGCACTCTTATTGTGATCTTTTGGTTCAACGAACTTCTGCCATAACTAGTTCATGATATTTGGAAGAAGGAAATACCACGAACCTCGAGGACTATCACAAAGTTACTAATATCCTAAAGGAACTAGCAATTACTAACAACATGAAGTAGGGTGAATCTCGGGTTCAAGAACCCAGGAGTAGAATGCCTACTAACTAATAACATCACGGGATGCTTTCAAGAATAGTGGCCAGACTCATCACACTGAGGATACAAAAGCATTGCCAAATTGCTAGGTGACTCCCTAAACACCTAGGGTCATAATAATAACTCCAACATATATGTTGAGGCAGCGGAGTACCTCCACATACTAATTGAAGGAAATATGCCCTAGAGGCAATAATAAAGTTATTATTTATTTCCTTATTTCATGATAAATGTTTATTATTCATGCTAGAATTGTATTAACCGGAAACATAATACATGTGTGAATACATAGACAAACAGAGTGTCACTAGTATGCCTCTACTTGACTAGCTCGTTAATCGAAGATGGTTATGTTTCCTAACCATAGACATGAGTTGTCATTTGATTAACGGGATCACATCATTAGAAGAATGATCTGATTGACATGACCCATTCCGTTAGCCTAGCACTTGATCGTTTAGTATGTTGCTATTGCTTTCTTCATGACTTATACATGTTCCTATAACTATGAGATTATGCAACTCCGTTTACGGAGGAACACTTTGGGTACTACCAAAGCGTCACAACGTAATCGGGTGATTATAAAGGAGTACTACAGGTGTCTCCAAAGGTACATGTTGGGTTGGCGTATTTCGAGATTAGGTTTTGTCACTCCGATTGTCGGAGAGGTATCTCTGGGCCTTCTCGGTAATACACATCAGATAAGCCTTGCAAGCATTGCAACCAATAAGTTAGTTGCGAGATGATGTATTACGGAACGAGTAAAGAGACTTGCGATAACGAGATTGAACTAGGTATTGGATACCGACGATCGAATCTCGGGCAAGTAACATACCGATGACAAAAAGGAACAACGTATGTTGTTATGCGGTCTGACCGATAAAGATCTTCGTAGAATATGTAGGAACCAATATGGGCATCCAGGTCCCGCTATTGGTTATTGACCGAGAATAGTTTTAGGTCATGTCTACATAGTTCTCGAACCGTAGGGTCCGCACGCAAGGTTTCGATGGCGATGCTTATATTATGAGTTTATGAGTTTTGATGTACCGAAGGAGTTCGGAGTCCCGGATGAGATCGGGGACATGACGAGGAGTCTCGAAATGGTCGAGACGTAAAGATCGATATATTGGACGACTATATTCGGAGTTCGGAAAGGTTCGAATGATTCGGTATTTTTCGAGTACCGGGTAGTTACGGGAGAAGTAATGGGCCTTGATGGGCTTTAGTGGGAAGAGGAAAAAGGCTGCTGCGCCCTCCCCTCTAGTCCGGGTGGACTAGGGAAAGGGGCCGCCACCTTCCTACTCCTCCACTTCCTTCTCCCTTCCTCCCCTACATGGAAGGATTCCTAGTTGGACTAGGAAAGGGAATCCTACTCCCGGTGGGAGTAGGACTCCCCTTGGCGCCAAACATAGGGCCGGCCTCCTCCCTCCCTTGCTCCTTTATATACGGGGCAGGGGGCACCCCATAGACACACAAGTTGATCCTTGAGATCGTTCCTTAGCCGTGTCTGGTGCCCCCTCCACCATATTCCACCTCGGTCATATTGTAGCGGTGCTTAGGCGAAGCCCCTGCGACGGTGAAACATCAAGATCGTCCTGCACGCCGTCGTCTTGTGGAACTCCCCTCCCGGAGCTTTGCTTTGGATCGAAGCCCGTGGAGCGTCATCGAGCTGAGCGTGTGCCAAGAACTCGGGCGCCGGAGTAACGGTGCTGTGATTGGTCGGATCGTGAGGAGAACGTCGACTACTTCCTCTACGTCATCATCGACTCGGAGGTGCCGGAGTAACGCGCTGGGATCGGCAGGATTGCGAGGAGAAAAGTACGACTACTTCCTCTACGTTGTGATCGCTTCCGCCACGGTCTCACGAGGGCGTGAGACAACACTCTCCCCTCTCGTTGCTATGCCATCACCATGGTCCCTGTATGTGCGTGGGAAAATTTTGAAATTACTACGTTCCCCAAGCGGTGGCATCCGAGCCTGGTTTTATGCGTTGATGTCATATGCACGAGTAGAACACAAGTGAGTTGTGGACGATACAAGTCATACTGCCTACCAGCATGTCATACTTTGGTTCAGCGGTATTGTTGGGCCAGGGCGATCCGGACCAACCTTACGCAGCGTCACGCTTCTGTGAGACCGGTTCCCTCGGCGTGCTTTGCACATAGATGGCTTGCGGAAGACTGTCTCTCAACTTTAGTTGAACCCAGTGTGGCTACGCCCGGTCCTTGAGAAGGTTAAAACGGAGTCTATTTGACAAACTATCGTTGTGGTTTTGATGCGTAGGTAAGAACGGTTCTTGCTCAGCCCGTAGCAGCCACGTAAAACTTGCAACAACAAAGTAGAGGACGTCTAACTTGTTTTTTGCAGGGCATGTTGTGATGTGATATGGTCAAGACGTGATGCTATATTTTATTGTATGAGATGATCATGTTTTGTAACCGAAGTTATCGGCAATCGGCAGGAGCCATATGGTTGTCGCTTTATTGTATGCAATGCAATCGCGATGTAATGCTTTACTTTATTACTAAGCGGTAGTGATAGTCGTGGAAGCATAAGATTGGCGAGACGACAACGATGCTACGATGGAGATCAAGGTGTCGCGCCCGGTGGCGATGGTGATCATGACGGTGCTTGACGATGGAGATCACAAGCACAAGATGATGATGACCATATCATATCACTTATATTGATTGCATGTGATGTTTATCCTTTATGCATCTTATTTTGCTTGATTGACGGTAGCATTATAAGATGATCTCTCACTAATTATCAAGAAGTGTTCTCCACAGTATGCACCGTTGCGAAAGTTCTTCGTCTTTGAGACACCACGTGATGATCGGGTGTGATAGGCTCTACGTTCAAATACAACGGGTGCAAAACAGTTGCACACGCGGAATACTCAGGTTATACTTGACGAGCTATGCATATAAGATATGACCTCGGAACACGGAGACCGAAAGGTCGAGCGTGAATCATATAGTAGATATGATCGACATAGTGATGTTCACCATTGAAACTACTCCATCTCACGTGATGATCGGACATGGTTTAGTTGATTTGGATCACGTGATCACTTAGATGAATAGAGAGATGTCTATCTAAGTGGGAGTTCTTAAGTAATATGATTAATTGAACTTTAATTTATCATGAACTTAGTCCTGGTAGTATTTTGCAAATTATGTTGTAGATCAATAGCTCGCGTTGTTGCTTCCCTATGTTTTTATATGTGTTCCTAGAGAAATTTGTATTGAAAATGTTAGTAGCAATGATGCGGATTGGATCCGTGATCTGAGGTTTATCCTCATTGCTGCCTGAAGAAATTATGTCCTTAATGCACCGCTAGGTGACAAAACTATTGCAGGAAGCGGATGCGAGGCGTTATGAGCGTTTGGCTAGCTCAATATGATGACTACTTGATAGTTTAGTGCACCATGCTTAAAGGCTTAGAATCGGGAATTCAAAGGCGTTTTGAGCGTCATGGACCATATGAGATGTTCCAGAATTGAAGCAAATACCCGAGTTGAGAGATATAAAGTCTCCAACAAGCTAAAAGATGGAGGAGAATCGCTCAACTAGTGAGCATGTGCTCAGATTGTGCAGGTACTTCAATCGCTTGAATCAAGTGGGAGTTAATCTTCCGGATAAGATAGTGATTGACAGAATTCTCTAGTCACCATCACTAAGTTACTAGAACTTCGTGATGAACTATAGTATGCAAGGGATGACGAAAACGATTCCCAAGCTCTTCGTGATGCTGGAAATCGTGAAGGTAGAAATCAAGAAAAGAGCATCAAGTGTTGATGATTGACAAGACCACTAGTTTCAAGGAAAGGGCAAAGGGAAGAAGGGGAACTTCAAGAAGAACGGCAAGCAAGTTGCTGTTCGAGTGAAGAAGCCCAAGTCTAGACCTAAGCCTGAGACTAAGTATTTTTTCTGCAATGGAACTAGTCACTGGAAGCGGAACTACCCCAATTATTTGGTGGATAAGAAGGATGGCAAAGTGAACAAAAGTATATTTGATATACAGGTTATTGATGTGTGCTTTACTAGTGTTTATAGTAGCCCCTGAGTATTTGATACTTGTTCGGTTGCTAAGATTAGTAACTCGAAACAGAGTTCTGAATCAAGCAGAAACTAGTTGAAGGGGAAGTAACGATGAGTGTTGGAAGTAGTTCCAAGATTGATATGATCATCATCGCACACTCCCTATACTTTCGAGATTAGTGTGGAACCTAAATAAGTGTTATTTGGTGTTGAGCATAAATATGATTTGATCATGTTTATTGCAATACGGTTATTCATTTAAGTAAGAGAATAAATTGATGTTCTGTTTACATGAATAAAACCTTATATGGTTACACACCCAATGAAAATGGTTCATTGGATCTCGATCATAGTGATACACATATTCATAATATTGAAACCAAAAGATGCAAAGTTAATAATGATAGTGCAACTTATTTGTGGCACCGCCGTTTAGGTCATATTGGTGTAAAGCGCATGAAGAAAACTCCATGCCGATGGACTTTTGGAATCACTTGATTATGAATCATTTGATGCTTGCGAACCGTGCCTTTTGGGCAAGATGACTAAAACTCCGTTCTCCGGAACAATGGAACAAGCTAATGACTTATTGGAAATAATACATACCGATGTATACAATTCAATGAGTGTTGATGCTCGTGGCAAGTATCATTATTTTCGACCTTCACAGATGATTTGAGCAGATATGCGTATATCTTCTTGATGAAACATAAGTCTGAAATAGTTGAAAAGTTCAAAGAATTTCAGAGTGAAGTAGAAAATCATCGTAACAAGAAAATAAAGTTTCTGCGATCTGATCGTGGAGATGAATATTTGAGTTACGAGTTTGGTCTTCAATTAAAACAAAGTGGAATAGTTTCACAGCTCACGCCACAGAACACCACAACGTTATGGTGTGTCCGAACGTCAGAACTGCATTTTATTTTGATATGGTACGATCAATGATGTCTCTTACCGATTTACCAATATCGTTTTGGGGTTATGCATTAGAGACAGCTGCATTCACGTTTAATGGGGCACCATCTAAATCCGTTGAGACGACACCATATGAACTATGGTTTAACGATGAAACCTAAGCTGTCGTTTCTTGAAAGTTTGGAGTTTTGATACTTATGTGAAAAAGTTTTCACTGATAAGCTCGAACCCAAATCGGTGAAGTGCGTCTTCATAGAATACCCAAAGGTAACTATTGGGTACACCTTCTATCACAGATCCGAAGGCAAGTTTTTGTTGCTAAGATGGATCCTTTCTAGAGAAGAAGTTTCTCTCGAAAGAAGTGAGTGGGAGGAAAGTAGAACTTGATGAGGTAATTGTACCTTCTCCCTTATTGGAAAGTAGTTCATCACGTAAATCAGTTCCGGTGATTCCTACACCAATAAGTGAGGAAGTTAATGATGATGATCATGAAACTTCAGATCAAGTTGCTACCAAACCTCGTGAGGTCTTCCGAGCAAAATCCGCACCCAGTGGTATGGTTATATCGTGTTCGGAAGTCATGTTACTAGACCATGATGAACCTACGGACTATGAGGAAGCGATGATGAGCCCAGATTCTGCGAAATGGCTTGAGGCCATGAAATCTGAGATAGGATCCATGTATGAGAAACAAAGTATGGACTTTGATTGACTTGCTCTATGATCAGCAAGCCATGTTAAATAAATGGATCTTCAAGAGGAAGACGGACAGCGATAGTAGTGTTACTATCTACAAAGCTCGACTTGTTGCAAAAGGTTTTCGACAAGTTCAAGGGGTTGACTACGATGAGACTTTCTCACCCGTAGCGATGCTTAAGTCTGTCCGAATCATGTTAGCAATTGCCACATTTTATGAAATCGGCAAATGGATGTCAAAAACAACATTCTTTAATGGATTTATTAAAGAAGAGTTGTATATGATGCAACCAGAAGGTTTTGTCAATCCTAAAGGTGCTAACAAAATGTGCAAGCTCCAAATGATCCATCAATGGACTGGTGCAAGCATCTCGGAGTTGGAATATACACTTTGATGTGTTGATCAAAGCATATGGTTTTATACAGACTTTTGGAGAAGCCTGTATTTACAAGAAAGTGAGTGGGAGCACTACAAACATTTCTGATAAGTATATGTGAATGACATATTGTTGATCGGAAATAATGTAGAATTATTCTGCAAAGCATAAAGGAGTATTTGAAAGGAGTTTTTCAAAGAAGGACCTCAGTGAAGCTGCTTACATATTGAGCATCAAGATCTATAGAGATGGATCAAGACGCTTGATAAGTTTTTTAATAAATACATACCTTGTCAAGATTTTGAAGTAGTTCAAAATGGAACAGTCAAAGAAAAGTTCTTGCCTGTGTTACAAAGGTGTAAAATTGAGTAAGACTCAAAGCCCGACCACGGCAGAAGATAGAAAGAGAATGAAAGTCATTCCCTATGCCTCAGCCATAGGTTCTATAAAGTATGCTATGTTATGTACCAGACCTATTGTATACCTTGCTCAATTTGGCAAGGAGTACAATAGTGATCTAGGAAGTAGATCACTTTGGACATTGGTCAAGAACATCCTTAGTGAGGACTAAGGAAATATTTCTCGATTATGGAGGTGATAAAAGAGCACATCGTAAAGAGTTACATCGATGCAAGCTTTTACACTAATCTAGATGATTTTGAATCTCAATCTGGATACATATTATAAGTGGGAGCAATTAGCTAGAGTAGCCCGTGCGAGCATTGTAGACATAGAATATTTGCAAAATACATACGGCTCTCGAATGTGATGCAGACCCGTTGACTAAGCTTCTCTCACGAGCAAAACATGATCATCCCTTAGTACTCTTTGGGTGTTAATCACATAACGATGTGAACTAGATTATTGACTCTAGTAAACCCTTTGGGTGTTGGTCACATGACGATGTGAACTATGGGTGTTAATCACATACAGATGTGAATATTAGTGTTGAATCACATGATGATGTGAACTAGATTATTGACTCTAGTGCAAGTGGGAGACTGAAGGAAATATGCCCTAGAGGCAATAATAAAGTTATTATTTATTTCCTTATTTCATGATAAATGTTTATTATTCATGCTAGAATTGTATTAACCGGAAACATAATACATGTGTGAATACATAGACAAAGCAGTGTCACTAGTATGCCTCTACTTGACTAGCTCGTTAATCGAAGATGGTTATGTTTCCTAACCATAGACATGAGTTGTCATTTGATTAACGGGATCACATCATTAGAAGAATGATCTGATTGACATGACCCATTCCGTTAGCCTAGCACTTGATCGTTTAGTATGTTGCTATTGCTTTCTTCATGACTTATACATGTTCCTATAACTATGAGATTATGCAACTCCCGTTTACGGAGGAACACTTTGGGTACTACCAAACGTCACAACGTAATCGGGTGATTATAAAGGAGTACTATAGGTGTCTCCAAAGGTACATGTTGGGTTGGCGTATTTCGAGATTAGGTTTTGTCACTCCGATTGTCGGAGAGGTATCTCTGGGCCTTCTCGGTAATACACATCAGATAAGCCTTGCAAGCATTGCAACCAATAAGTTAGTTGCGAGATGATGTATTACGGAACGAGTAAAGAGACTTGCCGGTAACGAGATTGAACTAGGTATTGGATACCGACGATCGAATCTCGGGCAAGTAACATACCGATGACAAAAAGGAACAACGTATGTTGTTATGCGGTCTGACCGATAAAGATCTTCGTAGAATATGTAGGAACCAATATGGGCATCCAGGTCCCGCTATTGGTTATTGACCGAGAATAGTTCTAGGTCATGTCTACATAGTTCTCGAACCGTAGGGTCCGCACGCTTAAGGTTTCGATGCGTATATTATGAGTTTATGAGTTTTGATGTACCGAAGGAGTTCGGAGTCCCGGATGAGATCGGGGACATGACGAGGAGTCTCGAAATGGTCGAGACGTAAAGATCGATATATTGGACGACTATATTCGGAGTTCGGAAAGGTTCCGAATGATTCGGTATTTTTCGAGTACCGGGTAGTTACGGGAGAAGTAATGGGCCTTGATGGGCTTTAGTGGGAAGAGGAAAAGGCTGCTGCGCCCCCTCCCTCTAGTCCGAATTGGACTAGGGAAAGGGGCCGGCCACCTTCCTACTCCTCCACTTCCTTCTCCCTTCCTCCCCTACATGGAAGGATTCCTAGTTGGACTAGGAAAGGGGAATCCTACTCCCGGTGGGAGTAGGACTCCCCTGGCGCCAAACATAGGGCCGGCCTCCTCCCTCCCTTGCTCCTTTATATACGGGGGCAGGGGGCACCCCATAGACACACAAGTTGATCCTTGAGATCGTTCCTTAGCCGTGTGCGGTGCCCCCCTCCACCATATTCCACCTCGGTCATATTGTAGCGGTGCTTAGGCGAAGCCCTGCGACGGTGAAACATCAAGATCGTCCTGCACGCCGTCGTCTTGTGGAACTCCCCTCCCCGGAGCTTTGCTGGATCGAAGCCCGTGGAGCGTCATCGAGCTGAACGTGTGCCAAGAACTCGGAGGCGCCGGAGTAACGGTGCTGTGATTGGTCGGATCGTGAGGAGAACGTACGACTACTTCCTCTACGTCATCATCGACTCGGAGGTGCCGGAGTAACGCGCTGGGATCGGCGAGGATTGCGAGGAGAAAGTACGACTACTTCCTCTACGTTGTGATCGCTTCCGCTTACGGTCTACGAGGGTACGTAGACAACACTCTCCCCTCTCGTTGCTATGCCATCACCATGGTCCTGTATGTGCGTAGGAAAATTTTGAAATTACTACGTTCCCCAACACTAATTTGTGTGATTATTCTGGTCAAAAGGACATCGGAACGGAAGGAAAGGATTTGCAAATGCATCGGACTATTCAGAGACCTGGGATGACTCGGACAGCATAACGGCTGTAAATGCTCACAATGATTTGAGACATCCTGCAAAAATGGTGGCATAACCACTCAACATCACAATACCAAGATTCCGAGATCAACAATTATCATACAGAAATAGTAGGAACTGAACTGGGGATTAAAACCAACAATCTTAAAGTCTACGGATTAGTAACACGTCATCCTGATAGATAGATGAGAAGCCTAATTCTTAAACCCCGTAGAAGAGAAGAGGATGACTCAGATCAGAAGGCCATGACGTATAAGGAGTAAAAAGAGCCTTACGTTCCTTCCACAATCAATTCCCTTACATAGCTAAAGCATTTCTAGACACAACTTCGACCAGTTTGGCTTGGTAATCCTCTGACAGTCGGGGCTCTGATACCAACGCTGTCGGGACCCGATCCTAGTCACACCGATCTAGCATGTAACACATCATATCGCTTATGACCTCACGCACGGTATTCCCACAGTGTCGCCTTACCATGGCCGGGACCGTTTATGCCTTTTGGCTCACGTATATGATAGTGTCGCTAGCATCCATATGACAAAGAACCGGGCCGACATGGCTAGTCGTGAACCCAAAGCGGCGCTAACCCATGGGAACAGGCATACATGAATCACATCGAGCATGTCGGTCATCAACGTATAAATTCGGGCTGTAACCTTTGGGCTAACAGGACTCCGGTATCCCGGCTATGGCAGGCTAGGCAGGACTCCGAATAACACGTGACATTTCCCGAAGGGACGGACATAAGGAAGTGAAACACATGCCGCCAGATCAAGTGTCCAAGCAGTAGTCTTTGGGCTAGCAGGACTCCGGTGAACCGGGCTGTAGCGGACTACTATCGCCGTAAGCACGAGACTACATTTCCCCATATGAGAGGCTGCCAAGGATAAACAACTAGTTTGTCGGATTCCACACATACCAAGCATTTCAAACATACACACAATATGCTCAATATGTGTAGATACAACATGGCATCACAACATAACTCTACGACTCAAATAGTTATCCATTAGGCTCCGAGGAGCGAGATATTACAAACATGGGTCTCATGACCCAACACTCAGAGCATATAAGTCAAAGCACAAGCGGAAGCTAAACATGCCTGAGTACAGACAACTATAAATGAAAAAGGCTGAGAAGCCTGACTATCTACCAGATCCTGCCGAGGCACAAGATCGTAGCTGAGGTAACAAGCTAACCGTCGAAATCCAAGCGGAACTACTAGCGAGACCGAAGTCTCTCTGCAAAAACATAAAATAGGCAAACGTGAGTACAAACGTACTCAGCAAGGCGTACATCAGAACTAGCTACATATGCGTCATTATCAAAAGGGGGTGCTGGAGTTTGACTGCAGCAAGCCAGCTTTGACTCGGTGGCTATCCTGAACTACGACGACAAGTAACTCTTTTGAGGTGGCGCACACGAGTCCACATATTCACCATATCAATACACCACTATGGATCCGCTCCCGTCTCCCTACGAGAACGCCATCCATAGCACTCATGCTTATCTTGCGTATTTTAGAGTATCCACTTTCACTTGTCTATGAACTGATATAGGCAACCCAGAAGTCCTTCTCCGTGGACACGGCTATTCGAATAGATCATGTTAACCTGCAGGGTGTACTTCTTCACACATGCTCTCACCACTTACCGCCGTTTACACGACATGTACTCGGCAACCTTCAAGCGGAAGCCCAACGTGGGTGTCGGCCACGACCTACCTAAACACACAAGTCCCAAGTCCGGGTTTATCGCCTATTCGGTTCCATCCGCAGGAGTCCGGCCGAGGTTTCCCATACAGCCCCAAACGATGTGTGCGGGGTTCCCGAGACACCAAGCAGGCGAATCGGTACACCGGGCCACGGTGCCTACCGCAACACAACCCACCCCTATGGTCAGCGTTGCGTGCGGCCCCAAAGATGCTACAAACACGAAACTACTTGCAACTCCCGGATGAGGACAAGAGTGGTTAAGAAGCCGAGAGGGTCCATTGGTTTCGGGCCCAATGCGTGGTAGTAACTGTTTCATGGATCACATACACAGATCTCGGTTCACGAGGGCGGCTGCAATGAGACAACCCACCATGTACTCCTACATGGCCTCTCACCGCTACCTTTACCAAATCGTGTTCACACACTTAGCTCACACACAGTAGGACATGTTCATACAACCATTCCAATTCATTCCCGATGAATCAGACCTGACTCAACTCTAAGCAGTAGCAGGCATGACAACAAGCATGAATGAGTAGGCACAACATGGCTCAAACAACTCCTACTCATCCTAGTGTGTTTCATCTAATTCTTGTGGTGACGGGTCATCACGAGAGGATCAAGGGTTCAACTACGCAGCAAGTAACACATGAGTCGTTGTTGTCCTAATGCAGTAAAATAGAGTAGGAGCGAGAGAGTGGGATTATATCGGAATGAACAAGGGGTTTTGCTTGCAGCACTTCTGAAGATAATATAGTTCTTCATCGGTGTCATCGAATTCATCGCTCGATGCGTCGTCTCTTGAGAGGGGACATTCTTACGGCAAACAAACAAGAGAGAACACAATCAATGCAATGCACATTCACATGAATGACATGTCATGTTAAGGTACTGAATTCACCTAATGCAATATCTAGCCAAGTTAATTGAAGTGGAATTCAACCAAGGTTAAACTCAACTCCAAATGTTATTTCATAATTTGCCCTAATCATGATTCATCCTATTCAGTGAGGTTAACTTGTTCAATCATGCATGAAAATGCCATAAACAGATTCTTCATATTTTCTGATCATTTTTCATATATAAATTATTTAATTTGGAGTTCTGATTAAAAGTTATGAATATTTGAAGTTTGGGTTATTTTTAAAATTCCCTGAATTATTATAAATCCAGAAAATGATTATGGCGTCGGCACCACGTCGATGTGGCGTCATCAAGTCAATCAGGCGGTCCAGGTCAAACTGACAGTGGGTCCTGCATGTCGTGGTAATTAACTTAATTAAAGTTTAATTAAAACTAACCTATTTAGTTAGCGTGGCTGGGCCCCATCTGTCGATGACTGTCGGGTCAACGAGGGCCCGCAATGGTCAACGCCCACGTCGGCTGCACCGGCGACTAGTCAGCCAGCGAGCCCGACACGGCGGAGGGAGTGTGTTTGGCGATTCCGGCGACCAAACGAAGTCGCGGAAGGTAGCTACTGGTAGCTAGGAGCAACCCGCGACTCTTGGTGGAGTCGATTAGAATTGGGGTGGCGGAGTTGGCGTCGGCGACGAGCTAAGCGGCCGCCGGGTTCGCCAACGACGGGCTTGGGGTTAGAGGGCTCGGTGAGGTGCGGGAGTACATGGTAGACCCTCGGAGTCACGGTGAGTGCAACGGACACCATGGGGTGGCCGGAGAGTGGACCGGGAGCACGCCGCGACGAGCTCCACGCGGCGGGTGCGGGTGAACGTGGCTCGGTTGCTACGTTGCTCGAGGGCGAGAGAGAGGGAAGGGGAGTTAGGTAGGCTCACGGGCGACGTGTAGAAGCCCTCGTCGAGGTCGGGGATGAACCGGAGCGACGGCGGCGACGAAAGGGATCTCCGGTGACGGCGAGCTCGGGTGAGGTTGGTGGGATGGATTCGGTGCACTAGAACGAGCGGGACTCGGCTGGCTAGGGGTAGTGGAGTGCGGCGGAGCTCCTGGACATGATGAGGAGGAGCATGGACGGCGGGGAGCACGACTACGGCGGTGGTGCGGCGGCGACGGCGTCGGCCAAGATGGGGGAGAGCGAGAGAAGCGAGCCGGGGAGGAGAGGGAGTGTCCAGGGGGTTCGGGAGAGAGGGGGAGGTCGGTCCTCGTCGGCAGCTGGCGGAGGGAGCGGCGAGGCGGCGACAGGTGCGTGGCACCCATGCGGTGCTCGCCGCCGAAAGCACTGGCTGCCTGCTGGCCGAGCCAAGAAGCTTGGCCATGCTGCTGTCGGGCTGGGCAGCAGTGGGCCGGGTGGGTGCGTCAGGTAAGTTTCTGTTTTTTTTATCTTTTCTAATTTCCTGCAACTTTATGGGGTTTTCTAAAATACCAAAACAGTTTTAATAATCACCAAAATGCTCCTGGTCCCTTGTTGGAATATTTCCAACATGAAACATTTTGGTTTGGCAATTTTTGGACATTTAAAATATTTTGTATAATTTGAATGCTCAAATTCAAAACTTGTGAATTAATCCAAGGACCTTTGGATGACCTAGAAAATGTTGCACCACCTTTGACATAGGTTCTGAACCAAAGCAAAGATGATGAGCATTTTGAAGGGCATTTCAGGTTCATTGAAAAATATTTCTTAGTTGAACCTATTTGAATTGTTTTTGGTGCTAGGGCTTGGTCATCCCCATTTCAAATTTAAAAGAAATTTAGACATGATGCATGGATGCAAGAAAATCAAGCTAGGGCTGATCTGGGGTTGTGACATAGTCATTCCGGAATAGAATGACTTGACGGACCACAAGGATAATAGGCATCGATAAACACGATCGCACACATACTCTTGACTATCAATTGATAGACGAGAGTCAGAATACAACTAAAGAGGGACAACTCAAGGAACATATAATTTTCTGAGTTGTGGATGCATAGATTAGTATGTCGAGCAAAGCTCAACATTTCTTCCGGATAATCCATGCAGAGAAGGTAGAACTGGCAGAGTCACAATATAGAATGGAGTACTCCTCAAGAGTACTCTGACTGTGATCCTTCGGTTCAGCGAGGAACTTCTGCCATAAGCGGTTCATGGTATTTGGAAGAAGGAAATACCACGGACCTCGAGGACTATTGCAAGGTTACTAATATCCTAAGGAAGCTAGCAATTACTATCAACATGAAGTAAGTAGGGTGAATCTCGGGTTCAAGAACCCGTGAATAGAATGCTTACTAACTAAATTGCATCACGGGATGCTTTCGAGAATGATGGCCAAAATCATCGCACGGGAAACACAAAAGCTTTGCTAAATTGCTAGGTGACTTCCTAACACCTAGTGTCATAATAATAGTTCCAACATATATGTTAAGGCAATAAATTACCTCAGCATAGCAGTTAGTGTGCTTATTCCGACCAAAAGGACATCGGGTACGGAAGGAAAGGATTGCAAATGCATCGGACTATTTAGAGACACAGGATGACTCGGACAGCATAACGGCTGTAAATGCTCAAAATGATTTGAGACATCCTGCAAAATGGTGGCATAACCACTCAACATCACAATATCAAGGTTCCGAGATCAACAGTTATCATACAGAAATAGTAGGAACTGAACTGGGGCTTAAAACCAACAATCTTAAAGGTCTACAGATTAGTAACACGTCATCCTGATAGATAGATGAGAAGACTAGTTCTTAACCCCGTAGAAGAGACGAGGTTGACTCAGATCAGAAGGCCATGAGGTATAAGGAGTAAAAAGAGCCTTACGTTCCCTTCCACAATCAATTCCCTAACATAACTAAAGCATTTCTAGACACAATTTCGACCCGGTTTGGCTTGGTAATCCTCTGAGCAGTCGAGGCTCGGATACCAACGCTGTCAGGACCCCGATTCCAAGTCACATCGATCTAGCCGGTAACACCTCATATCACTTTGCGGCCTCATGCATGGTATTCCCACGGGTGTCTTCTTACCATGGCCCGGGACCGTTTGCGTCTTTTGGCTCACGTATATGATAGTGTCGCTAGCATCCATATGACAAAGAACCCGGGCCGACATGGCTAGTCGTGAACCCAAAGCGGCACTAACCCATGGGGACAGGCATACATGAATCACATCGAGCATGTCGGTCATCAACGTATGAATTCGGGCTGTAGCACTTGGCTAACAGGACTCCGGTATCCCGGGCTATAGCAGGCTAGGCAGGACTCCGAATATCACCGCGTGACATTTCCCCGAAGAACGAGACATAAGGCAGTGAAACACATGCCGGCCGATCAAGCGTCCAAGCAGTAGTCTTTGGGCTAGCGAGACTCCGGTGAACCGGCTGTAGCGGACTACTATCGCTCGTAAGCACGAGACTACATTTCCCCATATGAGAGGCTGCCAAGGATAAACAACTAGATTGTCGGATCCCACACATACCAAGCATTTCAAACATACACACAATATGCTCAATATGTGCAAATACAACATGGCATCACAACATAACTCTACGACTCAAATATTTATTCATTAGGCTCCGAGGAGCGAGATATTACAAACATGGGTCTCATGACCCTATACTCAGAGCATACAAGTCAAAGCACAAGCGGAAGCTAAACATGTCTGAGTACAGACAACTGTAAATGAAAAAGGCTGAGAAGCCTGACTATCTACCAGATCCTACCGAGGGCACAAGATCGTAGCTAAGGTAACAAGCTAAACGTCGAAGTCCAAGCGGAACTACTAGCGAGACTGACGTCTCTCTGCAAAACATAAAATAAGCAAACGTGAGTACAAATGTACTCAGCAAGACTTACATCGTAACTAACTACATATGCATCATTATCAAAAAGGGGTGGTGGAGTTTGGCTGCGACAAGCCAACTTTGACTCGGTGGCTATCCTGAACTACGCCTGCAAGTAACTCTTTTGAGGTGGCGCACACGAGTCCACATATTCACCATATCAATACACTACTATGGACCCGCTCCCGGCTCCCTATGAGAACGCCATCCATAGCACTCACGCTTATCTTGCACATTTTAGAGTATCCACTTTCACTTGTCTATGAACTGATATAGGCAACCCAGAAGTCCTTCTCCGTGGACACGACTATTCGAATAGATCATATTAACCTGCAGGGTGTACTTCTTCACCTGCGCTCTCACCACTTACCGCCGTTTACACGACATGTACTCGGCAACCATCAAGCGGAAGCCCAACGTGGGTGTCGGCCACAGCCTACCTAAACACTCAAGTCCCTAGTCCGGGTTTATCGCCTATTCGGGTTCCATCCGCAGGAGTCGGCCGAGGTTTCCCATACAGCCCCGAACGATGTGTGCAGGGTTCCCGAGACACCAAACAGGCGAATCGGTACAACGGGCCACGGTGCCTACCGCAACACAACCCACCCCTAAGGCCAACGTTGCGTGCGGCCCCCAGCATACTACAAACACCAGAAACTACTTGCAACTCCCGGACTGAGAACAAGGGTGGTTAAGAAGCCGAGAGGGTCAATTAAGGATCCCAATGCGTGGTAGTAACTGTTTCATGGATCACAAATACGGAACTCAGTTCCTGAGGACGGCTGCAATGAGACAGCCCACCATGTACTCCTACATGGCCTCTCACCGCTACCTTTACCAAATCGTGTTCACACACTTAGCTCACACACAGTGGGACATGTTCACACAACCATTCCAATTCATTCCCGATGAATCGGACTGACTCAACTCTAAGCGATGGCAGCACGACAACAAGCATGAATAAGTAGGCACAACATGGCTCAAACAACTCCTACTCATGCTAGTGGGTTTCATCTAATTACTGTGGAATGACAGGTCTTGCAGAGGATAAAGGGGTTCAGCTACTGCAGCAAGTAACACATGAGTCGTTGTTGTCCTAATGCAGTAAAATAGAGCAGGAGAGAGAGAGTGGGATTATATCGGAATGAACAAGGGGGTTTTGCTTGCCTGGCACTTCTGAAGATAATATAGTTCTTCATCGGTGTCATCGAACAATCGTCGAAACCACGTCTATCGAGAGGGGCGGAACACGGCAATCGAGAAAGAACACAATCAATGCAATGCACATTCACATGAATGACATGTCATGTTAAGGTACTGAATTCACCTAATGCAATATCTAGCCAAGTTAATTGAAGTGGAATTCAAACAAGGTTAAACTCCAACTCCAAATGCTAGTTCATAAGTTGCCCTAATCATGATTCATCCTATTCAGTGAGGTTAACTTTTTCAATCATGCATGAAAGTGCCATAAACAGATTCTTCATATTTTTCTGATCATTTTTCATATATAAATTATTTAATTTGGAGTTACAGATTAAAAGTTATGAATATTTGAAGTTTGAACTATATTATGGAATTTCCTATATTAGAATAAATCCAGTAATTAGATTACTGCATCAGCCATGCGTCAGAATGACGTCATAGTCAACGGAGACGTCCAGGTCAAACCTGACTGTGGGTCCAGGTTGTCAGGGGAATTAGTTTAACTAAAATTTAATTAAAACTAAACCTATTTAGTTAACAGGGCTGGGCCCCACCTGTCATTGACTCATCAGAGTCAACCAGGGCCCACCGTGGTGAAAGTCCACGTCGGCTGCACTGGCGTCTAGCCGTCAGCGAGCCCGCCGCGGCGGCGGAAGTGAGTTTGGCCATTCCGGCAACCAAACGAGCCGCAGAGGGTGGCTATGGGTAGCTGGGGACATGCCGCAGCTTCTGGTGGAGTCGATTGGGGTCGGGGCGGCCGGAATCGGCGCCGGCGACGACCTAGGCGGCCGCCGGAGTTCGGCCAAGGCGAACTTCGAGGCTAGGGGTCGGTGAGGTGCGTGGAGTAGGTGGTTAGGTGCTGCCTTGATCACGGTGAGTCGTTAGACACCAAATGGTGGCCGGAGGGTGACCGGGAGCACGTCGGCGACGAGCTCCGCGGCGGCGGGTGCGGGTGATCTTCATGTGGTTGCTACACAGCTCGAGAGCGCGAGAGGAAGGGAAGGGGAGATGGTTAAGCTCACAGGGAACTCGACGGAACACTTGGTGGGGCCGGGGATGGACCGGAGCGATGACGGTGTTGAAAGGGATCTCCGGCGACGGCGAACTCGGGCGAGGTCGGTGCGGTGGCCTCGGTTCACTTGAGCATGCGGGGCTCGGCTAGCTCGGGGTAAAGGAGGGTGGTGGAGCTCCTAGACACGGCGAGGAGGGGTGCGGACGGCGCGGAGCGCGACACGGGCGATGGTCTTGGGCGGTGGCGTCGGCCATGGCGGGAGCTTGAGAGAGAGGACCCGGGAGGAGAGGAGGTGTCCGAGGGGTTCGGGGCGAGAGGGAGAGCGAACCACGTCGGCTAGGCGAGGAGCGGCGAGGCGGCGACAGGTGCGTGGCACCCATGCGGTGCCCGCCCGAAAGCACTGGTTGCCTGCTGGCCGAGCCAAGCAGCTTCTTTGGCCCCATTGGGCTGGGCAGCAGTGGGCCGGGCAGGTGGCGCCGGGTAAGTTTCTAAACTGTTTTTCTTTTTCTATTATTCTGCAACTTTGTGGAGTTTTTAAAAAAATACCAAAACAGTTTCAAAAATCACCAAGCTGCTCCTGGTCCATTGTTGGAATATTTCCAACATGAAACATTTTAGTTTGGGAATATTTGGGCATCTGCAATATTTTATATAATTTTAAATGCCCAAACTCCAATACTTATTATTTAATTCAAAGACCTTAGGATGACCTAGAAAATAGTGCACCACTTTTGGCAGAGGCTCTGAACCAAAGCAAAAGTGGTGAGCATTTTGAAGGGCATTTCGAGTTCATTGGAAATAATTTTAGTAAACCCTAGTTGGATTAAAAGGGGTTCTGGGGTTTCTATCTTCCCCATTTCAAATTTCATGAAAATTAAATATGATGCATGGATGCAATGCCACTAGTTACAAGCAAGCTCTAGGGTTGTGACAACTCAGCCCCACTAAACAAGAATCTCGCCCCGAGATTCAAGACGTGAGGTAAGAGGAAAAGGAGGTCACAAAGCTATCACAATCTCCATGATCCATTTGCCCTTCTCGAGGATGTTGATTCACTTCTTCATATTGATCTTGGCGTCTTTGCTTTTGGAAACTTCATCCAACACGACAACGACAAAGAGGAACTCTGCGAGGAATCGATCTTCTTAAAGATCGACCAACTTAGGATCACTCATCAAGCGAGACATTGGAACATCTCTCGAGCTGCGACACGGAACACATCGAGGGTGATGGAAGAACAAACGACGGGGTTTGATTGGTGGGCAACAATTCCACGCTTAGAAGGATGGTGGATGGTATCAAGGTGGCGAGGAATAATTGCCAGGATTCCGTAACGGCACCTTGGGGGAAGTGACGCAAGAACTATTCCCTTAAGTGGCAAAAAGAATTACTTTTGAATCAGAGATCATTGAAACTCTTCATACCAGCCTAAGGTAATCGCAATCGATCACTTGAAGGAGCTCGGAAGAATGGCATATTCGGACTAGAATGGATGATGTGGACTACCTTGTTGAAGACAACACAATGGATGATTTTGCTTATCATTGGAGGTGGAGGGGACCCTTGGTAGGACCACTTTGAAGATGATCCTGGACAAGAATCATGAGAAGGCAGCCCATGGAAAATTGGCATGATGGGATGCAAGTCGGGAACAAAACGCAAATGTTGGGAATGTTCCAACCACCATATCTGCACGAGATTCAGGTCCGTTAGAACAGGATACTTCAGACTCACATGTCCGAAAGAAAAGTTGCAACACAAATCGATGGGATAACGCTATAGATTCTCGGGATATGAACTACGATAGCAAGCTCCAAAACATGAGCTGGTTCTGCTACATACATGTGAGCATGTTGTCCAAGACAAGAATGACCACATGGTAGTCTCATCATAAAACACTACCGAGTTCAGACGGGGAACCATCATCGAAGATATCGAAGTCCTTGTATAAGTCGCGGTCTTAAGAAGGAACTTCTTCTCCTTGAACAAATCAATCAGTGGCTTGGTGTTCTATGGAATTCATATGGAATGAAGATGATCAGTCTATCAGACCATAGAATACTTCGCACATGCATGACTGACTTGGAATGATTCCAAAGGAAACAAAACAAACCTTTCTCAAATTCATGGCGGCAACTTACACCTAAAGCACATGAATTCGAGGAAGTCACTCTTTCCATCCAAGCATAAGCTTCATGAACGGAACACGAAGAAATGCTTACACAAGTTTCCAACACTAGGTTGATGTTCAACATGACTCATGGGGAGACAAAATGCTGCTGATGGGCTCAACAACAACTCATCGAATTTCCATATCACGGACTTCCACCATCATGTGAACACGGTGATAGCATTGGTCGGACCAAAAGATGTAATGGTGTATGCTCGAGGAATCAACCACGAGTAAGACAACATTATGAGCATCGTTGGTACTGATTTGATTTGACGATAGCCCATACTCAAATCAAAGGATTGATGAGACAATAGGTCCAGCAACTGATCACAGGGACCAATCGATGAAGATATCATCCTTCTTCAACACACACTACACAGAATATCCTTTTGGAACGAACTAAGTTAGGCAAGCTTTTATCTTCCAACTCTCCAATTTGTTGTCTAGCTTAACCAACTAGCTCAGGGATATCCAAGACAGATTTTTGGAGAAATGATGGTTCACAGGAAACCAACTTGATCACGAGCTCAACATAACAGTCAGGAGACAACCCGGTAACACTTCCAAGAAGATATTTGGAAAGTCACGAACCACCGGTATGTTACTAAGCTCGAGAACAATCTTGCTTTTGAGGGCAAGACGATATGATAAAATGAGTGAGGACTTGACAAGATCCTAACCCATCAATCGAAGTGTGCACCAGAAATAGGGACTAGGTAGCACGATCAATCTTAGGATGATGATTTAATAACCAACACGCTAAGAATCAGGATATTGTCCATTAGCTGCCAAGCAACGAGTTGCTCGGAGTATTGATTTCACACATCACAATTCACTTGTCTACATTCCAGTTACAACAACACGAGGACCGAGGAATGAATGATGATGGTGAGAAGTATCACTACGACAAGAATTCATAAGAGAAGGTGCAATTCTCATGATGTTCCTGACATAAAGATGGTAACACTCCAAGGTAGAGCGAGAATCAAAGCTGGATTGGCATTTTGATCTGCGGAATACAACTGCTTTGACCCAATCCTAGATATGGATGAGGTACTGGAGTTTGTTTCTCCTAGTCATTCCGGAATAGAATGACTTGACGGACCACAAGGATAATAGGCATCGATAAACACGATCGCACACATACTCTTGACTATCAATTGATAGACGAGAGTCAGAATACAACTAAAGAGGGACAACTCAAGGAACATATAATTTTCTGAGTTGTGGATGCATAGATTAGTATGTCGAGCAAAGCTCAACATTTCTTCCGGATAATCCATGCAGAGAAGGTAGAACTGGCAGAGTCACAATATAGAATGGAGTACTCCTCAAGAGTACTCTGACTGTGATCCTTCGGTTCAGCGAGGAACTTCTGCCATAAGCAGTTCATAGTATTTGGAAGAAGGAAATACCACGGACCTCGAGGACTATTGCAAGGTTACTAATATCCTAAGGAAGCTAGCAATTACTATCAACATGAAGTAAGTAGGGTGAATCTCGGGTTCAAGAACCCAGGAATAGAATGCTTACTAACTAAATTGCATCACGGGATGCTTTCGAGAATGATGGCCAAAATCATCGCACGGGAAACACAAAAGCTTTGCTAAATTGCTAGGTGACTTCCTAACACCTAGTGTCATAATAATAGTTCCAACATATATGTCAAGGCAATAAATTACCTCAACGCACCGGTTAGTGTGCTTATTCCGACCAAAAAGGACATCGGGTACGGAAGGAAAGGATTGCAAATGCATCAGACTATTTAGAGACCTGGGATGACTCGGACAGCATAACGGCTGTAAATGCTCAAAATGATTTGAGACATCCTGCAAAATGGTGGCATAACCACTCAACATCACAATATCAAGGTTCCGAGATCAACAGTTATCATACAGAAATAGTAGGAACTGAACTGGGGCTTAAAACAAACAATCTTAAAGGTCTACGGATTAGTAACACATCATCCTGATAGATAGATGAGAAGGCCTAGTTCTTAACCCCGTAGAAGAGATGAGGTTGACTCAGATCAGAAGGCCATGAGGTATAAGGAGTAAAAAGAGCCTTACGTTCCCTTCCACAATCAATTCCCTTACATAACTAAAGCATTTCTAGACACAACTTCGACCAGTTTGGCTTGGTAATCCTACAGGCAGTCAGGCTCGGATACCAACGCTGTCAGGACCCCGATTCCAAGTCACATCGATCTAGCCGGTAACACGTCATATCACTTTGCGGCCTCACGCATGGTATTCCCATGGGTGTCGTCTTACCATGGCCCGGGACCGTTTGCGTCTTTTGGCTCACGTATATGATAGTGTCGCTAGCATCCATATGACAAAGAACCCGGGCCGACATGGCTAGTCGTGAACCCAAAGCGGCACTAACCCATGGGGACAGGCATACATGAATCACATCGAGCATGTCGGTCATCAACGTATGAATTCGGGCTGTAGCACTGGCTAACAGGACTCCGGTATCCCGGCTATAGCAGGCTAGGCAGGACTCGAATATCACGCGTGACATTTCCCGAAGGAACGGACATAAGGCGAAGTGAAACACATGCCCGGCCCGATCAAGTGTCCAAGCAGTAGTCTTTGGGCTAGCGAGGACTCGGTGAATAGGGCATGTAGCGGACTACTATCGCCGTAAGCACGAGACTACATTTCCCCATATGAGAGGCTGCCAAGGATAAACAACTAGATTGTCGGATCCCACACGTACCAAGCATTTCAAACATACACACAATATGCTCAATATGTGCAAATACAACATGGCATCACAACATAACTCTACGACTCAAATATTTATTCATTAGGCTTCGAGGAGCGAGATATTACAAACATGGGTCTCATGACCCAATACTCGAAACATACAAGTCAAAGCACAAGCGGAAGCTAAACATGTATGAGTACGCATAACCGTAAATGAAAAAGGCTGAGAAGCCCGACTATCTACCAGATCTGCCGAGGCACAAGATCGTAGCTGAGGTAACAAGCTAAACGTCAAGTCCAAGCGGAACTACTAAGCGAGACCGACGCGTCTCTCTGCAAAACATAAAATAAGCAAACGTGAGTACAATTGTACTCAGCAAGACTTACATCAGAACTAACTATATATGCATCATTATCAAAAGGGAGTGGTGGATTTTGACTGCAGCAAGCCAGCTTTGACTCGGTGGCTATCCTGAACTACGACTGCAAGTAACTCTTTTGAGGTGGCGCACACGAGTCCACATATTCACCATATCAATACACTACTATGGACCCGCTCCCGTCTCCCTACGAGAACGCCATCCATAGCACTCACGCCTATCTTGTGCATTTTAGAGTATCCACTTTCACTTGTCTATGAACTGATATAGGCAACCCAGAAGTCCTTCTCCGTGGACACGGCTATTCGAATAGATCATATTAACCCTGCAGGGGTGTACATCTTCACACACGCTCTCACCACTTACCGCCGTTTACACGACATGTACTTGGCAACCTTCAAGCGGAAGCCCAACGTGGGTGTCGGCCACAGCCTACCTAAACACTCAAGTCCCTAGTCCAGGTTTATCGCCTATTCGGGTTCCATCCGCAGGGAGTCCGCCGAGGTTTCCCATACAGCCCGAACGATGTGTGCAGGGTTCCCGAGACACCAAGCAGGCGAATCGGTACATCAGACACGGTGCCTACCGCAACACAACCCACCCCTAAGGTCAGCGTTATATGCGGCCCCAAAGATACTACAAACACGAAACTACTTGCAACTCCGGACTGAAAACAAGGGTGGTTAAGAAGCCGAGAGGGTCAATTAAGGATCCCAATGCGTGGTAGTAACTGTTTCATGGATCACAAACACAGAACTCAGTTCCTGAGGACGGCTGCAATGAGACAACCCACCATGTACTCCTACATGGCCTCTCACCGCTACCTTTATCAAATCGTGTTCACACACTTAGCTCACACACGATGGGACATGTTCACACAACCATTCCAATTCATTCCCGTTGAATCGGACCTGACTCAACTCTAAGCGATGTGAGGCACGACAACAAGCATGAATGAGTAGGCACAACATGGCTCAAACAACTCCTACTCATGCTAGTGGGTTTCATCTAATTCTTGTGGAATGGGTCATGCGAGAGGATAAAGGGGTTCAGCTACCGCAGCAAGTAACACATGAGTCGTTGTTGTCCTAATGCAGTAAAATAGAGCAGGAGCGAGAGTGGGAATATATCGGAATGAACAAGGGGTTTTGCTTGCACAGCACTTCTAAAGATAATATAGTTCTTCATCGGTGTCATCGAACAATCGTTTAACCTCGTCTATAGAGAGGTGACAGACACCGGCAACTGAGAAAGAACACAATCAATGCAATGCACATTCACATGAATGACATGTCATGTTAAGGTACTGAATTCACCTAATGCAATATCTAGCCAAGTTAATTGAAGTGGAATTCAAACAAGGTTAAACTCCAACTCCAAATGCTAGTTCATAAGTTGCCCTAATCATGATTCATCCTATTCAGTGAGGTTAACTTGTTCAATCATGCATGAAAGTGCCATAAACAGATTCTTCATATTTTACGATCATTTTCATATATAAATTATTTAATTTGGAGTTACAGATTAAAAGTTATGAATATTTGAAGTTTGAACTATATTATGGAATTTCCTATATTAGAATAAATCCAGTAATTAGATTACCGCGTCAGCCATGCGTCAGAATGACGTCATAGTCAACGAAGACGTCCAGGTCAAACCTGACTATGGGTCCAGGTTGTCAGGGTAATTAGTTTAACTAAAATTTAATTAAAACTAAACCTATTTAGTTAACAGGGCTGGGCCCCACCTGTCATTGACTCATCAGAGTCAACCAGGGCCCACCGTGGTCAAAGTCCACGTCGGCTGCACCGGCGTCTAGCCGCCGGCGAGCCCGACGCGGCGGCGGAAGTGAGTTTGGCCATTCCGGCAACCAAACGAGCCGCAGAGGGTGGCTATGGGTAGCTGGGGACATGCCGCAGCTTCTGGTGGAGTCGGTTGGGGTCGGGGCGGCCGGAATCGGCGCCGGCGACGACCTAGGCGGCCGCCGGAGTTCGGCCGAAGGCGAACTCGAGGCTAGGGGGGTCGGTGAGCTGCGTGGAGTAGGTGGTTAGGTGCTGCGCAGTGCGGTGAGTGCGTTAGACACCAATGGGGTGCCGGAGGGTGACCGGGAGCACGTCGGCGACGAGCTCCGCGGCGGCGGGTGCGGGTGATCTTCATGTGGTTGCTACACAGCTCGAGAGCGCGAGAGGAAGGGAAGGGGAGATGGTTAAGCTCACAGGGAACTCGACGGAACACTTAGTGCGGCCGGGGGCCGGACGGAGCGGCAACGGCGTTGAAAGGGATCTCCGGCGACGGCGAACTCGGGCGAGGTCGGTGCGGTGGCCTCGGTTCACTTGAGCATGCGGGGCTTGGCTAGCTCGGGGTAGAGGAGGGTGGTGGAGCTCCTAGACACGGCGAGGAGGGGTGCGGACGGCGGGGAGCGCTTGATTCTGGCGATGGTCTTGGCGGTGGCGTCGGCCATGGCGAGCGCCTTGAGAGAGAAGCCGGGAGGAGAGGAGGTGTTCGAGGGTTCGGGAGAGAGAGGAGAGCGAACCACGTCGGCAGCTGGGCGAGGAGCGGCGAGGCGGCGACCAGGTCGTGGCACCCATGCGGTGCCCGCCACGAGCACTGGCTGCTGCCTTTGAGCCAAGCAGCTCACGCTGCTGGGCTGGGCCGGGCAGGTGGGCCGGGTAGGTGGCGCCAGTAAGTTTCTAAACTATTTTTCTTTTCTATTATTCTGCAACTTTGTGGAGGTTTTAAAAAATACCAAAACAGTTTCAAAAATCACCAAACTGCTCATGGTCCATTGTTGGAATATTTCCAACATGAAACATTTTAGTTTGGGAATATTTGGGCATCTGCAATATTTTATATAATTTTAAATGCCCAAACTCCAATACTTATGATTTAATTCAAAGACCTTAGGATGACCTAGAAAATAGTGCACCACTTTTGGCAGAGGCTCTGAACCAAAGCAAAAGTGGTGAGCATTTTTTAAGGGCATTTCAGGTTCATTGGAAATAATTTTAGTAAAGCCTAGTTGGATTAAAAGGGGTTCTGGGGTTTCCGTCTTCCCCATTTAAAATTTCATGAAAATTAAATATAATGCATGGATGCAATGCCACTAGTTACAAGCAAGCTCTAGGGCTGTGACAGCGTGGACATTTTTATGCATTAGGCTGAGTTTTCAATGCATTTTATGTGCATAATTCAAATTTGAACAAAATGCACATGCTCCAGTGCATATAAATTGGTTGAAAAATCAAATCTGAGTCCTTGGGTGCATGCTTAGGTCCCATGCAAGAAATGGGAATGAATTTCAAACACCTGGGCATCGTTGATTGCCGAAATCATTGAGATGCCTGGTTTTTAAATTCTATTAAATCCAAAACTCGTCTGAAATTCATGAAACTTGGCATGCTATCATGGAGCGGCATCAACATGTCGTGGTACAAATTTTGTCCCATTTGGGGCAGGTTTGGGTATATGCTTCCAAAAAACCAGAGCTTCTCACAACAAGCATGATGGTTTTCGGTAGGGAAACGTCCTGCCTTTGGGGACGAAACGATATCCATTGCCTCTTATTGCTTTCAATTTTTTATCGTGTCAACATAGAACAACAGTAGTGTTGTGTGAATTTTTGTGATTTTTCGGTCTTCGTTTGGACATTTTTATGCATTAACTGAGTTTTCAATGCATTTTATGTGCATAATTCAAATTTTAACTACATGCACATGCTCCAGTCCATATAAAATTGTTGAAAAAGCAAATTCGTGTCCTTGGGTGCATGCTTTGGTCCCATGCAAGAAATGAGAATGAATTTCAAACACCGGTGCACCGTTGATTGCCAGCAAAACATTGAGATGCCTGGTTTTTAAATTCTAGTAAATCCAAAACTCGTGTGAAATTCATGAAACTTGGCATGCTATCATGGAGCGGCATCAACATTCCATTGTACAAATTTGTCCCATTTTGGGCAGGTTTGGGTATATGCTTCTCAAAAACCGGAGCTTCTCACAACAAGCATGATGGTTTTCGGTAGGGAAACATCCCACCTTTGGGGACGAAACGATATCCATTGCCTCTTATTTCTTTCAAAATTTTCTGTCGCGTCAACATAGAACAACAGGAGTGTTGTTTGAATTTTTGTGATTTTTCGGGGTTCGTTTGGACATTTTTATGCATTAGGCTGAGTTTTCAATGCATTTTATGTGCATAATTCAAATTTGAACAAAATGCACATGCTCTAGTGCGTATAAATTGATTGAAAAATCAAATTTGAGTCCTTGGGTGCATGCTTAGGTCCCATGCAAGAAATGGGAATGAATTTCAAACACCTGGGCACCGTTGATTGCCGAAAACATTGAGATGCCTGGTTTTTAAATTCTATTAAATCCAAAACTCGTCTGAAATTCATGAAACTTGGCATGCAATCATGGAGCGGCATCAACATGCCGTGGTACAAATTTTGTTCCATTTGGGGCAGGTTTGGGTATATGCTTCCAAAAAAACAGAGCTTCTCACAACAAGCATGATGGTTTTCAGTAGGGAAACGTCCCACCTTTGGGGACGAAACGATATCCGTTGCCTCTTATTGCTTTCAATTTTTTTCTCGTGTCAACATAGAACAACAGGAGTGTTGTGTGAATTTTTGTGATTTTTCGGGGTTCGTGTTGACATTTTTATGCATTAACTGAGTTTTCAAGGCATTTTATGTGCATAATTCAAATTTGAACTACATGCACATGCTCCAGTGCATATAAATTGGTTGAAAAATCAAATATGTGTCCTTGGGTGCATTCTTACGTCCCATGCAAGAAATGGGAATGAATTTCAAACACCAGGGCACCGTTGATTTCCGGCAAAACATTGAGATGCCTAGTTTTTATATTCTAGTAAATCCAAAACTCATCTGAAATTCAGGAAACTTGGTATGCTATTGATACATCTCCAACGTATCTATAATTTTTTATTGTTCCATGCTATTATATTATGTGTTTTAGATGTTTTTGGCTTATTAAACACTTTTATATTATATTTGGGACTAACCTATTGACCAAGAGCCCAATGCCAGTTCTTGTTTTTCCCTTGTTTCAGTGTTTCGAAGAAAAGGAATATCAAACGGAGTCGAAACGGAACGAAATCAACTTGAGAAGTTATTTTTGGAAGGAAAGCTACCGGATGGACTTGGACCCCACGTCAGGAAAGGAGGGAGGTGGCCACAAGGGTGGGGGGCGCGCCCACCCCGTAGGGCGCGCCCCCTGCCTCGTGCCCCCCCCCCGAAGCACCACCGATGTACTCCTTTCACCCATATATACCTACGTACCCTAAAACTTCCAGAACGGAGAATAGATCGGGAGTTCCGCCGCCGCAAGCCTATGTAGCCACCAAAAGTCAAGCTGGACCTGTTCAAGACTCACGGAGGGGGATCCTCACCGTGGCCATCTTCATCATCCGGCGCTCTCCATGACGAGGAGGGAGTAGTTCACCCTCGGGGCTGAGGGTATGTACCAAGAGCTATGTGTTTGATCTCTCTCTCTCTCTCTCTCTCTCTCTCGTGTTCTTGATTTGGCACGATCTTGATGTATCGCGAGCTTTGCTATTATAGTTGGTTCTTTTGTTTCTTCTCCCCCTCTTCTCTCTTGTAATAGATTGAGTTTTCCCTTTGAAGTAATCGTATCGGATTGAGTCTTTAAAGATTTGAGAACACTTGATGTATGTCTTGCCGTGCGTATCTGTGGTGACAATGGGATATCACGTGATTCACTTGATGTATGTCTTGGTGATCAACTTGCGGGTTCTGCCCATGAACTTATGCATAGGGGTTGGCACACGTTTTCGTCTTGATTCTCCGGTAGAAACTTTGGGGCACTCTTTGAGGTTCTATGTGTTGGTTGAATAGATGAATCTGAGATTGTGTGATGCATATCGTATAATCATACCCACAGATACTTGAGGTGACATTGGATTATCTAGGTGACATTAGGGTTTTGGTTGATTTGTGTCTTAAGGTGTTATTCTAGTACGGACTCTAGGGCTGTTTGTGACACTTATAGGAATACCCCAACGGATTGATTGGAAAGAATAACTTTGAGGTGGTTTCGTACCCTACCATAATCTCTTCATTTGTTCTCCGCTATTAGTGACTTTGGAGTGACTCTCTGTTGCATGTTGAGGGATAGTTATATGATCCAATTATGTTATTATTGTTGAGAGAACTTGCACTAGTGAAATTATGAACCCTAGGCCTTGTTTCCTAACATTGCAATACCATTTATGCTCACTTTTACCACTTGTTACCTTGCTGTTTTTATATTTTCAGATTACAAAAACCTATATCTACCATCCATATTGCACTTGCATCACAATATCTTCGCCGAACTAGTGCACCTATACAATTTACCATTGTATTGGGTGTGTTGGGGACACAGGAGACTCTTTGTTATTTGGTTGCAGGGTTGTTTGAGAGAGACCATCTTCATCCTACACCTCCCACGGATTGATAAACCTTAGGTCATCCACTTGAGGGAAATTTGCTACTGTCCTACAAACCTCTACACTTGGAGGCCCAACAACGTCTACAAGAAGAAGGTTGTGTAGTAGACATCAAGCTCTTTTCTGGCGCCGTTGCCGGGGAGGCTAGGTAAGCGGCACTTACACCCCGTCAACTAAACTCTTTTCTGGCGCCGTTGCCGTGGAGGTGAGTGCTTGGAGCTATATCTTTAGATCTTGCAATCGGATATTTTTGTTTCTTGCTTTAGCACTAGTTTAGTCTATAAAAGAAAACTAAAAAAAAAATGGAATTGAGTTTGTCTCATACGCTTCATCTTTTTAATATCTTTCGTGAGTATGATGGAAGGAAAATTGTGCCAAAGTGTTAGAAGAAGAATGCATTAAAATGTTTGGCACTAAATCTTGAATCATGAGCATGATTGCAATGTTTTTAGAATGAACTCCTTGAATATCTATGGTACTAATGATGATTGCACTAGTCATGATGAAGATATCTCTTATAAGCATGTCAATTTTTGTGGAGTATATTGGGTTTGCAAGTACACACCAAATAGGGAAGATAGATATTGCAAGAGGCATAAGTATTTAGAAACTAAATTGTTGCAAGAAAGTCTTGATGATTGCGCTGAAAGATTCAATATTTTCTGTGCCCCTTGTGAACTTTGCAATGAACATGGTCATTTAAACCTCCAATGCTATTTGTTTCATGATCAAGTCGTGTCCAAATATTGTGATAATTTGATTACCCTTGAGCATCATAAAGAGCTTAGCCTTCTTTTGGGTTATGAAGAAATGAAATGTATAACTGAGGGTATTCCAAAATTTAATCTCGATAGATTTCTTGATTTTGATCTAGAGAAGATTTATATGTATTGTGCGGTGAATTGCATTGAAAATCCTTATATTGCCAATTACATAAATAAAAGAAAACAAATAATAGATGAAGAAAATACTAATGAAAGGGAAGAGACTTCCCAATATCCTCCTATTATTTCTTATGATGAATCAGGTAACGAGGAGGAGCCTTCTATTCAACCAATCTCATTAATAAGGAGCTCCAAAAAGAGGATTGAACCCACACATGAGGTGAATAAGAAGAAAAGAAAAAGGAAGAGAGGTAAAAAGGTATCCCTCTGAAATAATGTTGCTCCTATTATTTTTGTGCCTCATGAAAATGAATCAAAAATATTTGTGGAAGATGATGCACTTGATGATGATCTCGTTATGCCTATTGCTTGTTATGATGATTATGATTGGGAAGATAATGATACTTCTTACGATCTTGAAAATCTTTTTGGCACTTGCTTGGAAGAATGTGATAATAATGTTTGCTATACTATTGGTGCTATCCATGCTATTAATGATGAGAGTGATTATGCTTATGATATGAAAAGGCCCAAGCTTGGGGAAGATATGTTTGGTGAGGATTACATATTTTAGAATATATTTTCTGAAATTAATGTTTGTTCCAAGCTTGGGGATGCTATGTTTAATGAAGATGATATTTTTAGCCTCCCAAGTTTTGATATGCAAATTTATAATAATGATAGCATGCTTCCTACTTATGATGATTATATTGATGAAAGTGGGTTTGGAAGAGTGTCAACTTTAGGAAGTAGTGATCCCACAATATTTTAGGATGTTGAATTTTATTATGATAATTATGAAAGTGGATTTGGAGAGGTCATGACTTTATTTAGTGATGTATCCACTATCTTGGAAGAGGTTTCAATCGATTATGATGAGAACAAAGTTGCTACTTATGATGATTATTGTGATAAAACTTATGCTATAAAAAGTAGTGATGATTATATTTATAAAACGTGTCATGATTGTGATTACCCTTTTTCTGAACATTACTCTTTTAATGTGGAAACAATTTATAGTATTCAAGTCTCTTATGATACTCCCACTATTCCGAATGAGAAGAATTTTTCTTATGTGCAGAGTAGTAAATTTTCTATGCAAGTAGATCATGAAAAGAATGCTTTAAGTGCTGGTTATATTGTTGAATTCATTCATGATGCTACTGAAAATTATTATGAGGGAGGAACATATGCTTGTAGGAATTGCAATAATATCAAGTTTCCTCTCTATGTGCTTGAAGTTATGCTTGTTTTGCCTTCCTATTCAAGTTGATTCTTGTTCCCATAAGTTGTTTGCTCACAAAATCCCTATGCATAGGAAGTGGGTTAGACTTAAATGTGCTAGTCATATTCTTCATTATGCTCCCTTTATGTTTCAATTCTTATCTTTTTTTGTGAGCATCATTGAAATCATCATGCCTAGCTAGGGGCTTTAATCGTTAGCGCTTGTTGGGAGGCAACCCAATTTTATTTTAGTTTCTTGATTTTTGGTTATGTTTGGGAATAAATAATACATCTAGCTTCTGTTTAGATGTGGTTTTGTGTTTTAATTATTGTTTGTGCCAAGTAGAACCACTGGGAAGACTTGGGTGAAGTCTTTATGATCCTGCTGTAAAAAAACAGAAACTTTAGCGCTCACGAGATTAGCTAAAACTTTTTACTGAGGAGTGATATTTAGTTGATTATTTTTGCAGATGATTACTAGACAAATTCCTCAGGTCCACAAATTTATTTTAGAATTTTTGGATATCCAGAAGTTTGAGTTAGTTATATATTACTACAGACTGTTCTGTTTTTGACAGATTCTGTTTTTGTGTGCTGTTTGCTTATTTTGATGACTCTATGGCTAGTAAAATAGTTTATAAACCATAGAGAAGTTGGAATACAGTAGTTTTAACACCAATATAAATAAAGAATTAGTTCATTACAGTACCTTGAAGTTGTGTTTTGTTTTCTTTCGCTAACGGAGCTTACGAGTTTTCTGTTGAGTTTTGTGTTGTGAAGTTTTGAAGTTTTGGGTAAAGATTCGATGGACTATGGAATAAGGAGTGGCAAGAGCCTAAGCTTGGGGATGCCCAAGGCACCCCAACGTAATATTCAAGGATAACCAAGAGCCTAAGCTTGGGTATGCCCCGGAAGGCATCCGCTCTTTCGTCTTTGTTCATTGGTAACTTTACTTGGAGCTATATTTTTATTCACCACATGATATGTGTTTTGCTTGGAGCGTAATGTCATTTTATTTTGTTTTTCTTGCTGCTTGAATAAAATACCAAGATCTGAATTTATTAAATTGGATAGTCTTCATATAGTTGCATAATTATTTGACTACTCATTGATCTTCACTTATATCTTTCGGAGTAGTTTGTCATTTGCTCTAGTGCTTCACTTATATCTTTTAGAGCACGGCGGTGGATTTATTTTGAAGAAATATACGAACTCTCATGCTTCACTTAGATTATTTTGAGAGTCTTAATTAGCATGGTAATTTGCTTAAATAATCTTAATATGCTTGGTATTCAAGATTTGTAAAACTTCCTTATGAGTGTGTTGAATACTAAAGAAAAGTTTGATGCTTGATGATTGTTTTGAGATATGGAGGTAGTGATATTTTAAAGTTGTGCTAGTTGAGTAGTTGTGAATTTGAGAGATACTTGTGTTAAAGTTTGTGATTCCCGTAGCATGCACGTATGGTGAACCGTTATGTGATGAAGTCGGAGCATGATTTATTTATTGATTGTCGTCCTTATGAGTGGCGGTCGGGGACGAGCGATGGTCTTTTCCTACCAATCTATTCCCCTAGGAGCATGCGCGTAATACTTTGCTTTGATAACTTGTAGATTTTTGCAATAAGTATATGAGTTCTTTATGACTAATGTTAAGTCCATGGACTATACGCACTTTTCTTCCTTCCACCATTGCTAGCCTCTCTTATACCGCGCACTTTTCGCCGGTATCATACACCCACCATATACCTTCTTCAAAACAGCCACCATACCTACCCATCATGGCATTTTCATAGCCATTCCGAGATATATTGCCATGCAACTTACCACTGTTACGTTTATTATGACACGCTCCATCATTGTCATATTGCTTTGCATGATCATGTAGTTGACATCGTATTTGTGGCAAAGCCACCGTTCATAATTCTTTCATACATGTCACTCTTGATTCATTGCACATCCCGTTACACCACCGGAGGCATTCATATAGAGTCATATTTTGTTCTAAGTATCGAGTTGTAATTGTTGAGTTGTAAGAAAAATAAAAGTGTGATGATCATCATTTTTAGAGCATTGTCCCAAGTGAGGAAAGAATGATGGAGACTATGATTCCCCCCAAGTCGGGATGAGACTCCGGACTAAATAAAAAAAAGAGGCCATAAAAAATAGGAAAAGGCCAAAATAAAAAAAATAAAAAATAAATAAAATGAGAGAAAAAGAGAGAAGGGGCAATGCTACTATCCTTTTACCACACTTGTGCTTCAAAGTAGCACCATGATCTTCATGATAGAGAGTCTCTCATTTTGTCACTTTCATATACTAGTGGGAATTTTACATTATAGAACTTGGCTTGTATATTCCAATGATGGGCTTCCTAAAAATGCCCTAGGTCTTCATGAGCAAGTGAGTTGGATGCACACCCACTTAGTTTCTTTTATTGAGCTTTCATATGCTTATAGCTCTAGTGCATCCGTTGCATGGCAATCCCTAATCACTCACATTGATATCTATTGATGGGCATCTCCATAGCCCGTTGATACGCCTAGTTGATGTGAGACTATCTTCTCCCTTTTTGTCTTCTCCACAACCACCATCCTATTCCACATATAGTGCTATATCCATGGCTCACGCTCATGTATTGCGTTATGATTGAAAAAGTTTTGAGAATGTCAAAAGTATGAAACAATTGCTTGGCTTGTCATCGGGGTTATGCATGATTTAAATACTTTGTGTGGTGAAGATAGAGCATAGCCAGACTATATGATTTTGTAGGGATAACTTTCTTTGGCCATGTTATTTTGAGAAGACATAATTGCTTTGTTAGTATGCTTGAAGTATTATTATTTTTATGTCAATATGAACTTTTATCTTGAATATTTCGGATCTGAATATTCATACCACAAGTAAGAAGAATTACATTGAAATTATGCCAAGTAGCACTCCACATCAAAAATTATCTTTTTTATCATTTACCTACTCGAGGACGAGCAGGAATTAAGGTTGGGGATCTTGTCGTCTCCAACGTATCTATAATTTTTTATTGTTCCATGCTATTATATTATGTGTTTTGGATGTTTATGGGCTTTATTAAACACTTTTTATATTATTTTTGGGACTAACCTATTGACCCAGAGCCCAGTGCCAGTTCCTATTTTTCCTTTGTTTCAGTATTTCGAAGAAAAGGAATATCAAACAGAGTAGAAACGGAACGAAATCAACTGGAGAAGTTATTTTTGGAAGGAAAGCTACGGAATGGGCTTGGAACCCACGTCAGGAAAGGAGGGAATTGGCCACGAGGGTGGGGGGCGCGCCCACCCCCCTAGGGCGCGCCCCCTGCCTCGTGGCCCCCCCGAAGCTCCACCGACGTACTCCTTTCACCCATATATACCTATGTACCCGAAAACTTCCAGAACGGAGAATAGATCGGGAGTTCCGCCGCAAGCCTCTCAGTAGCCACCAAAAGTCAATCCAGACTGTTCCAAGCACCACGGAGGGGATCCCTCACCGGTGGCCATCTTCATCATCCCGACGCTCTCCATGACGAGGAGGGAGTAGTTCACCCTCGGGGATGAGGGTATGTACCAGTAGCTATGTGTTTGATCTCACTCTCTCGTGTACTTGATTTGGCACGTTCTTGATGTATCGTGAGCTTTGCTATTATAGTTGGATCTTATGTTTCTTCTCCCCCTCTTCTCTCTTGTAATGGATTGAGTTTTCCCTTTGAAGTAATCTTATCGGATTGAGTCTTTAAATATTTGGAACACTTGATGTATGTCTTGCCATGCGTATCTGTGGTGACAATGGGATATCACATGATTCACTTGACGTATGTCTTGGTGACCAACTTGCAGGTTCCGCCCATGAACTTATGCATAGGGGTTGGCACACGTTTTCTTCTTGATTCTCCGGTAGAAACTTTGGGGCACTCTTTGAGGTTCTATGTGTTGGTTGAATAGATGAATCTGAGATTGTGTGATGCATATCGTATAATCATACCCACGGATACTTGAGGTGACATTGGAGTATCTAGGTGACATTAGGGTTTTGGTTAATTTGTGTCTTAAGGTGTTATTCTAGTACGAACTCTAGGGCTGTTTGTGACACTTATAGGAATAGCCCAACGGATTGATTGGAAAGAATAACTTTGAGGTGGTTTCGTACCCTACCATAATCTCTTTGTTTGTTCTCCGCTATTAGTGACATTGGAGTGACTCTTTGTTGCATGTTGAGGGATAGTTATATGATCAAATTTTGTTAGTATTGTTGAGAGAACTTGCACTAGTTAAAGTATGAACCCTAGGCCTTGTTTCCTAGCATTGCAATACCGTTTACGCTCACTTTTACCACTTGTTACCTTGCTGTTTTTATATTTTCAGATTACAAAAACCTATATCTACCATCCATATTGCACTTGTATCACAATCTCTTCATGAACTAGTGCACCTATACAATTTACCGTTGTATTGGGTGTGTTGGGGACACAAGAGACTCTTTGTTATTTGGTTGCAGGGTTGTTTGAGAGAGACCATCTTCATCCTATGCCTCCCAAGGATTGATAAACCTTAGGTCATCCACTTGAGGGAAATTTACTACTGTCCTACAAACCTCTGCACTTGGCGGCCCAACAACGTCTACAAGAAGAAGGTTGTGTAGTAGACATCAGCTATCATGGAGCGGCATCAACATGCCGTGGTACAAATTTTGTTTCATTTGGGGCAGGTTTGGGTTTATGCTTCTAAAAAACCAGAGCTTCTCACAACAAGCATGATGGTTTTCGGTAGGGAAACGTCCCACCTTTGGGGACGAAACGATATCCATTGCCTCTTATTGCTTTCAAAATTTTTTCTGGTGTCAACATAGAACAACAGGAGTGTTGTGTGAAATTTTGTGATTTTTTGGGGTTCGTTTGGACATTTTTATGCATTAACTGAGTTTTCAATGCATTTTATGTGCATAATTCAAATTTGAACTACATGCACATGCTCTAGTGCATATAAATTGGTTGAAAAATGAAATCTGTGTCCTTGGGTGCATGCTTAGGTCCCATGCAAGAAATGGGAACGAATTGCAAACACCGGGGCACCGTTGATTGCCGGCAAAACATTGAAATGCCTGTTTTTAAATTCTAGTAAATCCAAAACTCGTCTGAAATTCATGAAACTTGGCATGCTATCATGGAGCGGCATCAACATGCCGTGGTACAAATTTTGTCCCATTTGCGGCAGGTTTGGGTATATGCTTCTCACAAACCGGAGCTTCTCACAACAAGCATGATGGTTTTCGGTAGGGAAACGTCCCACCTTTGGGGACGAAACGATATCCATTGCCTCTTATTGCTTTCATATATTTTTTTCTCGTGTCAACATAGAACAACAGTAGTGTTGTGTGAATTTTTGTGATTTTCCGGGGTTCGTTTGGACATTTTTATGCATTAACAAAGTTTTCAATGCAGTTATGTGCATAATTCAAATTTGAACTACATGCACATGCTCCAGTACATATAAATTGGTTGAAAAATCAAATATGTGTCCTTAGGTGCATGCTTAGGTCCCATGCAAGAAATGGGAATGAATTTCAAACACCAGGGCACCGTTGATTGCCGGCAAAACATTGAGATGCCTGGTTTATAAATTCTAGTAAATCCAAAATTCTGTTAATCATTCACATGACGCCATGTGTCTTGGTTTTAATGGCTTTAGGAGGTGTCGTCCCGGCGATCCGCGTTGGATCCCATCACCACTACCTCGCCGAAGGAGCACACCATGGGGGGAGGGGGTTGGGTGGGGAAGAGAGTGCAGCCAAATCTGCCAAAGCGCCGCACCTCTGAGTTGGTGGCTGGAAACCCTAATGAGGCATCTAGGGTTCCCCAGCGGATCCACAACCACTTATATGCCCACGATGATGGGCCTGGGTTGGGTGGGGAGTCCACGCGCTGTGCCAAATGGGCCCCAACCACGTTAGCCACCAGAGGGCCCGCACTGGGCAGCGAAGCTGGCACCAAGGCTTTAGTGGGCAGGCAGAGGGACGCAGCCCACCTGCCCGGGCTGGCCCATGGGTTACTGCCGTTCCAACCCTAGGCACTGGTACCCACGGCTCCGCCGACGTCGTTTCCCCCACGACCAGCGCCGCCGATGGCTGGAGCATCCCAGGACTGGCATGGAGGAGGAGGCCCTCGTCCCCCTCCGCCCATGCCGGTCCACGCAAGGCAGAACCCGGCATCCAGCGCAGCGCCCCTGCTCGCCTAGAATCGCGGCCGCTGAACGTGAAAGATCTCCACAGCACGGCCTTGAAGGAGTCCCCGAGCTCTTCCGCTCGCGCCACGAAGTAGCCGACAGAGCACGGAGCCCTACCGCCCCCACATCCGCCACGGCATCGAAATCCTCCGCCTCCTCATCGGAGCTCTCACCGGCAAGAGCCAAAAAAATGACTCCCTGACTAGCCACCGGTGGAGGGAGAGAACGGGCACAGTCCCTTGAGGGGCGAGAGGCGCGCTTGCCTCGAACCGGCCGGACCTTCGTCCACGCCACCGTATCACTGGCGACAACCGCAGCTAGACCGCCCAGATCTACGGTGCCCGCGTCGTCGCCACCCAAATCGCCAGGCCATACAGGAGCCGTTGGAGCTAGCCTGTCCATTTCGGCTGGTGACTGATACTTCTCCAATGTATCTATAATTTTTGATTGTTACATGCTATTATATTATCTGTTTTGGATGTTTTATATGCATTAATATGCTATTTTATATTATTTTTGGGACTAACCTATTAACCTAGAGCCGAGTGCCAGTTTATGTTTTTTCCATGTTTTTGAGTTTTACAGAAAAGGAATATCAAACGGAATAAAACTTTCGCAAAGATCACGTAGGACTTGGAGAGGGGGCCAGAAGCTTCCCGAGGAGCCCACAAGCCTCCTAGGCATGCCCCAGGGGGGTGCCCTAAGGACTTGTGGGCCCCTCGGGAGTCCTCCAACCCTAATCTTTGCACTATAAATTCCCAAATATTCCCAAACCATCAGAGTCATCTACCAAAACACTTTTCCGCCGCCGCAAGCCTCTGTTCCCGTGAGATCCCATATTGGGGCCTTTTCCGGCACCCTCCCGGAGGGGGATTCGATCACGAAAGGCATCTACATCAACCTTGCTGCCCTTCCGATGAAGCATGAGTAGTTTACCACGGACCTAAGGGTCCATAGCTAGTAGCTAGATGGGTTCTTCTCTCTCTATTATCTTCAATACCATGTTCTCCTCCATGTTCATGGAGTTCTATCCAATGTAATATTCTTTTGCAGTGTGTTTGTCGAGATCCGATGAATTGTGGATTTATGATTAGATTATCTATGAATATTATTTGTGTCTTTTCTGAACATTTTTTTATGCATGATCAAATATCTTTGTATTTCTCTTCGAATTATCGGTTTGGTATGGCCAACTAGATTGGTTTTTCTTGCAATCGGAGAGGTGCTTAGTTTTGGTTTCAATCTTATGGTGTCCTCATCCAGTGACATAGTAGGGGTATTGTTGCCATCAAGGGTAAAAAGGTGGGGTTTTCATCATATTGCTTGAGTTTATGACTCTACATCGTGTCATCTTACTTAAGGGGTTACTCTGTTCTTATGAACTTAATACTCTGGATGCATGCTGGATAGCGGTCGATGTGTGGAGTAATAGTAGTAGATGCAGAATCGTTTCGGTCTACTTGACACAGACGTGATGCCTATATTCATGATCATTGCCTTGGATATCATCATAACTTTGCGCTTTTCTATCAATTGCTCGATAGTACTTTGTTTACCCACTGTATGTTTTCTTTGAAGAGAGAAGTCTTTAGTGAAACCTATGGCCCCCGGATCTATTTTCCATCATATATTTTGAGATCTATAAACCAATAAACCCAAAAATACCTTGCTGCAATTTATATATATTACTTTAGTTTGATCTTTTATTTATCTTTTATACCTATCTCTATTTGATCTCACTCTTGTTCGTGACTGTGAAGGGATTGACAACCCCTTTTTCGCGTTGTGTGCAAGTGTTTGTTAGTTTGTGCAGGTGCATAGATTGGAGACTTGTTTGTGCCTCCAACTGGATTGAAACCTTGGTTCTTACCTGAGGGAAATAATTATCTCTACTTTGCTGCATCACCCTTTCCTCTTCAAGGGAAAAATCAACGCAACCTCAAGAAGTAGCAGGAAGAATTTATGGCGACGTTGCCAGGAGGTTCTACATCAAGCCTACCAAGTAGCCATCATAAACTCTCATCTCTTGCACTTAAATTATTTGCCATTTGCCTCTCGTTTTCCTCTCCCCCACATCTAAAACGTTTTCAGAAAAACACAAAAATATTTGCCTTTTTATTTTCCTTCTTTTTGTTTGCTTTTATGTCTTACTTGGCTCGTTTGCTTGTTTACCTGGTATAATTGTGTGTTTATTGAAAATCAGAAACAAAAAGGTTTATGGATCCACTTAAAGTAATCTACTTGGATCATCTTCGATCCATATGTGCTCGCACTGAGACCCCAACTAGTTTATTTGAGGGAAAATCTTTAGATGAGCATGCTCATTTTGTGCGTCACCATTTGTCTCAAAAAGGGAGACTTATGGAATCAAATACATTGTTTGCTATGTTATTCTTGAAATCTTTTTGAACTTTGTGATTTTACTTGTTGCTCTAAGAACCATAAAAACACCTTCCCTACGTATGTGAGTTTAATGATAATGAAATCTTATCTTCTTACGAAAATGGTGTTTATAGTTACTATGATATCGAAAAAATTGAAGAATTTGTTGCTTTTAAGGGTGCTTATGAAGTTGCTTCTTTGATTGAAAAGTATGATATTACTCTCTACAAATCTGAAAATTTTGACATACTTAAATATTGATATGAAAACTATGCTCATAATGCCTATGTTAATGAATTTATTGAGAGAATGACCATTGCTTTGGAGGAAAATAATGATATGCATGAATCTATAGATAATTATGATTCCGTTGATTTGATTGAGATATCCTCCCTTGATGAATAAGATGTTTGCTATTTTTATGGCCATGATGCCAATATTAATTATTCTTATGGAGATGAACTTGCTATAGATCCTTATGTTAAACATGAAACTAATGCTATTGCACCCATACTTGATAGTGCCTTGAATCAAAAGCATGATTACAATGATGTTATTTTAAATTCTATTAATGTCAGTTGTGCTAATAATATGCAAAGGCCCAAGCTTGGGGATGCTAGTTTTGCTATGTCTGGTACTTATTGCAATGATCATGATTGGGGTGATAATGCTTCTTGTGATCTTGAAAATTTATTTAAGCCTCATGATGAATATATTTGCTATAATATTGAAAGTGGGTTTGGAAGAGTATCAACTCTAGGTAATAATGATCCCACTACTTTGGAGATTGATAAATCTTATGAATTTTTTGATAAAGGTGGGCTTGGAGAAGTAATGACTTTATTTTATGTTAATCCCACTATTTTGTAAGAGTGTCAACTTTGCATGTATGTGGATCATGAAGATAAAATTTTATACCATAGCTATATTGTTGAATTTTATTATGATCCAACATGTAATTATTACGAGAGAGGAAAATATGGTTGTAGAAATCTTCATGTTACTAAATTACCTCTCTTCATGTTGAGATTGCTAGTGTTTCTTTCTCCTTCCTTGCATATGCTAGGTTATTCTTGTCTTGATAATTTGTTTACTTATAAAATACCTATGCATAGGAAGTATGTTAGACTTAAACTTGTTTTTCACATGTTGTATGATGTTCTCTTCGTGTTTCAATTGCTATCTTTCATGTGAGCATCATTAAAATTATCAACCCCTGGCTAACAGGCTTTAAAGAAAAGCGCTTGTTGGGAGACAACCCAATATATTTCCTTCATATTTTGATGAGAATAAACATTATTAGTTCTGTAGAAATTGTGTTTTGGTGTTTTAATTAGTGTTTGAGCCAAGTAAGACCTTTGGGATGGTCTACGGTGATAGTTGATTTGATCTTGCTGAAAAACAGAAACGTTTGTGCTCATCGCTAGAATTTTAAAAAAATCACAGAAATGTGATTTTGATCTGAATTTTTTACACAAGATTGATATACAAACTTCCTGGATTTTCCTAATTTTTTAGAATTTTTGGAGTTACATAAGTATACGAAGTTTTCATATTGCTACAGACTATTCTATTTTTGACAGATTCTGTTTTCTATGTGTTGTTTGCTTATTTTGATTAATCTATGGGTAGTATCGAGGTGTATGAACATGAAGAAGTTAGAATACTGTCGATATTGCACCAACATGAATTTAGAATGAGTTCAACTGTAAGTGGTGATTTATTTTATTATACTAACGGATCTCACGAGTTTTCTGTTGAGTTTTGTGTTCTGAAGTTTTCAAGTTTTGGGTAAAGCTTTGATGGACTATGGAATAAGGAGTGGCAAGAGCATAAGCTTGGGGATGCCCAAGGCACCTCGATGTAATATTCAAGGACAACCAAGCATCTAAGCTTGGGGATGCCCCGGTTGGCATCCCCTCTTCTGTCTTCGTTCCATCAGTAAATTTACTTGAGGCTATATTTTTATTCACCACATGATATGTGTTTTGCTTGGAGCGTCTTGTAACATATGAGTCTTTTCTTTTTAGTTTGCCACAATCATCCTTGCCGTACACACCTTTTGAGAGGTACACACATTAATTGTGAATTTATTAGAATACTCTATGTGCTTCACTTATATCTTTTGAGCTAGGCAGTTTGCTCTAGTGCTTCCCTTATATCTTTTTAAAGCACGACGGTGGCTTTATTTTATAGAAATTGCTGAACTCTCATGCTTTTCTTATATTATTTTGAGTGTCTTTATACAGCATTGTAATTTTCTTAGGTTATGAATTTAGTCCTAATATGATGGGCATCCAAGAGGGATATAATAAAAACTTTCATATAAAGAGCATTGAATACTATGAGAAGTTTGATTCCTTGCATATTGTTTTGAGATATAAAGATGGTGATATTAGAGTCATGCTAGTGAGTAATTGTGGATTGGTAGAAATACTTGTGTTAAAGTTCTTGATTCCAATAGCATGCACGTATGGCGAACCGTTATGTGATGAAGTCGGAGCATGATTTATTCTTTTATTGTCTTCCTTATGAGTGGCGGTCGGGGACGAGCGATGGTCTTTTCCTACCAATCTTGTTGGGAAACGTTGCATGGAAAACAAAAAAAAATCTACGCACATGCAAGATCTCTCAAAGAGATGCATAGCAACGAGAGGGGAGAGTGTGTCTACATACCCTCATAGACCGTAAGCGGAAGCGTTTAGTAACGCGCTTGATGTAGTCAAACTTCTTCGCGATTCAACCGATCGAGTACCGAATGTACGACAACTCTGCGTTCAACACATATTTAGCTTTGTGACGTCTGCGCCTTCTTGATCCAGCAAGACAGCGAGGTAGTGGTTGAGTTCCGGCAGCACAGCGGCGTGGTGACGGGGATGGTGATGCTATCTCCGCAGGGCTTCGCCTAAGCACTACGAAAATAGGACCGAGGGTGTAAACGGTAGAGCGGGCGCCGCACACGGCTAAGAGATTATCGTGGTTGTGCTAGGCGCCTTCGTCCCACATATATATATATATATATGTGGCGCCTCCAAGTAGGCCAAATCCTACTTGGGGTCCTCCCTAAGTGGCCCCCCTGTACTTATTTGAGCGCGGGAGGAAGGAAGGAGGAGGTGGCGCCCCCTCTTTCCTTTCTCTCCTGAGGAGGGAAAGGCAGGAGGGGCCACCCCTCCCCTTTACTTCCCCTAGGGCCAGCCAGCCAAGGAGAGGGGCACGCCAGCCCCCTAGTGGGCTGGTCTGTCCCCTCCTTTGGCCCATTAGGCCCATACACTACTAGGAAAAGGGCTATAGATGAAATGGATACTAATGGCGCACCTGACATGTGGTGTGCCACTACTATATAGAAGTGGCGCAGCATGTGAAGGTGCGCCATTAGTGTGGAAGATACTAATGGCGCACCAGACACATGGTGCGCCCCTAGTAACAATTTTTTTCCAAACATACTAATGGCGCATCCAGGCACAGTGCGCCATTACTAGTGCTAACTAGTAATGGCGCACCAGTCACACAGTGCGCCACTACTGTAGTTTTTTTATTCTTTTTTTTTTGCAAAACTACTAATGGCATCAGAGATAAAGGCGCCATTACTAGTTTAAACTAGTAATGGCGCATTATGCCACGTGTGCCATATATATATATATATATATATATATATATATATATATATATATTATTTTGCAAAACTACTAATGGCGCATTTGCAGGTTGTGCGCCATTAGTAACCTGGGACCAACAAGATATTTTGGACAGCCACACCTACCCACTCACTTTCCCCACTTCATTCTCTCCACCTCCTCCTCCAAGATTGTCTCGGCTGCCTCCTCCTCCTCACCTCATTTGCACCATAGATTCATCCAAATTAAGTGGTTAAATTACCTTTTTTGATAGGTAAGTAAGGGGAAAGCTATCTTTATGTTGTTCTCCTCCAACAACGTGCACATGCACTTTTTGTGGCCTAGCTAGATCTATGTATGTTTGTGGTGTTGCATATGCTTGTGGTGTTGCATATATGTTTGTGTTTGTAGGTACCGGTATTTGAAATGCGATAGTTGCCAATATTTTGCTAGAATGTTGATTCATTTCCGTTTCGGTGAGAATTTTGGCACTATGCATTCTTTTTGGTCCTATTTTTAGGGAAAGTCATGCCAAATTTTTTCTTGGTTCTAAAATATTGTTTTGATCTACCCCGCAGGCGACACTGGTCCGCACGATGACCGGCGGCATCGTGAATCGGTTTTTGAGCTCCGCGAAGGCCGAGATGCTACAAAAGAACGAGACGGAGATAAGATGTCCGTGTCGAAGATGCAAGTCAAGAGCCTTATTACGGACCCGGATTCCGGGCAGGTGCGGGACCACCTGCTCTTCCGTGGTTTCATGGATGGCTATCGGTGGCAAGGTGATGAAGATGACTATGAAGTCGTCCATGGGGGCCGGGCAAGAAATGAGGAAGGGCAGCAAGACAACCACCGCGGCTCGGGCAGGCGAGAAGACGAAGAATCTCCAGGACATGATCACGACGGTGATGCTGTACACAGTCATCATGTAGAAGATGCAGGACATGATGATGAGGAAGATGCCGGAGCAGACGAAGGGCATGATCATGAATATGAAGATGCCGACGGAGCAGACGATGATGGACCATCAATGGGTTGGGTGCAGGACCCTCATATTCAAGAGCTGCTTCTCAAGCAGACGGATAACACAAGAGCTGCCGCCCGAGAGAAAGCCAAGCTGGATCAACTGGAGATAGACGCGGTTACTCCATTGTATGAAGGATGCAGGCCGAGGATACCCGCCGAAAGTAACACTCATGGCTCGAGATGAAGGTAAAATACAAAATGACCGACGCATGCTTCGACAAGAACATGTCATTCTGGCACGAACGTCTTCCCAAGGGGAACAAGTGCCCGACCAGTTTCGAGGAGGCGAAGAAAATCGTGTGTCCTCTAGATTTACCACACGTGAAATATCATGTGTGCATGAACAATTGCATCATTTACCGGGACGAGCACGCGGAGTCTACCATATGTCCGGTGTGCGGCGTCACTCGATACAAGAAGAGGAAGAAAGCTCCTCGAAAAGTGGTGTGGTACTTTCTGATCACTCCTCGCCCTGCAGCGGTATTTCATGGACCCTAAGGTAGCAAAGCTCCTGCGTTGGCACGCCGGATAGGGAGGAGAAGAAGCGAGAAGATGACGCAAATGATCCGGAGATAAATAAAAAGACAAGATGCTGAGTCACCCTAAGGATGGGAGCCAGTGTGCAAGCGTTGAACTTCAAACACCCGAATTTGGGAAGGATCCAAGGAACATCGTCTTTGGGCGCGAGCACCGATGGAGTCAATCCGTTTGGCAGCAGAGAAGCACACATAGCACCTGGCCTGTGTTTGTGTGGATGTACAACCTTCCCCTGGTTGTGCATGAAGAGGAAGTACATTCACATGAGGATGCTAATTGAAGGGCCGAAACAACCAGGAACGACATCAATCAGATCTGGGCTGCCGAAAGAGGAGCTAGACACGCTGTGGAAAACGCAGCCAATACGTGGACGCCGCAGAAAGAATATTTCCCTATGAGAGCCGCACCGCTCATGACGGTGCACGACTATCTCGGTTACGGATATCTCGCGAGGCTGGTGGTCCACGGATTTTCTGGATGCGTCAGGTGCATGGATGACACAACGTATCGCCAGCTAGATAGAGATCCCGGGTCTTCGAAAACCGTGTTCATGGGACATCGAAGGTGGCTTCGTGACGATGACCCGTGAAGGAAATGCAAGGATCTATTCGATGGTGAAACCGAACCCCGAAGACGCCTGCGTACGAGGAGCGGCGAGGAAATAGACCAGCTGTTGAAAAATTGGAAAGATCGCCCACTGCCGGGAAAGAAGCAAAAGGTGCCAGAGCCGGGAAAGAAGCGAAAGGCGCCAGAGCCGCTGCTGAAGGTATGGAAAACGAGGCCCGTTTTCTGGGACTTGCCATACTGGAAGATCCACCATGTGCCTCACAGCCTTGATGTCATGCATATCACGAAGAATGTGTGCGAGAGTCTGCTTGGTACCCTGCTCAACATGCCAGAGAGGACCAAAGATGGACCGAAAGCAAGGGCAGACTTGAAATCAATGGGCATCAGGGAGGAGCTTCACACTAATGATGATGATGATGAGGCGAAGCAGGACACAGAAAGTCATCGCAAAGGCAAAAAGGCCAAGAAGACCGGAAATGACTACCCTCCCGCGTGCTTCACTCTAAGTCAGGAGGAGATCGATCAGTTTTTCACCTGCCTCGTAGGAGTAAAACTTCCTTACGGTTACGCGGGGAAGATAAGCAGATACCTAGACCCAGCGAAGCAGAAGTTCAGCGGGATGAAGTCTCACGACCGCCACGCGTCTTGATGACGCAGATATTTCCAGTTCCAATCCGTGGGATCATGGACGCGCACGTCCGTGAAACGCTATTTGGCCTATGCAACTTTTTCGACGTCATCTCTCGGAAGTCGGTTGGCGTGAGGCAATTCAGAAGGATACAGGAAGAGATCGTGGTGATACTATGCGAGCTTGAGATGTACTTCCCGCCCGCATTCTTCGACGTTATGGTGCATCTGCTGGTCCATATCGTGGAGGATATCATCCAACTCAGGCCGACGTTCCTGCACAGCATGATGCCGTTCGAAAGATGGTGTCATCAAAGGATACGTTCGCAACATATCACGCCCAGAGGGAAGCATAGCCAGGGGCTTTCTGACCGAAGATTGCATCTCCTATCGCATTTAATTATCTAGGCATCGAGAACCCCGTTGGTCTGCCCGTCAACAGGCACCTCGGCAGGCTCGCTGGATGGGGTCATAGTGAGGGTCGCCGAGAAATGCATGTCGACTTCGAGGGTCGACTCGCCGACTTTGAAAGAGCAAACCTAGTCGCGCTACAACACATAGACGTGGTCGATCCTTGGGTGGTAGAGCACAAAACCTTTATTGAGAAGACGTACAATGACCGAGGCCAACAGAGGATGGACAGAGATATAATCAAAGATCACAACTCATGTTTCACGCGTTGGTTCAAGCGAAGCTTCGCCGTACCCTTTACACGAGGATTCTTCCGCGGAAGAACAACTCATATTCGCCTTGTCACAGTAGCCGAGCACAACCTCGATGACGTATGAGGCGTACGATATCAACGGCTACACATTCTACATCGAGGGAAAGGACATGAAGAGTGATGGTTATCAGAACTCCGGGGTAACGATGGAATCCTATACCGGTAACGACAAGGACAGATACTACGGAAGGATCGAGGAGATCTGGGAGCTGAGCTACACCGAGAGAAGGTCCCGATGTTCCGTGTCGATGGGCCAAGAGCGTCATAAAAGAAGACCGGTATTTCACCACCATGGTTATACCCGGTTAAATCCAAGATCAAGGCATAAGCGTCACCGCGAAAAATGAGCCATGGGTACTGGCTTCCCAAGTGGACCAATGCTTCTTCATTACCGACCCGCCAAAGCCCAGTCGTGTTTTCGTGAGGAGAGGCAAAAGGAAGATCATCGGAATGGATGGAGTCGCCAATGAGCAAGACTTCGACAAGTACGGCGACCCGAAGATGGAACATGACGACGACGATGAAGTATCAGCATACACCACAAGAAGAAGCAGCACCACCCTACCTAAAGGACGTCCGTTCAAGAGAAGAACTCCATTTACAAAAAATAAGGGCAAGAAGATTGTGAGCAGATAGCTAGCTAAGATCGATTGTATTTCAATTGTAGCCTTCATTTCTCGATTGTATTTCATGGGCACTTTTTGAACTCATGAATGTTTTTAAACTTCATGGACACTCGATCTCGATCCCCCTCCATCGATCTCGATCGCTATCCCACCTCTCCAGATCCGGTCCCTGATACGTCTCCAACGTATCTATAATTTATGAAGTATTCATGCTATTATACTATCCTTCTAGGATGTTTTATATGCATTTATATGATATTTTATATGATTTTTGGGACTAACCTATTAACCTAGAGCTCAGTGCCAGTTTCTGTTTTCTCCTTGTTTTTGAGTTTTGCAGAAAAGGAATACCAAACGGAGTCCAATTGACAGGCCAATTTTTTATGATTTTTTATGGACCAAAAGAAGACCAAAAAGTATTGCAGTTGGGCCAGAAGAGTCCCGAGCTGCCCACGAGGGTGGGGGGCGCGCCCACCCCACCCCCCCAGGGCGCGTGGGCCTACCTCGTGGACAGCTCGGGCACCTCCTTGACGTGAGACCGACGCCAAAAATTCCTATAAATACAGAAACCTCGGAAAATTAACCTAGATCGGGAGTTCTGCCGCCGCAAGCCTCTGTAGCCACGAGAAATCAATCTAGGCCCTCTCCGCACCTCACGGAGGGGGCCATCATCACCGTGGCCATGGAGGAGTATCTCGGAGGGTCTTCATCACCATGAAGGCCAAGGACCCGGAAAGGTGGAGGCCATGGAGGAGGAAGCGCAAGGGGGAGAACCTCTCCTCCTCTCTTCCGGTGGCGCCGGATTGCCATCGGGAGGGGAATCATCGCCACGGTGATCGTCTTCATCAACATCACCATCATCATCACCATCCTCATCTCTTCTACGCGGTCCACTCTCCCGCACCCCACTGTAATCCCTACTTGAACATGGTGCTTTATGCCACATATTATGATCCAATGATGTGTTGCCATCCTATGATGTTTTGAGTAGTTATCTTTTGTCCTTGGGTTGATTGATGATCTAGATTGGTATGAGTTGTATGTTTTACTTTGGTGCTGTCCTATGGTGCCCTCCGTGTCGCCAAGTAAGCGTGAGGGATTCCTGCTGTAGGGTGTTGCAATAAGTTCATGATTCGCTTATAGTGGGTTGGTGAGTGGTGAAACACAAACCCGAGTAAGAGGGATTGTTGCGTATGGGAATAAAGAGGAGTTGATGCTTTAATGCCATGGTTGGGTTTTACCTTAATGATCTTTAGTAGTTGCGGATGCTTGCTAGAGTTCCAATCATAAGTGCATATGATCCAAGTAGAGAAAGTATGTTAGCTTATGCCTCTCCCTCATGTGAAACTGCAATAGTGATTACCGGTCTTGTTAACAATTGCCTAGGACAATTCTGCACACCGATCCACCATTATTCCACACTCGCTATTTATATTATTTAGTAATATATTCTAACTTTATGATAACAGCACCTAATTTTATGTTTTAGCTCTCCGATACCATGCAAAGTTATCCTCTTCATACCGACAACGTTGTTTTATTTCTCGTTTCTAGTTGGAAGTATATGTTCGGTGCACGTAGAGTCTTATCAGTGGCAGATAGGGCTTGAGAGAATATTGATCTTACCTTTAGCTCCTTGTGGGTTCGACACTCCATACTTATCACTTCCACCTTTGGAAAGTGCTACGATGATTCCTTGCACTTGGGGATTATCAAGCTCTTTTATGGCGCCGTTGCCGGGGAGCAATAGCGTGGGGTTGATATTCTCGTTTGTGCTTGTTTGCTGTCTTCACTAAGTAGATTTTGTTTTTCCTTTTTGTTTCTGTTTAGTTGTGGGTGAAACATACAAAAAAAATTAAAAATGAAAATACAAAAAAAATTATTACTTGTCTCTCATGCCTAAATAGTTTTTCAAAAACAGAAGTGATTGGAAGGTTTTGCATTGAAGAAGTGAGGGTCGACCTTGAGCACTTGTGCTCATGCTCACGGAAACAATGTAGAATTTTTCATGGAAGTTTCTCTGTAAATAGTTATCCCCTTGTATATATTCATTGTATTATAAAAATAATGTGCCAAGCCTTGGTGTTAGGATGATAAGATTGCCTGCTTACTATGTGCAGAACAAAAATAGAAACTTTGTCTGTAGTGCATGAATTTACATTTTTAACTAGAAGGTCAAATGGTTCTGATTATTTTTGAACATTACTTATGTACAAATTTTTCAAATTGTCAAATTTAGTTTATAATTTTAGGAGTTACAGAAGTTTGGCAAACTTCTAGATTACTACAGATTGTTCTGTTTTTAACACACTCTATTTTGTGTGTGTTGTTTGCTTATTTCGATGAATTTATGACTAGTATCGGAAGGTATGAACCATAGAGAAGTTGGAATACAGTAGATTTAACATCAATACAAATAAATAATGAGATCATTACAGTACCTAAAGGTAGTGATTTGCTTTATTACACTAATGGATCTCACAAGTTTTTGTTAAAGTTTTGTGTGGATGAAGTGTCCGAAGGTCGAGGAGCTATCAATATGAGAAGAATAAAGAGAGGCAAGAGTTCAAGATTGGGGATTCCCAAGGCACCCCAAATAAATATTTCAAAGTATACTCAAGCATTTAAGCTTGGGGATGCCCAGGTTGGCATCCCATCTTTCTTCTTCAATAAATATCGTATACCTCGGTTTTGGTTTTCTTCACATGATTTGTGTCCTTTGTGTTTTTCCTTTTCTTCAAGAACCATGCTAGCATGAGATAGCCCTTCATTTATTTATAGAATACTTCATGTGCTTCACTTAAATCTTTTAAGTATGATCTTATAGAATTGCTCTTTGTGCTTCACTTAAATCTTTTGAGTATGGTTTTATAGAATGCTTCATGTGCTTCACTTATACATTTTGAGCTTGGATATTGGTTAGTTGTAGAATGCTCCATGAACTTCACTTATATCTTTTGGAGTATGAATAATACTATCATTTAAAGTGGGTTTGGAAGAGTGTCAACTTTAGGAATTAGTGATCCCACTATTTTGGAAGATATTGAATCTTAGTGTGATATTTATGAAAGTGGATTTGGAAGAGTGTCAACTTTAGTTAGTAATGATTCCGTTATTTTGGAAGAGGTTCCAATTGAGTATGAGAACAAATTTGTTATCCATGATGCCTCTGAAAATTATTATGAGGGAAGAATACATGCTTGTAGGAGTTGCAATAATATTAAGTTTCCTCCCTATGTGCTTAAAGTTTTGAAAGTTATGCTTGTTTTGCCTTCCTATGCTAGTTGATTGTTGTTATTATAAATTGTGTACTCACGAAATCCCTAGGCACAGGAAGTGTGTTAGATTTAAATGTGCTAGTCATATTCTTCAAGATGCTCTCATTGTGCTTTAATTCCTATCTTTTATGTGCGCATCATTGAAATCATCATGCCTAGCTAAAATGCATTAAAGAAAAGCGCTTGTTGGGAGACAACTCAATATTTACCCTTACTATTTTTGTGTGTCTACATGATTAAGATGCTGTAGTAATCATGTTCTATAGCTCTTGTTTCAATAAAGTGCCAAGTAAGACCTTTGGGAAGACTTGGGTGAAGGTTAAAGTGATCTTGCTGTAAAAAACAGAAACTTTGCGCTCACGAGAATAGATGTCATTTTTTACAGAAGGGTGCTATTGAGTTGATTCTTTTTGCAGAAGATTAATAGGCAAATTACTCACGTCCACCAATTTATTTCATAATTTTTGGAGTAGCATAAGTATGGTTATTGTTCAGATCATTACAGACTGTTCTGTTTCTGACAGATTCTGTTTTGATTGCATAGTTTGCTTGTTTTCTAGTTTCTCTGACTTATATTCTTCAATATAAATTGTAGAAATTATATGGTACAGTAGGCATCGTGTGAAAACAATTATGAACCTTGTCTTTGTCAGTACCAAAGTGAATGTTTTGCTCTTTATCATACTAACCTATCTCACGAAGTTTGGCTAAGTTTTGTGTGATTGAAGTTTTCAAGTTTTGGGTGAGATATCGATATGAGGAGAATAAGGAGTGGAAAGACCCTAAGCTTGGGGATGCCCAAGGCACCCCAAGGAAATATTCAAGGAAGACTCAAGCTCCTAAGCTTGGGGATGCCCCGGAAGACATCCCCTCTTTCGTCTTCAAAAATATCGGTATACCTTACTCGGAGCTATATTTTTATTCGTCACATGATATGTGTTTTGCTTGGAGCTGTTGGGGAACGTTGTAGAAAATAAAAAATTTCCTACGGTTTCACCAAGATCCATCTATGAGTTCATCTAAGCAATGAGTGATAGGAGAGAGATGCATCTACATACCACTTGTAGATCGCGTGCGGAAGCGTTCAAGGGAACGGGGATGATGGAGTCGTACTCGCGTGATCCAAATAACCGATGACCAAGTGCCGAATGGACAACACCTCCGCGTTCAACACACGTACGGAGCAGATGACGTCTCCTCCTTCTTGATCTAGCAAGGGGGAAGGAGAGGTTGAGGAAGAAGGCTCCAGCAGCAGCACGACGGCGTGATGATGGTGGAGAGGCGATTCTCACAGGCTTCGCCATGCACTTAACGGAGGAGGAGAGGTGTTGGGAGGGAGGGCTGCGCCTTGGATCAGGTGTGCAGTCCTCCCTCGCCTCTATTTATAGGGGATGGGGTAAGGGGGCCGGCCCCCTCTAGATGAGATCTAGACGGGGGGCGGCGGCCAGGGAGGGGGGCTTGCCCCCCAAGCAAGGGGGGCGCCCCCACTAGGGTTCCGCCCCCAACCCCAGGCGCATGGGCCCAAGGGGGGGGCACGCCCAGCCCTGCAGGGGCTGGTTCCCTGCCCCCTACAGCCCATGAGGCCCTCCGAGAGGGGTGGCCCCTCCCGGTGGACCCCCGGAACCCCTCCGGTGGCCCCGGTACAATACCGATATGCCCCCGAAACTTTCCGGTGACCGTATGACAGCTTCCCATATATAAATCTTCACCTCCGGACCATTCCGGAACTCCTCGTGACGTCCGGGATCTCATCCGGGACTCCGAACAACATTCGGTAATCACATACAAGTCTTCCTAATAACCCTAGCGTCACCGAACCTTAAGTATGTAGACCCTACGGGTTCGGGAGATATGCAGACATGACCGAGACGGCTCTCCGGTCAATAACCAACAGCGGGATCTGGATACCCATGTTGGCTCCCACATACTCCTCGATGATCTCATCGGATGAACCACGATGTCGAGGATTCAAGCAACCCCGTATACTATTCCCTTTGTCAGACGATATGTTACTTGCTCGAGATTCGATCGTCGGTATCCCAATACCTCGTTCAATCTCGTTTCCAGCAAGTCAGTTTACTCGTACCGTAATGCATGATCCTGTGACCAGACACTTGGTCACTTCGAGATCATTATGATGGTGCACTACCGAGTGTGCCCAGTGATACCTCTCCGTAATACGAGTGACAAATCCCAGTATCGATCCGTGTCAACCCAACAGACACTTTCGGAGATACCTGTAGTGCACCTTTATAGTCACCCAGTTACGTTTTGATGTTTGGTACACCCAAAGCACTCCTACGGTATCCGGAAGTTACACGATCTCATGGTCTAAGGAAGAGATACTTGACATTGGAAAAGCTCTAGCAAAACAAACTACACGATCTTGTGCTATGCTTAGGATTGGGTCTTGTCCATCACATCATTCTCCTAATGATGTGATCCCGTTATCAATGACATCCAATGTCCATAGTCAGGAAACCATGAATATCTATTGATCAACGAGCTAGTCAACTAGAGGCTCACTACGGACATATTGTGGTCTATGTATTCACACGTGTATTACGATTTCCGGATAATACAATTATAGCATGAATAAAAGACAATTATCACGAACATGGAAATATAATAATAATCCTTTTATTATTGCCTCTAGGGCATATTTCCAACAGTCTCCCACTTTCACTAGAGTCAATAATCTAGTTACATTGTGATGAATTGAACACCCATAGAGTTCTGGTGTTGATCATGTTTTGCTCGCGGAAGAGGTTTAGTCAACGGATCTGCGACATTCAGATCCGTATGCACTTTGCAAATTTCTATGTCTCCATCTTGAACATTTTCACGGATGGAGTTGAAGCGACGCTTGATGTGTCTGGTCTTCTTGTGAAACCTGGGCTCCTTGGCAAGTGCAATAGCTCGTGTGTTTTCACAGAAGAGTTTGATCGGCCCCGACGCATTGGGTATGACTCCTAGGTCGGTGATGAACTCCTTCACCCAAATTGCTTCATGCGCTGCCTCCGAGGTTGCCATATACTCCGCTTCACACGTAGATCCCGCCACGACGCTCTGCTTGCAGGTGCACCAGCTTCGCTCCACCATTCAACATATACACGCATTTGGTTTGTGACTTAGAGTCATCCAGATCTGTGTCGAAGCTAAGCGTCGACGTAACCCTTCTAACGAGCTCTTCGTCACCTCCATAAACGAGAAACATGTCCTTAGTCCTTTTCAGGTACTTTAGGATATTCTTGACCGTTGTCCAGTGTTCCTTGCCGAGATTACTTTGGTACCTTCCTACCAAACTTACGGCAAGGTTTACATCAGGTCTGGTACACAGCATGGCATACATAATAGACCCTATGGCTGATGCATAGGGGATGACACTCATCTCTTCTATATCTTCTGCCGTGGTCGGACATTGAGCAGAGCTCAATTTCACACCTTGTAATACAGGAAAGAACCCTTTCTTGGACTGATCCATTTTGAACTTCTTCAATATCTTATCAAGGTATGTGCTTTGTGAAAGACCTATGAGGCGTCTCGATCTATCTCTATAGATCTTGATGCCTAATATATAAGCAGCTTCTCCAAGGTCCTTCATTGAAAAACTTTTATTCAAGTAGGCCTTAATGTTGTCGAAGAGTTCTATATCATTTCCCATCAAAAGTATGTCATCTACATATAATATGAGAAATGCTACAGAGCTCCCACTCACTTTGTTGTAAACGCAGGCTTCTCCATAAGTCTGCATAAACCCAAATGCTTTGATCATCTCATCAAAGCGAAAGTTCCAACTCCGAGATGCTTGCACCAGCCCATAAATGGATCGCTGGAGCTTGCATACCTTGTTAGCATTCTTAGGGTCGACAAAACCTTCCGGCTGCATCATATACAGTTCTTCCTTAAGATAGCCGTTAAGGAATGCCGTTTGGACGTCCATTTGCCATATCTCATAATCATAGTATGCGGCAATTGCTAACATGATTCGGACGGACTTCAGCTTCGCTCACGGAGAGAAAGTCTCATCGTAGTCAACCCCTTGAACTTGTCGATAACCCTTAGCGACAAGTCGAGCTTTATAGATGGTAACATTACCAACCGCGTCCGTCTTCTTCTTAAAGATCCATTTGTTTTCTATCGCTCGCCGATCATCGGGCAAGTCTGTCAAAGTCCATACTTTGTTTTCATACATGGATCCTATCTCGGATTGTATGGCTTCAAGCCATTTGTTGGAATCTGGGCCCGCCATCGCTTCTTCATAGTTCAAGGTTCACCGTTGTCTAACAACATGATTTCCGGGACAGGGTTGCCATACCACTGTGTGGAACGTGTCCTTGTGGACCTCTGAAGTTCAGTAGCAACTTGATCCAAGTACCTTGATCATCATCATTAATTTCCTCTCCAGTAGGTGTAGGCACCACAGGAACATTTTCCCGAGCTGCACTACTTTCCGGTTCAAGAGGTAGTACTTCATCGAGTTCTACTTTCCTCCCACTTACTCCTTTCGAGAGAAACTCTTTTTCCACAAAGGGTCCGTTCTTGGCAACAAAGATCTTGCCTTCGGATCTAAGGTAGAAGGTATACCCAATGGTTTCCTTAGGGTATCCTATGAAGACGCATTTTTCCGACTTGGGTTCGAGCTTTTCAGGTTGAAGTTTCTTGACATAAGCATCGCATCCCCAAACTTTTAGAAACGACAGCTTAGGTTTCTTCCCAAACCATAATTCATACGGTGTCATCTCAACGGATTTAGACGGTGCCCTATTTAAAGTGAATGTAGCTGTCTCTAGAGCGTATCCCCAAAATGATAGCGGTAAATCTGTAAGGGACATCATAGATCGCACCATATCCAATAGAGTGCGACATTTATCGCTCGGACACACCGTTATTACCGAGGTGTTCCAGCGGCGTGAGTTGTGAAATGATTCCACATTTCCTTAAGTGTGTACCAAATTCGTGACTTAAATATTCTCCTCCACGATCTGATCGTAAGAACTTTATTTTTCGGTCACGTTGATTCTCCACCTCATTCTGAAATTCCTTGAACTTTTCAAAGGTCTCAGACTTGTGTTTCATCAATTAGACATACCCATATCTACTTAATTCGTCTGTGAGAGTGAGAATATAACGATATCCTCCGCGAGCCTCAACGCTCATTGGACCGCACACATCGGTATGTATGATTTCCAACAAGTTGGTTGCTCGGTCCATTGTTCCGGAGAACGGAGTCTTGGTCATTTTTCCCATAAGGCATGGTTCGCATGTGTCAAATGATTCATAATCGAGAGACTCTAAAAGTCCATCGAATGGAGCTTCTTCATGCGCTTGACACCAATGTGACCAAGGCGGCGATTACCACAAGTATGTGGGACTATCGTTATCAACTTTACATCTTTTGGTATTCACACTATGAATATGTGTAATATTACGTTCGAGATTCATTAAGAATAAACCATTGACCATCGGAGCATGACCATAAAACATATCTCTCATATAAATAGAACAACCATTATTCTCGGATTTAAATGAGTAGCCATCTTGCATAAAACGAGATCCTGATACAATGTTCATGCTCAAACTTGGCACTAAATAACAATTATTGAGGTTTAAAACTAACCCCGTAAGTAAATGTAGAGGTAGCGTGCCGACGGCGATCACATCGACCTTGGAACCATTCCCGACGCGCATCGTCACCTCGTCGCCTTTCCGATCTCCGTTTATTCCGCAACTCCTGCTGTGAGTTACAAATATGAGCAAGACACCGGTATCAAATACCCAGGAGTTACTACGAGTACTGGTAAGGTACACATCAATTACATGTATATCAAATATACCTTTAGTGTTGCCGGCCTTCTTGTCTGCTAAGTATTTGGGCAAAGGCCGCTTCCAAAGGACCCTTCCCTTTGCAATAAAAGCACTCACCTCGTGCTTGGGTCCATTCTTTGACTTCTTCCCGGCAATTGGCTTACCGGGCGCGGCAACATCCTTGTCGTCCTTCTTGAAGTTCTTCTTACCCTTGCCCTTCTTGAACTTAGTGGTTTTATTAACCATCAACACTTGATGTTTTTTCTTGATTTCAACCTTTGCTGACTTCAGCATTGAGAATACTTCAGGAATGGTCTTCACCATCCCCTGCATATTGTAGTTCATCACAAAGCTCTTATAGCTCCGTGGGAGCGACTGAAGGATCCTGTCAATGGCCGCCTCGTGCGGGAGGTTAATGTCCAGCTGGGACAGGCGGTTGTGCAACCCAGACATTTTGAGTATGTGCTCACTGACAGAACTATTTTCCTCCATTTTACAACTATAGAACTTGTCGGAGACTTCATATCTCGACCGGGCATGAGCTTGGAAAACCATTTTCAGCTCCTCGAACATCTCATATGCTCCGTGTTGCTCAAAACGCTTTTGGAGCCCCGGTTCTAAGTCTGTAAAGCATGCCGCACTGAACGAGGGAGTAATCATCAGCACGAGACTGCCAAGCATTCATAATGTCTTGGTTCTCTGGGATGGGTGCTTCACCTAGCGGAGCTTCTAGGACATATTCTTTCTTGGCTGCTATGAGGATGATCCTCAAGTTCCGGACCCAGTCCGAATAGTTGCTGCCATCATCTTTCAGCTTGGTTTTCTCTAGGAACGCGTTGAAGTTCATGGTGACATGAGCGTTGGCCATTTGATCTACAAGACATTCTGCAAAGATTTTAGTCTAATGTTCATGATAATTAAGTTCATCTAATCAAATTATTTAATGAACTCCCACTCAGATTTGACATCCCTCTAGTCATCTAAGTGTTACATGATCCGAGTCGACTAGGCCGTGTCTCGATCATCACGTGAGACGGACTAGTCATCGTCGGTGAACATCTCCATGTTGATCGTATCTACCATACGACTCATGTTCGACCTTTCGGTCTCTTGTGTTCCGAGGCCATGTCTGTACATGCTAGGCTCGTCAAGTTAACCCTAAGTGTTTTGCATGTGTAAAACTGTCTTATACCCGTTGTATGTGAACGTAAGGATCTATCACACCCGATCATCACGTGGTGCTTCGAAACGACGAACTTTAGCAACGGTGCACAGTTAGGGGGAACACTTTCTTGAAATTATTATAAGGGATCATCCTATTTACTACCGTCATTCTAAGTAAACAAGATGCATAAACATAATAAACATCACATGCAATTATATAAAGTAGTGACATGATATGTCCAATATCATATAGCTCCTTTGATCTCCATCTTTGGGGCTCCATGATCATCTTCGTCACCGGCATGACACCATGATCTCCATCATCGTGTCTTCATGAAATTGTCACGCCAACGACTACTTCTACTTCTATGGCTAACGCGTTTAGCAATAAAGTAAAGTAATTTACATGGCGTTCTTCAATGACACGCAGGTCATACAAAAATAAGACAACTCCTATGGCTCTTGCCGGTTGTCATACTCATCGACATGCAAGTCATGATTCCTATTACAAGAACATGATCTCATACATCACAATATATCATTCATCATTCATCACAACTTCTGGCCATATCACATCACATGACAATTGCTGCAAAACAAGTTAGACGTCCTCTAATTGTTGTTGCATCTTTTACGTGGCTGCAATTGGGTTCTAGCAAGAACGTTTTCTTACCTAAGAATAACCACAACGTGATTTTGTCAACTTCTATTTACCCTTCATAAGAACCCTTTTCATCTAATCCGCTCCAACTAAAGTAGGAGAGACAGACACCCGCTAGCCACCTTATGCAACTAGTGCATGTCAGTCGGTGGAACCTGTCTCGATAGCGTCACGTGTAAGGTCGGTCCGGGCCGCTTCATCCCACAATACCACTGAAGCAAGAAAGACTAGTAGCGGCAAGCAAGTTGACAAGATCTACACCCACAACAAAATTGTGTTCTACTCGTGCAATAGAGAACTACGCATAGACCTAGCTCATGATGCCACTGTTGGGGAACGTTGCAGAAAATAAAATTTTTCCTACGGTTTCACCAAGATCCATCTATGAGTTCATCTAAGCAACGAGTGATAGGAGAGAGATGCATCTACATACCACTTGTAGATCGCGTGCGGAAGCGTTCAAGGGAACGGGGATGATGGAGTCGTACTCGCCGTGATCCAAATCACCGATGACCAAGTGCCGAACGGACAGCACCTCCGCGTTCAACACACATATGGAGCGGATGACGTCTCCTCCTTCTTGATCCAGCAAGGGGGAAGGAGAGGTTGAGGAAGAAGGCTCCAGCAGCAGCACGACGGCGTGATGATGGTGGAGAGGCAGTACTCCGACAGGGCTTCGCCAAGCACTTAACGGAGGAGGAGAGGTGTTGGGGAGGGGAGGGGCTGCGCCTTGGATCAGGTGTTCAGCCCTATCCTCGCCCCTCTATTTACAGGGGAAGGGGAAAGGGACCAGCCCCCTCTAGATGAGATCTAGAGGGGGGCGGCGGCAAGGGAGGGGGGCTGCCCCCACTAGGGTTCCCCCCCAACCCTAGGCGCATGGGCCCAAGGGGGGGCGCGCCCAGCCCTCCAGGGGCTGGTTCCCTGCACCCTACAGCCCATGAGGCCCTCCGAGAGGGTGGCCCTCCCGTGGACCCCGGAACCCCTCCGGTGGCCCCGGTACAATACCGATATGCCCTCAAACTTTCCGGTGACCGTATGACAGCTTCCCATATATAAATCTTCACCTCCGGACCATTCCGGAACTCCTCGTGACGTCCGGGATCTCATCCGGGACCCCGAACAACATTCGGTAATCACATACAAGTCTTCCTAATAACCCTAGCGTCACCGAACATTAAGTGTGTAGACCCTACGGGTTCGGGAGATATGCAGACATGACCGAGACGGCTCTCCGGTCAATAACCAACAGCAGGATCTGGATACCCATGTTGGCTCCCACATACTCCTCGATGATCTCATCGGATGAACCACGATGTCGAGGATTCAAGCAACCCCGTATACTATTCCCTTTGTCGACGGTATGTTACTTGCCCGAGATTCGATCGTCGGTATCCCAATACCTCGTTCAATCTCGCTTCCGGCAAGTCACTTTACACGCATCGTAATGCATGATCACGTGACCGGACACTTGGTCACTTTGAGCTCATTATGATGATGCACTACCGAAAGTGGGCCCAGTGATACCTCTCCGTAATATGGAGTGACAAATCCAGTCTCGATCCGTGTCAACCCAATGTACACTTTCGGAGATACCTATAGTGCACCTTTATAGTCACCCAGATTACGTTGTGACGCTTTGGTACACCCAAAGCACTCCTACGGTATCCGGGAGTTACACGATCTCATGGTCTAAGGAAGAGATACTTGACATTGGAAAAGCTCTAGCAAAACGAACTACACGATCTTGTGCTATGCTTAGGATTGGGTCTTGTCCATCACATCATTCTCCTAATGATGTGATCCCGTTATCAATGACATCCAATGTCCATAGTCAGGAAACCATGACTATCTATTGATCAACGAGCTAGTCAACTACAGGCTCACTAGGGACATATTGTGGTCTTTGTATTCACACGTGTATTACGATTTCCGGATAATACAATTATAGCATGAATAAAAGACAATTATCACGAACATGGAAATATAATAATAATCCTTTTATTATTGCCTCTAGGGCATATTTCCAACAGGAGCGTCAATTTATTTTGCTAGTATTTGCTTGTTGTTATGTAGAATAATGTTTTGCATCTTCATTTTCAATAAAAATGTCAAGGATAGCCTTTTACCATGCTTATTTTGCAAGTATACATGTTGCTGTTTGAAAACATAAAGTTTACCGCTGTTGCAAAAATTCCTTAGAAAAGTCAGAATGTGCTAAAATGTTGAAACCTTTTGCATAATAAGATCTGATAAATTTACTACAGTGAGAATTTTCTTTCATAATTTTTGGAGTTAGGGAAGTATGATGAATTTTGCATTCTTTACAGGCTGTAATGTTTCGGCAGATTGCTGTTATGGTTGCATTGTTTGCATATGTTTGCTTGTTTAATGATTCTATTTGAGGATAGGAGTGTTAAATATGCAGAGGCATTTAGTATGCAATGTTGAATAATAATTTTAGTAATTTGTTACAGTAAAAAATGATAAGGTTTTGCATTGGTTTATACTAACATATCTCACGAGTTGTTGTTGATTTTGGTGTGTATGAAGCTTTTGAGATTTAGGAAACCGACGTATAAAACGAATTAAGGAGACACAAAAGCTCAAGCTTGGGGATGCCCAAGGCACCCCAAGACATTATTTCAAGAAGTCTCAAGCATTTAAGCTTGGGGATGCCCCGGTAGGCATCCCACCTTTCTTCTTCAACAACTATCGGTTAGTATCGGTTGAGCCTAAGTTTTTGCTTCTTCACATGAGTTGTGCTATCCTTGCAATGTCATTTTATTTTGTTTTACTTGCTGGTTGAATAAAATCATTGGATCTGAAATTTTGTATAGAAAAGGAACCCTCCCATGGCTAGTTAATTATTTTACTACTCAGTGTTCTTCACTCATATCTTTTGGAGTAGTTTGTCATTTGCTCACATGCTTCATGTATATCCTATGAGTAAATGGTTGAATGAATTGAATGTCATAAATCTGAATTTATATATGTTTCATATGCTTATAACATGATTAGTGATGACTTCACACATAGAAAGTATGAGGCATAAAAGTTATTGAGAGTTGGCAAACGTAGTTTTGGTCATCATTGAAATTAATAGGAAGTAATAAGGAAAGAAAGGTTCACATACAAATATATTAACTTGGACATCTTTTATAATTGTGAAGCACTCATTAAGTATGACATGCTAAAAGAGTTGACGTTGGACAAGGAAGACAACGTAATGGTTTATGTTTTCCGACATCTCAGTTAAAGTATATTGTCATTGACCTTCCAAACATGTTGAGCTTGCCTTTCTCCCTCATGCTAGCCAAATTCCTTGCACCAAGTAGAGATACTACTTGTGCTTCCAAATACCCGTAAACCCAGTTTTTCCATGAGAGTCCACCATACCTACCTATGGATTGAGTAAGATCCTTCAAGTAAGTTGTCATCGGTGCAAGCAATAAAAATTGCTCTCTAAATATGCATGGCTTATTAGTGCAGAGAAAATAAGCTTTCTACAAACTTGTTGTGGAAGTAATAAAAGCGACGGACTACATAATAAAGGTCCACATGCAAGGGGCAATATAAAGTGACGTTATTTTGCATTAAGATTTTGTGCATCAACCCTAAACGCGCATGACAACCTCTTCTTCCCTCTGCGAAGGGCCTATCTTTTACTTTATGATTTTACTTTATGCTTGAGTCAAGGTGATCCTCACCATTCCCTTTTTCATTTTATCCTTTGGCAAGCTCCTTGTGTTTGAAAGATCATGATATATATATCCAATTGGATGTAAGTTAGCATGGGCTATTATTGTTGACATCACCTAAAGGTGAATACGCTGGGAGGCAACACAATAAGCCCCTATCTTTCTCAGGGTCCGGCTGAAACTCCATAACCACAAGTATTGCGTGAGTGTTAGCAATTGTAGAAGACTATATGATAGTTGAGTATGTGGACTTGCTGAAAAGCTCTATTCTTGACTCTTTCTGATGTTATGATAAATTGTAATTGCTTCAATGACTGAGATTATAGTTTGTTAGTTCTCAATGAAGTTTCTGAACCATACTTGACATTGTGATTAGATTGTTACTTGATCATGAAAACTTTCATGGGATAAGCTACTATTATGACACATATTAATGCTAGAAGAGGTGATTGAAATTATCTTTGATCAAACTTATGCACTTGCTAGCATTCACACTTCATAAATTATTTCTTTTATCATTTACCTACTCGAGGACGAGCATGAATTAAGCTTGGGGATGCTGATACGTCTCCCACGTATCTATAATTTATGAAGTATTCATGCTATTATACTATCCTTCTAGGATGTTTTATATGCATTTATATGATATTTTATATGATTTTTGGGACTAACCTATTAACCTAGAGCCCAGTGCCGCTTACATTTTTCTCCTTGTTTTTGAGTTTTGCAGAAAAGGAATACCAAACGGAGTCCAATTGACGAGCCAATTTTTTATGATTTTTTATGGACCAAAAGAAGACCAAAAAGTATTGGAGTTGGGCCAGAAGAGTCCCGAGCTGCCCACGAGGGTGGGGGGCGCGCCCACCCCCCCAGGGCGCGTGGGCCTACCTCGTGGACAGCTCGGGCACCTCCTTGATGTGAGACCGACGCCAAAAAGTCCTATAAATACAGAAACCTCGGAAAATTAACCTAGGTCGGGAGTTCCGCCACCGCAAGCCTCTCAGAGCCACGAGAAATCAATCTAGGCCCTCTCGGCACCTCACGGAGGGGGCCATCATCACCGGTGGCCATGGAGGAGTATCCCTGAGGGTCTTCATCACCATGAAGGCCAAGGACCAGAAGGTGGAGGCCATGGAGGAGGAAGCACAAGGGGAGAACCTCTCCTCCTCTCTCTCGGTGGCGCCGGAGTGCCATCGGGAGGGGAATCATCGCCGCGGTGATCGTCTTCATCAACATCACCATCATCATCACCATCCTCATCTATTTTACGCGGTCCACTCTCCCGCACCCCGTTGTAATCCCTACTTGAACATGGTGCTTTATGCCACATATTATGATCCAAGGATGTGTTGCCATCCTATGATGTTTTGAGTAGTTATCTGTTGTCCTTGGGTTGATTTATGATCTAGATTGGTATGAGTTGTATGTTTTACTTTGGTGCTGTCCTATGGTGCCCTCCGTGTCGCGCAAGCGTGAGGGATTCCCGCTGTAGGGTGTTGCAATACGTTCATGATTCGCTTATAGTGGGTTGGTGAGTGACTAAAACACAAACCCGAGTAAGAGGGATTGTTGCGTATGGGAATAAAGAGGACTTGATGCTTTAATGCTATGGTTGGGTTTTACCTTAATGATCTTTAGTAGTTGCGGATGCTTGCTAGAGTTCCAATCATAAGTGCATATGATCCAAGTAGAGAAAGTATGTTAGCTTATGCCTCTCCCTCATGTGAAACTGCAATAGTGATTACCGGTCTTGTTAACAATTGCCTAGGGCAATTCCGCATACCGATCCACCATTATTCCACACTCGCTATTTATATTATTTAGTAATATATTCAAACTTTATGATAACAGCACCTACTTTTTTGTTTTAGCTCTCCGATACCATGCAAAGTTATCCTCTTCATACCCACAACGTAGTTTTATTTCTCGTTTCTAGTTGGAAGTAAACATTCGGTGCACGTAGAGTCGTGTCAAGGGCGTATAGGGCTTGAGAGAATATTGATCTTACCTTTAGCTCCTTGTGGGTTCGACACTCCATACTTATCACTTCCACCTTTGGAAAGTGCTACGATGATTCTTTGCACTTGGGGATTATCAGTCCCCCTCGCCGCCGAGCACCCCCCGCACCCTCTTCCCCGCTCCACCGACAGCCGCCGCCGACCCCCCGCACCCTCCCTCGCTCCACCGCCGCCGACGACCTCCCGCACCCCTCCCCTGCTCCACCGCACCGCCGACGACCCACCGCACCCTCCCGCTCCAGCGCGCCGCCACACCTCCCGCACCTCCCCGATCCACCGCCAACGACCCCCAGACCTCCCTGCTCCACCACGCCGACGACCCACCGCACCTCCCCGCTCCACCGCCACCGACCCCCGCACCCTCCCGCTCTATCGCGCCACGACGACCCACCGCACCCTCCCCCGCTCCACCGCCGCCGCCGACCCCCCGCACCCTCCCCGGCCCGCTCCACCGTCACAAATGAATGCAACTAAATTCCAAAAAAAAACAAATTTAATTATATTTTCAAATAACAAATTTGATGATATTTTCAAATAATAAATTTGATAATATTTTTTCATATTCATAAATATTTTCAAATAACAAATTTGATGATATTTTTAAAAAAATTATTACTGTTTTTATAAAAAAATATTACATATTCATTTTCTTAAAAATTATTAGATGCAACAAAAAATAATAATAATAAAATTACTTATGGCGCACCACTGGCTGGTGCGCCATTGCTGTATAAAAAAAAGATTACTAATGGTGCACCTCTGTCTGGTGCGCCATTGCTATATAAAAAAGATTACTAATGGCGCACTGACGGGGGTTGCGCCATTTATATATAAATAAACATACAAATGGTGCACCGCTGCGGGGTGCGCCATTTGTAAGCTTCCCCCTAGCTAATTCCTCCCTCTCCCTCGCCAGATCCCCTTCGTCCCTCTCTCCCTCGCCAGATCCAACCCGCGCGCTGCCCCCCGACCCACGACGCCGCCCGACCCTGAGGACTCCACCCCCACCCCGCGCCCGCGCCCACCCTCGCCGCCCGACCCCGCGGACTCCACCCCGCCGCCCCCGCCCCCTGACTTGTTCTTGGCGCCCACGGACTCCACCTCGCGCCCGCTAGCCCACGCAACCGTTCTTGGCGCCGTCGCCGTTCTCTTCACCGACCTCGCCGTCCGTCCGCCGCTGTTGCCTCGTGCTCCGGCTACTCCCGCCCCTCGCGCGTCCACATACGTCGGCGAAGGTGCCTGGGTCCCCCGCTCGCCGTCTCCTCCGACTCCTCCAAGCCCCTCGCCTCCTCCTCGACCGGCGCCGGCGCCGACCCCGACGAGGAGCCCGTCCTGCCCCTCCTCCAAGAACTTTGGTAAATTCAGAAACTGAACTTGATATTCCCTCCATCCTGCTTATCAAAGTTCTTTCATTCGCTAGGGCTACAAGATGCATTTGTTAGTGTTGCTGAATTCAGAATCGAAAACAAACACTAGCTTTTTCTTTTTCACAGGTGTTGCTGAAAAAGCAAGTGATCTGATTGGTTCTGTTCATCTGGAGAAGCCAAGTTAATTCTGTTTGTGCTAGTTTTATTGAATAATTTACCTGCTAAATATAAATATACAGGTTGTGGTATTTTTTTGAGCTAGTGTTATTAATATTGCATACTGTGTTCTTTGTCGTAAAGTAGTTATTACAGGGTGAGGGGGACGGTAGGTGGCCAACTCATTACTTGTGCCACTCTGTTTCTGAATGTCGCACACATTAGGTGCTCTCCGTAAGCCCTGCAGTTGGATTTTCAGTAACAACACTATAGTATGAGGCTAGCCATGTTTTCTACTGTAGATTCTAGGTTGCAGTTATTGTTGTTGACACGGTTAAACTGCTTGTTTACCCACCCTAGTGTCAAAATCTCAGCCAAAATACAGATCTGCCCGTCCTGCACCGGGATTCTAGGTTGTGCCAGTTTAGGCAGTAGTAGTTTTTTTTCCTTGTGAATGCAGGTGTAGGAAATCTTCAGCCAATGTTTGCCACTTCCCATCATGTTACCTGTTATAGGATTGTTAATTTTGGCAGCCAGTGCATGAGTTCTCCGCAGATCTCGATCCATCCATATAATTTCTAGCAGTACCATATATATACGCTTCTTGCATGTGCGTCGCAGCTGCACAAATCTGGCTAAACTAGCGTCCGTTGTATTTGTGTTATATAGGATCCGTGTTAGGAGCTAAAGATAGTATCCGTGTTAGGAATCGAGGCGGATGCAGCGTTTTTACTTACGCTGAGAATCTGAATGCATGTGTTAGATAGTATCGGTGTTAGAGCTAAAGGTGATGGTGCGGTGTCGGCATAGGTTTTGACATGTGGACCTCTGAATGACACGAGGTGTGTTAGGAATCACTTATGGTTGTGCATGTAGTTCTCATGGAATTACTCATGTCATATCCAGTTCCTTGGCAGCTTAGGTTGCTCTGCCTGTGAATGATATTGTCTATTACCCTCTACATGTTGACCCAGTTTGTGTAAAGAATATGCTCCATGTAAAGAATATGCTCCATGTTAGATGTCACTGCCAGAATAGGGATGGATGCGTCTTGGCAACCACAAGAAAAAGAATACTCTGCTTTTGTTATGTTCTGCAGTTCCTGTTTATAGTTTAACACTGGTATATGCTTCTTCCCTGTTACTCTTATACCATCATGGCTCAGCTAACACTAATGATGTGATCATGTCCAATGGCCTGACACCTGCATTACCCTGTCCGTGATAGCATCTGTTTGTATAATAACAGGATATATCTCTTGCCTGCTAGAGTGCTAGTGCTGGCTTAGCTTAGGTCCCTCCCTTCTACTACTACTCCACCTAATAACTTGTCTGTATTATATCACTTTGTACCTACGTGTGTGTGTGTGTGCTGTACTATATTCATCTTCCTCTCAAATAGTACGTACAACACTAGTGGCTGTCGTACTGCCAGTGACAGTCTATCAAGTTAATTAACCCCAATACAATTGAAGCGAGCATAATCCCCTAGCCGCGGTACTGAATATTTCTGTTTCTGTTTCTTTGAACATTTTACTGTCAATCTTGTTTGCATTACCACAAAAGTGATATAGCTATTGTAGTGATATTTCTGTTTCTTTAATTAACACAAAAGTGACACTTGTTTCGGTAATGGAAGCTCACATAAGTTGAGCTGATTTTTGTCCATATGAAAGCAGAGGACCATATGGTCTGTGGCCTTTTCATCCATATGAAAGTAGAGGCACATTGTGGTGCTAGTTTGCTGGGTTTTGTCTCCGACCTTCGTGTCGTGATGATTTTGCAGGTACCACGAGAGGCCCTTGAGTTTGCCGAAATGTTGATTAACTTCCGTTCCGGCAAATTCGGGTACTCAATATCTCCTATTTTCAGCAAAGGTCATGCTGAAATTTTCCGTGAATTTTAGCATGACTTTGCTAAAAATCGGACATATGGGGTACTTGCTACTAATGCATGGGCCGGGGTATCTTAGTACTTAATTAAGTAGGATCAAGTGCCCCTTTATTCTTGCTGCATTAAACCATAGGTGGCAATAGAGCCAAGTGATTAGGCCCAACTTAGAATTCTCCTTAGCATCGATAAACCCTAGATGATAAACCCAACATAAGTGGCAATAGAGCCAAGTGATTAGTGTCAAGTGATTAGGCCCAACCTAGGGTGCCTCGGCATCGATAAACCCTAAATGATGAAAACTTAACTTAGCATTTAGGGTGCCTCGGCATCGACAAACCCTAAATGATGAAACCTTGGCTTTTAGGGTGCCTCGGTGTTGATGAGAACCTAAATGATGTACTCTTAGGCTTTTAGGGTGCCTCGGCGTCGACAAACCCTAAATGATCAAAGCTTAGCTTTTAGGATGCCTCGGTGTCGACAAACCCTAAATGATGAGACCATGATCTTGTTCCTTGACAATAACCAACTTTTTGACCAAACTTTTTTCCTATTTAGAGCGAAACATGGCACACAACGATGAGGCCGGCGGTTCGGGTGGCAAGCAATTCTGGAAGCTGTCCCAGGAGTTGGAGGAAGAACCTCACCGCTATGAGGACGCCGCGGAAGACACTGATCCTGAATACACAACCCCTAGTGGTGTCGGGGATGACACCACTGATGGTTCCGCTGAGGATGCCACCACTGATGATGGCGGCGCACGCACAGATGGCAGCCAACCGAAGAGGCAACGGAAGGACCGGCGCCCGAGCATGCTCGGCACCGTCAAGGGGGAATTTACTAAAGTGAACTCCGACGGGCATTCGACGACGCCCAAAGAAGTAGTCAAGGGGTACTCGGTTCAGCTCGGGTGCATTCTCCGGAGCACCGTCTCGATCAACACCGAGAACCTAAGGCATAAGGACCGAGGGAATTTGCGTAGCTTCCTCTTCACGAAGCTGCACGAACGATACAAGTTCCCCGCTGAATTTGCAAACACACGCCTCTCAGGGAACAAAGTGAATAGTGCCGCCCTCACGAGGATGAGCACGGCCCTGTCAACTTGGAGAAGCACGGTGAAGGCAATGATTGAAAAAGGTGATAGTTATGAGAAGATCTAGGCGAAATATCCTTTGATGAGCGAAGATGACTACAAGGAGTTCAAGATCAAGTCACGAGAGCAGCGCAACCTCCGAATCAAGTCATTGGGGGAAAGAAATGCGGCAGTTGAACTTAGGGGTCCACCAACTCGGTCTCGGCGGTTACAGAGTGGCGGAGCCTATATGGGACAAGGAGGACGCGGAGCGTGCCGAGCAAGGCCTACCGCCCCGCTTCAAGAAATACCGTGACAAGAAGACCAGGAACTTTCTCAGGGCCCGGTACAAGGAGGACCCAGTAACAGAGGATCTTACCACGGATCCGAAGACCAGGGCGCTCGAGCTTGTTCTGGTGAGGAATACACCCCCGCGTAATTAGCTCCATATGGTTGCATTCTAATTAATCCCCAATATTTCTAAATGGTTCACGTTCCTTCCGCAGGACTGAAAGCAGTAGCGCGGGGTCGTCTCAGAGCTCCCCTTTCGACACCCCTTTAAATAGGGCATTGAACGTAATGAAAAACAAGGATAAGCTCAGTAAGCTGACGTCAGCTGGTCATGTGGCCGGCAAAGGCTTGTCCACAAAATGGTCGTCATACTATACCGCTGGTGGGCGAAAGGAGAAAAAGACCAGCTCGGAAAGCCAGTCGCGCGAGGTTGAAGCACTCAAGGCACAAGTGGCGCGGATTCCGGAGATTGTCCAAGAGCAAGTGCAACAACAACTGGAAACGACGCTCACCGCCATGGTGCCTACGTTGATTCATGGGCTGACGACGTGGATTGCGGGCGGCCAATAGGGGCCTCCCCCGGTTCCCAGCTTCACGGCCATCAACTTGCACAACACGCAGGCGGCGCCATTGGTGTCTCCGGCGGAGGTGGTATTCGTGTCTCCGGCGCCGGCACTGGCATTGGAGCTTAATGCACCCGGGTGTACGCTGGCCGGAACCTTGCCAGCAAGCGGCCCCTCCGTCAGTTGCACGCCCACCGTTGGCGGTGCCTCGATATTAGCCGAGCTCGACGGCATCACGGTAACTAAGCCTCTCGGCCGATGAATTCATCTCCTTGCCTTTGACTGGGCATCCCTGACGCCCTACATGTTTTCGCAGGGCGCCGCCGACGTTTCTTGCACTCTCCTGCACTTCGTGGGCGGCGAGTTGGTCGATGTCGCCAAGGGCAGAATCGTTCAACCGGGCAACCCCGTGTTCCACGGTAATCCACTGCCACCCACCTTGTATAGGGTTGAACTGGTTCGGGTGCTGCCAGGCTGCGACGAGCTGTTACCTCCGATTCGACCCGCTGGGGCCAACGAAGAAGATGAAATGACCCTTAGCGCCTGCATAAGCTGGCCCCTGCTTTGGCCAAAGAGCCAGATTCATTTGGGGGCGGGGGACACCACCCCACAAACAAGACCGCCAGTCATGCCGGCGCCAAGCCATGGCAAGAACGCCGCAACGCTACCGGACATGCCGGACATCCCTATGGCACAGGATCCAGACATGCATATGGCACAGGATCCAGACAACGACGACAACGACGATGGTACATTTACCAACGTCGATAAGTACTTTGCCGAACATGGGTACGCTGACGAGTTTTGCGGGCCTCTTTCTCAAGAACCCAACCAAGACGACCGCGATCTAGCTGGTATGGCGGAGAAACCCAATTGCAACAGGCGTCGTCTAGCGTTCAGTTCTCAGGAGACGCCTCCAGCTGCCACCTTCACCGAGCCTCAGATAGCTGAGGTGCGAAATATTATCAGCCCCAACACGCTCAAGAAGGCGGTCTATGAGCAGAACTCAGTCCCATTACATCAGATCAAGAAGAAGGGATGGAAACGAAAGACTAAAAAGGGCGCCGGTGCGAGCCAGCCGGCACCGAGTACGATCCGTGCTCGGGATGGGCCACCTTCACCTAAGGATATCTCGAGGAGGGTGCATGTGGCGGGTAGGGCGATGCTACCGACAAATATGCTCAATGCTGCAACCGGTGCTATGCGGAGTCTGCATGATGTTGTTCTTTATTTGGAGAAGCGGCGTCTCAGAGAGAATGATGTGGCATACCCGGTTTTCGTGGCCAAGGTGCCATAGGGCAAGGGCTTTGTGGATGGCGCCATCGGGGGTACGATCGTCCTGCGGTTTGATGACATCTTTGCTATGTTTAACCTTCATCCGCTGCACTACACCTTTGTTCGGCTATTTTCGCTGAGTATGGAGATGTGGATCATTAGAGACAAGACCCCGGACATCCTGATAGTCGACCCCTTCTACATGTGTGCCAAGATCTTGGGCAGCACTCGGGACCGGCATGTCGCGAGTTCTTACCTCGAAGGCGTCATTCTGGCAAACCTAGATAAGGATAACTTCCTCGTGCCTTACTTTCCCGAGTAAGTCATCCCCTAACCGCCCCGTAACATATGATTTCTTAGATTTCGATCGTTCTTTTTTTTTCTAACATTCCGTGTTCTGTGCAGTGACACACATTGCACACTCATCCTCTTAAGCCCGAAATTTTCCATGGCCACATATTTCGACCTGGACCGTGACTCCAAGATAGACTACACAAATATCAAGAAAGTTCTTGATGATGTTCTCCCTGGCTACGCCAAATCTGGAGGCACCTTCACCAGGCCAGTTCGTAGGTACGGCAGGCACGTGTTCGCCCACAATACGACGTTCTCCTGCATCAAGCAGCCGCCTGGCGGTCATAAGGATGCCTACTACGCCCTCCATCACATGCGGCGATCAGACGGGACCGTCATCGCCTTCTGCTACCAGATAATCTCAAAGATTGGGCCGCGAGCTTGTCGGCAATCCAGGACGCGGACATCAGACAAGAATTCTTTGCATCCAGTCGGAGTTTGCGGAAATCATCCATCAAGATGTCCTTCGTACCTCAGGGCAGTTCTACCTCAGAGATCAACCGTCCAATAGTGAGATAGACGCAATGCTACAGATGCAGGCTGACAACGCCCGCGATTTCATGACCATCACGACAGACGGCGGCTTCATCCACGCTCCGGTCCCATGAGTCGATTCGAAAGTAGTGATGCTATGTGTAGTTCTGAAACATTGATTGGCTCATGTTGTAATTAAACTTTAATGAACTTGTATGTCTCTTTGGTTTGGATAGTCGTTCAACTTAGATGTAATCGATGCTATTTATTAGTAGGACCATGAATCGTGCTATTAATGTTTTGCTTTTCTCTTCCGATCCTTTTGTTGCATACTTATATATTGCTTATGTATTGTCTGTTGTTTGGCTTGTGCATAGAGATGCCGTCGTATGTCGTGTACAACGGTAAGGTTCCCGGAGTCTACGACGACTGGGAGGAGTGTCGGAGACAGGTTCACTGTTTTAGCGGTAATAGTTACAAAGGGTACACCACTAGGGCGGAGGCGGAATCTTGTTACGCCCGCTATCTAGCGGAAGAGAGGAGGGAGCGTTGGAGGAACCGGATGAAGACCAGTTTCATCGCGATGATGCTCATCGTGATGACCGCAACTCTCTTCTATGTGATGGTAGTTTAGATGATCGATATCGACTTGTAATGTGAAGAAAAACTCGCTACTCGCGGTCTCGAGACTTGTAATGTTCTATCTTTGTTCGGTCTTTTGAATTCGGAGACTAATATGATGAATTGTATTCGGAGACCAATCTTCTATTGTAGTCGATGAATCTGCTGTTGCTGTGTGGTGCTGACTATATTCTGTCCAATAATATATTTTGTAACCTATGCAAAAATCAGAAAAGTAAAAAAAAAAACCTAATATTCATACTAATGGCGCATCACCTCAAAGTGCGCCATTAGTATGCCAAAGGACACTAATGGCGCATCACTACATAGTGCACCATTAGTATGCCAAAGATACTAATGGCGCATCACCCCGGAGTGCGCCATTAGTATGCCAAAGCACATGGGTAAATATGCCCCCCCAGGAGGCATACTAATGGCGCATGTTGGTCTATACTAATGGCGCACGTCGTGGTGCGCCATTAGTATATAATACTAGTGGCGTGGTACTACTGGCGCACCAGTAGTGCGCCATTAGTAGGCAAAACTGGTGCGCCACTAGTAGGCCTTTTCCTAGTAGTGATAAACTTACCGGGAGTGTCCGGAACCACTTCGAGTGACCCGATGACTACCTGGTGCACTCCGGAACTCTTCCGGTGTATGAATAGCGTTGTCCTATATATCAATCTTTACCCCTCAATGATTTCGAGACTCCTCATCATGTCTGTGATCTTATCTGGGTTTCCGAACAACATTCGTTCACCAAATCATGTAACTCATATAACACTATATCGTCAACGAACGTTAAGCGTGCAGACCCTACGGGTTCGAGAACTAAGTAGACACGACCGAGACACCTCTCCGGTTAATAACCAATAGCAGAAGTGGATGCCCATATTGTATCCTACATAATCTACGAAGATATTTTATCGGTCAAACCTTATAACAACATATCTAATTCCCTTTGTCCATCGGTATGCTACTTGCCCAAGATTCGATCATCGGTATCTTCATACTATCGGATGCGGGGTTCCGGCAAACCCTTAAGGTTCGAACACTGGGATGCGCGCGAAGTCTTTCCCTCCTACCGATCTACGCCCTAGCTCGCTAAGATCTCGCGGACGAACTTGACGAACTCGCAACACAGAGAGACATGAGATTTATACTAGTTCGGGCCACCGTTGTGGTGTAATACCCTACTCTAGTGTGGTGGTGGTGGATTGACTCTTGGTCTAATGATGAACAGTACAGAGGGAAGAACAGCCTCTTGAGGTTGAGGTGTTCTTGTGCTTGGTGACTTAGCAGGTGAGAGCTGGATGAACTGCCCGATCCCCCCTACTGTGGTCGCTAGCTCTACTTATATAGGCCCTGGTCCTCTTCCCAAATATTGAGCGGGAAGGGTGCCAACAATGACGGGCAAATTTGAAGGGGGGCAGTCAATACGAGCTATCCTGACAAAAGTGGTCTTCACCTGCAAAAGGCTCTGGTGGTGACGCCGTCTTGGGCTCCACGATGACCTCCGTCTTGCCGTCCTCCTGGTCTTGGTCTCGTTGCACCGGTATAGCAAACTTTGCCTGATGCCTCGGTACTCCTCCCCTGCGCCTGCTTCCTTAGCACCAAAGAGGAAACAAGGATGTTACACGCGCTGGCGCCCGCCTGGTGTCGATCGTCATGGCTCATGTCACAAGAGCCTCGTGAGGTTTGCCCCGCCTTGATATCTCCGCTCCTCGTGAGCCTGCCTGACTAAGCCACTCCTAAGGAGGTCTTGTGTCGTCCGCCTCGCGAGGCTTGGACCCTCGCGAGAGTCTTGGATGCCTTGTTGATGAAGATGGGCCGTACGGCCTGCTGGCTTAGCCACGCCGCGGGCCGTAGGCAGGCAAGTCTAGGGACCCCCGTTCCCAAAACGCCGGCAGTAGCCCCCGGGCCCAAGGTGCGCTCGGGCTTGGCTTCGCGGTGAAGCCAAGGGTCAAGTTTGGAGCACCGCGGCCCCAAAAGCATGTGCCTTCGGTTGACGCGTGATGGTTGATTGGATGTGGGCGTCTTCGCTTCCCCATGCTGCCCTTCAATCCGCCTGGCTATGCGGTCCCCGCATCTCACACGGTTATTCTTCCTTCGCCCACGCCTTGCTCTTCCAATCTCCCCGCTTCCTCGAGGCCCTGCTTTGCCCTTCCAATCTGACTTGCGCTCCGCCTGCTTCATCGTCATGGTGCCGAAACAAGCTAGAAAGGGGAAGAAACCTCTGCCTCTGCCGACTGCGCCTCCGTCCTTTGAGACGGCGCTCGGCCGGCCTCGGGTGCTCAAAGAAGAGGCCATGGACAAGGTGCGCCCCATGCTTTCCTCCAGCTTCAACGAGTGGGGACAGACGGTGGCCTGGCCCGCATCTCGCTCTCGCATGGCTCGGGCAGCCACTGAAGTCCCAATCTTCATTGATGCCCTCTGAGCTGGTCTGATTCGTCCCTTCTCCGCCTTCTTCAACGCGGTGCTCGAGCATTATCAAATCCACATGCTTTATCTCGACCCTCAATTTGTGACCCTTCTTGCCGTCTTCGCCTTCTTGTGCGAGGCCACGGTGGGCATCGCTCCTTCCGTGGCCCTCCTCCGCCATTTCTTCTCATTGCATCTGACCGGTCCCCGACAGAGCTTGGGGTGCGTGGGCTTCCAGGCCGTGACCGCGACAGCGGGTGCGGGGATTGACTTCGAGCTTCCTTCATCCATGAGCGAGTTCCGTATACGATGGGTGTTTGTTGACGCCGGCGTGCTCAGCCCTCTGCTCCAAGTCTCGGCGGGGCCTAATGTTCCAAACTCCGGCTGGGGCCATCAGAAACTCACGCGCCCCCGCCTTGCCCCTGTCTGGGCCAGGCTGAGGTGGTTGAAGGACCTTGCTGTGACTGCGCCCATGGTGGTGAAGGAGTTCATCAAGCATCGAGTCGCTCCATTTCAGCGCCACTCCCGCCCGATGTGGGACTTGCTTCGCAGCCAGGACCACATGAGGTTTCAGGAGAAGGGGCTTCCTCTTGCGACGTGGCAAACGGTGCTCATGGTCCTATCAGGTGTCCCTCTACCAGATGCGATGCCCAGAAATAGCTGCCTGTTGTACCGCTGTGAGAACAAAGCCGCATTTGCCGCGAGCATGCCTTCCTTTGATGAGTGGGGGCTGCGCCCAATAGGCCTGGTGGGGTCCCGCGAGAACCCCGTCGTCGCGGTTCCCTTCCTTGCCGTCGGTGCCGAGCTTGCCCCAGCTGACGGGGCGGGAGGGCGAGCTCCGACGAGGGCCGGCGGCTAGAGTGTTGAGGAGCACATGTCGAGTGGTGATCCTAGGGCGTCGTCCTCGGGGGGCCTGCGACGCCCCTCCTGAGGCATCGGTCACCGAGGAGACGCGGCATGCGGCTCCCGAGGCCAAGGCTCTAGGAGCCTCGGGAGTTTGTGGTGAGATGGCGCTCGGCTATTCGCTGCAACCGGGCACCAATGAAGCCACCCTTCCAGGCTCTTCTTCGGCCCCGCCGCGCACCGACCGTCATGTCCAGTGCTTCGGTCGTCTTTGTGTGGACTTCGAGGAGATCCGCAAGAGGAAAGGATCCCCTAGCGGTAGCAATATCTTTGGGCCGTTGAAGCGACAAAAGTACATCGCCATTGACGCGTAAGTATCTTATTGTCATGGCTTCCTGCGTGTAGTCTCCTTATCCTGACGTCAGTCCTTCAGGGCTCCTGCCGTTGAAGCTGTTGCGTCTTCTGAGAAGCGGCCTCCTCCTTCATCAACTCCTCCATCGGCCTTGAGCGTTCCTGGTCCACCTGCCGCCCCTGGAGCGGGGTCGGTTGGGGGAGTGTCAATGCCTTCGTGGCGCACTGAGCCAACGGCTTGGCCACCCCTCCCCCACGGTCTGGCATGGAGCTTGGCGGGCGTGCCCAAGACTCCTCTTTTGCTCACGAACAGCAGCTGGTTGGCTTCGACCTTCGGCTCCACTTCAAACAGCGTGCCCCGATTGGCTTGGGCTCCTCGCGAGGACTGGCTAACGTCAGGTGCGGTGCCAGCCCCCAGCACCCTATCGGGAAGTGGTGCGCCGCTTGGCGCCCCGCCCGCAGCCCCCGAGGCGGAGGACGAGGTGGGCCGAGCATTCGAGCTCGAGCGCGGGCGGAGCGTAGTTCGTCATGAGCTCTTCCAGGAGGCAATGGGCGTGATGAGACGACTTGGTGAAGAACTCGCTGGTGTCGACTCGCGCCTTGAGGCTGAAGGTCTCCGGCTGGTGGAGGAGCGGCGCAAGCTGAGAGTGGCCATCATCCTCGGTCCTATCAGTGCGACCTCGAGAATGCGAAGGCCGAGGCGTCCCTCAAGGTCGCTCATGAAGCCCGCTCGCAAGCCTTGGAAGAGGCTGGCGAGGCTGACCGCCGCCGTGAGGCTACGGAGAAGCGCGCGTGGGAGCTCCAGGCCTGGAGCGCGTCCCTTGAGTAGCAGGTGGAGGCGCGCAGGGCCGCTCTTGTATCGCTGAGGGGGACACTCACGGAGGAAGAGGAGGTCCGGAAGCGTGAGGAGGCGCTGGCCCTGGAAGCCGTGGGGCGCAACCTCTAGCTCAGGCAACTTGGGAGACGAGGGAGCATCAAGTTGCTCAAGCAGAAGATGTCCTTGGGGCCTGCGAGGCCAAAGTCGAGGAGGAGGTCGACCGCCGGGTGGCCGAGGTTCGCGCAAACCTGGAGGGTAGGTACGGCCTGAAGCTGAAGCTCACCGGTACGGAGGATGCGGGCAGGGCCGCTGCCCTCAGGCCCAGGTTGGATGAGGCTGAGAAGTGTGCGGAAGCCACGGGTGCCGCCCTGGTTACGGCGCAGGCGAACTTGGCCTCCGCCCGCGCCGAGCTGCTTTCCCTCCGGAGGCGGGTTGATGACGCTGAGGCCGTCGCACGACAAAACATGGAGGAAGTGCTCCAACGATGAAAGCTGGAGCGCAAGCATGCCCCCATGCTTCAGGATCTCCGGAATCAGGCCAATACCACCCTAGGCCATATTTGCAACGAGGATGCACCGGCCCCTCACTCGAATTACTATGCCAGCCACCTGACCTTCTTCACCGAGGTGGTGACGCGCCTGGAGGCTCGATCCGCCAGAGCTCGCCAGCTTGTGGAGGAAAGGGGTCGTGGCCTGCTTGAGCGTGCTTTCTCCCATGTCTTCAGCCACCTTCTGAATGCCGACCCCAACTTTGATTTCGATGCCGCCATCGCCCTCGTACCCATGGCCGTCCGGGGCGACCTGGTGATACGTCTCCAACGTATCTATAATTTTTGATTGCTCCATGCTACTTTATCTACTGTTTTGGACTATAATGGGCTTTATTTTCCACTTTTATATAATTTTTGGGACTAACCTATTAACCGGAGGCCTAGCCCAGAATTGCTGTTTTTTTGCATTTTTCAGTGTTTCAAAGAAACAGAATATCAAACGGAGTCCAAACGGAATGAAACCTTCGGAAACGTGATTTTCTCACCGAACGTGATCCAGGAGACTTGGACCCTACGCCAAGGAACCAGAGAGGCGGTCACGAGGGTGGGGGGCGCCCCCCTAGGGCGCGCCCCCTGCCTCGTGGGCCCCCTGTTGCTCCACCGACGTACTCCTTCCTCCTATATATACCTACGTACGCACTTCAAGCGGTCAGAACAGGAGCCAAAAACCTAATTCCACCGCCGGAACTTCCTGTATCCACGAGATCCCATCTTGGGGCATGTTCCGAAGCTCCGCTGGAGGGGGCATCCACCACGGAGGGCTTCTACATCAACACCATAGCCTCTCCGATGAAGTGTGATTAGTTTACTTCAGACCTTCGGGTCCATAGCTAGTAGCTAGATGGCTTCTTCTCTCTTTTTGGATCTCAGTAAAATGTTCTCCCCCTCTCTCGTGGAGATCTATTCCATGTAATCTTCTTTTGCGGTGTGTTTGTTGAGATCGATGAATTGTGGGTTTATTTGAATCTTCTCTGAATTCTTTTATGTATGATTGAGTTATCTTTGCAAGTCTCTTCGAATTATCCGTTTGATTTGGCCTACTAGATTGGTAGTTCTTGCAATGGGAGAAGTGCATGGCTTTGGGTTCAATCTTGCGGTGTCCTTACCTAGTGACAGAAAGGGTTGCAAGGCACGTATTGTATTGTTTCCATCGAGGATAACAAGATGGGGTACTTATCATATTGCATGAATTTATTCCTCTACATCATGTCATCTTGCTTAAGGCGTTACTCTGTTTTAACTTAATACTCTAGATGCATCTTTGGATAGCGGTCGATGAGTGGAGTAATAGTAGTAGATGCAGAATCGTTTCGGTCTACTTGTCACAGACGTGATGCCTATATACATGATCATACCTAGATATACTTATAACTATGCTCAATTCTGTCAATTGCTCAACAGTAATTTGTTCACCCACTCTAGAATAATTATGCTCTTGAGAGAAGCCACTAGTGAAACCTATAGCCCTCGGGTCTATTCTCATCATATCAATCTCCATCACTTTTATACTTGCTTTGTTTTTACTTTGCCTTTTACTTTTCACTTTGCATCTTTATACCAAAAATACCAAAAATATTATCTCTATCAGATCTCACTCTCGTAAGTGACCGTGAAGGGATTGACAACCCCTAATCGCGTTGGTTGCGAATAGCTATCGTTTTGTGCAGGTACGAGGGACTTGTGCGTGGCCTCCTCTTTGGATTGATACCTTGGTTCTCAAAAACTGAGGGAAATACTTACGCTACTGTGCTGCATCATCCTCTCCTCTTCGAGGAAAACCAACGCAAGCTCAAGACGTAGCAAGAAGGATTTCTGGCGCCGTTGTGTGACACCCAAAATTTTTAGCCTTGTTTTGTTAATTAAAATCTTGCCAGGAAATTTTAAATTTTTCCTTTTCTTGGACTTTCTTGTTTTCAAAACCTTTCCTTTCTTGGTTTTTATGGAGTTTTTCCCCAAGTAAAAACTACCCAAATTTTATTGGACTATCTTACTCTCTCAAATAAAAAAAATTATTTATCAGTAGGATTATTTATATAATTATTTTTTCCCTGAGCTTTGGTTTCTCTAGATTAGTTTTTTATAAGTTTAGGGTCCCATTTGTACTGCAACCCTTGTATTAATTCATTCCAAAATCTCACAAAAATTTGGAGATGTCAGGTGATGTTTTTAAACCACTTTTATGCAAAAACATCTTCTGTTCTTTAGATATTTTGAGCTCTACACCATATTTTCAAATCTAGTGCAGTGAGCATTTTTACACTACAACCCATTTAAATAATTCTTTCTAGCTTCCACCAAAATTTTGGGATGTCAGTAGTAGCATGCAATTCAACTTTTTGCAATAACCTAGTGATGTTCTTTGGAAAAGTGGAGTAAATCAACCTCTTTTCTATTCTGGTCCAACTTGAGGATTTGTACAGCAACCACATTTTTAGTTGCCCCTTTATCCTTGATTCTTTTCCCTACTTATAGTCCTCCCTGTTAAACCTCTAAGTCCAGGAACATGCACCCATTGGATCATTTTTGGTTCATGAGGTAATGCCATTTACTTTCTGTCCAGATCTAAAGTTTTGCAAAACTTGCACTAGCAAGTTTAGGCTTTGGGCAAACTAACCTCACCACCCTCTCTTTCATCTAAAGAGACCCCACTCTGGAAGTTTTGGCCACTCCAAGAAATGCCTAAGTGCCCCTGACATTTTGTCAAACACCTTTTGGGCATGATCAGTTTTGACATGAGCTTTTGTGTGCACTGTGGACTTGATCCCCTGACCAGACCAGCATGTCCAGTGGTTTTTCCCTAGTCTATGACCCCACCCTGCCAACTCTCTTGTGGTTTAGAGCCCCCTAGCTTGCAATGGCATTTCGCCGATCACATTCCGTGCGTGCCCTGGGCGCGAGTAGAGCACGCGTTTTGCACGTGCGGCGACCGAGCCGACGCGTCACGCCCCTGGTTTTGCCACCACAGCAGAACCACGCCACACACTTCCCCTACTCACCGCGTCACGCCAAGAAGGCCCTGGTGCCCAGCAGCACCGCCGTCAGGACCCTTGGCGGCATGCCGGCGTCCGCAGCGCGCCCCTGCCTCGGTCGGTGCCGCCCGAATACGGCCTTCGCCAGCTGCCCCTTGAGCACCTCAAGCTCATCCGCAGCCTCGTCCCCTAGCTCTTGTCGCCGCCACGTCGCCCTATCTACAGAAAGACGGTCGCCGGTGACCTTATCCCTCTACCGCCGCGGAACCGCCTTGACGTGCCTATTTAAGAAGCTCCGAGCCCATCCGAGCACTCAGGCAGCATCACACCATCCTACTAGTGCCCCCGTTGCCGTCAATTGAGGGGGAAGAGGCCGTCTTCACCAACTCCGACCAGTTCGGCCACCGCCACCTCCTAGCTCCGTTCGGCATAACCAGAGCCTCCCCGGCCCTCCCAACGCCACCAAAAAAAACTACACTCCTTCTTGCGGTGCCACCCAGACCCCCAGCTGCGACGGAGAGCCACCATAACCACAAACTCACTTCGCTCCCGAAACCACCGGCCGCCCTTGGCTTCGTCGATGGCGAATCCCTCCACCTCCGACAACCCTGCAACCACCGGAAGGATCGCCCTAGATCCGCGGATCCATCCCCACCCTCAGCTCCCCACAAGGACCCGCTGTTCGCCGGCAACGGTCGCCGGAGTCCCGCCTCCGCTCGGAACAGAGGAAGAAGAGGGGAGGTGGACCAGTCGAACCTGACCAGTGGGCCAGGCGGGCCCACTGTCAGTGACTCGAGTCTCCCTCGCTGGAGTAAGTGGAAGCGTAAACCTAAAATACGCTTTCGACGTGTACGTGTTTAATTGAAAAGTTTTCTTTTCTGTTTCTTTTTAAATAACAGATTTGACTAAACTTTGACTGGCTGTAACTTTTTAAATAAAACTCCGAATGAGTTGATTCTTTTTCCTACCACTCAAAAATATTGTCTAGTTTATTTTAAGATTTATTTCAAAAAAAATCAGACAACTTTTTTGTGCTGTTTTGAAAATGTGGGTTAATTCAAATATATTTCAATTAGGGTTTTGAAGAGAGGGGAGAAAACTTTCAAAAGTTTTGGAGAGCACCTCACCCCTCCACAACTTGAAGGCAAGCATTCTGAACCCTGGCATAATAAATTTTGGTGTGTTTGATGACACGTGCATAACACCGCCTTATTTCGGAAGACTTGTTATTTCATGTGATATGATCATTTGCATGGATGCATATTGGTGTATTCCTTGCTGTTGGTAATGTATATACATGTGGTGGTGATCATCCTCATGTGCCTTGCATGCATACCAGAAAGATGTCTGGGAAAGCCTCTGCCTTGGGTAGGCGTGAGCTTGTCGCCGGCCTCCGCCGGGACGGTTATGTCCGGTATGGCATAGTAAGGTATAATGAGTGTTGATGTGTCGGTTGAAATACTCTGTTATATATGTCATGCAGGGACATTTATAAACCTCCTGAGTCGACCCCAGATCGAGTCTTGTTCCAGTAACCCCATACTTGCCCGTACTACCACTTGTCCCTGCTGCAAGCAGGGTACGGTTCAGTAAGTTGCCGGCCCCTTTCAAGCACACACCGTACAGAGAGGCCACGACGGAAGATACCTGTTGTAGCTGGTAGTCATGCCACCTGGTCCGGGGGCATGGGTGTATCCGGTTGAGACCGAGAGGGGAGGCCACCCCTTAGAGCGCGTGATATAAATTTGATCCCATGCTACGCGAGGTTGTAGCCTCCCCACTTAGAGTTTTGCTTAACAAGTGTCGTGGGTGATTCCAGACACCGGTAAGTTAAGCTGGTTTGTGCAAGTCAGGTGTGTTTTCAATTAAAAGACCGTAAACGGAATTAGTCCCGATGGACTAAAGGAATCCGTTGCTCGTGGGTAAAAGAGTACACTCTCTGCAGAGATTAAACCTACCCGAATAGCAGTGTCCATAGTTCAGGACTACAGTCTGGGATGGGTCAAGTGTCGGTCTTAGTGTCAGTCTTCGGAGGAGAACTACTAAACCAGAACTTGGTTTATGATTCGTGACTTGTGATGATTATGATGATTATTATTACGAACTAACCCCTTTATATCATTTGAATTATTGAGTATCCCTGGGACGGTTCTACCTCCTGGATAATCATGGTGATCTTTACATTTTAAGCCCTTTCTGTGGTGTCGCTGAGACGCCTGATCATGACATGCTTTCGTTATTTATATATTCTTATAAGCCCTTTCTGTGGTGTCGCTGAGACGCCCGACTGCGGCACTATTCGTTAATTATTTCTCCTTATAAGCCCTTTATGCGGTGTCGCGGAGATGCCCGACTGTGGCATTACTTGTTATTTATCTTCCTTATAAGCCCTTTATGCGGTGTCGCTGAGACGCCCGACTGTGTCATTACTTGTTATTTATCTTCCTTATAAGCCCTTTATGCGGTGTCGCTGAGACGCCCGACTGTGGCATTACTTGTTATTTATCTTCCTCATAAGCCCTTTATGTGGTGTCGCATAGACGCCCGACTGCGGCATTTTATTTCCACTTCATTATTTCATGCTCATATAAATAACCTGCTTGAATGCATAAAACATTTTATTTATGACCGAAGACGTGATCATGGGATATTTCAGTGCATGGCTATCACTATTATTATACCCGTATTCATAATGTTTGCGAGTGCATTCAAAGTACTCACTGGCTTGTCCCTGGCTATTGTCTTGGCCAGATTTCTTGCTTGGAGAGGAGCGTCGCGACGACAGCCCCGAGACTAAGCAACGGTGATAGCAGCCTTGCGAAGATAGGAGTTAACCTGGTCAGCTGTTCCCGTGGGGAAATGGAGTTCCACTAACGATCCACAAACCGCTTCCGCCATCAACCACTAGAAACCATTTGTTGTACTCGCAGGCCAGAATGGTCTTGTACTACATATCCTGTATTTTTTTGCTTGGATTTTCTGTACCAAGTTGAAGCCTCATCAGCTAACAGTAAATCCTGGGGCTGATGAGCACGACGGCCATTTTCTGGAATTTAATATCTGGAAAAACCGGTTGCGACACGTTGCCGGGGAGTCTACGCAAAAGTCAACATACCAAGTACCCATCACAATCCCTATCTCTCGCATTACATTATTTGCCATTTGCCTCTCGTTTTCCTCTCCCCCACTTCACCCTTGCCCTTTTATTCGCACTCTCTTTCCCAATCTTCTCCTCTTTTTCCCTTTGCCTTTTGTTTGCTCGTGTGTTAGTTCGCTTGCTTGTCGTTATGTCTAATTCCTTATCCGCTCCTATGTCTCCCGAGTTTGAAGTTCTTCACTTCAAGCAAAGGCAAGGAGAAAACTTAAAAGATGCTTGGTATAGGATGATGGAATCTTATCGTAAGTGCATCCTAGAGGTGAACTTTAGAATTCTTCTTTGCAATTTTTATGTTGGGTTAAATATGACGCATAGACAACTCTTGGATTGCATTGCCAAGGGAAATTTCATTGAGATTGATCCCAGTATTGCGCATGAAATTATAGAGGGAATAGTGGGAACACTACCCCAAAAGGGAGGATATCATCCTACCTAGGAAGAAACCCAAGTGTTTGAGAAGATTTGCGAAGTAACAAAATTTTTACAAAAGTCTCTTGAGCCTCTTAAGAGTGTTAACGGAAATCTTCAATGCATGAATATGTTGATTACTCTTTGTAATAATCGTTGGATTCTTTAGATCTAAAAATTTCCGAGTATGAAGCGAAGCGAGAAGAACCACCCGGATTCGAGCATGACTCCGCTAAAAAACTGAAAATTAAAGATGGCAATACCTAGATCCATCCTTGCTTTTATGCCTAGCTAGGGGCGTTAAACGATATCGCTTGTTGGGAGGCAACCCAATTTTATTTTTAGTTTTTTTGTTTTTTCTTCTGTTTAGGAATAAATAATCCATCTAGCCTCTGTTTAGATGTGGTTTTATGTTTTAATTAGTGTTTGTGCCAAGCTAGACCTATTGGATCTTCTTGAATGATAGTTATTTGATCTTGCTATAATTTCCAGAAACTTTGCGCTCAGTGCCCGAATTATTAAAAATCACCAGAACGTGATAATATATTGATTCCAATTGCTTCTGATCAATAAACAAATTTTCCAGATCTTCTAAGTTTGGTAGAAGTTTTTGAGTTCCATAAGTTTGTGTTAGTTGCAGATTACTACAGACTGTTCTGTTTTTGACAGATTCTGTTTTTCGTGTGTTGTTTGCTTATTTTGATGAATCTATGGCTAGTAAAATAGTTTATAATCCATAGAGAAGTTGTAATACAGTAGGTTTAACACCAATATAAATAAAGAATGACTTCATTACAGTACCTTAAAGTAGTCTTTTGTTTTCTTTCTCTAACGGAGCTCACGAGATTTCTATTGAGTTTTGTGTTGTGAAGTTTTCAAGTTTTGGGTGAATTCTTTTGATGGATTATGGAACAAGGAGTGGAAAGAGCCTAATCTTGGGGATGCCCATGGAACCCCCAAGATAATCCAAGGACACCAAAAAGTCAAAGCTTGGGGAAGCCCCGGAAGGCATCCCCTCTTTCGTCCACTTCCATAGGTAATTTACTTGGAGCTATATTTTTATTCACCACATGATAAGTGTTTTGCTTGGAGCGTCTTGTATTATTTGTGTATTTGCTTGTTAGTTCACCACAATCATCCTTGCTGTACACACCTTTTGAGAGAGCCATACATGAATTGAAATTTGATAGAATACTCTATGTGCTTCACTTATATCTTTTGAGCTTGATAGTTTTGCTCATAGTGCTTCACTTATATCTTTTGAGCGTGATAATTTTTGCTCTAGTGCTTCACTTAGATATTTTAGAGCACAGTGGTGGATTTGTTTTAAAGAAACTATTGATCGCTCATGCTTCACTTAGATTATTTTGAGAGTCGTTAATAGCATGGTAATTTGCTTAATATTAATATACTTGGTATTCAAGATATGTGAAACTTTCTTTTGAGTGCGTTGAATACTAAAATAAGTTTGATGCTTGATAATTGTTTTGAGATATGGAGGTGATAATATCAAAGTCATGCTAGTTGGGTAATTATGAATTTAGAGAATGCTTGTGTTGAAGTTAGCAAATCCCGTAGCATGCACGTATGGTTAAAGTCGTGTAACAAATTTGAAACATGAAGTGTACCTGGCTTGTGCATCCTTATGAGTGGCGGTCGGGGACGAGCGATGGTCTTTTCCTACCAATCTATCCCCCTAGGAGCATGCGCGTAGTACTTGATTTTTGATGACTTCTAAATTTTTGCGATAAGTATGTGAGTTCTTTTGACTAATGTTGAGTCCATGGATTATACGCACTTTTACCTTTCCACCTTTGCTAGCCTCTTCAGTACCGTGCATTGCCCTTTATCACCTTGAGAGTTGGTCAAACTTCGCCGGTGCATCCAAACCCCGTGATATGATACGCTCTATCACACATAAACCTCCTTATATCTTCCTCAAAACAGCCACCACACCTACCTATTATGGCATTTCCATAGCCATTCCGAGATATATTGCAATGCAACTTTCCACCGTTCCGTTCATCATCATCGTGACATACTTTACTTTTGTCATATTGCCATTGCATGATCATGTAGTTGACATCGTATTTTTGGCAAAGACACCATGCATTATTTTTCATACATGTCACTCTTGATTCATTGCACCATCCCGGTACACCGCCGGAGGCATTCATATAGAGTCATACCTTGTTCTAGTTTCGAGTTGTAATCCTTATGTTGTAATCAATAGAAGTGTGATGATCATCATTATTAGAGCATTGCCCAAAAAGAGAGAGAGAGCAAGGCCAAAAAGACTAAAAAAGAAAGGCCCAAAAAAAGAAAATAAATAAAAAGGGCAATGTTACTATCTCTTTTTCCACACTTGTGCTTCAAAGTAGCACCTTGTTCTTCATGTAGTGAGTCTCATATATTGTGCTTCAAAGTAGCACCATGTTTTTCATATAGTGAGTCTCATTAGTTGTCTTTTTATACTAGTGGGAATTTTTCGTTATAGAACTTGGCTTGTATATTCCTACGATGGGCTTCCTCAAAATGCCCTAGGTCTTCATGAGCAAGCAAGTTGGATGCACACCCACTAGTTTTATTTTGTTGAGCATTCATAGCTCTAGTGCATCCGTTACATGGCAATCCCTAGCCCTCATGTTGACATCAATTGATGGGCATCTCCATAGCCCGTTGATTATCCTCGTCAATGTGAGACTTTCTCCTTTTTTTGTCTTCTCCACACAATCCCCATCATCATATTCTATTCCACCCATAGTGTTATATCCATGGCTCACGCTCATGTATTGCGTGAAGGTTGAAAAAGTTTGAGATTATTTAAGTATGAAACAATTGCTTGTCTTGTCATCGGGGGTATAGAAGTTGGGAACATCTTTGTGTGACAAAAATGAAGCATAGCCTAACTATATGATTTTGTAGGGATGAACTTTCTTTTGCCATGCTATTTTGAGAAGACATGATTACTTTGATTAGTATGCTTGAAGTATTATTATTTTTATGTCAATATCAACTTTTGTCTTCAATCTTTCGGATCTGAATATTCATACCATGATTAACAAGATTTACATTGAAATTATACCAAAGTATCGCTCCGCATCAAAAATTCTCTTTTTATAATTTACCTACTCGAGGACGAGCAGGAATTAAGCTTGGGGATGCCTGATACGTCTCCAACATATCTATAATTTTTGACTGCTCCATGCTACTTTATCTACTGTTTTCGACTATAATGAGCTTTATTTTCCACTTTTATATTATTTTTGGGACTAACCTATTAACCGGAGGCCCAGCCCAGAATTGCTGTTTTTTTGCCTTTTTCAATGTTTCGAAGAAACAGAATATCAAACGGAGTCCAAACGGAATGAAACCTTCGGAAGTGATATTCTCACCGAACGTGATCCAGGAGACTTGGACCCTACGCCAAGGAACCAGAGAGGTGGTCACGAGGGTGGGGACGCCCCCTAGGGCGCGCCCCCTGCCTCGTGGGCCCCCTGTTGCTCCACCGACGTACTCCTTCCTCCTATATATACCTAAGTACCCCCAAACGATCAGAACAGGAGCCAAAAACCTAATTCCACCGCCGCAACTTCCTGTATCCACGAGATCCCATCTTGGGGCCTGTTCCGGAGCTCCGCCGAAGGGGGCATCCACCACGGAGGGCTTCTACATCAACACCATAGCCTCTCCGATGAAGTCTTAGTAGTTTACTTCAGACCTTCGGGTCCATAGCTAGTAGCTAGATGGCTTCTTCTCTCTTTTTGGATCTCAATACAATGTTCTCCCCCTCTCTCGTGGAGATCTATTCGATGTAATCTTCTTTTTGCGGTGTGTTTGTTGAGTCCGATGAATTGTGGGTTTATGATCCAGCTTATCTATGAACAATATTTGAATCTTCTCTGAATTATTTTATGTATGATTGAGTTATCTTTGCAAGTCTCTTCGAATTATCCGTTTGGTTTGGCCAACTAGATTGGTAGTTCTTGCAATGGGAGAAGTGCATGGCTTTGGGTTCAATCTTGCGGTGTCCTTACCCAAAGGATGTAAAGGGTTGCAAGGCACGTATTGTATTGTTGCCATCAAGGATAACAAGATGGGGTATTTATCATATTGCATGAATTTATTCCTCTACATCATGTCATCTTGCTTAAGGCGTTACTCTGTTTTTAACTTAATACTCTAGATGCATGCTGGATAGCGGTCGATGAGTGGAGTAATAGTAGTAGATGTAGAATCATTTCGGTCTACTTGTCACGGACGTGATACCTATATACATGATCATACCTAGATATACTCATAACTATGCTCAATTCTGTCAATTGCTCAACAGTAATTTGTTCACCCACCGTAGAATAATTATGCTCTTGAGAGAAGTCACTAGTGAAACCTATGGCCCCCGGTCTATTCTCATCATATCAATCTCCATCACTTTTATACTTGCTTTGTTTTTACTTTGCCTTTTTCTTTTCACTTTGCATCTTTATACCAAAAATACCAAAAATATTATCTCTATCAGATCTCACTCTCGTAAGTGACCGTGAAGGGATTGACAATCCCTAATCGCGTTGGTTGCGAGTAGCTATCGTTTTGTGCAGGTACGAGGGACTTGTGCGTGGCCTCCTACTGGATTGATACCTTGGTTCTCAAAAACTGAGGGAAATACTTACGCTACTGCATCATCCTCTCCTCTTCGGGGAAAACCAACGCAAGCTCAAGACGTAGCACCTGGCGCGTTGGGTTGAGGACAATGTGGACACGTTGGTTAGGGCCTTCACTTCGGAGGATGACGCGGTGGTGGTCGTCACAGACGAAGGCGACGTGGTTGACGACGATGATGGGGGCGTCGCCGACGGCGGCAACGATGCCGACGTAGATGATGACGACGCGAGTGATGTCGGCGTTCTGCGAACAGGGGTACCCAGACTTGCCTGCCTGCGGCGTGGCTTAAGGGGTGGCCCATTACGGCCCATCTTCATCAACACAAGCTCAAGACCCTCGCGAGGGGCCAAGCCGCATGGGGCGGACGACAGGAAGCTTCCTCAGGCACGGCCTCGTCAGGCTGGCTCGCGAGGAGGCGGAGAGATCAAGGCGGGGTACCTCACGAGGTGCCCATGGCGCAAGCCATAATGACGGCCAAAGGCGCCCGGTGCGCAAGCCCGCGCAGTGTCCTCATTTCCTCTTTGGTGCAAAGGAGGCAAGCGCAGGCGACAGCATCAAGCAAAGGCAACCATTTCGGTGCAACAAGACCAAGATCAACACAACGGCAGGAAGGAGGTCACCGTGGGGCCCAAGCCGGCGTCATCGTCAGAGCCTTTGGCAGGCGAGGGCCGACTTTAGTCAGGATAAGTGTACTAGATGTTCCCCTTCAAAATGGCCAATTGTTGGCGCCCTTGGGCTAGGGCCTCTGCCTATAAATAGGACTAGCCACTCACAGGGTAGAGGCATCTAGAAAGAGGGAGAGAAGCGACTGAACTCCCCCTAGCAGTTCATCGCACCGGCCAAGAACAGACCCTCGCGAGGTTGTTCTTCCTTGTGCTGTTCATCATCAGCCCCTGAGGCAATCCACCACACCACACACGGGAGTAGGGTATTACACCACCATGGTGGCCCGAACCAGTATAAACCTTGTGTCCCTTGTGTTGCTCTTTGTGTAGCTTAGATCCTTGCGAGGCGATGAGGTGTAGGTAGGTTGGAGGTGAGATCTCCGCGTGCACCCCAGAGTTCGAATCTAGAGGGTCTGCCGGAACCCGAAATCCGACATTTGGCGCGCCAGGTAGGGGTGCGCCGGAATTCGCCTTCTGCCGCCTCGCGCCCCGTCGCGTCGTCATCATCATGTCCGGCGACCCAACGGGCAACCCTGATCCCTGGGCGGCCTGGCCCGCCCATGCAGAGCCGCTTGCCCCGGGCGACCTCAATCACGTGCCCCAGGCAGCCCGTGGTCCGCAGGGCGCTGCGGGCCGCGAGCGACGCGGTCAGGCAACGTCAGCTCTCACGCCGCGGCAAGTGCGGTCGGCGGTGAGGGCCTCGAACCATGCCGCAGCCACGGCGCCGTACACCCGACGGGAGCAGGAGAACTCAAGGGCCGCGCTCACGGTGGCCCGAGAGCTACTGCAATGCAGGCTGCTGGAGGGCGGCCACGATGTGCTGCTGGAGCGGGTGGCAGAGCTCCTGGGCTTCGCCGCATCGGGGGCTCACCCCTTCTGCACCCAACTGCCACCTCAGGTCCAGGGCGGGCCACACGGAGGCCCCACGCGCGCCCGCACAGCTCCAAGCGGACTCCAAGGCCACTCCAACGCCAACCAGGCCGTCAGCACCGGGCTAACAGCGGCGTTGCCTTCGCCCCCGGCCAGCGAAGGAGGACTTGCCACAGCCCATGGTCCCAGTGGGCCGCCGCGCTACCACCCCCAGGTTGGCGCCTCAAGCAGGGCTGCATGGCACACGGGGCACTACAGCGAAGCCTTCGGGGTGGCGGCCCCGGAAGAGTATGTGCCCCACATGATGGATCAAGAACGCAGCAGGAGGAAGACCATGGCTCGCTCCTCGGCCCAAGCTGGGGGGAAGAGACACCCGAAGCTGAGCTCTTTCAGGAGCCCCGGGAAAGCCTCGTCGGCCGCGCCAGAGGCAGCGATTATCGGGTACCGCTAATTCCTCAGGAGCAGGCATACGCTAACCATGGATCGCAGGAGGTATAGGTCGTCGCAGCGGACAGCTACCCCAATCCCGCAGCTTCCTACCCCTCAGGAGGAGGGCGCCGGGGGCTGCAGGAGAGGGGCCGAGACCCGGCATCACCATCGCGGCGTGCGGAGCAAGGCGTCCTCAGGAGGTAGGCCCTCTGCCGGGGAGGTGCCTCAGGGCCCCCCCCCCCCCCGGCAGAGGACCCGTGGTCGTCGGGGGAAATGCTGGCGACCGCTCTACCCCATCGGCGGCGTCCTCAGTCTCTGGCCATCGTCGATGGCACTAGAGTGTGGCGCAAGGCGGGGCCCTCGTTTGGCGATATGAAGCAAGGCGGTACACATGAAGAAGGCCCGGTGCTCGTGAAGCTTCGCCGCCCGTGACACTCTCACGTAATAATGAGTGGGGCTGTACACGCCCGGAGTCTCGAGGCGCCGGCCTCGGGCCCCGGGCTCCCTCCCACGCCCAGTGGCAGCACTTAGCTCCGCGCTGGTGAGAAGACGTCCAAGACTAGACTAGGTGCCGGACGCGGCTTTTTTCTGCTTTTCTTGCTTTTCCCCTTGGCTGTCACTTTTTCCCCCGTTTGGATTTAAGTTGGATTTGAGCTTGAGATTTGTGTGTGTTCGGGGAAGGGGTGTTTAGTATCGTTCGAGCAATCTCTCGCGTTCTGGTTACCACTTTGCCTCAGCTGCCTCCCCTCGTGAGACCCTCGCGAGCCGGGCCAGGCCCAGCATGTGTGCAGCCCGGACTGCCGTCACCACGCCCTCTCAGGAGGTTCTCGTTACAGGTTCAATGGGCTCGTTCAGGAGGCACTCAGGACACCACAGCCCTCCGCAGGCTATCTCGGGGCCCACGCGGGTCGAAGGTAAACAAGCCAGCCACTTGGCGCAGGCGTACGGGTGATATCGTATCTACTAATACGCTAACTGCAAGTTTTTACACGAGGGGCTCCCCCTCCCAAAATGCTCTTACAACCTTCAGGGCCAAGCCCGAACTCTATCTGCGCAGGGTAGAAAGCGAGAACAACACGCGGTCAATCGGATAAATCCCCCAATGCATCCTCAAGGGCACCTCCTGAATCGCCGCTGGCATCGCTAGCCTCGCCATCACCCTCCGCGTCGCCGTCGGCGGCGCCAGGGCCGTTCACCACGCCGCCTTCATCAGCAATCATGACCACGCCGTTGTTATCAGTAGTGAAGGCCCTGACGAGGGCATCCACGTTGTCTTCCACCCAGTGCGCGAGGTCGTCCCAGATGGCCTGGGGTACCGGGGCGATGGCGGCATCAAAGTCGAAGTGGGGATCCATGTTCTGAAGATGACTGAAGACGCGAGAGAAATCACGCCCGAGCAGGGTACGGCTCCTCTCCTCCACCAACCTGTTGGCTCTGCCCGACCGCGCCTCCAGCTACGTCACCACATCAGTGAAGAACTGGAGGTTACCAGCATAGTTAACCGCATGAGGCTCCCCAACGGCCGCCTCACAGATGTTGCCCAAGGCCGTGTTAGCTCTTTCCCGGAGCGTGCGGAGCATAGGGCCATGCTCGTGCTCCAGGATCTGCCGCTGGCGTATCTCGTCCTCGTTCCGCCGCGCAACAGCCTCAGCCGCGTCCACCCGTTGACAGAGAAGAAGCACCTCGGTGCGGGAGGTAGTCAGCTCCTCCTGTGCCGTGCCAAGGGCGGCCCATGAAGCGTCAGCCCGCAGCGTCACTTCATCCAGCTTGGCCCTCAGGGCGGCGGTCCTGCCTTCCGCTTCGACCCTGATGAACTCCAGCCTCTCCTCGAACTCGCGCTCGAGGTTCAAGCGGGCCGCCGCCACCCGGCGATCAACCTCTTCCAGGGCTCGGGCCTCCCGCGCAGCAACGTCGTCCTTCGCCTGCGCCACCAAGCGCTCTCTCATCTCCAGCTGCTCAAGGTCACGGGCGCGCTCGGCAGCTTCCAGCGTCAGCGCCTCCCACGTCTCTGGAGCTCCGCCTGGTCGACCGAAGCCCCCTTCATTGACGCAAGGGCCGCTTCACGCAGCTCCACCTGCTGCTCCAAGGAATTGCTCGGGCACAGGAGCTCCTTGCCGCTCCTCCGCCGCCTCACGCCGCCCGGTCAGCCTCTCGGGCCTCCTCGGCCGGGAACGGGCCTCCCGAGAAGCCGCCAGCGACACCTCAGCTTTCTCATTGTCGAGGTCACGCTGGTGGCGCGCAAGGGCAACAGCCACCTTCAGCTTGCGCCTCTCTTCAGCTAGGCGCAGGCCCTCAGCTTCAAGGCGCGCGTCTTCGTCAGCGAGCTCTACACCAAGCAGCTCACTTTGTCGGCCGCCCTCGGAGAAACCCTTGGCGAAGGCGCGGCGCTCCAGGCCTTCGAGCATGTCTTCGCGTCGTCCTCCGCCCGAGGTGCGCGGGGGCCACGAATCAGCACTCCCCTCAGGCGGGGGGGCTGAGGCTGGCGCCCTCGCGGTGGCCGGGCACGCCTCGCCAGAAGCCCGGCCCGGAGCCGGCTCATCCTCAAAGGAAGAACGTAGGGCCGACCTCAGCCAATCGCCGTCCACGACCAATCGAAGAGCCCAAGGCAGGCTGGCTATACCCCGGGAAGGCTCGCGGAGGAGGGTCGTGAGGTACGCAGAACCATGATGCATCACAGGATGGCTCACCTCTCCAGCCGGCCTCACCACGAGGGCAGTACTTGATCTCGGAGTGCTTGGGGACGGTGGAGAGGGTGAGGCCTGGGGGGATGGCTCCTCAGCCATCTCCGTGAGCTCGGAAGGAAGGGCCCTGCAGAGCAAAGATCAGCCAAAGCAACGGGAAAATAAGGAACTAAGAAGGGGGAAGGCTTACTCATCAATGGCGAAATACTTCCTGCGCTTCAGTAGGCGGCAAGGGTAATCATCACCCAAGGCCTCCTTTCTCTTTTGGCGAGCCTCAAGTCCACACAGGCGGCCCAGAGCTCGGCGCGAGGTCACCATGACGAGGAAGAAGCACCAAAGTGACCAGCGTCAGGGGCGTCTTCCTGGCACACACCGCCAGTCGCCTCACCAAGAAGGGTAGCCGGGGCCTCAGGGGCCTCTTCCACGGGAGCCGCGAGCCGCGGCTCAACGCCTTCAGCCGCCACAGGGCGGGCCACAGGAGCTGCCGCCCCAGGAGTGCCGCCTGGCATCGTCATCCCGGCGGAGGCCCCCTCAGCCCACGGTGGCCCTTGCCTTCCTGCTCCGCCACTCGAGGAAGGACCGCCGTGGGCAACCGGAAGGGCAACCACCACAACTGGGTTCTCACGAGGTCCCATGAGGCCTGTGGGGCGCAGCCCCCATTCGTCGAAGTTGGGCATCTGCTTCACGAAATCACCCCTGTTCGAGCAAAGGTACAGCAGGACACCCCCTTGCCGGACGCTGCCAGGGGAAGGGTCCCCGGTCAGGATCATGAGAACCTTCCTCAGCACTTCAGGCATCAGGTCCTCCTCCTGGATCCTCATGCGGTCTTCACGCCCCCCGGAGGCCCACATCCGCCGGAATGGCGCTGGAGAGGGGCAATGCGGCATAGGAGGAACTCCTTCACCACCTTGGGCGCCGTCACGCCGAGCGCCCTCAAGTACGCGAAGCGATGCCAGACAAAGACGAGCCGGGGGCTCGTGAGCGTCTCCTGGTCCCAGCCCGAATTGGGGATAGCGGGTAATGTTGGCTCCGAAAGCAGGGGGCTGGGCACCCCGACGTCCACATACAGCCACCGCTCGCGGAACCCAGGCGCGGGCGGAGGAAGGCTGAAATCAATTCCTGAAGCCGTTGTTTCTGGTGCGGCAATGAAGCTCACGCACCCCAAGCATTGGTCGGGGTCGCTGAGGCGCAAAGAGAAGAAGTGGCGCAGCAAGGCGACTGAAGGAGGAATGCCCATCATCGCCTCGCAGACGAAAGCGAAAACAGCAAGAAGAGAAATGGATTCGGGACCCAAATGCATCATGTGGATCTGGTAATGGGAAAGCACAACATTGAAGAAATTAGTAAAGGGGGGAACCAGTCCCGCCCACAGGGCGTCGGCGAAGTACCGGACCTCGGTGACTATTCTGTCAATGGAAAAGTGAGACGCAGGCCAAACCGTCGTCCTCCCGCACTCGTTGAAGATGGTGGCGAGGGCAGAACTGACCTTGTCCAAGCCTTCTCGGTTGAGTATGATTGACCGATCGACAGCAGGAGCCGTCAGCGATGGTGAGCGGGGCGGAGGCACAGGCTTTTTCCCTTTCCAATTCTTCGTCGGAGCCATGGCGACAGGAAGGGGGAGGATTCGAGATTGAATTGGAATAGGAGACTGGAGCTCGAGAGGAGGAAGAGCAGGAGACGCTCGAGCGGTGAGAAGAGGGATGACTGTGTGCAACCACGGGTCCGCCTAGCTGGGCGCAAAATAAGGAGGCGTGGGGGAACAGGGACGCCCACGTCCAATCAATCGCCACGCGGCGCCCAAGGCCGCAGGCTGTTGGGGCCCGCGGCGCTTCGCACTTGACCATTTGCTTCTCTGCTAAGCCAAGTCCACACACGCCTTGGGCCCGGGGGCTACTGTCGGCGTTCTGGGAATGGGGGTACCCAGACTTGCCTGCCTGCGGCCTGCTGCGTGGCTCAAGGGGTGGCCCATTACGGCCCATCTTCATCAACACAGGCTCAAGACCCTCGCGAGGGGCCAAGCCTCGCGGGGCGGACGACAGGAAGCTTCCTCAGGCACGGCCTCATCAGGCTGGCTCGCGAGGAGGCGGAGAGATCAAGGCGGGGTACCTCACGAGGTGCCCATGACGCAAGCCATGACGATCGAGGGCGCCAGGAGGGCGCAAGCCCAGCTGATGTCCTCATTTCCTCTTTGGTGCAAAGGAGGCAAGCGCAGGCGAGAGCATCAAGCAAAGGCAACCATTTCGGTGCAACAAGACCAAGACCAACACAACGGCTGGAAGGAGGTAACCATGGGGCTCAAGCCGGCGTCATCATCAGAGCCTTTGGCAGGCGAGGACCGACTTTAGTCAGGATAAGTGTACTAGATTTTCCCCTTCAAAATGGCCAATTGTTGGCGCCCTTCCCGCTCAATATTTGGGAAGAGGCCCAGGGCCTCTGCCTATAAATAGGACTAGCCACCCACAGGGTAGAGGCATCTAGAGAGAGGGAGAGAAGCGACTGAACTCCCCCTAGCAGTTCATCGCACCGGCCAAGAACAGACCCTCGCGAGGCTGTTCTTCATTGTACTGTTCATCATCAGCCCTTGAGGCAATCCACCACACCACACACTGGAGTAGGGTATTACACCACCATGGTGGCCCGAACTAGTATAAACCTTGTGTCCCTTGTGTTGCTCTTTGTGTAGCTTAGATCCTTGCGAGGCGACGAGGTGTAGGTAGGTTGGAGGTGAGATCTCCGCGTGCACCCCAGAGTTCGAACCTAGAGGGTCTACCGGAACCCGAAATCCGACAAGTGACGCGTCCGTGGGTGATGTAGCGAGTGACACTTCTGGCTGATCCCATGTTCTCCTGTCATTTCATCCTGCACACAAAACTCGGGCGTGGCCCTTGGAAAACATGTAAGAGCATTTTGAGAGGGGGAGCCCCTCATGTAAGCAAATTGCAGTTTTTACTTTCCTATGCGATGTGAGTATGTGTCCTCGTGAACTCATGAATCTGGGGGCGAGTTTTTACGTAAGTGGTTTACCTTAGTCGGCCGACTTCGATGCAGGTCGTGAAGCGGCGAGTTTCTGAGAATCCTGCAGAGCTTATCACCCCGTCTGAACGTGCCCCACAAGAGGTGAGCACCAGCCGCAGCGGTGGCGCGCGCTCAGCGAGCGTGCGCTTCGTGCGGTCCAGCTCGCGAGGAACTCATGAGGGGGAAGCCGACGGACATGAGTCCCAGACAAAACAAGATCCAGAAGAAAAGAAATTGCTCGAACAAGAAAAGGCACCCCCCGCGCGCATCGACAAAAATTCGGCTTCAACTTAAATCCAGATCCAGAAAGCAAAGCTATAGAAAGAGAGACCCAAAGCAAAAGGCCGCGTCCGGCACCTAGTATAGTCTTCTGGTCTTCAAGTCTTCTCACCAGTGCGGAGCTAAGTGCTGCCACTAGGCATGGGAGGGAGCCCCAGGACCTGAGGCCGGCGCTCCTGAGACTCCGGGGCGTGTATAGCCCCAACTCATTATTACGTGAGAGTGTCACGGGCGGCGAGCTTCACAGGCACTGGGCCTTCTTCACAGGTATCGGCCTTGCTTCATATCGCCAGACAAGGGCCCCACCTTGCGCCACCCTTGACCTCCTTTGAGCCGACCGGTTACCAGGATGACACAAAAGAGGGAAAGGGGATGCCAACGGTGTCCTAGGCAACCACGGGTACTCTGCCAGGGGAAGGGTCGTTGAAGCCTCCGCGGCAGAGGGCCTACCTCCGGGTGTCCCCTAGCTGCGCGCGCCGTGGCGAGGGGCCTGGCTCCCGACCCCTCTCTTGCAGCCCCCAACGCGATCCTCCCACCGACAGGGAGGCCATAGAGCTGGGGCCGCCGGCCGTTGCGGTGGTCTGTTCCTCCTGCGACTCATGGTTAGCGTAAGCTTGCTCCTGAGGTATTAGGGGTACCCTATAGTGGTCGTCGCACACGCGGTCGTGGTGGTTCCCCGACGGCTCCTGGAAGGCTTCGACTCCTAGCGTCCCTTCTTCCCAATCTTCTCCAACAAACGAGGCGGGGTCGTCATCTGGTGTGTACTCCTGGTCCGTCATGCGGGGCACGTAGGCTTCCGGGGCTGTTACCCCGAACACCTCGTCGTAGTGCCCCACACTCCATGTAGCTCGGCCCAGCACGGTGTCTTGTGGGTGATAGCGCGGCATCCCACTTGGACCATGGGAGGCGACGCTTGTGCTCACGCTTGTTGAGGGCGGTATGGGGGCGGCAGAGCCCCCAGCGCCACCGGCCATGCTGGTGTTGGCAAAGCCCACTGGCGCACCTGACGACGCGTGGTGGCGGCGCGACCCGCCGTGAATCCCTGTAGCGGCCTGAGGAGGAAGCTGATGACAGAAAGGCGGCGCTCCCGAGGCCGTCGCATCCAGCAGCTCGGCAACGCGTTCCAGCAGTGCGTCCTGACCGCTCTCCATCAGCCGGCACCGCAGCAGCTCCCTTGCCATGGTGAGTGCTACCCGCATGTTTGCCTGTTCCCGCCGCGAGTGCGGCGCCGTTGCAGCGTGGCTTGCTGCTCCGGCAGCGGCTCCCACTTGCCGTGGAGTGAGGGTAGACGACGCCTGGCTGTATCGCCCGTGCCCCGCAGGATTGGACGGTGCTCGTGCCGCCTGGAGCGCGGGGTTGAGGTCTTCATGGACGGGCGGCGCCGCCCGGGCTGGCCAGGCTGCCCAGCGGTTGGAGTCAGCTCTTGGGTCGTCGGACATCGTGGCCGCGGAGCATCGGCAAGTCGATTGGCGGAGAAGAAGCTCCGGCGCACCCCTACCTGGCGCACCAAATGTCGGACGTGGGGTTCCGGCAAACCCTTAAGGTTCGAAAACTGGGGTGCGCGCGAAGTCTTTCCCTCCTACCGATCTACGCCCTAGCTCGCTAAGATCTCGCGGACGAACTCGATGAACTCGCAACACAGAGAGACATGAGATTTATACTGGTTCTGGCCACCGTTGTGGTGTAATACCCTACTCCATTGTGGTGCTGGTGGATTGTGTAGGACCTTGAAGTATGTCTAGAGGGGGTGATTAGACTACTTGACCAATAAAAACTTAACCTTTTCCCAATTTTAGAGTTTGGCAGATTTTAGCTACTTTAGGACAAGTCAAGCAATCATCACACAATTCAAGCAAGCATGCAAAGAGTATATAAGCAGCGGAAATTAAAGCATGCAACTTGCAAGAAAGTAAAAGGAAGGGTTTGGAGGATTCAAACGCTATTGAAGACACAGATGTTTTTGGCGTGGTTCGGATAGGTGGTGCTATCCTACTTCCACGTTGATGGAGACTTCAACCCATGAAGGGTAACGGTTGAGCGAGTCCACGGAGGGCTCCACCCACGAAGGGTCCACGAAGAAGCAACCTTGTCTATCCCACCATGGCCGTCGCCCACGAAGGACTTGCCTCGCTAGCGGTAGATCTTCATGAAGTAGGCGATCTCCTTGCCCTTACAAACTCCTTGGTTCAACTCCACAATCTTGTTGGAGGCTGCCAAGTGACACCTAGCCAATCTAGGAGACACCACTCTCCAAGAAGTAACAAATGGTGTGTTGATGATGAACTCCTTGATCTTGTGCTTCAAATGATAGTCTCCCCAACACTCAACTCTCTCTCATAGGTTTTGGATCTGGTGGAAAGAAGATTTGAGTGGAAAGCAACTTGGGGAAGGCTAGAGATCCAGATTCATATGGTAGGAATGGAATATCTTGGCCTCAACACATGAGTAGGTGGTTCTCTCTCAGAAATGGTAAGTTGGAAGTATAGGTTCATTCTGATGGCTCTCTCCACGAATGAAGAGGAGGTGGAGGGGTATATATAGCCTCCACACAAAATCTAACCGTTACACACAATTTACCAATCTCGGTGAGACCGAATTGTTAAACTCGGCCGGACCGATTTAGTAAACCTAGTGACCGTTAGTGATTTTCGGTGGGACTGACTTGCATCTCGGTGAGACCGATTCGGTTAGGGTTAGGGCATAACGTAATCTCGGTAAGACCGATTACACAAACTCGGTGAGACCGATTTGGTAATAAGCTTTCCAGAGAGTTGGTCAGGTAAACTTGGTGGGACCGATTTGCTCTTTTCGGTGAGACCGAAATGTTACAAAAAGGAAACAGAGAGTTCACATTGCAATCTCGGTGGGACCGATCCGCTCTTTCGGTGGGACCGAAAAGTTACGAAAAGGAAACAGAGAGATTACAATGCCATCTCGGTGAGACCGAGATCCCTATCGGTAAGACCGATTTGCTTAGGGTTTGTGGCAGTGGCTATGACTTTTGGAATCAGTGGCGCCGGATAGAAAGAATCGGTGTGACCGATTTTGGCTTTGGGTTTAGGTCATTTGTGGATGTGGGGAAGTAGCTGAGGGTTTTGGAGCATATCACTAAGCACATGAAGCAAGAGGCTCATTAAGCAACGCCTCATCCCTCCTTGATAGTATTGGCTTGTCCTATAGACTCAACGTGATCTTGGATCACTAAAATATAAAATGAAGAGTCTTGAGCTTTTGAACTTGAGCCAATCCTTTGTCATTAGCATTTTGAGGGGTCCACTTTCATCATCCATGCCATGCCATTCATTGAGCTTTCACGAAATAGTAGTCTTGGAATAGCATTAGCTCAATGAGCTATATGTTGTTATGAATTACCAAAACCACCTAGGGATAGTTGCACTTTCAATCTCCCCCTTTTTGGTAATTGATGACAACATATAGATCAAAGCTTCGACAAAAGATAATAAGATTGAATAACATCGTCGCTTTGAGAAGTATGTGATAAGCAAGAGCTCCCCCTAAATTTGTGCAAAGTTTTAGATTTGCTTTGGACTGCAAATGCACAATGAATTAGGCTCATGGGTTACTCTTCCATGTCACATACATCTTGGTGGAGCGCTCAAAATAATAAACAATGAATATATGCACTCATCACCAAGCATAGTAAATGATCACATAAGATAGATAGGATAGTATCAAGCATGCATAAGTGTAGCTTATGATCAAACACATGATCATCAATGTCTCACACACATATCATAGTATCTCAAGCACTCAAAAGCAAACAAAGTTTGAAAAACCACCAAATAAAGCAAGAGAGAATAAAAGCAACACTCTCTCTCTCTCGAAGCCTATGATCTATACATTTTCTCCCCTTTGGCAACAAGTTACCAAAAGATCCTAGAAAATGCATAGTGCTAGATCGACTCTCGTGCTTGATCTTCGGTGGTGGTGGAGTCTGGATCACTCCAAGGATGAAGGCTTCATTGAAGTGGATGGAGCTGGAGCTGAAGTAGATGCTGGAGCTGGTTGGGCTGGTGCTGTAGCTGGAGCTGAGGTGGTGGCTCTGGTGTCTGGAGTTGGCACTGCGGCTGACCTCTGAGCTCGTGGCACTCTGGCAAATGCATCTGTGGTTGTCTTGCCCTTCCTTTCCTGCATGTCATCTTGAAGTTGCTCCACCGCAGACTGAATCTTTGTTACTTTTACATCCAAGTCATAGAACTTTTGTTCCATGATTCTTTCTAAGCTCTCCTGATTTTGAGTGAGGGTGGCCAGTCCTTTCTCAATCCTCAGTGTAGATGCAATCAAGTAACCAAGTTGCTCTTGTTTGGTTTTCAAGAAATACTCACATGCCTCCTCTTGAGTTGGCATCTTGGCAGCTTTCTCCTTCCTTGCCTTCTCCTTCCTTTCTTGTGCTTGAACTGATTGTGGATCATCTTCATTCATGACAACCTCATTGTCCTCAAAGTCTGGATAAAGTGGAAAGTGTTCCTTATCCAACTGATATTTCCCTGTGCCCATCTTTGAGTTTATCAATTCTTGAATCTGAGGTGCATATGCACAGCTCCTCTTTTGATCTGCTGCAGTCCTCTTGATTGTTTCAATGATCAGGCTCATGACTTTGAACTTTTGTGGCACATCAAACAAATGCAGCATGTTGATGTCATGCCCTCTGATCATGTTATGGTCACCAGACTTGGGCAACAAAGTGTGCCTCAGAATCCAATTTATGGTTGGCAACCCTGACAGCAGAAAGTGAACTGATCCAAACTTGTGACTCTCTACTGCTTTGTCTGGAATCTCCTTGTACATGTGAGCCATTGAATTGTGACCCAACTTCTTCTTTGCATAGATGTCCAGGTCATCCTCTTCTTCCTTGGGGGCATTGATCAGACTTGCCCATTCTTCAACAGTGGACTGGTACCTTGTACCTTCAGACATCCAGACAATTCTACCATCTGGGTAAAAATGTGTTGTGGAGTAGAACTGCATAATAAGCTCATCATTCCAGTTGGTAAACTTCTGTCCAACAAAATCTGCAACTCCACAAGCAAAAAAGTTGCCTTGCACTCCAGGGTAGTGCTGCTCATTGTCCTTGATGTAGGTCCAGTCAACTCATCTCATGTCACAGACAATTGGCTTCTTGTCCAACAGAATGGTCTCATAGAAATCTTGCTGCTCCTTGGTGTGGAACCTGTAATCCACAGCAGTTCTTCTCCTTGAAGCATATGGATCTTCCATCCTCCATAGTCTCAGCCCTGAATCCTTCCTGATTCTCATGTCCTCGGCCACAGGATGGGCATCATTGTGGTCTGGTATCTTGGGCTTGAGCTTCCTAAGAACTTTTCCTTCTTCATCTTCCTCCTCTGCATCCTCATACATAGGAGCCTTGTTTTTTTCAGCAGCTGGAATACTCCTAGTATTCCTCTTTGGAGCCTGCTTGGCCTTGGAGACAGTTTTGGGTGCTCCCTTGGGCTTGGATGTTGCAGCCCCTGATCTAATTGCATCTCCCATAAGCTTAGCTGCCTTAGGAGCTGGTGCAGCATCCTCTTCTTCTTCCTCGGAATCTCTTCTCATTGAGGGCTTTCCAAGGACCTTGGCTGTTGTAGTTCTAGCTCTCTTCTTTTTCTTGTCTTGAGCCCCTTCATCCTCTGACTCAATTGTGAATTTCATAGTCTCTCCAGTAGGAACCTTCTGAGGTTTGGATGATGTATCTTTCCTTGCAGGTGCCTCTTTGGGTTGAGCCTGAGCTGGCACTTGAGTGGACTTTCTGGCCTTTGGCATTGGCTGCCTGCCTGCTGCCCTTTTGACTTTCAGGCCTGGCTTGGTGCTCTGAGCTGTGCCATATTCCTTCTTGAGCACTACTTTCTTAGAAGTAGCTTCATCTTCCTCGGCTATGTAATCTTCATCCTCAGAATCTGATGTTCTTTTCCTCCTTTGCCTAGTTGCAGCCTTAGGCAAGTTGCTAGGAGTACTTCTGCTGCCCTCATCTGAAGAGCTAGAGAGACTTGTGCCCTCACTCATCTGCACTTGCTCTTCTGACCTGTTTTGGATGTCACTCTGATTAGACATACTGCAAAAGCTGACTGCTGACCCTGTGAAGAGTTATAGATGAGATAGAAAAGATGAGCATCACAAAATGCAGAGATTTTTGCAAGAGAATGATTCAAAAGTTCAGTTTTAGTTTTCCACAGAAAGCATTTCGGATCAACCGATTTTCAAACTCGGTGATACCGAAGCAGTTTTGGAACCTAAACTGATGATATCGGTTGGACCGAGTTTCAGTTCGGTGGCACCGAGACTGCTAGGGTATCACAGAATCTTCAAAACGGTCGCACCGATTAGTAATTCTCGGTCAGACCGAGAGTCACTAGTGCAATGACATAAGCCAAATCGGTGAGACCGAGTTTTTCAACTCGGTGGGTCCGAGATGGTTTCGGCGGAAACCTAACCCTAAAAATTTGAATCGCATCTAATCTATGAACTTCTTTGGCTGGGTAGAAGAGTTTCAATCGTGGCAAGATTCAATATGAAAACAATGTGCTAGGAATCAGACGTGGATAGCACAAAGATCAAGTCCATACCCTAACTTGGCGGTGGACTTGCTACGGCGGCAACGGCGGGGACGAAATCCGTTGACGGCGGCGAAGACCAGCGACAGGAGGCTGCTGGCGACGAGGAGACGATCCGGAGACCACGATGGCAGAGCGAGCTGTTGCACGGGCGAAGGGTTTCGGAGAAATTTCCAAAAAATTTGCCCGTGGCTATATATAGCCCGACCCTGTCGGTGTGACTGAGTGGAACAACTCAGTGGCACCAAGATGCATAACTATGTTTTGTTATAGCAAATCGGTGGGACCGAAAAGTTCAAATCGGTTGCACCGAGATCGAAAACATAGATCAACTTAATGATCTCGGTAGGACCGAGAATGGAGAATCGGTCAGACCGAGAATCACAAAGAGGTTTTGGAAGTTTAAGTCTATGACGAATCGGGGACTCCGAGTGCTCCTCACACAGAGTGGTTCGAATCTGACTTGATCAAATTTTGTGATGTAGCATGAACAGAGTTTGGGAAGAGAAAAACATAGATAGCTAGAGAAGGTTCTTAAGCATTCTTGTCCATCCACTTGGCAAAAAGAAAAGAAACCAAACAATCAAAACAACAAGTGGATGTCCTCGAATGAGTAAATATGCAACCAACATGCTCACACAATAAAATGGCAAATGAAATATGGCAAAGCATGTACAACCAATAATAGCATCTATCAAGCAATTGGCGATGACTAGGTCATCTATATATGAGTATATTGACTTAGGAGTCAAATGATAGACATTTGATCATAGGTCATACTCATCGTTTAAGCTCAAGTGGGGTTACCACTTTTACATAATGCATTAATATGTTCACACCATTAGAGTTGCTTTGACGCAATCCTTAGAGTTAAGCTCCCCCTAGATGTGAGATCTCCCCTTAGAGGGATGAACTAACCTTGGGTTTTGTCGATGATGACTTCATGTAGGTGTTGAAGATGTGAATGCTCAATGTTGATGTAGATCATTTGGATCAATCCTTTGGAGTGAGTTGCACTTTCAACTTACCTACATGGGTTAGTACCACAAGGAACAAACAAGAATATCCATAGACATAGAGTGATGCACACACAAGATGATGTCCATGAAATCATTTGGTTACCTTGTCCCTTGCCTTACCAACATGAGGGTTTGTGACTCCTTGAACTAGTGCAAGATGTGGAAGTTGATTGCACTTATTCTCGCCAAAATGATATGAGTGAAGAATGTTGGCGGAGTCACCCTCAAGAACTCTCTAGTTCTTCTTCTTTGGGATCCACATCATCTTGATGGGAATCCTTGGAGTTGTAGTTGTACTTGATGAGGTAGAATTTGACGTAGTCTTGGGGATCCACTTGAACGAGGCTTTAGGTGCTTCTTCAAATGCATCAATCTCTTCTTGAAGCTTGTCCTTGCCTTTGTTCTTGTGGTCTTGTGGTGGAAGATCATCTTGAGCTTGTGTTCCCTTGAAGGAAGTAGGATCATACTTCTCTTGTTGAGGAACAAACTTCGTCTTGGGGTATTGATCTTCTTCCCACTCAACTCCATTGGCGTTGAACTTTCGTTCAAACCCAACACCTTGATTCTTCCGGTGTCTTCTTGCTTGCGTACAATTTCCTTGAATGGCTTACTCCCGGCAAGACTCTTGTATACACCTTTCTCTATAATTCCCTTCAATAAGCTATTTTCTTGCTCAAGTGTAACTTGGCTAAGAGAATCATTAGTGGAATCAAGAGAACTACTAGAAGCAACAATATTGGATTTGACATTGTTATTGTTACTACTAGAGGGAGAATCTTTCTTGTTCTTGTTACTAGATTTGACTGGAGGCATGTAAGTAGATAAGAGTAAACACTTGGCAATGTAAGAAGAACTTTTCTTGCGGAGATCATCATTGATTGCTTTTAAGAACTCGTGCTCTTGCTCAAGATTGAGCTTTTCAAAGCGTAACTTCTCATGAGCTCTTAAAAGTTCTCGGTGATCTTCGAAGATAGTTTCATGAGCTAACTTAAGAGTGTTTAGTTCTTTAGTTAGACGCTCAATTTTCTCCTTATCATTGTCATTCGTTTCAGCATGATTAATTGACGTTTCATCATAGTATTCATCACTAGAGTTGTCAACAAGTAAATCATCATCACCTAGCAAGTCATCTTCATCAACATCAAAATCAACATATTCGGGGTGTGTTACCTTAGGACCTTTCGCCATGAATCATCTTCCAATTCCTTCATTTGGTGATTCAAATATGTCGTAGGAGTTGGTTGACACAAGTGCTAGACCGGTCGGAGTCGGAGTGATAGCTTCTCTCGGAGTGATGGTCGGAGTCGAAGCCGGATACCCATTCACCAACATGAGCTTGATGTCTTTGTTTTGTGTAGCTCTTCGATGACTTATCCTTTATTTCCGAATCCTTGCTTCTCCGTGAGGATCTTCGTTCATATCGATCATCCCTACTCTTCCTCTCTCTTGGTGGTGATTCTTCTCTTTTGCTTCTTCTTCTTGGAGAATCTTCTATTCTTTTGTAGGTTGTCGTACACTCATTGGTGTAGTGTTCGGGTCTCCCACAATTGTAGCAATTGCGCTCTCGACTAGGTGATCTTTTGTCATGGTAGGATCTTGACTTGGAGCTTCTTTCTTTGCTTCTACTCTTGTAGAATTTGTTGAAGTTCTTCACCATTAAGCTCAATTCTTCATTGAAGGTTTGTTTCTCATTTGATGATGTGGGGGTTTCACTTGAGGCTTTGTAAGCACCACTCTACTTGTTGTGAAGTTCCTCCTTATCCTTATGTGACATCTCATGAGCAACAATTCTTCCAATGACTTCCGTTGGCTTGAGATCTTTGTAGTTTGGCATCATTTGGATCAATGTGCACATGGTACCATACTTTCCATCCAATGCTCTTAGGATTTTCTTGATGATGAATTTGTCAGCCATCTCTTCACTCCCTAAGCCGGCAATCTCATTTGTGATAAGAGCAAGCCTAGAGTACATTTCAGCGACACCTTCACCATCCTTCATTTTGAACTTGTCAAGCTGACTTTGGAGCACATCCAACTTGGATTCCTTGACAGACTCGGTACCTTCATGCATATCAATCAAAGTATCCCAAATTTCCTTTGCATTCTCAAGACGGCTGATTTTGTTGAATTCTTCAGGGCACAATCCGGTGAAGAGGATATCACAAGCTTGAGCGTTGTATTGCAGCATCTTCAACTCTTCCGCACTAGCTTCACGGTTCGGTTCTCTCCCATCAAAGAATTCACCTTGCAAACCAATACACACAATAGCCCAAACAGCGGGGTTATGTCCGAGAATATGCATTTTCATCTTATGCTTCCAACTAGCAAAATTTGTACCATCAAAGTAAGGACCTCTCTGGTGATAGTTTCCCTCGCTAGACGCCATACTCTCCTAGGTTGTGAAACCAAGGCTATGACCACCAAAAGCTATGGAAATCAAAGCAAATGGAGACGAAAGCTCTGATACCACTTGTAGGACCTTGAAGTATGTCTAGAGGGGGGTGATTAGACTACTTGACCAATAAAAACTTAACCTTTTCCCAATTTTAGGGTTTGGCAGATTTTAGCTACTTTAGGACAAGTCAAGCAATCATCACACAATTCAAGCAAGCATGCAAAGAGTATATAGGCAGCGGAAATTAAAGCATGCAACTTGTTGGGGAACGTAGCAGAAATTCAAAATTTTCCTACGTATCACCAAGATCTATCTATGGAGAGACTAGCAACGAGGGGAAGGAGAGTGCATCTACATACCCTTGTAGATCGCTAAGCGGAAGCGTTCAAGTGAACGGGGTTGATGGAGTCGTACTCGCCGTGATTCAGATCACCGATGATCCTAGTGCGAGCAGACGGCACCTCCGCGTTCAACACACGTACAGCCGGTGGCGTCTCACGCCTTGATCCAGCGAGGAGAGAGGAGAGGTTGAGGAAGACTCCATCCAACAGCAGCACAACTGTGGCGTGGTGGTGGTGGAGGCGTGGCAATCCTGCAGGCTTCGCCAAGCACTCACGGAGGAGAAGGAGGTGTTGGAGAGGGAGAGAGGCGCCCAGGCTCAGTGTGCTGCCCCCTCCCTCCCCCCTTTATATAGGTGCCAAGGAGGGGGAGGCGCAGCCTTGCCCCCTCCTCCAAGGGAGGGGTGCGGCCAAGAGGGAAGGAGTCCATCCTCCCCAAGGCACCCTTGAGGTGCCTTCCCTCTATGGACTCTTCCTCTCCAAGTGTTTCATGCATGGGCCTCTTGGGGCTGGTTCCCCTTGGCCCATGCAGGCCTAAACGCACCACCTAGGGCCCATGTGGCCCCAGGGCAGGTGGCCCCCACCGGTGGGCCCCAGGACCCCTCCGGTGGTCCCGGTACAATACCGATATCACCGAAACTTGTCCCGATGGCCGAAACAGCACTTCCTATATATAATTCTTTACCTCCGGACCATTCCGGAACTCCTCGTGACGTCCAGGATCTCATCCGGGACTCCGAACAACATTCGGTAACCACATACAAGCTTCCTATATAACCCAAGCGTCATCGAACCTTAAGTGTGTAGACCCTACGGGTTCGGGAGACAAGCGAGACATGACCGAGGCGTTCTCCGGTCAATAACCAACAGCGGGATCTGGATACCCATGTTGGCTCCCACATGTTCCACGATGATCTCATCGGATGAACCACGATGTCAAGGACTCAGTCAATCCCGTATACAATTCCCTTTGTCTAGCGGTATTGTACTTGCCCGAGATTCGATCATCGGTATCCCGATACCTTGTTCAATCTCGTTACCGGCAAGTCTCTTTACTCGTTCCGTAACACATCATCCCGTGATCAACTCCTTAATCACACTGTGCACATTATGATGATGTCCTATCGAGTGGGCCCAGAGATACCTCTCCGTCACACGGAGTGACAAATCCCAGTCTCGATTCGTGCCAACCCAACAGACACTTTCGGAGATACCGTAGTGCACCTTTATAGTCACCCGATTACGTTGTGACGTTTGATACACCAAAAGAATTCCCTACGGTATCCGGGAGTTGCACAATCTCATGGTATAAGGAAAAGATACTTGACATTAGAAAAGCTTTAGCATACGAACTACGATCTTTGTGCTAGGCTTAGGATTGGGTCTTGTCCATCACATCATTCTCCTAATGATGTGATCCCGTTATCAATGACATCCAATGTCCATGGTCAGGAAATCGTAACCATCTATTGATCAACGAGCTAGTCAACTAGAGGCTTACTAGGGACATGGTGTTGTCTATGTATCCACACATGTATCCGAGTTTCCTATCAATACAATTATAGCATGGATAATAAACGATTATCATGAACAAGGAAATATAATAATAACTAATTTATTATTGCCTCTAGGGCATATTTCCAACAGTCTCCCACTTGCACTAGAGTCAATAATCTAGTTCACATCGCCATGTGATCAACAGTGATAGGTCACATCGCCATGTGACCAACATCCAAAGAGTCTACTAGTGTCTTAAACTAGTTCACATCACCATGTGATTAAGACTCAATGAGTTACGAGGTTTGATCATGTTTTGCTTGTGAGAGAGGTTTTAGTCAGCGGGTTTTAGTCAACGGGTCCTGAACCTTTCAGATCCGTGTGTGCTATGCAATTCTCTTATGTCATATTGTAAATGCTGCTTCCACGCTCCACTTGGATCTATTCCAAGCGGTTGCTCCACTATACGTATCCGGTTTGCTACTCGAGTCACTCGGATAGGTGTTAAAGCTTGCATCGATGTAACCCTTTACGCCGAACTCTTTATCACCTCCATAATCGAGAAACATGCCCTTATTTACTACAAGGACAATTTTGACCCTTTGTCCAATGATCCATTCCTGGATCATTCTTGTACCTTGACTAACTCATGGCAAGGCACACTTACAGTGCGGTACACAGCATAGCATCTTGTAGAGCCTATGTCTAAGGCATAGGGGACGATCTTCATCCTTTCTCTACGTTACTGCCGTGGTCGAGCTTTAAGTCTTAACTTCATACCTTACAATTCAGCTAAGAACTCCTTCTTTGGTGATCCATCTTGAACACCTTCAAGATCATGTCAAGGTACATGCTCATTTGAAAGTATTATTAAACATTTTGATCTATCTTATAGATCTTGATGCTTATTGTTCAAGTAGCCTAATCCAGGTTTTCTATTTGAAAAACACCTTTCAAATAACCCTATATGCTTTACAGAAAATTCTCGTCATTTCGATCATCAATATGTCAACAACATATACTCATCGAAATTCTATAGTGCTCCCACTTACTTCTTTGGAAATACAAGTTTCTCATAAACTTTGTATAAACCCAAAATCTTTGATCATCTCATCAAAGCGCACATTCCAACTCCCAGATGCTTACTCCAGTCCTTAGAAAGGATCGCTGGAGCCAGCATAACTTTTAGCATCCTTAGGATCGACAAAACTTTCTGATTGTATCACATACAACCTTTCCTTACGAAAACTGGTAAGGAAACTCATTTTGACATCCATCTGCCAGATTTCATAAATGCAGCTTATGCTAACATGATTCCGACAGACTCAAGCATCGCTACGGATGAGAAAATCTCATCGTAGTCAACTCCTTGAACTTGTGAAAAAACTCTTCGCCACAAGTCGAGCTTCATAGACGGTGACATTACCGTCCACGTCATCTTCTTCTTAAAGATCCATTTATCTCAATGGCTTGCCGATCATCGGGCAAGTCCATCAAAGTCCATGCTTTGTTATGATACATGGATCCTATCTCGGATTTCATGGCTTCTAACCATTTGTCGGAATTTGGGCCCACCATCGCTTCTCCATAGCTCGTAGGTTCATTGTTGTCTAGCAACATGACCTTCAAGACAGGATCACCGTACCACTCTCGATGCGATGCAGCGTTCTTGTCGTCCTCACGAGGTTCGGTAGTGACTTGATCCGAAGCTTCATGATCAATATCATAAGCTTCTACTTCAATTGGTGTAGGTGCCACGGGAACAACTTCCTGTGCCCTACTACACACTAGTTGAAGTGACGGTTCAATAACCTCATCAAGTCTCCACCATCCTCCCACTCAACTTTTCGAGACAAACTTTTCCTCGAGAAAGGACCCGATTCAAGAAACAATCCCTATTGCTTTCGGATCTGAATTAGGAGGTTTACCCAACTGTTTTGGGTGTCCTATGAAGATGTATTTTATCCGCTTTGGGTTCGAGCTTATCAACCTGAAACTTTTTCCACATAAGCGTCATGCCCCAAATTTTTAAGAAATGACAGCTTAGGTTTCTCTAAACCATAGTTCTTACGGTGTCATCTCAGCGGAATTACGTGGTACCCTATTAAAGTGAGTGCGGTTGTCTCTAATGCCTAACCCATGAACGATAGTGGTAATTCGATAAGAGACATCATGGTACGCACCATATCCAATAGGGTGCAACTATGATGTTCGGACACACCATCACACAATGGTGTTCCAGGAGGTATTAATTGTGAAACAATTTCCACAATGTCTTAATTGCGTACCAAACTCGCAACTCAGATATTCATCTCTATGATCACATCACAGACATTTTATCCTCTTGTCACGAAGATCTTCAACTTCACTCTGAAATTACTTGAACCTTTCAATAATTCAGACTTGTGTTTCATCAAGTAAATATACTCAACATCTACTCAAATCATCTGTGAAGTAAGAACATAACGATATTCACTTTGCATGCCTCAAAGCACTCATTGGACTGCACACATCAAAATGTGTTACCTCCAACAAGTTGCTATCTTGTTCCATCTTCTTTGAAACCGAGGCTTTTCAGTCATCTTGCCCATGTGGTATGTTTTGCATATCTCAAGTGATTCAAAATCAAGTGAGTCCAAAGCGATCCATCTGCATGGAGTTTCTTCATGCGTATACACCAATAGACATGGTTAGCATGTCTCAAACTTTTCAAAAAGCGAGTGAGTCCAAAGATCCATCAACATGGAGCTTCTTCATGCGTTTTATGACTTACATGGCATTGCCACAAGTAAGTGGTACTATCATTACTATCTTATATCTTTTGGCATGAAAATGTGTATCACTACAATCGAGATTCAATAAACCATTCTTTTAGGTGCAAGACCATTGAAGGTATTATTCAAATAAATAGAGTAACCATTATTCTCCTTAAATGAATAACCGTATTGCGATAGACATAATCCAATCATGTCTATGCTCAGCATAAACACCAAATGACAATTATTCAGGTTTAATACTAATCTTGATGGTAGAGGGAGCGTGCGATGTTTGATCACATCAAGCTTGGAAACACTTCCAACACATATCGTCAGCTCACCTTTAGCTAGTCTCCGTTTATTCCATAGCTTTTATTTGAGTTACTAACACTTAGTAACCGAACAGGTATCTAATACCCTGGTGCTACTAGGAGTACTAGTAAAGTAAACATTAACATAATGTATATCCAATATACTTCTATCGACCTTGCCTTCCTTCTTATCTACCAAGTATCTAGGGTAATTCTGCTCCGGTGGTTGTTCCCCTTATTACGTAAGCACTTAGTCTCGGGTTTGGGTTCAACCTTGGGTTTCTTCACTAGAGCAGCAGCTGATTTGCCGTTTCATGAAGTATCCCTTCTTGCCCTTGCCCTTCTTGAAACTAGTGGTTTCACCAACCATCAACAATTGATGCTCCTTCTTGACTTCTACTTTCGTGATGTCAAACAACGCGAATACCTCAAGGATCATCATCTCTATCCTTGACATGTTATAGTTCATCACGAAGCTCTAGCAGCTTGGTGGCAATGACTTTGGAGAAACATCACTATCTCATCTGGAAGATCAACTCCCTCGATTCAAGTGATTGTTGTGCTCGGACAATCTGAGCACAAGCTCAACAATTGAGCTTTTCTCCCTTAGTTTGTAGGCTAGAAAACTCGTCGGAGGTCTCATACCTCTTGACGTGGGCACGAGCCTGAAATCCCAATTTCAGCCCTCGAAACATCTCATATGTTCCGCGACGTTTAAACGTATTTGGTTCCTCTACTTAAACCATATAACTGAACTATCATTTAGTTATCAAAAACGTGAAAGTCCGATGTTCTCAACATCCACAGACGACGTTTGGGGTTGAGCACACTGAGCGGTGCATTAAGGACATAAGCTTTCTTCTGTCCGCACAATCGCTACTTTCAACTTTCAACTATATTTTCTCTAGGAACATATCTAAACAGTGGAACTAAAGCGCGAGCTTACGACATAATTTGCAAAGATCTTTTGACTATGTTCAGGATAATTAAGTTCATCTCATGAACTCCCACTCGAATAGACATCCCTCTGGTCATCTAAGTGATTACATGATCCGAGTCAACTAGGCCGTGTCCGATCATCACGTGAGACGGACTAGTCATCATCGGTGAACATCTTCATGTTGATCGTATCTTCTATACGACTCATGCTCGACCTTCGGTCTCTCTGTGTTCGAGGCCATGTCTGTACATGCTAGGCTCGTCAAGTTAACCCCAAGTGTTTTTGCTGTGTAAATCTGTCTTACACCCGTTGTATGTGAACGTAAGAATCCATCACACCCGATCATCACGTGGTGCTTAGAAGCAACGAACTGTAGCAACGGTGCACGATCGAGGAGAACACTTCTTGAAATTTGTGTAAGGGATCATCTTATTTACTACCGTCGTTCTAAGTAAACAAGATGCATAAACATAATAAACATCACATGCAATTATATAGTAGTGACATGATATGGCCAATATCATATTGCTCCTTTTGATCTCCATCTTCGGGGCTCCATGATCATCATTGTCACCGGCATGACACCATGATCTCCATCATCATGATCTCCATCATCGTGTCTTCATGAAGTTGTCTCGCCAACTATTACTTCTACTACTATGGCTACGGTTAGCAATAAAGTAAAGTAATTACATGGCGTTGTTCAATGACACGCAGGTCATACAATAAATAAAGACAACTCCTATGGCTCCTGCGGTTGTCATACTCATCGACATGCAAGTCGTGAATCCTATTACAAGAACATGATCAATCTCATACATCACATATCATTCATCACATTCTACTTGGCCATATCACATCACATAGCATACCCTGCAAAAACAAGTTAGACGTCCTCTAATTGTTGTTTGCATGTTTCTGATGGCTGCTATGGGTTTCTAGCAAGAACGTTTCTTACCTACATAAAACCACAACGTGATATGCCAATTGCTATTTACCCTTCATAAGGACCCTTTTCATCGAATCCGTTCGACTAAAGTGGGAGAGACAGACACCCGCCAGCCACCTTATGCAACTAGTGCATGTCGATTCGGTGGAACCGGTCTCACGTAAGCGTCGTGTAAGGTTGGTCCGGGCCGCTTCATCCCACAATACCGTCGAATCAAGATAAGACTAGTAACGGCAAGCATATTGAACAAAATCAACGCCCACAACTACTTTGTGTTCTACTCGTGCAAAGAATCTACGCAATAGACCTAGCTCATGATGCCCTTTGTTGGGGAACGTGGCAGAAATTCAAAATTTTCCTCGTATCACCAAGATCTATCTATGGAGAGACTAGCAACGAGGGAAGGAGAGTGCATCTACATACCCTTGTAGATCGCTAAGCGGAAGCGTTCAAGTGAGCAGGGTTGATGGAGTCGTACTCGCCGTGATTCAGATCACCGATGATCCTAGTGCCGAGCAGACGGCACCTCCGCGTTCCACACGTACAGCCCGGTGGCGTCTCACGCCTTGATCCAGCGAGGAGAGAGGGAGAGGTTGAGGAAGACTCCATCCAACAGCAGCACTGCAGGCGTGGTGGTGGTGGAGGCGTGGCAATCCTGCGAGGGCTTCGCCCAAGCACTACGGAGGAGAAGGAGGTGTTGGAGAGGGAGAGAGAGGCGCCAGGGCTCGGTGCTGCTGCCCCCTCCCTCCCCTTTATATAGGTGCCAAGGAGGGGGAGGCGCAGCCTTGCCCCCTCCTCCAAGGGAGGGGTGCGGCCAAGAGGGAAGGAGTCCATCCTCCCCAAGGCACCTCGGAGGTGCCTTCCCTCTATGGACTCTTCCTCTCCAAGTGTTTCATGCGCATGGGCCTCTTGGGGCTGGTTCCCCTTGGCCCATGCAGGCCTAAGCGCACCACCTAGGGCCCATGTGGCCCCAGGGCAGGTGGCCCCACCGGTGGGCCCCGGGACCCCTCCGGTGGTCCCGGTACAATACCGATATCACCGAAACTTGTCCCGATGGCGAAACAGGCACTTCCTATATATAATTCTTTACCTCCGGACCATTCCGGAACTCCTCGTGACGTCCAGGATCTCATCCGGGACTCGAACAACATTCGGTAACCACATACAAGCTTCCTATATAACCCTAAGCGTCATCGAACCTTAAGTGTGTAGACCCTACGGGTTCGGAGACAAGCAGACATGACCGAGACGTTCTCCGGTCAATAACCAACAGCGGGATCTGGATACCCATGTTGGCTCCCACATGTTCCACGATGATCTCATCGGATGAACCACGATGTCAAGGACTCGGTCAATCCGTATACAATTCCCTTTGTCTAGCGGTATTGTACTTGCCGAGATTCGATCATCGGTATCCCGATACCTTGTTCAATCTCGTTACCGGCAAGTCTCTTTACTCGTTCCGTAACACATCATCCCGTGATCAACTCCTTAATCACACTGTGCACATTATGATGATGTCCTACCGAGTGGGCCCAGAGATACCTCTCCGTCACACGGAGTGACAAATCCAGTCTCGATTCGTGCCAACCCAATGACACTTTCGGAGATACCTGTAGTGCACCTTTATAGTCACCCGATTCGTTGTGACGTTTGATACACCAAAGCATTCCCTACGGTATCCGGGAGTTGCACAATCTCATGGTATAAGGAAAAGATACTTGACATTAGAAAAGCTTTAGCATACGAACTACGATCTTTGTGCTAGGCTTAGGATTGGGTCTTGTCCATCACATCATTCTCCTAATGATGTGATCCCGTTATCAATGACATCCAATGTCCATGGTCGTGAAATCGTAACCATCTATTGATCAACGAGCTAGTCAACTAGAGGCTTACTAGGGACATGGTGTTGTCTATGTATCCACACATGTATCTGAGTTTCCTATCAATACAATTATAGCATGGATAATAAACGATTATCATGAACAAGGAAATATAATAATAACTAATTTATTATTGCCTCTAGGGCATATTTCCAACACAACTTGCAAGAAAGTAAAGGGAAGGGTTTGGAGGATTCAAACGCTATTGAAGACACGGATGTTTTTGGCGTGGGTCGGATAGGTGGTGCTATCCTACTTCCACGTTGATGGAGACTTCAACCCACGAAGGGTAACGGTTGCGCGAGTCCACGGAGGGCTCCACCCACGAAGGGTCCATGAAGAAGCAACCTTGTCTATCCTACCATGGCCGTCGCCCACGAAGGACTTGCCTCACTAGCGGTAGATCTTCACGAAGTAGGCGATCTCCTTGCTCTTACAAACTCCTTGGTTCAACTCCACAATCTTGTCGGAGGCTCCCAAGTGACACCTAGCCAATCTAGGAGACACCACTCTCCAAGAAGTAACAAATGGTGTGTTGATGATGAACTCCTTGCTCTTGTGCTTCAAATGATAGTCTCCCCAACACTCAACTCTCTCTCATAGGTTTTCGATCTGGTGGAAAGAAGATTTGAGTGGAAAGCAACTTGGGGAAGGCTAGAGGTCAAGATTCATATGGTAGGAATGGAATATCTTGGCCTCAACACATGAGTAGGTGGTTCTCTCTCAGAAATGGTAAGTTGGAAGTGTAGGTTCATTCTGATGGCTCTCTCCACGAATGAAGAGGAGGTGGAGGGGTATATATAGCCTCCACACAAAATCTAACCGTTACACACAATTTACCAATCTCGGTGAGACCGAATTGTTAAACTCGGTCAGACCGATTTAGTAAACCTAGTGACCGTTAGTGATTTTCGGTGGGACTGACTTGCATCTTGATGAGACCGATTCGGTTAGGATTAGGGCATAACGTAATCTCGGTAAGACCGATTAAACAAACTTGGTGAGACCGATTTGGTAATAAGCTTTCCAGAGAGTTGGTCAGGTAAACTCGGTGGGACCGATTTGCTCTTTTCGGTGAGACCGAAATGTTACAAAAAGGAAACAGAGAGTTTACATTGCAATCTCGGTGGGACCGATCCGCTCTTTCGGTGAGACCGAAAAGTTACGAAAAGGAAACAGAGAGATTACAATCCCATCTCGGTGAGACCGAGATCCCTATCGATAAGACCGATTTGCTTAGGGTTTGTGGCAGTGGCTATGACTTTTGGAACCGGTGGCGCCGGATAGAAAGAATCGGTGTGACCGATTTTGGCTTTGGGTTTAGGTCATTTGTGGATGTGGGAAAGTAGCTGAGGGTTTTGGAGCATATCACTAAGCACATGAAGCAAGAGGCTCATTAAGCAACGCCTCATCCCTCCTTGATAGTATTGGCTTTTCCTATAGACTCAATGTGATATTGGATCACTAAAATATAAAATGAAGAGTCTTGAGCTTTTGAACTTGAGCCAATCCTTTGTAATTAGCATTTTGAGGGGTCCACTTTCATCATCCATGCCATGCCATTCATTGAGCTTTCCTGAAATAGTAGTCTTGGAATAGCATTACCTCAATGAGTTATATATTGTTATGAATTACCAAAACCACCTAGGGATAGTTGCACTTTCAGATTGCCTCTTGGGCTGATGATGAACAGTACAGAGGGAAGAACAACCTCCTGAGGTTGAGGTGTTCTTGTGCTTGGTGACTTAGCGGGTGAGAGCTGGATGAACTGCTCGACCCCCCCTACTGTGGTGGCTAGCTCTACTTATATAGGCCCTAGTCCTCTTCCCAAATATTGAGCGGGAAGGGAGCCAACAACGGCGGGCAAATTTGAAGGGGGACAACCAGTACGAGCTATCCTGACAAAAGTGGTCTTCGCCTGCAAAAGGCTTTGGTGGTGACGCCGTCTTGGGCTCCATGATGACCTCCGTCTTGCCGTCCTCCTGGTCTTGGTCTCGTTGCACCGATATAGCAACCTTTGCCTGATGCCTCGGTACTCCTCGCCTGCGCCTTCTTCCTTAGCACCAAAGAGGAAACAAGAACGTTGCGCGTGCTAGCGCCCGCCTGGCGCCCGCCTGGTGTCGATCGTCATGGCTCACGTCACGAGAGCCTCATTAGGTTTGCCCCACCTTGATATCTCCGCTCCTAGTGAGCCTGCCTGACTAGGCCACTCCTAAGGAGGTCTTGCTTCGTCCGCCTCACGAGGCTTGGACCCTCGCGAGAGTCTTGGATGCCTTGTTGATGAAGATGGGCCGTACGGCCTGCTGGCTTCGCCACGCTGCGGGCCGCAGGAAGGCAAGTCTGGGGACCCCCCTTCCCAGAACGCCGACACATACCTAGTTCAATCTTGTTACCGGCAAGTCTCTTTACTCGTTCTGTAATACATCATCTTGCAACTAACTCATTAGTCACTTTGCTTGCAAGGCTTCTTATGATATGTATTACCGAGAGGGCCTAGAGATACCTCTCTCATACTCAGAGTGACAAAGCATCTTTGGAGATACTTGTAGAGCATCTTTATGATCACCCAACAAACACCTTTGGAGATACTTGTAGAGCATCTTTATGATCACCCAGTTATGTTGTGACATTTGATAGCACACAAGGAATTCCTCCGGTATCCGGGAGTTGCATAATCTCATAGTCGAAGGAATATGTATTTGACATTAAGAAAACAATAGAAATAAACTGAGCGGTCAATATGCTAAGATAACGGATGGGTCTTTGAGGGAGTCCTGGATTAAGGGGTCCTCGGGTGTCCGGGCTATGTGATGTGGGCTGGACTAATGGGTCGTGAAGATACAAGACAAAGGAACTCCTCCCGTGTCCGGATGGGACTCTCCTTTACAAGGAAGGCAAGCTTGGCGTTCGTATATGAAGATTCCTTTCTCTGTAAACCGAATTTGTACAACCCTAGGTCTCTCCGGTGTCTACATAAACCGGAGGGTTAAGTCCGTAGAGGCAACCATAATCATACAGGTTAGACATATAGGGTTTAGCCATTACGATCTCGAGGTAGATCAACTCTTGTAACCCCATATTCATCCAAGATAATCAAGAAGGAAGTAGGGTATTACCTCCATCGAGAGGGCCCGAACCTGGGTAAACGTCGTGTCCACATCTCCTGTTACCTTCGATCCTCGACGCCTTGATTCGGGACCCCCTACACAAGATCTGCGGTTTTGACACCGACATTGGTGCTTTCATTGAGAGTTCCTCTGTGGCGTCGACAACAGGATTGATGGCTCGCCTTGTTATCAAGGACAGTATCACTTCCGCAGAGGCTCTGGCCTCAGGCCAAAACCTCCAGCTGGGCAGCTTTACCATGGCATCCCGTTCGGCCTTTAAGCTGACGATGACTTCCCAAGTCGTCGAAAATCGCCTCCGTGTTGACCCAGAATACTCCAAACAGATGGATCCAGCGGATTTGTCGTCTTTAACGAACTCCTGGATCGCATCGCCGCCCTGGGGTCGCTTCAGACTATGATCGGATTGGGCTTAAACCCGATCAGAGAGAAATCAAATCTCCGCCAATCACCCATCCGATAGCGGTCCTAGAGGAGCGAAACAACGACTCTTCCCCTATATTGAAAACAAGCTATGTTCGGATCTCCGAGCTCGGAGAGCCGGATACCCGTCTGCCGAGAGACACTCCCAATCCTCCAAATTTAGAACCGGGAGTTGAGCCTAAAGAATCATTGGACATCACAGAGCCACCGATAAACTCGGAAGTTTCCCAAACTTCTGACTCCACATTGGGTCAGGGTTCGGATTTAACACCACCCACCCACCACAAGAAATATTCACCAAGCAATTCCGGTCCCCCGGATATATGCGACCTCATGTACGTATGGCAGCAGTCTCAGGAAACAGCCCATCACTTCTGGGCCAGATTCCTCCTTGTCAAGGACAGGATTAAAGATTGCCGCGACGAGGACGCGATTTCAGTATTATGCAATAATTGCACGGATGAAGGAATTCTCAACCGCCCTCAACCGTCGGCGCGTCCTATACTTCGCCGACTTGGCAACAATAGTACAGAAGTATTGTGCAATGGAAAGCGCCTGGAAAACTAAGACCGCTCGCTGGGAACCACCGACCTCCATGCTACCTCCCTGGCGGGCAGAAAGGATGCACCCTCGCGGGGCACCCGGCCCCATAGGCAAGAAAATTAAACCCATTACAGGACGTGGAACAGTTCTTGAGGGATGGCTCGATAAGCCATGCAAGATAAACACGACACCGGATTCCAAACCAACCCACAACCTTAGAGCATGTTGGATACTCCGGCAAGTGGCCAAGAGCGGAGAGGATATCCTCACCAAAAAAACCTCAGAGCAATATTCTCCGGAAGACGACGACCTCAGTGTATTGACGGTCTTCGAGACTTTCACCTCAAAGAATCAGCGCAAGAGGGCACTCCGTGACCTCGCCGAAGTCTGCCAAGTCACAGCAATAAATCCTTGGAACGACACGCCCATAACTTTTAATGTCGATGACGAACCAAAATTCTGGTCAGTCCGGGCACCAGCCGCCTTAGTCCTCAATCCAATTGTGGATGGCTTTCGGCTCACTAAATTGCTCATGGACGGCGGCAGGGGGCTGAACCTCATCTACGAGGACATGCTCAATAAAATGCAAATAGACAAAAGCCACATCGAGAGGTAATATGACTTTTCAAGGAATCATTCCCAGTCGGGAAGCAAGATGCGCAGGAAAAATTAAACTCGACGTGGTATTCGGCACTTCGAAGAACTACCGGTCCGAAGAGATAACCTTCAAAGTGGCCCCTTTCAACAGTAGGTATCACGCCCTGTTGGGGCGAGATGCATTCACGCGCTTTCAAGCCATACCTCATTACGGGTATATGAAGCTCAAGATGCCCGGGCCTAACGGTATTATCACTCTTGCTAGTGATCCGGACATAGCACTCCGTGCCGAAAACAAAACCGCATCCCTGGCGCTCGAGGCACTATCCGAGGCTCTTGCAGCCGAAGAATTAACTGTACTACGCTCCACGGTGGATAGAGACGATGTAATCCTTGATAGACGGCCCAAATCCACCTCCTTCAAACCAGTAGACGAAATAGTCAAATTCCAAGTTCACCCGACGGACCCCAAGAAGACAGCTTCCATCGGGGCATACTTGGACCCGACGGTCGATGCTGCACTACATGCGTTCCTGCGCGAAACTGGGACATATTCGCCTGGCACCCTTCTGATATGCCAGGAATCCCACGCAGATTGGCCGAACACAGCCTCAATATATTGAAGGGATACAGGCCGGTCAAGCAAACAATGCGGTGCTTTTTCGAACCCAAGCGACAAGCTTTGGGGGAGGAGCTAGCCAAGTTAATTGAGGCCGGGTTCATTAGAGAAATAAAACACCCGGACTGGCTAGCAAACCTAGTGATGGTACCAAAGAAGGATAAATCCTGGCGCCTGTGTGTCGATTTCAAAGACCTCAACAAGGCATGTCCTAAAGATCCCTTTCCCCTCCGTCGCGTCGATCAGATCATTGATGCTACTGCAGGACACGACTCACTATGTTTCCTCGATGCATACTCTGGATACCATCAAATCAAAATGAAGGAGTCCGATCAAGCCGCAACGGCCTTCATTAACCCAAACGGGCCTTTCTGCTTCAACACTATGCCCTTTGCGCTGAAAAACGCCGGCGCCACCTACCAACGCATGATTCAAACATGCCTGGAGAAACATATCGGCAAGATGGTCGAAGCATATGTGGATGATGTAGTCATCAAAACTAAGCACGTCAAGTCACTAGTAGACGACTTGCGTCTCACATTCGACAACCTCCGTACATATGACATCAAGCTCAATCCGGAAAAGTGTGTCTACGGTGTCCCCGCCGGAAAACTGTTGGGCTTCATCATTTCCAATAGAGGATTGAGGCAAACCCAGCCAAAATCCGAGCTTTGTCACAATAAGCTACACCAACAGACCTTAAACAGGTCCAAAAACTAACCGATGCTTGGCAGCTTTAAGCCGCTATATCTCCAGATTAGGAGAAAAGGCATTGCCACTATATCACCTGCTCCGATGCACCGACCACTTCGAGTGGGCCAGACGGCAACAACTGGACTGGAAGAAATAAAAGCTCTTTTAGCGAAAGCAACCCAATCCTGGCTGCGCTTTCAATGAACCCATGTTATTATACATCTCCGCAACACACCAGGTGGTGAGTGCGGTGCTCGTCATCGAACGAGAGGAGGACGGACATAAATTCCCACTTCAGAAGCCGGTATACTATGTATCCACTGTCCTCACACCATGCAAATCCCGGTACCCTCATTACCAAAATATAGCATATGCGGTTTTCACGGCATCTCGGAAGCTACGGCACTACTTCCAAGAGTGCTCGATCACGGTGGCTTCCGAAGTACCACCCAATGACATAATAAACAACCGTGATGCTACATGCCGGATTGCCAAGTGGGCCATTGAGCTCTTGCCATTCGATATAACATACAAACCACGCTGAGCCATTATCCCAAGTATTGGCCGACTTCATCGCCGAATGGACAGAGGTCGAACCCCCTAAAGAGTACGGCACATATTCCAACTGGGTCATGCACTTTGATGGCTCTAAAATGCTGGCCGGTTTAGGAGCGGGCGTTGTCTTAATGTCCCCCATGGGAGACACGGTCCAGTACGTACTTCAAATATTATACACTGACTCCAATAACGCAGCCGAATACGAGGCCTTATTGCACGGTCTTCGGATGGCTGTCTCCATGGGCATACAACGCCTGGAGGTGCGCGGGGATTCAAATATCGCAATATCCAAAATAAACAGAGACTTCGACGCCAAATATCCGAAGATGGCGGCCTATCATAACGTCGTACTCAAAATGTCAGCTCGGTTCGAGGGTCTCGAGTTTCATCATTTGGCTCGAGAAAGTAATCAAGCGGCGGATGTCCTTGCTCGCATGGGCGCAAAGCATGACCCCGTCCCGCTCAACATATTTTTGGAAAGGCTCTTCAAGCTATCCGTGTTGTGGCAGTATGAGAGCGGCAACCCTAGTCCGGATCCGATTATACCCCCAGATTCCAAACACAATACTGATATCATTGGGGGCTCAGCCACCGAAATAACACCATCGGCCCATCTAATAATGGCAATAATTTCCCCATGGACCGAACCCTTCTTGGCCTACCTTAGTAGGCGTGAACTCCCTCAAGATCAGAATGAGGCTCGATGCATCTTTCGATGTTCAAAAGCCTACAAGGTTCATGAAGGAGAGCTCTACAACAAGAGCGCTACAGGAATACTTCAAAGATGTATCTCCGAAGAAGAAGAACGACAACTCCTGGCCAAAATCCATGCTGGTCTCGGTGGTCACCACCCGCGGCTCGGGCTCTTGTAAGTAAAGCCTTCCGTACTGGTTTCTTCTGGCCGACGGCCCAGCAGATGCACAGGACCTTGTCCAATGTTGTGTGGGATGCCAGCTCTTCGCCAATCAAAGACATATGCCGCCTACCACCCTACAAACAATCCCCATTACTTGGCCTTTCACGGTCTGGGGGCTTGATATGGTCGGACCCCTTAAAGGGAGAAGCCATAAGAAAAAATATCTGCTGGTCATGGTAGATAAATTCACTAAGTGGATAGAGGCCAAACCAGTTAAAATGGCCGAAGCCGGACCAGTGGTAGACTTTATATCCGGTGTCGTACACCATTACGGTGTCCCACACAGCAAAATCACAGATAACGGCTCCAACTTTACAGCCGACAAAGTGAAAACCTGGTGTGCTAACCTGGGCATCAAGCTTAATTATGCCTCTGTCTATCACCCCCAAACAAACTGCCAAGTCGAACAAGTTAACGGTCTCATCATGAGCGGCAGACTAGTTCGGTCTTTAAAAAATAAGACAAACACTGGGTTGAGGAGCTCGACTCCGTAGTCTGGGGGCTACGGACCACGCCCAATCGCACTACCGGTTACACACCATTCTTCATGGTGTACAGCGCAGAGGCTATTTTCCCCTGCGACATCATTCATGACTCACCTCGAGTGCGCATGTACGAAGAGATAGAAGCCGAGCTTGATTGGCAGGACGGTTCAGATGCCCTGGAGGAGGAGCGCGATGTTGCAAAAGCCCGTTCCGCATTCTGTCAACAACAAGCTCGCAGATACCAAAGCAGGGAACTGCGGGCCAAGACTTACAATGTTGGTGAACTCGTTCTATGCTTTCCAGAAAATAAAAAGGACAAACTCAAGCCCAAGTGGGAAGGTCCCTTCATTATAGATGAAGTTCTCACTGGAGGTGTGTACCGTCTGCATGATGCATCGGATAATCGCTTAGAGTCGAACCCCTGGAATGCCGCCAGACTCCAAAGATTCTATGCCTAGAGCCGGACTCATTGTTCATTTTCTTTTTCTCCTTTTCCATTTTCTCTGTCCAAATTTTTCTTTGGGTTTATAGCTCTTGTACGGCTAGACCGCACACTTATGAGGTACACATCCTTAAATGTAGATGCCCATAATACCTGGGGGCTTCTTTTACAGAAGCTTATTATCATTGTCTGAGCATCATGCTCACCACATATGTGTCCTTTTCTCACATATACCTTTTCTTCGCCATTATATGCACCTTTATGACTTAAGTTTTTGCCAAGCTGGGTTATCTGGCTCCTGTGCTTATGCCCTACGTTCCCGTTTGTTCAGCTAGGGAATAAAGGGAGAACCTCTGCGATTGTTATAGCCGAGTCATCCAGACTTGTACCTCAGACTGGGTGAAGCCGGAAGCTAGCATTATTAAGGGAATAATCGGTCGGCATACTAAAGACGTTTTACCCTCGTTGCACTATGAACCCCCAGATATTATGTATACTGTGATTTTTCGAATCACAGTTTGGGCATGCATACTAACGCATGTTCACCCAGGGAAAGGAACCCTTAACAGAACTATTCTCTCTGGAAGATGTTTCTTACAATCAATAAGTAATATAACATAGCTAGCCGAATACAACTTGTCTGTTCAAGCAACTATGACCCCTACGCCTGGTCTCCACGCATGCCCCGGTATTTATTGTCGGTCTGGTATTCGGAAACACTCCGCACCTTCGAGTCCGGAGGTAGAAGCGAAAAGGTATGCCATGACAATCATTTTACAATTCGGCTAGGGACAAATTTGTCAATTGAAGTACATAGTCACTTGGACTCAAAAACTTCTTCCTCTATACCATCTAACAGACTGTCTAGCTTACAATCCTATTGTGAAAACTTGGCGGCTATCTTTACTTGGTCATATACCAAGCTCACTGGGATCTCTTGTCCATCTGACCCCCGAGGTCCTACCCGGGCCATATGATTCGGATCCAGCCCGGTGTACCGCGTTTTCACCATGGCCCAGGCCTCTCGCGCGCCTTCCCGGCAAGCCGATATTTTCCGCAATTTAAAGCGGCACCGAGCTCCCTTGAATAGCTTTAGAAGCTCCTCCATACTTCCTGGAGGGGATGCGGTTGGCCATAAAGCCTTGGCAACACTCCGCATCGCTTTCCGAGCTCGCTCATACACTTGCGACAACTCTTGCAGCAGATCGCCTTGAGCTCCGAACATTTCTTCTTCGGGCCGGCCAGTCAGCATACCTGCGGAGATAAATCTGTTAACTCATTTCTTTGCCACACTACATGAGGGTAAGTTCAAAAGCATAATGAATATGCCGCCCTGTAGCCTCATGTTTTCTTTTACGGCGTCCGCTAGCTGGGCTCGCACGTATTTTAGCTATTTGCCCAGCAGGGTGTTGGAATTCTGCGGCTTGTTCTTATCATCCCTGGTCCGTGTCAGCACACGTTCACTAGTGGCCAGTTGCTTTTTGGCCTGATGTTTACCCGCCTGCGCGACCTTCAGTTCCTCTTTCAGTTGATCTAACGATCCTGCGATGGGAAATGAAGTAGTGTTAATATTACTGGTATATGATTATATTTTTCTGGATGAAGGAGAACATTACCAGGCGGCGCCTCCTTGGATTTCTCCAGTTCGGTAACTAGCTGGGCCCGACACTCTTCCAGCTCACGAGATAGCATGTTGTTCTTCTCTGTGAGTGCCTGATTACCCAATGATCCTTAAATCAGTTGCTTCAACTGCTTCAAGTCTCGGGGGCTACTGGTATATGATTACCAGATCTATACAATGCGTACTTACCCGCATATCTTTCAAATGCTGGGCAGTGGCTCTGGCAAGCCCATCCCGAGCAGCTCGGATGTACGCATCAGCCAAGCTGAAGGCATTAAATGCCTCTTTACTAAAGCCAGGGTCGCGAAGAGCGGCCCTTCGGCGCCGATGGTTCATGGCGCTCTCCACTTCAGAGTTCATGATGGATACATTTTTCGAATCCTCTGAAGGAGGACAATCCGGCGTCGCTACAGTGAGCCCCCGCCCTACAGGCAGGGTTTGGAACCTGATTGGTGGAGGCGCGATCATCAGGATCCCCGGACATAGTTCGGCGAACACTCTTCCTGATAAAACACAATGCACAATGTCACGGTTCGATGTGACTGCCAGGGGGGGCATATTTAAAGCCATACCTCTTTGATGAAGGCTCGGAGGGTGTTGTCATTTGCCTTCCTCTTTGAAGACCCGCCCGCCGTAGGCGCCTCTCTCTTATGAGACGCCTCGCGTGCGGCATAACGCGCCGAGCGCCTCCCCTTTGGAGCATGAGACAGTGTGGTGGGTGAGGCATAATGAGGAAGCTCTTCTGGAGGAGATGTCTCCTGGCTACTTACATGTGAGGCAGGAAGGAGGCTAGGATAATCAGCCATGATGGCCACTTCTGTTCCATCATAGCTCGCCTGGTAGAAGACTCCCTCTTTGATCTCTACAAATATGTCCAGATCCTCTTCGAATCCGGGATCTAGGTCCCAGTTATGGTCTTCCGGCTGTGGAGCGGGGCTATAAGTCCCCGCGATAGCCTTTCGCCATTCCTATTAAAAACGGACGGGTAAATGTCAATTAAACATGACTCAGGGAGAGGATTGAGTAAGGTGGTGGGGTTAAAACTCACCCAGCTAGGGGGATTGTACATGGAGAATCCCTCCTGGCGCTTAAGACGAGTAAACTCCTCTTTCTCCCTGTTGGGGAACTTAGTAATTTCAAAAAAATTCCTACGCACACGCAAGATCATGGTGACGCATAGCAACGAGAGGGGAGAGTGTTTTCCACGTGCCCTCGTAGACCGAAAGTGGAAAAGTTAGCACAACGCGGTTGATGTAGCCGTACATCTTCACGATCCGACCGATCAAGTACCGAACGTACGGCACCTCCGAGTTCAGCACACGTTCAGCCCGATGACGTCCCTCGAACTCCGATCCAACCGAGCGTTGAGGAAGAGGTTCGTCAGCACGACAGCACGGTGACGATGTTGATGTTCTACCGACGCAGGGCTTCGCCTAAGCACCGCTACAGTATTATCGAGGTGGACTATGGTGTAGGGGGCACCGCACAGGGCTAAAAGATCAAACGATCAATTGTTGTGTCTTTGGGGTGCCCCCCTGCCCCCGTATATAAAGGAGCAAGGGGGAAGGCGGCCGGCCTAGGAGCAGGGCGCGCCAAGGGGGGAGTCCTACTCCCACCAGGAGTAGGACTCCTCCTTTCCTTGTTGGAGTAGGAAAAGGGAAGGGAGAAGGAGAAGGAAGGAAGGGAGCGCCCCCCCTCCCTAGTCCAATTCAGACTAGTCCATGGGGAGGGGTATGTCCACCCTTTGGGGCCTTTCTCTCCCTTCCCATATGGCCCATTAAGGCCCAATACGAATTCCCGTAACTCTCCGGTACTCCAAAAAATACCCGAATCACTCGGAACCTTTCCGATGTCCGAATATAGTCGTCCAATATATCGATCTTTACATCTCGACCATTTTGAGACTCCTCGTCGTGTCCCTGATCTCATTCGGAACTCCGAACTCCTTTGGTACATCAAAACACATAAACTCATAATATAACTGTCATCGAAACTTTAAGCGTGCGGACCCTATGGGTTCGAGAACTATTTAGACATGACTGAGACACGTCTCCGGTCAATAACCAATAGCGGAACCTGGATGCTCATATTGGCTCCCACATATTCTACAAAGATCTTTATCGGTCAAACCGCATAACAACATACATTGTTCCCTTTGTCATCGGTATGTTACTTGCCCGAGATCCGATCGTCGGTATCTCCATACCTAGTTCAATCTCGTTACCGGCAAGTCTCTTTACTCGTTCTGTAATACATCATCTCGCAACTAACTCATTAGTTACAATGCTTGCAAGCAGTGGTGGAGGATGAATTTGTAGGGCGAACTCTTAAGCATATACTCCATCCGTTCACAGACATAAGATGTTTTAGTAGTTTTTTTTTTGAATTGGATGTATGTAGCCACATTTTAGTGTGTTTGCTCACACATTTCAGTCCATATGTATATAGTATATTAAAAAATCCAAATATCTTGTATTTATGAAGGGAGGGAGTATATTTTTTATGCGGCTAACAACTACCAGAAAAAATTTATTTTCAAATATACAATTCATCACAAAAATGCCACTAAATCACTATATGTAGATTGTCAAACAATTATCTAAAAAAATGACACTAAAATCTAAAACCAAATTACATATGTCAATTATCTTTGCTAGCCCTATTCCCTTCCCGTTCAAGGTCTCCTACTGGCCACCGGCCTCCCTCGCACAGTGTGCTACTGGTCGCCGGAAACGTGAGTACATGACCACGTCCGCGTGCGCGCTCCTGCTGGCCGTTGGCCTCACGCACGAGCTTAGTTGGCCGCCGCGAACGTGCGAGCTCGCCCCTTTTCCTGCTAGGGTTTGTGCGTCGACTGGAAGCGAGGTCGCTCGACTTTCGATTCTGGAGCTAGCCTGGGACGACCGATAGATTGGATCGAGCGAGGGGTGCGACGTCGGGACCTGCTACTTGCTACGGCCTAGTTGGTTGGGTAATCATGGCCCAACAAAACGTTTCACGCTAATTTTGAAGTCGTTCTGTTTTTTAGCGATAGATCACGTTGTATATACGTATACACAAAACAGAAACGCCAAAAATCAAGGTAGGGCGAGCGCCCAACCTCGCCCTACCGGGAGCCCCGTCTGTGCTTGCAAGGCTTATAGTGATGTGCATTACCAAGTGGGCCCAGAGATACCTCTCCGACAATCGGAGTGACAAATCCTAATCTCGAAATACGCCAACCCAACAAGTACCTTCGGAGACACCAGAGAGCACCTTTATAATCACCCAGTTACGTTGTGACGTTTGGTAGCACACAGAGTGTTCCTCCGATAAACGGGAGTTGCATAATCTCATAGTCATAGGAACATGTATAAGTCATGAAGAAAGCAATAGCAACATACTAAACGATCAAGTGCTAAGCTAACGGAATGGGTCAAGTCAATCACATCATTCTCCTAATGATGTCATCCCGTTAATCAAATGACAACTCATGTCTATGGTTAGGAAACATAACCATCTTCGATTAACGAGCTAGTCAAGTAGAGGCATACTAGTGACACTCTGTTTGTCTATGTATTCACACATGTATTATGTTTACGGTTAATACAATTCTAGCATGAATAATAAACATTTATCATGATATAAGGAAATAAATAATAACTTTATTATTGCCTCTAGGGCATATTTCCTTCAGTCTCCCACTTGCACTAGAGTCAATAATCTAGTTCACATCGCCATGTGATTTAACATCAATAGTTCACATCTTTATGTGGTTAACACCCATAGTTCACATCGCCATGTGACCAACACCCAAAGGGTTTACTAGAGTCCGTAATCTAGTTCACATCGCTATGTGATTAACACCCAAAGAGTACTAAGGTGTGATCATGTTTTTCTTGTGAGATAATTTTAGTCAACGGGTGTGTCACATTCAGATCTGTAAGTATTTTGCAAATTTCTATGTCTACAATGCTCTGCACGGAGCTAATCTAGGTAATTGCTCCCACTTTCAATATGTATCTAGACCGAGACTTAGAGTCATCTAGATTAGTGTCAAAACTTTCATCAACGTAACCCTTTACGACGAACCTTTTGTCACTTCCATAATCGAGAAACATATCCTTATTCCACCGAGGATAATTTTGATCTGTCGATGATCTACTCCTAGATCACTATTGTACTCCTTGCCAAACTCGGTGGTAGGGTATGCAATAGATCTGGTACACAAGATGGCATACTTTATAGAACCTATGGCTGAGGCATAGGGAATGACTTTCATTCTCTTTTTATCTTACGCCTTGGTCGGGCTTTTGAGTCTTACTCAATTTCACACCTGTAACACGTGAAAGAAACTCTTTCTTTGACTGCTCCATTTTGAACTACTTCAAAATCTTGTCAAGGTATGTACTCATTGAAAAAACTTATCAAAGCGTCTTGATCTATCTCTATAGATCTTGATGCTCAATATGTAAGCAGCTTCACCGAGGTCCTTCTTTGAAAAACTCCTTTCAAATACTCCTTTATGATTTGCGAATAATTCTACATTATTTCCGATCAACAATATGTCATTCACATATACTTATCGAAATGTTGTAGTGCTCCCACTCACTTTCTTGTAAATACAGGCTTCACCGCAAGTTCAGAGAAACTATATGCTTTGATCAACTTATCAAAGCATATATTCCAACTCCGAGATGCTTGCACCAGTCCATAGATGGATCGTTGGAGCTTGCATAGTTTACTAGCACCTTTAGGATTGACAAAACCTTCTGGTTGCATCATATACAACTCTTCTTTAATAAATCGGAATGCAGTTTTGTTTATCCATTTGCCAGATTTCATAAAATGCGGCAGTTGCTAACATGATTCGGACAGACTTAAGCATAGATACAAGTGAGTAACTCTCATCGTAGTCAACACCTTGAACTTGTCGAAAACCTTTTGCGACAATTCTAGCTTTGTAGATAGTAACACTACTATCAGCGTCCGTCTTCCACTTGAAGATCCATTTAATTTCAATGGCTCGGCGATTATTGGGCAAGTCAATCAAAGTCCACACTTTGTTCTCATACATGGATCCCATCTCAGATTTCATAGCCTTAAGCCATTTCGCGGAATCTGGGCTCATCATTGCTTCCTCATAGTTCGTAGGTTCGTCATGGTCTAGTAACATAACTTCCAAAACAGGATTACCTTACCACTCCGGTGCGGATCTTACTCTGGTTGACCTACGAGGTTCAGTAACAACTTGATCTGAAGTTTCATGATCATCATCATTAACTTCCTCACTAATTGGTGTAGGAGTCACAGGAACAGATTTTTGTGATAAACTACTTTCCAATAAGGGAGCAGGTACAGTTACCTCATCAAGTTCTACTTTCCTCCCACTCACATCTTTCGAGAGAAAACTCCTTCTCTAGAAAGGATCCATTCTTAGCAACTAATGTCTTGCCTTCGGATCTGTGATAGAAGGTGTACCCAATAGTAACTTTTGGGTATCCTATGAAGACGCACTTTTCTGATTTGGGTTTGAGCTTATCAGGATGAAACTTTTTCACATAAGCATCACAACCCCAAACTTTAAGAAACAACAGCTTAGGTTTCTTGCCAAACCATAGTTCATACGGTGTTGTCTCAACGGATTAGACGATACCCTATTTAATGTGAATGCAGTTGTCTCTAATGCATAACCCCAGAACGATAGTGGTAAATTGGTAAGAGACATCATAGATTGCACTATATCCAATAAAGTACGGTTATGACGTTCGGACACACCATTATGCTGTGGTGTTCTAGGTGGCACAAATTTGTGAAACTATTCCACATTGTTTTAATTGAAGACCAAACTCAGAATCTCAAATATTTGTCTCCATGATCAGATCGTAGAAACTTTATTTTCTTGTCACGATGATTTTCCACTTCACTCTAAATTTTTTTGAACTTTTCAAATGTTTCAGACTTATGTTTCATCAAGTAGATATACCCATATCTGCTCAAATCATTTGTGAAGGTCGGAAAATAACGATACCCGCCGCGAGCCTCAACACTCATTGGATCGCATACATCAGTATGTATTATTTCCAATAAGTCAGTTGCTAGCTCCATTGTTCCGGAGAACGGAGTTTTAGTCATCTTGCCCATAAGGCATGGTTCGCAAGAATCAAGTGATTCATAATCAAGTGATTCCAAAATCCCATCAGCAAGCAGTTTCTTCACGCGCTTTACACCAATATGACCTAAACGGCAGTGCCACAAATAAGTTGCTCTATCATTATTAACTTTGCATCTTTTGGCTTCAATATTATGAATATGTGTATCACTACGATCAAGATCCAACGAACCATTTTCATTGGGTGTGTAACCATATAAGGTTTTATTCATGTAAACGGAACAACAATTATTCTCTATCTTAAATGAATAACCGTATTGCAATAAACATGATCAAATCATATTCATGCTCAACGCAAACACCAAATAAGACTTATTTAGGTTCAACACTAATTCCGAAAGTATAGGGAGTGTGTGATGATGATCATATCAATCTTGGAACCAATTCCAACACACATCGTCACTTCACCCTTAACTAGTCTCTGTTCATTCTGCAACTCTCGTTTCGAGTTACTAATCTTAGCAACTGAACTAGTATCAAATATTGAGGGGTTGCTATAAACACTAGTAAAGTACACATCAATAACATGTATATCAAATATACCTTTGTTCACTTTGCCATCCTTCTTATCCGCCAAATACTTGGGGCAGTTCCGCTTCCAGTGACCAGTCCCTTTGCAGTAGAAGCACTTAGTCTCAGGCTCAGGTCCAGACTTGGGCTTCTTCACTTGAGCAGCAACTTGCTTGCCGTTCTTCTTGAAGTTCCCCTTCTTCCCTTGCCCTTTTCCTTGAAACTAGGGGTCTTGTCAACCATCAACACTTGATGCTTTTTCTTGATTTCTACCTTCATTGATTTCATCATCATGAAAAGCTCGGGAATCATTTTCGTCATCCCTTGCATACTATAGTTCATCACGAAGTTCTACTAACTTGGTGATAGTGACTAGAGAACTCTGTCAATCACTATCTTATCTGGAAGATTAACTCCCACTTGATTAAGTGATTGTAGTACTCAGACATTCTGAGCACATGCTCACTAGCTGAGCAATTCTCCTCCATCTTTTAGCTATAGAACTTGTTGGAGACTTCATATCTCTCAACTTGGGTATTTGCTTGAAATATTAACTTCAACTCCTGGAACATCTTATATGGTCCATGACGTTCAAAACGTCTTTGAAGTCCCGATTCTAAGCCGTTAAGCATGGTGCAGTAAACTATTAAGTAGTCATCATATTGAGCTAGCCAAACGTTCATAGCGTCTGCATCTGCTCCTGCAATACGTCTGTCACCTAGCGGTGCATTAAGGACATAATTCTTCTATGCAACAATGAGGATAAACCTCAGATCACGGATCCAATCCGCATCATTGCTACTAAAATTTTTCAACTTAGTTTTCTCTAGGAACATATCAAAAATAAAACAGGGCAGCTAAACGCGAGCTATTGATCTACAACATCGATATGCTAATACTACCAGGACTAAGTTCATGATAAATTAAAGTTCAATTAATTATATTACTTAAGAACTCCCACTTAGATAGACATCCCTCTAGTCATCTAAGTGATCACGTGATCCAACCGATCATCACGTGAAATGGAGTAGTTTTCAATGGGGAACATCACTATGTTGATCATATCTACTATATGATTCACGCTCGACCTTTCGGTCTCAGTGTTCCGAGGCCATATCTGCATACGCTAGGCTCGTCAAGTTTAACCTGAGTATTCTACGTGTGCAAAAACTAGCTTGCACCCGTTGTAGATGGACGTAGAGCTTATCACACCCGATCATCACGTGGTGCCTGGGCACGACGAACTTTGGCAATGGTGCATACTCAGGGAGAACACTTTTATCTTGAAATTTAGTAAGGGATCATCTTATAAAGCTACCGTCGAACTAAGCAAAATAAGATGTATAAAAGATAAACATCACACGCAATCAAAATATGTGACATGATATGGCCTTCATCATCTTGTGCCTTTGATCTCCATCTCCAAAGCATCATCATGATTTCCATCATCATCGGCATGACACTATGATCTCCATCATCTTGATCTATATCAATATGTCGTCACATGGTTGTCTCGCCAACTATTGCTCTTGCAACTATTGCTATCGCATAGCGATAAAGTAAAGCAATTATTTGGCGCTTGCATCTTATGCAATAAAGAGACAACCATAAGGCTTCTGCCAGTTGCCGATAACTTCAACAAAACATGATCATCTTATAAAACAACTTATATCTCATCACATCTTGACCATATCACATCACAACATGCCCTGCAAAAACAAGTTAGACGTCCTCTACTTTGTTGTTGCAAGTTTTACGTGGCTGCTACGGGATGAGCAAGAACCGTTCTTACCTACGCAGCAAAACCACAACGATAGTTTGTCAAGTTAGTGTTGTTTTAACCTTCTCAAGGACCGGGCGTAGCCACACTCGATTCAACTAAAGTTGGAGAAACTGACACCCGCCAGCCACCTGTGTGCAAAGCACGTCGGTAGAACCAGTCTCGCCAGAAGCGTCTGGCGTAATGTCGGTCCGGCCGCTTCATCCAACAATACCGCCCAACCAAAGTATGACATGCCGGTAACCAATATGACTTATATCACCCACAACTCACTTGTGTTCTACTCGTGCATATGACATCTACGCATAAAACCAGGCTCGGATGCCATCGTTGGGGAACGTAGTAATTTCAAAAATTCCTACGCACACGCAAGATCATGGTGATGCATAGCAACGAGAGGGGAGAGTGTTGTCCACGTACCCTCGTAGACCGAAAGCGGAAGCATTAGCACAACGCGGTTGATGTAGTCGTACGTCTTCACGGTCCAACCAACCAAGTACTGAACGTACGGCACCTCCAAGTTCAGCACACGTTTAGCCCGATGACGTCCATCGAACTCCAATCCACCCGAGTGTTGAGGGAGAGTTTCGTCAGCACGACGGCGTGGTGACGATGTTGATGTTCTACCGACCTAGGGCTTCGCCTAAGCACCGCTACAGTATTATCGAGGTGGACTATGGTGGAGGGGGGCACCGCACACGGCCAAAAGATCAAATGATCAATTGTTGTGTCTTTGGGTGCCCCCCTGCCCCCGTATATAAAGGAGCAAGGGGGGAGGCGGCCGGCCTAGGAGGAGGGCGACTCTCCGGTACTCCGAAAAATACCCGAATCACTCGGAACCTTTCCGATGTCCGAATATAGTCTTCCAATATATCGATCTTTACGTCTCGACCATTTCGATACTTCTCGTCATGTCCCCAATCCAGTTCGGGACTCTGAACTCCTTCGGTGCATCAAAACACATAAACTCATAATATAACTGTCATCGAAACTTTAAGCGTGCGGACCCTACGGGTTCGAGAACTATGTAGACAGGACCGAGACACGTCTCCGGTCAATAACCAATAGCGGAACCTAGATGCTCATATTGGCTCCCACATATTCTACAAAGATCTTTATCGGTCAGACCGCATAACAACATACATTGTTCCCTTTGTCATTGGTATGTTACTTGCCCAAGATCCGATCGTCGGTATCTCAATACCTAGTTCAATCTCGTTACCGGCAAGTCTCTTTACTCGTTCTGTAATACATCATCCTGCAAGTAACTCATTAGTTGCAATGCTTGCAAGGCTTATAGTGATGTGCATTACCGAGTGGGCCCAGAGATACCTCTCCGACAATCGGAGTGACAAATCCTAATCTCGAAATACGCCAGCCCAACAAATACCTTCGGAGACACCAGAGAGCACCTTTATAATCACCCGATTCACGTTGTGACGCTTTGGTAGCACACAAAGTGTTCCTCCGTAAACGGAGTTGCATAATCTCATAGTCATAGGAACATGTATAAGTCATGAAGAAAGCAATAGCAACATACTAAACGATCAAGTGCTAAGCTAATGGAATGGGTCAAGTCAATCACATCATTCTCCTAATGATGTCATCCCATTAATCAAATGACAACTCATGTCTATGGTTAGGAAACATAACCATCTTCGATTAACGAGCTAGTCAAGTAGAGGCATACTAGTGACACTGCTTGTCTATGTATTCACACATGTATTATGTTTCCGGTTAATACAATTCTAGCATGAATAATAAACATTTATCTTGATATAAGGAAATAAATAATAACTCTATTATTGCCTCTAGGGCATATTTCCTTCACTCCCTTTATACAGATCAGCCAATATTGTGGCCAGGGCAGCAGGGGTGTCCGGACCCTTCCGTCCGCAGCGTGAGGCGTCATCTTCCCCATTGTAGTGCCACATAGGGAGCCATCTGAATTGGAGTGGCTGAACACCTCGCACTATGGAGGTCGCCATTACCTTGATTATTGATAATCCGGACTGGGCAAGTGTCCTTATCTTGCCCATTAATTGTTGGACTTCCGGGCTATCTTCCTCCTCGAGGCTTCGAGGGCGCCAGCTGTGGCGTTTCATCAATGGAGTGCTGGAAAATTCAGGAAGGCCCATTCAGACCGGGTCGGGGAGAGTACCATCTTCAATATAAAACCACTCCGAGGGCCACTCTTTGGATGCCTTCTTCGGCGTGCTGGGTAGGTATCCGGTCCCGGCTATGCGCCATATTTTGGCGCCGCCCACCTCGAACACGGATCCCTTTTGGGTGCAAGGGACGAGGCAGAAAAGCTTGCTCCATAACTTGAAATGGGCCTCGCAGCCCAGGAATAGCTCACAAAGAGCGACGAATCCCGCAATGTGGAGGATAGAGGCCGGCGTAAGGTTATGAAGTTGGAGGCCATAGTACTCCAGGAGACCTCGGAGGAAAGGATGGATTGGAAATCCGACGCCTCTTAATAAAAATGAGACGAAGCACACTCGTTCCCCCCTGGTTGGATTGGGGAAATTTTCCACCAGGGTTTCACCGGTGAAAGAGGTTAATCCTGCCTGAACGGGGACTAGATCCGCGGGGGGGGAGGAATCCCTGCGTTTGAAGCTTAACCAGCTGGTCGTGGGATACCGAACATCTCTCCAATCGCCTTTTTTGGAGCCATGTGGGTGGGAGGAAGAACTGGGAGCATTAGCCATGTTTGAGTGGTTTCTCCTAGCAAGCTCTAAGGATTTTCTGCCTGGTGTGGGATGGCATCTGAGATCCAATCCCTTTAGATCGACGCCTTCCTTATATGGCCAGGGTGTTATGTGCAAAAGATACCCTGTATTCGCTCAACACATGGAGGTGGAAGCAACGGGGGCGCAGAAGCCAAAGGGTATGACATTAAATGAAAAGTCGAGTATATCTCTTTCGGTCAGGCGTTTCGAAGTATTCGGAGAAAGAACCTGCCTTGCAATGCCGAAGACAATCTATGCGCCAGACACATCATCATTGAAGCTTGGTTTGGGGGCTATTGAGGGAGTCCTGGATTAAGGGGTCCTCGGGCGTCCGGGCTATGTGATGTGGGCCTGACTAATGGGCCGTGAAGATATAAGATAGAGGACCTCCTCCCATGTCCGGATGGGACTCTCCTTTGCAAGGAAGGCAAGCTTGGCGTTCGGATATGAAGATTCCTTTATCTGTAAACCGACTTTGTAAAACCCTAGGTCCCTCCGGTGTCTATATAAACCAGAGGGTTTAGTCCATAGAGGCAATCATAATCATACAGGCTAGACATCTAGGATTTAGCCATTACGATATCGAGGTAGATCAACTCTTGTAACCCCATATTCATCCAAGATAATCAAGCAGGAAGTAGGGTATTACCTCCATCGAGAGGGCCCAAACCTGGGTAAACGTCGTGTCCCCGTCTCCTGTTACCTTCGATCCTCAGACGCACAGTTCGGGACCCCCTACCCGAGATCTGCCGGTTTTGACACCGACAGTCTTTTCCATCACATCATTCTCCTAATGATGTGATCCCATTATCAAATGAAAACACATGTCTGTGGTTAGTAAACATTAACCATCTTTGATCAACGCCTAGTCTAGTAGAGGCTTACTAGGGACACAGTATTTGTTTATGTATTCACACATGTATTTAAGTTTACGATCGATACAATTCTAGCATGAATAATAAAGCTTTGTCATTAATATGGAAATATAAAATAACAACTTTATTATTGCCACTAGGGCATATTTCCTTTAGTCTCCCACTTGCACTAGAGTCAATAATCTAGATTACATAGTAATGAATCTAACACCCATGGAGTCTTGGTGCTGATCATGTTTTGCTGGCGGAAGAGGCTCAGTCAATGGGTCTGCTACATTCAAATCCATATGTATTTTGCAAACTTCTATGTCTCCATTCTTGACCTTTTCACGAATAGAGTTGAAGCATCTCTTCATGTGTTTGGTTCTCTTGTGAAACCTGGATTCCTTCGCCAAGGCAATTGCTCCAGTGTTGTCACAAAAGATTTTCATTGGACTCGATGCACTGGGTATTACACCCAGATCAGATATGAACTCCTTCATCCAGACTCCTTCATGACCTGCTTTTGAAGCAGCTATGTACTCCGCTTCACACGTAGATCCTGCCACAACACTCTGCTTGGAACTGCACCAACTGACAGCTCCACCATTCAATATAAATATGTATCCGGTTTGTGACTTAGAGTCATCTGGATCAGTGTCAAAACTAGCATCGACGTAACCATTTACGACGAGCTCTTCATCACCTCCATAAACGAGAAACATATCCTTGGTCCTTTTTAGGTACTTCAGGATGTTCTTGACCGCTGTCTAGGTGATCCACTCCTGGATTACTTTGGTACCTCATTGCCAAACTTATGGCAAGGCACACATCATGTCTAGTACACAGCATAGCATACATGATAGAACCTATGGATGAGGCATAGGGATTGACTTCCATTTTCTCTCTATCTTCTGCAGTGGTTGGGCTTTGAGTCTGACTCAATTTTTCACCTTGTAACACAGGTAAGAACCCTTTTTTGACTGATCCATTTTGAACTTCTTCAAAATTCTATCAAGGTATGTGATTTGTGAAAGTCCTATTAAGTGTCTCGATCTATCTCTGTCGGTGATATACCCCGCGGTATGACCCGGCTGGATATATGACCCAACTGGACTTGGCCACTCACTGGTGACCCGCCATGACTTGGAGACTCACAAAATGACCCGACTGGATCTCTCCACTCACTGATGACCCTACAGAACCAGGTGACTCATTGTGACCCGGTCGGCGGGTCAGAGGAGCGACAAGACCTGGAGGCCCAGACGGCGGTTCATGGAAGGCCGACTCGTGTTATGGTGGGCCGGCTTAAAGATGAAAAGCATAAGGAATATTCTCCTACAAAGGAAGCAATACTAGGACTCCACTTGTAATAGAATAGTCCTAATCCTACTAGGACTAGTCATGTAACCCGGCCCTTCAACTTATATAAGAAGGGGAGGGGCACCCCAAGAGGGACAAGTTTTGACAAGTTTAGCAGACAATCAATAGTTCTTGAGAGAGAGGTAGCCAAAAAGTAATCGTGAGCTCCATGATCAATATCAATGAAGCAGGATGTAGGATTTTACCTCCACCGTGAGGGGCTGAACCTGGGTAAAAAATCTCGCGTCTCTCGGTTCCGACCAACCCCTCTCAAGCTACCACATAGATGCGTTGGCCTCACGACTAAGTCCTCACACTAAGGACATCTGCCGTGACAAATCCACGATAGTTGGCGCCCACCGTGGGGCTGGCGCACGGTGGTGTTGAGTCCTTGGAGGGAATTCTTGAAAGATCGAGAAACTCGCGATATGCGGAAAAAAGAGGAGAAGACGCAAAAGGATCTGCAGGCTCGACGAGCAGTCGCAATGGCGTGCATGAAATTGAGATCAACATAGTTTAGGTTTGCGGTCTATCCGCCGTCTCAACCGTGCGATCCAGAAGACTAATGGGTTATGTCATGGAGTTGTCACGGCAGATGTCCTTAGTGTCAGGACTTAGTCGCGAGGCCAACGCATCTATGTGGTAGCTTGAGAGGGGTTGAGCGGAATCGAGAGACGCAACACAAGACAGGGATTTAGACAGCTTCGGGCCCCGGAAACATCATCCGTAATAGCCCTACATGCTGTTTGAGGCTAGGTCTCATTATGATCATGAGGGAGTCGTCGTAAACCGGCTCTCCTCTAGTTGTGTCTAGCCCTAGATATTGTTGTTTGCTTGTAGCTTCTCCCTCTTTGGGGAGCCCTGCCCCTCCTTATATAAGTTGAAAGGGCGGGGTACATGTGGAGTCCTACTAGGATTAGGACAAACCTATCTCTAATACAAACCGGATACAAGTCCAGGTCTTAACTCCTTGTAAGACAAATATTCCTTATGCCTTTCCTTATAAACCGGCCCACCGTTGTCGAACCGGCCTTCATGAACCGCCAGTCGGGCCACCGGGTCTTGTCGCTCCTCTGCCTGCCTGCGGATCACCAATGAACCGTAAACCGCTGGTCGCCAAAGTGAACCGCCAAGTGTCGCCGGTTCTTCGTAAACAGCCAAGTCCGCCGGTTATACTTCCGCCGGGTTACACTTCCGCCGGTTTACACCGCAGGTATATCCCGACATTAGCCCCAGTTTAGCTTGGATTTCTCCATGGTAAACTTATGCTGCAAAATAAATACAAGAACAAAATTGATAGGTTGTGCTCCGGATTAATATTCTTGTAAGCCGCACTTTGATCATCCTTAAGTCCTTGTCATTTGCTCCTTCTAGAAAATCCGGGTCAATAAACCATCTTCATACTCAAATTGCTGACATTGGTGTCTCATAGAGAAATATTGTGAAGAATAATCCACTTGAGTCGGCTTCCAAAGCACCGGTTTAAGAAATATCGGTCTTGAAATACTCATCTGATATTCAACCGGGTTTGAAGATGCGTAACTTGCCGGTTTTATCATTGCCAAAGACTGTCGGGTTATAAAAACTTGATAACTTCGAGTCATGATTGTTGCAGACACCGGTTCATGATTGTTGCCAACGCCGGTTCATGACTATCAATGACGCCGGGTTGCAGCCACAGGGTCATAATGATTGGTGACGCCGGGTCAACCTAGTTTTCTCAATCGTAGAATTTGTAAATATTTCTTCGATAATAATATAATACCTGTAGCCCCCAAGTCTTTGAGCAGAACAAAGTGGTGGCTTAAGACTTTGCTTCAATATAAATACCGCCACTTTCAAAGAAATCCATGTTGTTCATCCCAAAGGACTAGTAAAACTGAATACTCCATACTATGTAGCCCCCAAGTGTCGGGTTGTCATGCTTGCAGCAACCTGGGACTTGTAATTGTCTTATACTCATAAAAACTTCAACCAGTGTAGCCCCCAAGGACCGGCTCAGTAAGATAATATTGAGCTGGGACTTAATATATACTTCAATGAAAATAGCATCGTATGATGTAACCCCCATCATGGGACTTGAATCCACGTCCACAAGGTTAAGAGCCTTGTGCTTTACCAACTGAGCAGTGGACCCTTTAATATAATGAAAAAAGCTTTGTACCTTCAACTGTTGACAGAGCAATTGGTAGCCCCCAAGGGCCGACTCATTATAATATGATGAGTCGGGTCTTCAATAACATGAGCAAAAAATTACTTTGCATTAGCCCCCAAGTGTCATGGTGCATGCTTGCAGCGACATGAGACTTGCATATTTGATATAATCTCAACTTAAATAATGTAGCCCCCAAGTGCCGGGTCGTAAGCCTGCAGCAACTCGGGACTATTCCCTCCATTGTAGAATAAATCATACCCATTGATGAAATAATAGCCATTGCGCTGAAGCGACTTTGAAAACCTCAATCATAATATTGGTTATTGATAACCACAATAAAAATCTAGCCATGTTGGCTATTCAAGATAATATAATCTGGTATGAAAAACCTTATTCATTTAATATCATAATGAAAATTCAGCCAAGTTTGGCTAGTTGAATAATATAACCCAATGATTTATAAGCGCATGATTCCAATGGCGCAATCCAAATATGTACTGGCGACTTATAGTCCAAAACCAGGCCGGGTTAACAAACACCGGATAATTTCTCATCATATACTGGCGACTTATCGTCTTAAAGCCTGGCCGGTTTAATAAACACCGGATGATTTATCATCATGCCTTATTCAACCTGTCTCTGCATACAACAAGTTTAAAGTGTCCTGGCGGTTTACCGCCGGACGGGTCATAATGCCCAACATATAACCTGTGTTTATAACCAAGGCTGCACTTAAGAATAATCAATGAAATATATCATACCGTGACATTGAATCACATCATTGGTTTACCAACTTATTATAGTAAGGGTGAAAACCCCAATCTTGAGTAATGAAAACTCCATTAATACAGTGTCGTTATATGATAAAACAGTACCGGGATGTGAAAAACACCGGATTAACCATATATAATACTGGCGACTGTAGTCAAACCAGACCCGGCGGATAGTCTCCGGATTATGATTTGATCATGTAATCGACAACTTGTAATTGAAAGTCAAGCCGAGTTAATGAACACAGGTTTACTCCATAATAAGATGGTAACATAAAATCAAACCGGGCGGATAGTCTCCGGATTAACATTTGACCGTGTTCCGCCAATTTGTAATTGACAGTCGAACCGAATTAACAATGTCGGTTTAAAAACGCAACAAAAATCAAATAACAGTTATGAAAAAATATGGAAGCAAAGGCAATGATAAAACCGTTTGCAAAAAGAGGCTTTACTGAGCCGATCAGATGGTGTTACCATGGTCGGACACGACCAAGCTCCCAATAAGGTGTAGCTATGGCTCAAGTCAGCCAGGTCCCCAACTGAAACCGTGGCATTATGCCGATCAAGTGGCGTGGCAATGGTTCGGGTTCGACCAAGCCCCAAGTGACTCTATGGCCTTAGGCCGATCAAGAGGCGTGATCGGTTCAGACTTGACCATGTCCCCAAGTGATCCGATGGCTTTCGCCTATCAAAAGGTGTTGCATTGGTTCGACACGACCAAGCCCCCAAGTGATATAACACGATGCTTTTAGCAAAGCGAACTCAAGGGGTAAACCGGAGGCCGCTTTAGAGCAACTCCGTGTAACCTCACATGATGTAAAAGAACAGAGACCCCGCTTTATGAAGCAGAAGCCCCATGTGATCAATAATATGTCAGGCCGGTAAGGCGGGATACCCATGTTTGAACCGCGCATCATGGCAGCAGGTCCTCTTTGGCAATTTTAACTTTTTGCAAGAGATAAATTCTTTTTGAACCGGGATCTTGAACCGGATATTGAGAGCTTCAAATCTTTGTGGGAGACAACTTTCCCATGAACTGGATTTTAAACCGGAATCTTCATTTTCAGCCGGAAAATTTTCTGACGGCCTTTAAACCCGAACTTGCGAGAAGTTAATTCCTTTTTGAACCGGAAATTCTTAAACCGGAATTGAGAGCCTTCAAAGCTGTGGGAGACAGATTTCCCTTGAACCGGGTTGTAAATCGGATATTTGAGAGCTTCAGTGAAACTGACTTCCCTTGAGCCGGATTTTCAACCGTAATCCTTTATGATGATCTGGAACGTCTTCATTGAACCGGGATTTACTAACTGTCATATACTTTCTAAGCCGGAAATTTTCTGACGGCCTTCAAATAACAGTAGCCTCCGGGTCCGGGTTATCTTTCCCTCCATCGTTCTGGGGTTCTTTAAATTTGCCAAAACCGGCAAGATTTAATGAGTCATGTCATCGTAGCCCCCGAGTCTCAAGGTGACTCGAGGAGTTAGCTTGAAACTCTCCATATTTGACCGTGATGTAAACCGGCATAACTTTCATATCATTGGTGTTGGTAGCACAATGTGAATCCACAGAAGGTTGAGGTGATCATGCGGGTTATAAATAGCCCGTGTGAGCCGTGTCAAGAACTCGCCAATGGTTCCTTCCAACTGGCGATTTGAAGTTAACCAGAACTGTAATGGCGGCGACTTGTGTGCCTGCTTATTGAGCCATCCAGTGCAGACGGCGGTTGACGATAATTTGCCTCCAATTCGAAAGAACTTGCTCATATCCAATAAACAGCTCATGCAGACGGTGCGGCCCGGTATGTCGATGTAGACCAGGCCGCGAGAGACGGACAACAGAGACGACCGCATCATCAGTGGCGGCTCCGATAGATGAGTCGACCGCGGCATTGTAAACCGGCACGGACGGGCGAGTTAACCACGTCGTTTTGATGTAGTGAATAATTGTCCACCGACTCGTCCGGACAAGAATGAGTCGGCTACGGCATTGTAAGCGGTGCGGACGGAAGAGTTGATCGCGGTGGTAAGTCGGCGCCGACGAAGCGTCGGCCGCCCAGCGTTGAAGCGGGCGCAGACGCTGCGGCGAATCGGCCGCGGGCGCGGATGACAAGTCAACCGCGTGCGTTGATCTAGCGGGGGTGATGACTCTCTCGTCCACGCTAGTGCAAAAAACAATATTGGCGCACGTCCCTTTGCGACACCTTTATAACGAATAATAGTTCTGCGAAAAATAGCACGTACCGAGTAATTGTTCTTAAATAATTTAATATGTGCTGATACTATATATATAAAAAGATAGCACCAGGTGGTTTGTGCCTAGATGAACAGGACCCTGGTATTGGATAAAGTTGGATGCAATCAGATGAAAAAGATAGCCTCACTGATACCCGCCTAATTTTGGCAATTGTACTTTGGCTCGATTTTTCTTGTGGCTAGCCTTGACGCCCCTTTTTATTTTTAAACGCCTTCATCCAGTGGTATTTGCCTGAAATTGATTGCAGCTTCACGTAATCATGTGACCGGGTACTAGTAGTACTTGGATTTGACTAGTCTTGTCTTTCACGTGATGGATGATGGTCCTTCTTGGAGATTGTGCCATTGTAATTCCGTTTCAATTAGCACTAGTAGCAAGTCTTTGGAAAGTAACTGCCATGGAGACACGGGACAGCGGTCAGGCTGCAGCCTTTTTCTTTTTTAATGTAGATGACTGCCGCTGATCCATAGTATTTTGCCCTTTGACTCCTTGCGTACTAGTAACAACATCTGGTGTCATGTTGGCTTGATGTGATAGACATGCCTTTTTTCTGTGATCTCATGGTGCCTTCGTGGCGTAAGAAAAGGCAGCGACACGGTTGATTGCTACGGCCTGGGATTTATGGACGAGAGCAGCAGCGATTCGGAGTTGATCCGGTTTAAAACGCGAATTTGACTCGGAATGCATCAGCGGTTCGCATTTAAACCGCACCAAGCGGACGGTGGCTTGCGCGGCCGTTCAACCAGGGTTGACCCGCCGGTGAAAATGTTGCCTTGGTAATTTCTGACTGGGATTTGATGCCTACGTCAGTGGCGGCTTTCCTGGTGCGGGTCCCTCCATATTAATTAAGGAAAACGCTGCAATCTTTGGCCACTTTCAATCGTATTCCACGAACCGTGTCGGACTTTCCTGGAATATTGAAATCATCGTGGACGGCAACCACTCGTACGTGGCCGATCAGACAGCCGCCCGACACAGTAGTCATCGGACCCGTTCACCGATTCTCCGCTGATAGCTCTTGTAGCAGTAGTTTTGGTTTCGACGAGAATAATTACTTCTCTTGATCTCGGCGAGTTATGGCGGTAGCATCGGTCCAGCCCTAATGTTCTCTTGATCTTGAATCTCGAATATACCGTTTGACTGTTCGTCGACGATGTAAACTGCTGTGCCGGTTCTTTTCCATCCAGCAAATCACGAACTTCTCAATCCTTGATGAGATCCCTCCAAGATCTCAACACCACCGTGCGCGGGCCCCACGGTGGGCGCCAACTGTCGTGGAGTTGTCACGGCAGATGTCCTTAGTGTCAGGACTTAGTCGCGAGGCCAACGCATCTATGTGGTAGCTTGAGAGGGGTTGAGCGGAATCGAGAGACGCAACACAAGACAGGGATTTAGACAGCCGGGCCCCGGAAACATCATCCGTAATAGCCCTACATGCTGTTTGAGGCTAGGTCTCATTATGATCATGAGGGAGTCGCCAGAAACCGGCTCTCCTCTAGTTGTGTCTAGCCCTAGATATTGTTGTTTGCTTGTAGCTTCTCCCTCTTTGGGGAGCCCTGCCCCTCCTTATATAAGTTGAAGGGGCGGGTTACATGTGGAGTCCTACTAGGATTAGGACAAACCTATCTCTAATACAAACCGGATACAAGTCCAGGTCTTAACTCCTTGGAAGACAAATATTCCTTATGCCTTTCCTTATAAACCGGCCCACTGTAGTCGAACCGGCCTTCATGAACCGCCAGTCGGGCCACCGGGTCTTGTCGCTCCTCTGCCCTGCCTGCCGGATCACCAATGAACCGTAAACCGCCGGGTCGCCAGCGAACCGCCAAGTGTCAGCGGGTTCTTCAGGTAAACCGCCAAGTCCGGCCGGGTTATACTTCCGGCCGGGTTACACTTCCGGCCGGGTTACACCGCGGGGTATATCCCCGACAGGTTATTTTTTCCATCACAGTCAACCTACAGTCAATCGAGCCCGTCGTGGAGTTCCACTGCAAATTCGATCTACGGCGGTCGTGTCCGAGTGCTACTGCATCTTGTCATAAGCGTGCAACACAATGGTTCAAATCCCAAGGCTATTGTCGTGAATCGAGTCACCAGGGGTACTTTAGTTTAATCCACTTCAGAGTTACTAGCGCACAAAGCAACGTGGGATCTCAAGAAGGAAAAGCATCAGTACAGATACTTGCACGCTTCAGAAACACAAGGATACTGGGATCAAGCGCCATCTGGTGTTGTGCATAAAAAAGGACGCCGATGTCCACCACATGTGTGGTATATTCGACATGCACCCACACACCATGAGTGGTGTGAGCAGGGGCAGCCCACACGGGCTGTGTGTGGGCGGAAATTAGAATTGCCCACACGTGTGGGCGCGGCTACTTCGTGCCACACGCCAAACAATTACTACTCATCTTCACCCCGCGCATGTGGCATGAAGCAAAAATGCCCACACGTCTTGGCGCAGCTACGTTAGGTACTCCATGGGATGACGATTTAGTTGCCATCCTGATTGGCAGATGTAGTTATCCGGGATGGCAAGTGTAGTTGTAAAAACATGGCAACTCTATCTGTTTTGGTTAACTATAGTTGCCATGTCTAATTTATGGTAGTTGTCGCGTGTAATCAAACCGTAGTTGCCGTGTGTGATTAACTACTTGCCACGTATGGTCAAACAGTAGTTCCCATGTGTGTTTACCTAGTTGCCACGTGTGGTCCAACCATAGTTGCCATGTATTGTTAATCACAGTTTCCATGTGTGTTTATCTGGTTGCCACGTACGCGCAACTGCAGTTGCCGTCTAGCAAAGAATCACAGTTGCCATGTGTGTTTACCTAGTTGCCACGTTCGCATGACTGCAGTTGGCATCCACAACATAGGAGTGTCGTGTGGGCGAAAAACATTTCGCCCACACGCGCATGAACTAGGTGGTGACTGTGTGGGCAGAAACTAGTTCGCCCACACAGCGCAGCTGGCAAACAGCATGGTGCGAGCGTGTGGGCAAACTCTCCAACGCCCACATACCAGCCCCGTCCTACGTGGCACACCAAATCCATCTTTTTGTGTCAAGATTCGTGTAAAAGACAGTGAACGATGATCCAGACGTGTGGGCAAGTTGGGGAACGCCCACACGTGTGGGCGTTAGTGTTTCCGTAAAAAAAGAGAAAAGGGGGAGAAGAAGGACGACCGAGAAACAGATACGGCATCGACCTGGACTCTGCTATCGCTGCTTGTGCAGTGCCTGCGCACCCCGTGTCGGCTCTGTATCGGACTTGCCAAGCCGCACGTGGTCCGCCGTCGAGCCGCCATCTCCATGGCCTCACCTACAAGCTTCCTCCGTCGGCCGACCTCGACCGCGACATCGGGTCGTCGACCACCAAGTCACCTCTGCCTCTCGACTCCACGGCACTCGCCGCCTTCGTCGAATGTTTCCAGAGCCGCCGGTGAGTCGCCTTCGAGTTGCCAGCTCGGATGGCTATCAACCTTTGTGAGCTGCCGCCTCTGTTCTTCGTCGCCCACACAGGCGTACATCCGCCCCTGCACCCGCTTCCACCTCACCGACCTTGCGCTAAGCTGGCCCATTCCGAGTCGCATCGCCTTCGCCTTCGCCCTCGTCCAAGCCGCCTATTTGTTTTGCCACGCCGCGGTCGCCGTTTGAGCCGCCCTTGCTTGACCTCTGCTCCGGGCTGCCCCCGCTTCACGGTGTACGCCTCAGCGGCCACCATCTACAAAGAGCCGCTGCCCGGGTCTCGGGCCTCAGCTCTGTCGGCCTTCTGCACCATGTTGAGTCGCCGTATTGTTATGGCCCGTGTCAAGCTGCTAGCCGTTGCCGCTGTCACGCCCAATATGCGACCCTATCCAAAAGGAACTCGAAGGTCCCACCAAGGATAGACCCGCATATTGAAACGCTTTTGCAAGGTGGATATCATTACATCAACATTACATAATAGATGGGGATACATACAAGAGGCATACAATGCCACACGAATACAACATCACAATACATAAGAGCATCATCCAACTACGGATGAAACACAAATAGAAACTCAAACGACATCCACCCTGCTAGCCCAGGCTGCCGACCGGAACCTATCCCCGATCGAAGAAGAAGCGTAAGAAGAACTCCAGCACAAGCAAACATCGCTCTCGCGTCATGATCATCACAAAACCTGTACCTGCAACTGTTGTTGTAGTAATCTGTGAGCCACGAGGACTCAGCAATCCCATTACCATGGGTATCAAGACTAGCAAAGCTTAAGTAGGAAAGGAAGGGATAAAGTGGTGAGGTTGCAGCAGTGGCTAAGCATATATGGTGGCTAACATACGCAAACGAGAGCGAGAAGAGAAACAAAGGAACGGTCGTCAACTAGTAATGATCAAGAAGTGATCCTGAACTCCTACTTACGCCGACATAACTTAAACCGTGTACTCCTCTCGATCAACCCCGAAAAGAGACACTCACGGTTACGCACACGGTTGGTGTATTTTAGAAGAGTTTACTTCAAGTTTACTACAACCGGATATTAAAAAATTCCCATCTTCCTATAACCGCAGGCACGGCTTTCGAAAGATTATACCCTGCAGGGGTGTCCCAACTTAGCCCATGATAAGCTCTCGCGATCAACGAAGGATATTCCTTCTCCCGGAAGACCCGATCGGTCTCGGAATCTCGGCTACAAGACATTTCGACAAAGAATAAAACAAGACCAGCAAGACCTCCCCGGCGTGCCGACATCCCGATAGTAGCCGCCAGATCTCGTCTCGAGCCATGACCGGATGAGCAAGACGTACAACTAGAATCAGCCCTCAAGTTTCCCAGGGTGGCGCTGCAAGTGGCTCTAGTTTGGACCAACACTTAGACAAGCATTGGCGGGGGCTAAAATGAAGATGACCCTTGAGAGCGCGACTCCCAAGGGAAAAAGGGCTAGGTGAGGCAAATGGTAAAACCAATGTTGGGCCTTGCTGGAGGAGTCTTATTCAAAGCGAACTGTCAAGGGGGTCCCATAAATCACCCAACCGCGTTAGGGACGCAAAATCCGGGAACATAATACCGATATGACGGAAACTAGGGCGGCAAGAGTGGAACAAAACACCAGGCATAAGGCCGGGCCTTCCACCCTTGACCAAGTATATAGATGCATTAATAATATAAGAGATATTGTGATATCCCAACATAAACATAATCCAACATGGAGCAATCTTCATCTTCACCTGCAACTAGCAACGCTATAAGAGGGGCTGAGCAAAAGCGGTAACATAGCCAAACAACAGTTTGCTAGGAAGGGTAACAAAGGTTAGAGGCTGACATGGCAATTCGTGAGGCTTGAGCAACAAGAGATAGGTAGCGCGGCAAAGCGATAGAACGAAGCAACTAGCGTAGCAATGATAGTAGTGAGATCCAGGGTAGCGGTCATCTTGCCTGAAGTCCCGCAAGGAAGAAGAACGAGTCCACGAAGAAGATGAAGCCACGAAGACAAACCAAGCGTAGACGAGCGAATCCTCACGATCGCAACGAAACGGGAACTATTGAGAAGAAGCACACAACATGGTAAACACACCACACATGAACAAGGCATGATGCACAACAAGCATGATGCATGACAAAGCTACATGAAGCTACTCATGGCAAGAGATGATGCAAACAAGAGCAACACATCAAGGCAAGTTTAAATGAGGTCGGGAACAACATAGAACAATTCCGGTAAGTCCTCATATGCAAATTTCAAAATTGGTCCAGAACTGAATAACTCTATGTTGAAGTTGTTAAACAGAAAGTTAAGAAGCACCACGATGATCTACACGAAATTCTAGTCAAGTTACATATAAAGTTCATTAGATTCGGACCTACGGCCTAGAAGATATGAGCAAAACAAGTTAAACATGGCATTGATGCAAAATGCATACAAACATCAAGCAAACACATCAAAACATGGATGCGACATGATAATATGAAGCTACATGCAATTATAAGCAAGTTTCATATAGAGCACACTCAAAACGGAGCAACGGTTCAATACACACATGAAACAAGTTTAAAGGACAAACTGTCCAAAACAGCAACTAGGCATATTGCAAGCATCAAAACAACATGCTACAGGACCTCAACAAGAAAACAAAAGGCATGGGCATGATGTACAGGTAAATCATAACAAAACATGAACACTGAGCTATCTCCAGAAATCACTAGAACATGCTCAAACACACATGGTAAGATTGCAAGTAATAACAATTTCAGACTTTGCAGAAAATAACATCAGGTTGCAATGTTTAGAGCTATCAAACAACATGTTACAGGAACTTATCATGGAAAAATAACGCATGTAATGGATCTACTAAATGCATAGATCAAAAGTCCCTTACTGACCATAAGCCAAAAAGGATCATAAAATATGATGGCACCCACGTAAACATAGCAAGTTATATTACAGATTCAAACATGGCAGAAACAGAATTATGGAGGCATGTAAATGAGCTTGTGCAACTCACTACAGAGCAAAACATGGCATGGAAAGGCAACCAACAATAGTAAGACATGTTCACTAAAGAGCAAGTTCATAGGGTACATGGAACACTAGCAACAATCATGGAAACAACTGAACTTAATGTTAACAGGCTGACAACAACATTATTTAGCAATTTGAGAGCAAGATTACAACAAGTTACAGCATACTATAATTGCAACCAGGGGCATGGATAGTTAGAGGATTCCATATAGAACAAAACATATTTAGTGATCATCTCCAGATTATGCATAGAATGACTAGTAGCAACATGGTTACATAGCATCACGAAATAACAGATTCAGACTAGCAAAACAGCAACAGCAAGTACCCTACTTAACAAGCTCGATGCACTCACTACAAGACCCACAAAAATATATGGATGGCTCCACTGTGAAGATGGCATGACATAGATAAAAACACATGTAGGGATCAAGTTCATAGGAGGCACACATTAAACATGGCAAAAATGACAAATGAGCATGTTATAACAGTTTCAGCAGGTTAACAGCAACACGCACTCTTGCAACGATGATTAGGGCATCAAGATGAACTCAAATGAACATGATGCAATGGAATGAAATGAATTACTAATCGGGACAAACAATTTGACATATTACACGCACAAAACGGTGCTACAAATGCAGAGATACAACAGGTCAAACATGGCATGATAATGTAAAAATAACTTCGGGACTTGGTGGATTTTCGGGGTCAACCTTCGCACGGAAAACGAGGATGGCCGGAGATGCTCGCCGGAGATGACGGAGATGGCCGGATCTGATGCGAGGGGGCCTCCTCCGGCCGGATCTCGCCGGATCCGGCGCGGGGAGAGGTGGAAACGGCGAGGGCGACCGACCCGCGGCGGGCGCGAGGCGCCGGCGAGGCGCTGGGCACCCGATCCAGGCCGGCGAGGTCCGAGGCGGTGCTAAGCGCCAAGGCCGGAGCGGAGGGGGCGCCGGCGCGCCCCGCAGCGGCGGCGGAGGCCGGGCCGGGCGAGGGGCGGCGACGGGCGAGGGTCGGCGGCGGAGGAGCGCACGGGGCGGCGGAGGCACACGCCGGCGGGCGAGGCCGAGGCGCGCCGCTGCGGCGGCGGGCGAGCCAGGAAGGCCGGAGGCGGCTGACGGCGGGGAGCGCCACGTGGCGCGCCCCGATTGGCGCGGGCTGCGGCGGCGGACATGTCCGGCTGCGGCTGGATGCGTCCGGCGGCGGAGAGGGAAAAATCTAGGGTTTCGTCTGCGAATTCATCCGCGAATTTCGGGGGAGGGGCTAGTTTTATAGGTAGAGGGAGCTAGGAGAGTCCAAGTAAGGAGCGGTTTTCGCCCACACGATCGTGATCGAACGACCGAGAGCATGGAGGGGAGTTTGCTGGGTTTTGGGCCACTTTGGAAGGGGTGTTGGGATGCAAAGAGAAGGGGGGTTTCGGGCTACGCGGTTAACCGTTGGAGTATCAAACGACCTCCAAATGGCACGAAATTTGACAGGCGGTCTACCGGTGGTATACCAAGGCCACTTGACAAGCCTCGGTCCATTCCGAGAATGTTTAACACCCGCTCACAACGAGAGACGAAAGGGGAACGCCGAAGGGCATAGGAGCGCCGGATTGCAAAACGGACAACGGGGAAAAGGCTCGGATGCATGAGACGAACACGTATGCAAAATGAGATGCACATGATGACATGGCAAAATGCAACACGCAAGCAAATAACATGGAAACAACGGCGTATAACTGACAGACACCTGGCGCATCGAATCCGGGGCGTTACAACCGCCCAGTCTACCCGCCGCTGCTACGGGCGCCTTCATCTTGCCTCGCAACCACCTCCGCCGCAGCTCTGCCTCGCGTCAAACCGCCCCGCTGTAGATCATGCGACGAGTCACCCGAACCACGGTGATTTCGCCTCGAGCGCCTCATTGGCTTGATTCCGCTTCGAGCCGCCCGCAGCGCGTCCGCCTTTGGGTCCGCCTCGACCCGTGGCTCGACCGAGCCGTCGACCTACCTCCGCCGCTTCAAAGTGGCCTGCGTCGCGCCAAATCGCCTCCGCTGCTACAGTCGACCCGCCGTCTGCTCACCGTGCTGGCTATGGAGTTTTATTCGGCTGCAAAAGCTTTACATTCGTTTACATTCTGGCCTCTACGGAGCTACATCCAATAGACGAGTTGAAAACTGCTTTGAACTGACCGCGAGGTTAGCCATTGCCCGTCACCACAGCTGCGACCTGCGAACCCGCTTTCACTCAAGCTGGCAGACGCCGTGTCTGCCTCTGCCTCAACAACTATGACTGCGACCCCGACCCGCCGACCCACTTGGCTGCCCTCGTCATGGCGCGACCCCACTGCCGTGGACTCCGCTGTTTCGGGCCACTGCTATGGTTTGCTACGTTCTTCCCCTCACACTACGCTCAGTCTCGGGTTAAATAATAGTAACCAGTGCTCTTCCACTCATTACAGTTGTCAACAATCAGCTCTGCAGCTAATTACAGGGAGAAGGATCTGAAGAAGTATGACAAGCTGAAATAATAAGTGGATTGCTCTCGGACGGTTGCTTGAACGGTCTTTATTGATGGATGGATGGATGGATGGGGCCTTGCTTTCCGAACCTGTGGTGATTGGATGATTGTCATGGAAGGCTTAAGGATTTCTATTGGTAGCATCATTGAGCTTAATTCATGGGTTTCGGATGAGCAATCGCACATGTGAAATTTGGTTGCCACACAAAAATTTAGGGACTTCGTGTATTACTACGCAGTGATGGGTTGCTGAGTCCATTAAGAATTGGGCACACAGGATATGATATGTATACATGGCAAGGATTGCGGGCATCTACGACTCGCCCGCGGTTGACTTAAGCTTCACCGAGATGATCGTCAACTCCGTGGTTGATAATTTTCGACCAAACATATCAGGTGAATTATGTTCAGTCAATTGTTATTGATATGTATTTATTCTTTATTTAAAGGACAATTACTCTAGCTTGCGATATTGTTTATGCTGGACAATTGTCACTACAAGAGCGATTGTCATTCCATGAATATAAAGCTCGCGCTAATATTGTCATGCGCTAGTATCCGACTGTACAGCATGGTGGAACAAAGGTGTACAAGTCGTCTCAACTGCGGTTTGTTTAACTTCAACAACCGGATGGGTCGAACCACCGGATGGTCATTTATAACCCCCCGAGCTTCAACATATTACAGCATTTCGCTTTTCAACTATATGCTGGTTTATATCACGGTCAAGCATGGAGAATCTTATGACAACTCCTCGAGTCGTCTTAAGACTCGGGGGCGACGATGACATGACTTAGCAAATTTTGTGGGATTCAGGAACCTCGGGTCATTGAAGGGAACATAACCCGGTCTCAGAGGCTACAGCCATATTGATGAAAATTTAAAGGCCGTCAGGATATTTCCGGCTTAAAAAGAAGATTCCGGTTCAACATCAAGTTCAAGAGGAATTCATCTCTAGCAGTTTGAGTTCTCAGAAAAATTAAAGCTTGCCAAAGAGAACTTGTTGCAGTGTGCGGTTCAAACATGGGTATCATGCCTTATTTGCTTGTCATATTATTGGTCATTTGGGGGCTACCTGCCCAAATGAGCAGAGCCTTGATTACCCTCTTGATCCGACTTACATGCCGATTTTATTGGTCATTTGGGGGCGACCTGCTTAAATGAGCAAAGCCTTGATTACCCTCTTGATCTGGATTACATTCCGACTCATGGTCACTTGGGAGCTTCCTGCTCAATGAGCATAGTTGTGCTTACCCTCTTGATCCGACTTACACGCCTTGTTACAAATTACTTGGGGGGCTTCCTGCTCACAGAGCATAGCTGTGACTACCCTTTTGATCCGGCTTATACGCCTTGTTGCAAATTACTTTGGGGTTTCGTGCCCAATTTAAAAGGTTACCAAAGAGAACTTTCTACAATGAGCAGCTCAAACATAGGTAACCCGCCTTGATGGCTTGTTATAGGCCACTTGGGGGCTTTCTGTTCAATGAACATAGCTATATTTCCCTTTTGATCGGCTTGGACGCCAGGTGTAATCACCAAAATTCTAGGTTATCTTGCCTTGTATGTCTGCCACTCCGCTCAGGTAATCCTGGAATGACCCGCCGTACTCTTGACAGTCAATCTTATAAAGACCCGGAACTTGTCAAAGTTAAAACGGTGGTTGGTCATGTGAGACCCAGCTTACAGGTTTAAATGAAGGATTAACTCAGTGGCTGTGCGGCCCATGAATAGCACTTGATAATGAGGTTTGGTAGCCTATGAAAGCCTTGCTTTGTCTGGTTTTTTATTTTCTCTAAAAATTATTTGGGTTCATATCCTTGTACCATATTGACATATGGTTTAAAACGATTCAGGCCATGTAGCCTTAATCCTTATGGCTCATATTGGAGCATATTTTTGGGTTTTGATAACCCGTTCTGGCTCTGGACGTTAAGTCGCCAGTATACTTGGATTGCGCAATTGGAAGTGACGCGTTATAAGTCTTTGGGCTATTACCTTCACTAGATTCGGCGATGTAAGCCGGTAGTGTGAAATAATTTCACGGGTATGCTTTTACTTGTTATATGAATATGCGAGGTTTGATAACCCGCCCTGGTTTTGGATGATAAGTCGCTTGCGTTGGAATCATGCGCTTATCTATCTTTGGATTATCGCCCTCACTGGATATGGCAATGTAAGCCGGCAGTATAAGTCAATTCCACAGGTATGTTTTCCCGGGTATATAAATATGCGAGGTTTGATAACCCACCCTGGCTTTTGACTTTAACTCGCCGGTATGTTTAGGCTTGAATGGCCTTAATTCCAGTCTTTTCCATAACTGCATAAGACTATATTATGTTTGGGTTGTTACCCGCCCTAGCTTTTGATGATAAGTCACCAGGGCATGTGTTGTTTAAACTTTGTGCAGAACATGCAGAGCTATGGCTTACATAAACGATTAAGTTCAAGCCCATCATCAAAATTAGTGTTTCAAAAGGGTCATCAGTTCTTGATTTTTACAAATCCTATAAGCCGCCGGGTTGAATCTTGAAGTACAATGGATGCGCATTAAGTCGCCATCGGCCAAGAGCCGCCAGGTATTTAACTCCGGATTTAATTGTCAACAGATAAAATATATATTCAAATCTTTAATAGCCAAACTTGGCTGGATTTTCATTATGATATTGAATGATTGGTGTTTTCATACCGGATTATATTTTTCAAATATGGAATAGCCAACATGGCTGTATTTTTGTTATGGTTATCAATAACCAGTATTATGCTTGAGGTTTTCGAAGTCGCTTCAGCGCAATGGCTATTGTTTATTTATCAATGGATATGATTAATTCTACAATGGAAGGAATAATCCCAAGTCGCCGCAGGCACGCGGCCCGGCACTTGGGGGCTACATTATTCAAATCATGATTATATCAAATATGGAAGTCCCATGTAGCTACAAGCATGCACCATGACAGTTGGGGGCTAATGCAAGGTCATTTTTAACATGCCTTATTAAAGACCCGACCCGTCATATTGTGATGAGCCGGCCCTTGGGGGCTACTAATTGCTCCTGTCAAAGGTAACCTGAAACTTGGGAGCTACATCATCTGGTGTTTATTTTTTAAGTACATGTAAAGTCCCAGCTCAATATTATCTTACTGAGCCGGCCCTTGCACATTGATGCTTAAGTCTACATAATCAAATCTACAAAGTCCCTGCTCATTATTGCATAATGGCCCGGCCCTTGGGGGCTACACTGGTTGAAGTTTTTTTATGAGCATAAGGCAATTACAAGTCCAAGGTTGCTGCAAGCAAGACAACCCGGTACTTGGGGGCTACATATGTGGAACATTCAGTTTATGAATGGTGACTCAGATGAACAACTCGGATTTCTCCAAGGTTGCAATAATTATATTGAGACTAGTCTTAAGCTATCACTATGTTTTCCTCTTAAGACTTGGGGGCTACGGGTGATATGTGTATAAGGGAGGAACATATTCAAACTCTCAGTTTTGAGCAAACCAGCCTGCTGAATATCAGATGAATATTTCAAAGACCAAAAATCTTGTCAAGACAGAGCATTGGAGGCCGACTCAAAGTGGATTATTATTCACAATGTTTTTCCACAAGAAGCTAATGTCGGCAAATTGACTATGAAGCTGGCATATTGACCGGATTTTCTAGAAGAAGGAAATGACAAGGACTTAAGGATGATCAGGTGTCGGTTCAAAAGAATGTTTAACCTGATGCACAACTTGTCCAATTTGTTCTTGTGTTTATTTTGCAGGATCAATTTAACATGGATAAATCCAAATTAAACTAGGGGCTAATGTCGGGGATATACCCCGCGGTATGACCCGGTCGGACTTGGCGACTCACTGGTGACCCGCCCTGACTTGGCGACTCACTAAGTGACCCGCCCGGATCTCTCCACTCACTGATGACCCGGCCGAACCAGGTGACTCATTGTGACCCGATCGGCGGGTCAGAGGAGGGACAAGACATGGAGGCCCAGAAGGCGGTTCATGGAAGGCCGGCTCGTGTTATTGTGGGCCGGCTTAAAGATGAAAGGCATAAGGAATATTCTCCTACAGAGGAAGCAAGACTACGACTCCACCTGTAATAGAGTAGTCCTAATCCTACTAGGACTAGTCATGTAACCCGCCCCTTCAACTTATATAAGGAGGGGCGGGGCACCCCAAGAGGGACAAGTTTTGACAATTTTAGACAGACAGTCCATAGTTCTTGAGAGAGAGGTAGTCAAAGAGCACCCTTGTAATCGTGAGCTCCATGATCAGTATCAATGAAGCAGGATGTAGACTTTTACCTCCACCATGAGGGGCCGAACCTGGGTAAAAAATCTCGTGTCTCTCGATTCCGACCAACCCCTCTCAAGCTACCACACAGATGTGTTGGCATCATGACTAAGTCCTCACACTAGGACATCTGCCATGACAAATCCACTGCAATCCCTATAGATCTTCATGCCCAATATATAAGCCGCTTCACCGAGGTCTTTCATTGCAAAATTCTTATTCAAGTATCTTTTTATGCTATCCAGAAATTCTACCTCATTTCCAATCAACAATATGTCATCCACATATAATATCATAAATGCTATAGAGCTACCACTCACTTTCTTGTAAATACAGGCTTCACCATAGGTCTGTATAAAACCATATACTTTGATCACCTCATCAAAGCATATATTCCAACTCCGAGATGCTTGCACCAGTCCATAGATGGATCGCTGGAGCTTGCACACTTTGTTAGCGGGAGGAAGGAAGGAGGAGGTGGTGCCCCCCTCTTTCCTTTCTCTCCTAAGGAGGGAAAGGCAGGAGGGGCCACCCCTCCCCTTTCCTTCCCCTAGGGCCCGCTAGCTTAGGAGAGGGGCGTGCTAGCTCCCTTGTGGGCTGGTCTGTCCCCTCCTTTAGCCCATTAGGCCCATACACTTACCGGGGGTGTCTGGAACCCCTTCCGGTGACCCGATGACTAACTGGTGCACTTCGGAACTCTTCCGGTGTCCGAATACCATCGTCCTATATCAATATTTACCTCTCAACCATTTCGAGACTCCTCGTCATGTATGTGATCTTATCAAGGACTTCCAACAACATTCGGTCACCAAATGATATAACTCATATAACAGCATATCATCAATGGACGTTAAGCGTGCGGACCCTACGGGTTCGAGAACTATGTAGACATGACTGAGACACATCTCCGATCAATAACCAAAAGCAGAACCTGCATGCTCATATTGGTTCCTACATATTCTATGAAGATCTTTACCGGTCAAACCGCAATAACAACATACGTTATTCCATTTGTCATCGGTATGTTACTTGCCCGAGATTCGATCGTCGGTATGCTCATACCTAGTTCAATCTCGTTACCGGCAAGTCTCTTTACTCGTTCCGTAATGCATCATCCCGTAAATAACTCATTAGTCACATTGCTTGCAAGGCTTATAATGATGTGCATTACCGAGAGGGCCCGGAGATACCTCTCTGATACTCAGAGTGACAAATCCTAATCTCGATCTATGCCAACCCAACAAAACACCTTCGGAGACACATGTAGAGCATCTTTATAATCACCCAGTTACGCTGTGACGTTTGATAGCACACAAGGTATTCCTCCAGTATTCGGGAGTTGCATAATCTCATAGTCAGAGGAATATGTATAAGTCATGAAGAAAGCAATAGCAATAAAACTTAACGACCATTATGCTAAGCTAACGGATGGGTCTTGTCCATCACATCATTCTCATAATGATGTGATCCCGTTCATCAAATGACAACACATGTCTATGGTTAGGAAACTTAACCATCTTTGATCAACAAGCTAGTTAAGTAGAGGCATACTAGGGATACTATGTTTTGTCTATGTATTCAGACATGTATCAAGTTTCCAGTTAATACAATTCTAGCATGAATAATAAAATTTATCATGATATAAGGAAATATAAATAACAACTTTATTATTGCCTCTAGGGCATATTTCCTTCAATCTCCCACTTGCACTAGAGTCAATAATCTAGATTACATTGTAATGATTCTAACACCCATGGAGTCTTGGTGCTGATCATGTTTTGCTCGTGGAAGAGGCTTAGTCAACGGGTCTGCAACATTCAGATCCGTATATATTTTGAAAATCTCTATGTCTCCCTCCTTGACTTGATCGCGGATGGAGTTGAAACATCTCATGATGTGTTTGGTTCTCTAGTGAAATCTGGATTCCTTCGCTAAGGAAATTGCTCCAGTATTGTCACAAAAGATTTTCATTGGACCCAATGCACTAGGTATTACACCTAGATTGGATATGAGCTCCTTCATCTAGACTCCTTCATTTGCAGCTTCCGAAGCAGCTATGTACTCCGCTTCACACGTAGATCCCGCCATGACGCTCTGCTTGGAACTGCACCAACTGACAGCTCCACCATTCAATATAAATACGTATCCGGTTTGTGACTTAGAGTCATCCGGATCAGTGTCAAAGCTAGCATCGACGTAACCATTTGCGACAAGCTCTTTGTCACCTCCATAAATGAGAACCATATCCTTAGTCCTTTTCATGTATTTCAGGATGTTCTTGACTGCTGTCTAGTGATCCACTCCTGCATTACTTTGGTACCTCCCTGCTAAACTTGTAGCAAGGCACACATCAGGTCTGGTACACAGCATTGCATACATGATAAGACCTATGGCTTAGGCATAGTGAATGACTTTCATTTTCTCTCTATCTTCTGCAGTGGCCGGGCATTGAGTCTGACTCAACTTCACACCTTGTAACACAGGCAAGGACCCTTTCTTTTACTGATCCATTTTGAACTTCTTCAAAACTTTTTCAAGGTATGTGCTTTCTGAAAGTCCAATTAAGTGTCTTGATCTATCTCTATAGATCTTGATGCCCAATATATAACCAGCTTCACCGAGGTCTTTCATTGAAAAATTCTTATTCAAGTATCCTTCTGTGCTATCCAGAAATTCTATATCATTTCCAATCAATAATATGTCATCCACATATAATATTAGAAATGCTATAGAGCTCCCACTCACTTTCTTGTAAATACAGGCTTCTACAAAAGTCTGTATAAAACCATATGCTTTGATCACACTATCAAAGCGTTTATTCCAACTCCGAGAGGCTTGCACCAGTCCATAAATGGATCATTGGAGCTTGCACACTTTGTTAGCGCCTTTAGGATCTACAAAACCTAATGGTTACATCAATTACAACTCTTCTTTAATAAATCCATTAAGGAATGCAGTTTTGACATCCATTTGCCAAATTTCATAATTATAAAATGCGGAAATTGCTAACATGATTCGGACAGACTTAAGCATCACTACAGGTGAGAAGGTCTCATCGTAGTCAACTCCTTGAACTTGTCAAAAACCTTTCGCAACAAGTCAAGCTTTGTAGACGGTACATTACCATCAACGTCAGTCTTCTTCTTGAAGATCCATTTATTTTCTATGGCTTGCCTATCATCGGGCAAGTCAACCAAAGTCCATACGTTCTTCTCATACATGGATCCCATCTCAGGTTTCATGGCCTCAAGCCATTTCGCGGAATCTGGGCTCATCATCGCTTCCTCATAGTTCGTAGGTTCGTCATGGTCTAGTAACATGACTTCCAGAATAGGATTACCGTACCACTCTGGCGCGGAACAAACTCTGGTTGACCTACGAGGTTCGGTAGTAACTTGATATGAAGTTTCATGATCATCATCACTAGCTTCCTCACTAATTGGTGTAGGCATCACTGGAATTGATTTCTGTGATGAACCACTTTACAATTCGAGAAAAGGTACAACTACCTCATCCAGTTCTACTTTCCTCCAACTCGCTTATTTCGAGAGAAACTCCTTCTCTAGAAAGGATCCATTCTTAGCAACAAAGATCTTGCCTTCGAATCTGTGATAGAAGGTGTACCCAACAGTTTTTTTTGGGTATCCTATGAAGACGCACTTCTCCGATTTGGGTTCGAGCTTATCAGGTTGAAGCTTTTTCACATAAGCATCGCAGCCCCAAACTTTAAGAAACGACAGCTTAGGTTTCTTGCTAAATCACAGTTCATACGGTGTCGTCTTAACGGATATAGATGGTGCCCTATTTAATGTCAATGTAGCCGTCTCTAAAGCATAACCCCAAAACGATGGTGGTAAATCAGTAAGAGACATCATAGATCGCACCATATCTAATAAAGTATGATTACAACGTTCGGACATACCATTACACTATGGTGTTCCAGGTGGCGTGAGTTGCGAAACTATTCCACATTGTTTCAAATGAAGACCACGTAACTCAAATATTCGCCTCCGCAATCAGATCATAGAAACTTTATTTTCTTGTTACAATGATTTTCCACTTCACTCTGAAATTCTTTGAACTTTTGAAATGTTTCAGACTTGTGTTTCATCAAGTAGATATACCCATATCTACTCAAATCATCTGTGAAGGTCAGAAAATAACGATACCCGCCGCGAGCCTCAACACTCATTGGACCGCATACATTGGTCTATATTATTTACAATAAGTCAGTCGCTCGCTGCATTGTTCTGGAGAATGGAGTCTTATTCATCTTGCCCATGAGGCATGGTTCGCAAGCATCAAATGATTCGTAATCAAGTGATTCCAAAAGCCCATCTGCATGGAGTTTCTTCATGTGTTTTACACCAATATGACCTAAACGGCAGTGCCACAAATAAGTTGCACTATCATTATTAACTTTGCATCTTTTGGCATCAATATTATGAATATGTGTATCACTACGATCGAGATTCAACAAAAATAGACCACTCATCAAGGGTGCATTACCATAAAAGATATTACTCATATAAATAGAATAACCATTATTCTTTGATTTAAATTGTCAGATTCAGGGTTCCGCAAACCCTTGAGAGGTTCGAACTCTAGGGTGAGTGCGAAGAGCTCTCCCTTCCCAGTCTGCCTGCTCAACAATTCCACGGCCTAGCTCGACGAAACCAAGGGACAAGGGACACAGTAGTTTATCCTGGTTTAGGACACCTTGCGGTGTAATACCCTACTCCAGCTTTGTGGTGGATTGCCTCGAGGGGCTGAGGATGAACTAGTACAGTGGTGGAACAGCCTCGAGAGGTGAGGTGTTCTTGAGCTCGATGAGCTGGTGAGGTGGTCAGGGAGGAGTTGATCTGTCGTCCTCCATGGTGGTGGCTAAGTCCTATTTATAGTGGCCTTGGTCCTTGAGGGAGTCCTGGATTAGGGGGTGTCCGGATGGCCGGACTATAGCCTTTGGTCGGACTCCTGGACTATGAAGATACAAGATTGAAGACTTCCTCCCGTGTCCGGCTGGGACTTTCCTTGGCGTGGAAGGCAAGCTTGGCGATACGGATATGTAGATCTCCTACCATTGTATCCGACTCTGTGTAACCCTAACCCTTTTCGGTGCCTATATAAACCGGAGGGTTTTAGTCCGTAGGACGAACAACAATGATACCATAGGATAGCTTCTAGGGTTTAGCCTCTCTGATCTCGTGGTAGATCTACTCTTGTACTACCCATATCATCAATATTAATCAAGCAGGAGTAGGGTTTTACCTCCATCGAGAGGGCCCGAACCTGGGTAAAAACATCATGTCCCTTGTCTCCTGTTACACTACTAGAAAAAGGGCTATAGATGGGATTGACACTAATGGCGCACCAGACAAGCGGTGCGCCATTAGTATATACTAATGGCGCACCATCTTCTGATACGCCATTAGAGTTGAAACTACTAATGGCGCACCTGGCCCAAGGTGCGCCATTAGTATCAAAAGAAAATATTTTGAACTAGTGCGCCTGTCCAAACATACTAATGGCGCATCCAGACTCAGTGCGCCATTACTAGTTGTAACTAGTAATGGCGCACCTATCGGAAAGTGCGCCACTAATGTTGTTTTTTTATTATATTTTTATTCCTTTTTTGCAAAACTACTAATGGTGCCTTTGTTCCACCGTGCGCCATTACTAGTTTAAACTAGTAATGGCGCATCGTGAACAAAGGCGCCATTAGTATGTTTTTTTTGCAAAACTACTAATGGCGCACCACGGAAGGTGCGCCATTAGTAACCTAGATTACTAATGGCGCATTTAGAGTTGGTGCGCCATTAGTAAGTGGGCAGCAACAAGATATTTTGGACAGCCTCTCCTACCCACACTCACTTTCTCCCCCACTTCATTCTCTCCACCTCCTCCTTGTCTCGGGTGCCTCCTCTTTTTCACCTCATTTACACCATACAAATTAAGTGGTTAAATTACCTTGTTTTGATAGGTAAGTAAGGGGGGAAGCTATATTTATGTTGTTCTCCCTACAACAATGTGCACATGCACTTTTTATGGCCTAGCTAGATCTATGTATGTTCGTGGTGTTGCATATGTTTGTGGTGTTGCATATGTGTTTGTGTTTGGAGGTGTACCGGTATTTGAAATGTGATAGTTGCCAATATTTTGCGGAATGTTGATTCATTTCCGTTTGGCGAGAATTTTGGCATTAAGCATTCTTTTGGTCCTATTTTTAGGAAAGTCATGCCAAATTTTTTCTTGGTTCTAAAATATCGTTTTGCTCTACCCTTGACGACCATGGTCCGCATACGATGACCGAAGGCATCGTGAATAGGTTTTTGAGGTCCGCGAAGGCCGAGATGCTTTAAAAGAACGAGACGGAGATAAGATGTCCGTGTCGAAGATGCAAGTCAAGAGCCTTATTATGCGGACCCGGATTCCGGCAAAAGGGACCACCTGCTCTTGCGTGGTTTCATGGATGGCTATCGGTGGCAAGGTGATGAAGATGACTACGAAGTCGTCCATGGGGGCGGGCAAGAAATGAGGAAGGGCAGCAAGACAACCACCGCAGCTCGGGCGGGCGAGAAGACGAAGAATCCCTGTGAGATGATCACGACGCCGATCTTTGTACAGTCATCATGTAGAAGATGCACGGACATGATGATGAGGAAGATGCCGGAGCGCACGACGGGCATGATCATGAAGATGATGATGCCGGGCGGAGCAGACGACGCTGGACCATCGGTGGGCTAGGTGCAGGACCCTCATATTCAAGAGCTGCTTCTCAAGCGACGGATAACGCAAGAGCTGTCGCCGAGAGAAAGCCAAGATGGATCAACTTGAGTTAGACGCGGTTACTCCATTGTATGAAGGATGCAGGCCGAGGATACCCGCTGAAAGTAACGCTCATGGCTCTGGAGATGAAGGTAAACACAAAATGACCGACGCATGCTTCGACGAGAACATGTCATTCAGACACGAACGTCTTCCCAAGGGGAACAAGTGCCCGACCAGTTTGGAGGAGGCGAAGAAAATCGTGTGTCCTCTGGATTTACCGCACGTGAAATACCATGTGTGCATGAACAATTGCATCATTTATCGGGACGAGCACGCTGAGTCTACCATATGTCCGGTGTCTTGGCGTCACTCGATACAAGAAGAGGAAGAAAGCTCCTCGAAAAGTGGTGTGGTACTTTCCAATCACTCCTCGTCTGCAGCGGTATTTCGCGGACCCTAAGGTAGCAAAGCTCCTGTGTTGGCACGCGGATAGGGAGGAGAAGAAGCGAGAAGATGACGCAAATGATCCAAAGATAGATAAAAAAGACAAGATGCTGAGTCACCCTAAGGATGCGAGCGATGTGCAAGCGTTGAACTTCAAGACCCAGAATTTGGGATGGATCCAAGGAACATCGTCTTTGGGCGCGAGCACCGATGGAGTCAATCCGTTTGGCAGCGCAGAAGCACACATAGCACTGGCCTGTGTTTGTGTGGATGTACAACCTTCCCCTGGTTGTGCATGAAGAGGAAGTACATTCACATGAGTATGCTAATTGAAGGGCCGAAACAACCAGGGAACAACATCAATCTATATCTGGGGCTGCTGAAAGAGGAGCTTGACACGCTGTGGAAAACGTCAGCCAATCCGTGGGACGCCGCAGAGAAAGAATATTCCACTATTAGAGCCGCACTGCTCACGACGGTGCACGACTATCTCGGTTACGGATATCTCGCGGGGCAGGTAGTCCATGGATTTTCTGGATGCGTAAGGTGCATGGATGACACAACGTATCGCCAGCTAGATAGAGATCCGGGTCTTGAAAACCGTGTTCATGGGACATCGAAGGTGGCTTCAGCGACAATGACCCATGGAGGAAACGCAAGGATCTGTTCGATGGTGAAACCGAACTCGAAAACGCCTGTACGAGGAGCGGCGAGGAAATAGACAAGCTGTTGAAAAATTGGAAAGACCGCCCACCGCCGGAAAGAAGCAAAAGGCGCCAGAGCCGAAAGAAGCGAAAGGCGCCAGAGCCGCTCTGAAGGTATGGAAAACGAGGTCTGTTTTTGGGACTTGCCGTCTTTGGAAGATCCACCGTGTGCCTCACAGCCTTGATGTCATGCATATCCACGAAGAACATGTGCGAGAGTCTGCTTGGTACCCTGCTCAACATGCCAGAGAGGACCAAAGATGGGCCGAAAGCAAGGGCAGACTTGAAATCAATGGGCATTAGGCAGGAGCTTCACGCTAATGATGATGATGATGATGATGATGATGATGATGATGATGATGAGGCGAAGCAGGACCACGATGAAGTCGTCATAAAGGCAAAAAGGCCAAGAAGACCGGAAATGAATACCCTCCCGCGTGCTTCACTCTAAGTCGAGGAGATCGGCAGTTTTCACCTGCCTCCTAGGAGTAAAACTTCCTTACGGTTACGCTGGGAAGATAAGCAGATACCTAGACCCAGCCAAGCGAAGTTCATGGGATGAAGTCTCACGACCATCACGTCTTGATGACGCAGATACTTCCAGTTGCAATCCGTAGGATCATGGACGCGCACGTCCGTGAAACGCTATTTGGCCTATGCAACTTTTTCGACGTCATCTCTCGGAAGTCGATTGGCGTGAGGCAACTCAGAAGGCTACAGGAAGAGATCGTGGTGATACTATGCGAGCTTGAGATGTACTTCCCACCCGCATTCTTCGACGTTATGGTGCATCTGCTGGTCCATATAGTGGAGGATATCATCCAACTCGGGCCGACGTTCCTGCACAGCATGATGCCGTTCGAAAGGATGAATGGTGTCATCAAAGGATACGTCCGCAACATGTCACGTCCAGAGGGAAGTATAGCCAGGGGCTTTTCGACCAAGAGTGCATCTCCTATCGCATTTAATTATCTAGGCATTGAGAACCTCGTTGGTCCGCCCGTCAACGAGCACCTCGGCAGGCTCGCCGGATGGGGTCACCGTGAGGGTCGCCGCGAAATGCATGTCGACTTAGAGGGTCGACTCACGACTTTGAAAGAGCAAACCTAGTCGCGCTACAACACATAGACGTGGTCGATCCTTGGGTGGTAGAGCACAAAACCTTTATTAAGAAGACGTACAATGACCGAGGCCAACAGAGGACGGACGGAGATATAATCAAAGAGCACAACTCATGTTTCACTCGTTGGTTCAAGAAGAAGCTTCTGTCGTACCCTTTACATGAGGATTCTTCCGCGGAAGAACAACTCATATTCGCCTTGTCACAGTGCGCAGAGCACAACCTGATGACCTATGATGCGTACGATATCAATGGCTACACATTCTACACTGAGTCCAAGGACATGAAGAGCGATGGTTATCGTAACTCCGGGTAACGATGGAATCCTACACCGTAATGACAAGGACAGATACTACGGAAGGATCGAGGAGATCTGGGAGCTGAGCTACGCTGGAGAGAAGGTCCCGATGTTCCGTGTCAGATGGGCGAAGAGCGTCCTAAAAGAAGACCGGTATTTCACCACCATGGTTATACCCGAACAATGTTGCCCTCACGAAGATGAGCAAGGCCCTATCTACTTGGAAAAGCAATGTGAAGAGAATGATCGAGAAAGGTGAGAGTTATGAGAAGATCAAGGAGAAAAATCCTTTGATCACCGAAGATGACTACAACGACTTCAAGATCAATTGCTCGAGCACCGCAAACTCCGAATCAAGTCGTTGGGGAAAGAAATGCGGAGCTGAACTTAGGGTAACACACACTCGGTCCCGGCGGTTCTGAGTGGCGGAGCCTATATGGGACAAGGAGGAGGCGGACCGTGCCGAGCAAGGCCTACCGCCTCTTCGATAAATACGGTGACAAGGCACCAGGAACTTTGTCGGGGCCGGTACAAGAAGGACCCGAAAACAAAGGAGCTTACCACGGATCCAAGACCAGGGCACTTGAGCTTGTTCTGCAACGAATACACCCCCGCGTAATTAGCTCCATATGGTTGCATTCTAATTAATGAAGCCAAATTTCTAAATGGTTCACATTCCTTCCGCAGCGCATCGAAAGCAAGAGCGCGGGGTCGACTAAGAGCAACCCTTGGGACACCACTCTAAATAGGGCGTTGAATGTAATGAAGAACAAGGATAAGGTCAGTAAACCGACGTCAGCTGGTCGTGTGGCCGGCAAAGGCTTGTCGACAAAATGGTCGTCATACTATAACACTGGTGGGCGAAAGGAGAAAAAGACCAGCTCGGAAAGCCAGGCGCGTGAGGTTCAAGAACTCAAGGCACATGTGGCGCGGATTCCGGAGATTGTCCAAGAGCAAGTGCAACAACAACTCGGAGCGACGATCACCGCCATTGTGCCTACCTTGATCGAGGGGTTGAGTGCATGGATTACGGGCGGCCAACAGGGGCCGCCCCCGATTCCTAGCTTCACGGCCAGCAACTCGCAGAACGCGATGGCGGGGCCATTGGTGTCTCCGGCGGAGGCGGCATTGGTGTCTCCGACGCCGGCACGGGAGCTTAATGCACCCGGTACGCCGCCGCCACCTCTGCAGACAGCGGCCCCTCCGTCAGCTGCACGCCGCCGTTGGCGGTGCCTCGACATTAGCCGACCTCGACGCCATCATCACGGTAACTAATTAAGCCTCTCTTGGCGAGGACTTCATCTCCTTGCCTTTGATCGGGCATCCCTGACGCCCTACATGTTTTCGCAGGGCGCCGCCGACGTTTCGTGCACTCTCCTGCACTTCGTGAACAACGAGTTGGTCGATGTCTCCAAGGGCAAAATCGTTGAACCGGGCAACCCCTTGTTCCACGGTACCCAGATGCCACCCAACTTGTTTAGGGTTCAACTGGTTCGGGTGCTGCCAAGCTGCGACGAGTTGTTACCTCCGATTCGACCCGTCGGGGCCGACGATGATGACGTGATGACCCTCGGCCGCTCGAGCTGGCCCTCGCTTTGGCCGAAGAGCTAGATTCGTTTGGGGGCGGGGGACACCACCCCAAAGACAACACCGCCAGTCGTGTCGGCGCCAAGTCGGCCCCATGGCAAGACCGCCGCAATGGTGCCGGACATCCCTATGCCACTGGATCCAAACATGCATATGGCACAGGATCAGAACGACGACGACGACGATACATTTGGCAACGTCGATCAGTACTTTGCCGATCATGGGTACGGTGGCGACTTCATGGGGCCTCCTTCTCAAGAACCCAACCCAACAAAAGACGCGGCGCGATCTAGCTGGTACCACGGAGAAGCCAAGTTGCAACAGGCGTCGTCTGCCGTTCAGCTCTCAGGAGACGCCTCCAGCTGCCGACTTCACCGAGCCTTAGATAGGCGAGCTGCGAAATATTATCAGCCCCAACACACTCAAGAGGGCGGTCTGTGAGCAGAACTCAGTCCCATTGCAGGAGAAGAAGAAGGCGCGCAAAAGAAAGACTAACAAGGGTGCGGGCCAGCCGGCACCGAGTACGATCCGTGCTCAAGACGGGCCACCTTCACCTGAGGATATCTCGAGGAGGGTGCATGTGGCGGGTAGGGCGATGCTACCGACAAATATGCTCAATGCTGCAACCGGTGCTATGCGGAGTCTGCATGATGTTGTTCTTTCTTTGGAGAAGCGGCGTCTCAGAGAGAAGGATGTGGCATACCCGGTTTTCGCGGCCAAGGTGCCAGAGGGCAAGGGCTTTGTGGATAACTCCATCGGGCGTACGATCGACCTGCGGTTTGATGACATCCACGCTATGTTGAACCTTCATCCGCTGCACTACACCTTCGTTCGGCTATTTTCGCTGAGTATGGAGATGTGGATCATTCGCGACAAGACCCCGGACATCGTGATAGTCGACCCCTTCTACATGCGTGCCAAGATCTTGGGAAGCGGCGGGGACCGCAAGTCGCGAAGTTCTTACCTCGAAGGCGTCATTCTCGCAAACCAAGATAAGGATAACTTCCTCGTGCCTTACTTTCCCGAGTAAGTCCTCCCCTCAACCGCCCGTAACATATGAATTCTTAGATTTCGATCGTTTTCTTTTAACATTCCATGTTTTCTGCAGTGACACATTGCACGCTCATCCTCCTAAGCCCCAAATATTCCATGGCCACGTATTTCGACCCGGACCGTCGATCGAACGTAGACTACACAAATGTCAAGAAGGTTCTTGATGATGTTCTCCCTGCCACGCCAAATCTGGAGGCACCTTCACCGGGCCTATTCGTAAGTACGGCAAGCACGTGTTCTCCCACAATCTGACGCTCTGGCGTGTCAAGCAGCCGCCGGGCGGTCGAAGGGTGCCTACTACGCCATCCATCACATGCGGGCGATCGACGGGACCATCATCAACTTCGCTACCGAGTAAACTCAAAGATTGGGCCGCGGCGTGTCAAGAATCCAGACGCGGACATCGACAAGAATTCTTTCGCATCCAATCGGAGTTTGCGGAAATCATCCATCAAGATGTCCTTCGTACCTCGGGGCAGTTCTACCTCGGTAATCAACCGTCCAACAAAGTGACATCGACAAGATGCTACAAATGCAGTGACAATGCCCGTTATTTCATGACTCCCACGATAGACGGCGCCTTCATCCACGCTCCCGTCCCTTGAGTCGAGACGAAAGCAGTGATGCTGTGTCTAGTTCTGAAACATCGATTGGCTCATGTTGTAATTAAACTTTAATGAACTTATAGTATGTCTCTTTGGTTTCGAGAGTCGTTCAACTTAGATGTAATCGATGCTATTATTGTCTTGCTTTTCTCTTCCGATCGCTCGCTGCATACTTATATATTGCTTATGTATTGTCTCGTGAATTGGTACTAACATTTCGTTTGGCTAGTGCATAGCGATGTCGTCGTATGTCGTGTACAAGGGTAAGGTTCCGGAGTCTCTGACGATCGGGAGGAGTGTCGGAGACAGGTTCACCGATTCAACGGTAACAGTTACAAAGGGTACACCACTAGGGCCGAGGCCGAATCTAGACACGCCCGCTATCTAGCGGGAGAGGGGAGGGAGCATTGGAGGAACCGGATGAAGACGAGTTTCATCGTGATGATGCTCATCGTGATGACCGCAGCTCTCTTCTATGTGATGGTAGTTTAGATGATCGATATCGACTTGTAATGTGAAGACAAACTCGCTACTCGCGGTCCCGAGACTTGTAATATAATGTTCTATCTTTGTTCGGTCTTTTCAATTCGGAGACTAATATGATGGATTGTATTCGGAGACTAATATGATGAATTGTATTCAGAGACTAATCTTCTATTGTATTCGATGAATCTGTTGTTGATGTGTGCTGTCTATATTTTGTCCAATTATACATTTTGTAACCTGTGCAAAAAACGGAAAATTAAAAAATAAGAAAGAAACCTAATATTCATACTAATGGCGCATCACATCACAGTGCGCCATTAGTATGGGAAAGGATACTATTGGTGGATCATTAAGCGATTGCGCCATTAGTATGCCGGGTTACTAATGACGCATCTTGTTGTTGTGCGCCATTAGTATGCCAAAGCACTGGTATACATGGCCCCTCGGGAGGCATACTAATGGCGCCTTTATTGTATATACTAATGGCGATTCGAGGTCCGCCATTAGTATACCAGATACTAATGGCGCACCAGTGGTGCGCCATTAGTAAAATATACTAATGGCATGGCACTAATGGCGCACCACTAATGCGCCATTAATGGTCAAATTAGGTGTGCCATTATTAGGCCTTCTCCTAGTAGTGTTACCATCCGCCTAGACGCACAGTTCGGGACCCCCTACCCGAGATCTGCCGGTTTTGACACCGACAGTCCTCTTCCCAAATGTAGGTGGGAAGGGATCCCACAACGGCCAAATTTGAAGGGAGACAACTAGTACAAGCTATCCTGACAAAAGTAGTCTTCGCCTGCAAAAGGCTCTGGTGGTGACGCTGCGGTGGGCTTCGTGACGACCTCCGTCCTGCCGTCCTAGCGGTCTTGGTCTTGTTGCACCAATATGGAAACCTTTGCTTGATTCCTCGGGACCCCGCGCCTGCGCTTGCCTCCTTAGCACCAAAAAGGAAACTGGTACACTACGCCCGCTCGCGCCCGCCTGGCCTTGGTCGTCATGGCTCACGTCAGGTGAACCTCGCGAGGTAGGCCTTGCATAGATATCTCCGATCCTTGGGAGCCAGCCTTGTGAGGCCGCCCCGAGGGAGGTCTTGGTGTCGTCTGCCTCGCGAGTCTTGGCCCCTCGCGAGGGTCTTGGGTTGTCGTTGTTGAAGCTGGGCCATACCGGGCTGTTGACGGAGCCACGCTGTGGGCCGGAGGCAGGCAAGTCTGGGTACCCCCGTTCCCAGGATGCCGACAGTAGCCCCCGAGCCCAAGGCGCGCTCGAACTTGGCTTCGAGGCGAAGCCAAAGAGCAAGGGCTCGAACTTGACGAGACTCTACTGCATGCAGAGAAAAACCATCATTACGTGCGATCGTGGAGGCCAGCGGTTGGCCTCCTCTTGGCTATAAATGAGGAGAGGAGCGGAGGCCCTTTTGCTCATCTCCTTCTTCTCGTCGCCCGCTCTCTCTTCTTCCTCTTTGCCTCGCCGTCTTGCCATAGCTCCCATGGTGCCGATTAGGACGTTTTCCGCGGCGGAGAAAGGGAAAACTCCCCGCGAGGAGCAGGGGCCGCTCCCGCCAAAGAAGAGGCTGAGCCGCCCCCACGACGCCGGCGACAGGCCAGTGGTGGCGCGGCCTTGGTACGAGCAACCTCCGCTCAGCTTCCCGCTTCCTCTGTGCGCCCAAGCGCAAGGCTCCGGAGGAGGCGGCAGCGCCTCGCGCCATGCCAGCCACGGCCGTGGTGGCCGGGCTGAGGTCGTGCGGGGTGCTGGCCCGCGAACCCACGCCGAAGGCTCCTCGCATGAGTTTGTGGTGTGGACGGTGATGCCCCCGCGCACGTGGATTCAGCTTACGTGGTTCTTCACTGAGGAGATGCCGCCGAGGGGGCCACTCGAGTTGTGGTTGCAGCACGCCGGGTGCTTCAATCTAGCCAAGGGGGCGGAAGTCGAGGTCGTCGCCCCAGGCAGAATCTTCATGACTCGAGGATGGGGCGAGGTCGCCCGCGCTTGCCGCGTGGAGGGGGCCTTTGTTGGGGAACGTAGTGATTTCAAAAATTTCCTACGCATACGCAAGATCATGGTGATGCATAGCAACGAGAGGGGAGAGTGTATGTCCACGCACTCGTGAGACCGTGGCGAAGCGTTATAACAACGCGGTTGATGTAGTCGTACGTCTTCACGATCCGACCGATCCAAGTACCGAACGTATGGCACCTCCGAGTTCTGCACACGTTCAGCTCGATGACGATCCCCGGACTCCGATCCAGCAAAGTGTCGGGGATGAGTTCCGTCAGTACGATGGCGTGGTGACGATGATGATGCTCCACCGACGCAGGGCTGCGCCTAAGCTCCGTGACGATATGACTTCTCCGGCGCAGGGCTTCGCCTAAGCTCCGCGACGATATGACCGAAGTGGAATATGGTGGAAGGGGGCACCGCACACGGCTAAGGAACGATCCGTAGATCAACTTGTGTGTCCATGGGGTGCCCCCTGCCCCGTATATAAAGGAGTGGAGGAGGGAAGAGCCGGCCCTCTCTATGGCGCGCCCTAGGGGAGTCCTACTCCTACAGGGAGTAGGATTCCCTTCCTAGTCCAACTAGGATTCCTTCCATGTAGTAGGAGTAGGAGAGAAGGAAAGGGAAGGGAAAAGGAGAAGGAAGGAAGGGGGCGCCCCCCTTCCCTAGTCCAATTCGGACCAGACCAAGGGAAGGGGTGCGGCCACCCTTGAGGCCCTTTTCCTTCTTTCCCGTATGGCCCAATAAGGCCCAATACGTATTCCCGTAACTCTCCGGTACTCAAAAATACCCGAATCACTCGGAACCTTTCCGATGTCCGAATATAGTCGTCCAATATATCGATCTTTACGTCTCGACCATTTCGAGACTCCTCGTCATGTCCCTGATCTCATCCGGGACTCCGAACTCCTTCGGTACATCAAAACTCATAAACTCATAATATAACTGTCATCGAAACCTTCGGCGTGCGGACCCTACGGGTTCGAGAACTATGTAGACATGACCGAGAACTATTCTTGGTCAATAACCAATAGCGGAACCTGGATGCCCATATTGGTTCCTACATATTCTACGAAGATCTTTATCGGTCAAACCGCATAACAACATACGTTGTTCCCTTTGTCATCGGTATGTTACTTGCCGAGATTCGATCGTCGGTATCCAATACCTAGTTCAATCTCGTTACCGGCAAGTCTCTTTACTCGTTCCGTAATGCATCATTCCGTAACCAACTCATTAGCTACATTGCTTGCAAGGCTTATAGTGATGTGCATTACCGAGAGGGCCCAGAGATACCTCTCCAGACAATCGGAGTGACAAAACCTAATCTCGAAATACGCCAACCCAACATGTACCTTTGGAGACACCTGTAGTACTCCTTTATAATCACCCAGATTCGTTGTGACGTTTGGTAGCACCAAAGTGTTCCTCCGGTAAACGGGAGTTGCATAATCTCATAGTTAGAGGAACATGTATAAGTCATGAAGAAAGCAATAGCAACATACTAAACGATCAAGTGCTAGGCTAACGGAATGGGTCATGTCAATCACATCATTCTCCTAATGATGTGATCCCGTTAATCAAATGACAACTCATGTCTATGGTTAGGAAACATAACCATCTTCGATTAACGAGCTAGTCAAGTAGAGGCATACTAGTGACACTGCTTGTCTATGTATTCACACATGTATTATGTTTCCGGTTAATACAATTTTAGCATGAATAATAAACATTTATCATGATATAAGTAAATAAATAATAACTTTATTATTGCCTCTAGGGCATATTTCCTTGATCTCCCACTTGCACTAGAGTCAATAATCTAGTTCACATCGCCATGTGATTTAACATCAATAGTTCACATCTATATGTGTTTAACACCCATAGTTCACATCGACATGTGACCAACACCCAAAGGGTACTAAGGTGTGATCATGTTTTGTTTGTGAGAGAAGTTTAGTCAACGGGTCTGCCACATTCAGATCCGTATGTATTTTGCAAATTTCTATGTCTACAATGCTCTACACGGAGCTACTCTAGCTAATTGCTCCCACTTTCAATATGTATCTAGATTGAGACTCGAGTCATCTAGATTAGTGTTTAAAACTTGCATCGACGTAACCCTTTATTTACCTAACCTTTTCACTTCCATAATCGAGAAACACATCCTTATTCTACTAAGGATAATTTTGACCGCTGTCCATTGATCTACTCCTAGATCACTATTGCACTCCTTGCCAAGCTTAGTGGTAGGGTATGCAATAGATCTGGTACCTGATATGACATACTTTATAGAACCTATGGCTGATGCATAAGGAATGACTTTCATTCTCTTTGTATCTTCTGCCGTGGTCGTGTTTTGAGTCTTACTCAATCTCACACCTTGTAACACAGGTAAGAACTCTTTCTTTGACTGTTCCATTTTGAACTACTTCAAAATCTTGTCAAGGTATGTATTCATTGAAAAAACTTATCAAGCGTCTTGATCTATCTCTATAGATCTTGATGCTCAATATGTAAGCAGCTTCACCGAGGTCTTTCTTTGAAAAACTCCTTTCAAACACTCCTTTATGCTTTGCGAATAATTCTACATTATTTCCGATCAACAATATGTCATTCACATATACTTTATCGTAAAGGCTGTAGTGCTCCCACTCACTTTCTTGTAAATACAGGCCTTTCCAAAAGTCTGTATAAAATCATATGCTTTGATCAACACATCAAAGCGTATATTCCAACTCCGAGATGCTTGCACCAGTCCATTGATGGATAGCTGGAGCTTGCACATTTTTGTTAGCTCCTTTAGGATTGACAAAACCTTCTGGTTGCATCATATACAACTCTTCTTTAATAAATCCATTAAAGAATGTAGTTTTGACATCCATTTGCCAGATTTCATAAAATGTGGCAATTGCTAACATGATTCGGACAGACTTAAGCATCACTACAGTTGAGAAAATCTCATTGTAGTCAACACCTTGAACTTGTCGAAAACCTTTTGTGACAAGTCGAGCTTTGTAGATAGTAACACTACTATCAGTGTCCGTCTTCCTCTTGAAGATCCATTTATTTAACATGGCTTGCTGATCATCGAGCAAGTCAATCAAAGTCCATACTTTGTTCTCATACATGGATCCTATCTCAGATTTCATGGCCTCAAGCCATTTCGCGGAATCTGGGCTCATCATCGCTTCCTCATAGTTCGTAGGTTCATCATGGTCTAGTAACATGACTTCCGTAACATGATTACCGTACCACTCAGTGCGGATCTTACTCTGGAAGACCCACGAGGTTTGGTAGCAACTTGATCTGAAGTTTCATGATCATCATCATTAACTTCCTCACTAATTGGTGTAGGAATCACTAGAACTGATTTACGTGATGAACTACTTTCCAATAAGGGAGAAGGTACAATTACCTCATCAAGTTTCTACTTTCCTCCCACTCACTTCTTTCGAGAGAAACTTCTTCTCTAGAAAGGATCCATCTTAGCAACGAAAAACTTGCCTTCGGATCTGTGATATAAGGTGTACCCAATAGTTACCTTTGGGTATTCTATGAAGACGCACTTCTCCGATTTGGGTTTGAGCTTATCGGTGAAAACTTTTTCACATAAGCATCACAACCCCAAACTTTTAAGAAACGACAACTTAGGTTTACTGTTAAACCATAGTTCATATGGTGTCGTCTCAACGGATTTAGATGGTGCCCTATTAAACGTGAATGCAGCTGTCTCTAATGCATAACCCCAAAATGATAGTGGTAAACCGATAAGAGACATCATAGATCGCACCATATCCAATAAAGTGCGGTTACGACGTTCGGACACACCATAACATTATGGTGTTCCAGGTGGCGTGAGCTGTGAAACTATTCCACATTATTTTAATTGAAGACCAAACTCAGAAACTCAATTATTCGTCTTCGCGATCAGATCACGAAACTTTATTTTCTTGTTACGATGATTTTTCCACTTCACTCTGAAATTCTTTGAACCTTTCAACTATTTCGGACTTATGTTTCATCAAGTAGATATACCCATATCTGCTCAAATCATCTTGTGAAAGTCGGAAAATAACGATACTTGCCACGAGCATCAACACTCATTGGATCGCATACATCGGTATGTATTATTTCCAATTAGTCAAGAGCTTGTTCCATTGTTCCGGAGAACGGAGTTTTAGTCATCTTGCCCAAACGGCACGGTTACGCAAGCATCAAATGATTCATAACCAAGTGATTACGAAAGTCCATCGGCATGGAGTTTTCTTCATGCGCTTTACACCAATATGACCTAACGGCGATTACCACAAATAAGTTGCACTATCATTATTAATTTTGCATCTTTTGGTTTCAATATTATGAATATGTGTATCACTATGATCGAGATCCAATGAACCATTTTCATTGGGTGTGTAACCATATTAGGTTTTATTCATGTAAATGTAACAACAATTTATTCTCTTACTTAAATGAATAACCGTATTGCAATAAACATGATCAAATCATATTTATGCTCAACACCAAATAACACTTATTTAGGTTCCACACTAATCCCGAAAGTATAGGGAGTGTGTGATGATGATCAAATCAATCTTGGAACTACTTCCAACACTCATCGTCACTTCCCTTCAACTAGTTTCTGCTCATTCTGCAACTCCCGTTTCAAGTTACTACTCTTAGCAACTGAACCAGATCAAATACCGAGGGGTTACTACGAACACTAGTGAAATACACATCAATGATCTGTATATCAAATATACCTTTGTTCACTTTGCCATCCTTCTTATCCGCCAAATACTTGGGGTAGTTCCGCTTCTAGTGACCAGTTCCATTGCAGCAAAAGCACTTAGTCTCGTGCTTAGGTCCAGACTTGGGCCTCTTCACTCGAGCAGCAACTTGCTTGCCGTTCTTCTTGAAGTTCCCCTTCTTCCCTTTGCCCTTTTCCTTGAGACTAGTGGTCTTGTCAATCATCAACACTTGATGCCCTTTCTTGATTTCTACCTTCGTCGATTTCAACATCACGAAGAGCTCGGGAATCGTTTTCGTCATCCCCTGCATACTATAGTTCATCACGAAGTTCTAGTAACTTAGTGATGGTGACTAGAGAATTCTGTCAATCACTATCTTATCTCGAAGATTAACTCCCACTTGATTCAAGCGATTGAAGTATTCGGACAATCTGAGCACATGCTCACTAGTTGAGCGATTCTCCTCCATCTTTTAGCTATAGAACTTGTTGGAGACTTCATATCTCTCAACTCGGTATTTGCTTGAAATATTAACTTCAATTCCTGGAACATCTCATATGGTCCATGACGTTCAAAACGTCTTTGAAGTCCCGATTCTAAGCCGTTAAGTATGGTGCACTAAACTATCAAGTAGTCATCATATTGAGCTAGCCAAACGTTCATAACGCCCGCATCCGCTCCTGCAATAGGTCTGTCACCTAGCGGTGCATTAAGGACATAATTCTTACATGCGGCATTGAGGATAAACCTCGGATCATGGATCCAATCCGCATCATTGCTACTAACATTTTTCAACACAATTTTCTCTAGGAACATATGAAAATAAACATATGAAAGCAACAACGCGAGCTATTGATCTACAACATAATTTGCAAAATACTACCGGGACTAAGTTCATGATAAATTTAAGTTCAATTAATCATATTACTTAAGAACTCCCACTTAGACAGACATCTCTCTAGTCATCTAAGTGATCACGTGATCCAAATCAACTAAACCATAACCGATCATCACGTGAGATGGAGTAGTTTTCAATGGTGAACATCACTATGTTGATCATATCTACTATATGATTCACGCCGACCTTCGGTCTCCATGTTCCGAGGCCATATCTGCATATGCTAGGCTCGTCAAGTTTAACCTGAGTATTCCGTGTGCAAAACTGGCTTGCACCCGTTGTAGATGGACGTGGAGCTTATCACACCCGATCATCACGCGTGGTGTCCGGGCACGACGAACTTTGGCAACGGTGCATACTCGGAGAACACTTCTTGATAATTAGTGAGAGATCATCTTAAAATGCTACCGCCAATCAAAGCAAGAATAAGATGTATAATAGATAAACATCACATGCAATCAAAATATGTGACATGATATGGCCATGATCATCTTGCGCCTTTGATCTCCATCTCCAAAGTAATCTGTCATGATCTCTATCGTCATCTGCACGACACCATGATCTTCATCATCTTGATCTATATCAATGTGTCATCACATGGTTGTCTCGCCAACTATTGCTCTTGCAACTATTGCTATCGCATAGCGATATAGTAAAGCAATTATTTGGCACTTGCATCTTATGCAACAAAGAGACAACCATATGGCTTCTGCCAGTTGCCGATAACTTCAACAAAACATGATCATCTTATACAATAAAATATAGCATCACGTCTTGACCATATCACATCACAACATGCCCTGCAAAAACAAGTTAGACGTCCTCTACTTTGTTGTTGCAAATTTTACGTGGCTGCTACGGGCTTAGCAAGAACCGTTCTCACCTACGCATCAAAACCACAACGATAGTTTGTCAAATAGACTCCGTTTTAACCTTCGCAAGGACCGGGCGTAGTCACACTCGGTTCAACTAAAGTGAGAGAGACAGACACCCGCCAGCCACCTTTAAGCACGAGTGCTCGTAGCAGTGAAACCAGTCTCGCGTAAGCGTCTGGCGTAATGTCGGTCCGGCCGCTTCATCTCACAATACCGCTGAACCAAAGTATGACATGCTTTGGTAGGCGTATAACTTGTATCGCCCACAACTCACTTGTGTTCTACTCGTGCAAAACATCAAACCATAAAAACCTAGGCTCGGATGCCACTTGTTGGGGAACGTGGTGATTTCAAAAATTTCCACGCATACGCAAGATCATGGTGATGCATAGCAACGAGAGGGAGAGTGTATGTCCACGCACCCTCGTGAGACCGTGGCGGAAGCGTTATAACAACGCTGTTGATGTAGTCGACGCGTCTTCACGATCCGACCGATCCAAGTACCGAGCGTACGGCACCTCCGAGTTACGCACACGTTCAGCTCGATGGCGATCCCGGACTCGATCCAGCAAAGTGTCGGGATGAGTTCCGTCGACACGACGGCGTGGTGGCGATGATGATGCTCCACCGACGCGGGGCTTCGCCTAAGCTCATGACGATATGACTTCTCCGGCGCAGGTCTTCGCCTAAGCTCCGCGACGATATGAGCGAAGTGTAATATGGTGGAGGGGGGCACCGCACACGGCTTAGGAACGATCCGTAGATCAACTTGTGTGTCCATGGGGTGCCCCCTGCCCCCGTATATAAAGGAGTGGAGGAGGGGAGGGCCGGCCCTCTCTATGGCGCGCCCTAGGGGAGTCCTACTCCCGCCGGGAGTAGGATTCCCCCTTTCCTAGTCCAACTAGGAACCCTTCCATGTAGTAGGAGTAGGAGAGAAGGAAAGGGAAGAGAGAAGGAGAAGGAAGGAAGGGGCCCCCCTTCCCTAGTCCAATTCGGACCAGACCAAGGGAAGGGGTGCGGCCACCCTTGAGGCCCTTTTCCTTCTTTCCCGTATGGCCCAATAAGGCCCAATACGTATTCCCGTAACTCTCCGGTACTCCGAAAAATACCCGAATCACTCGGAACCTTTCCGATGTCCGAATATAGTCGTCCAATATATCGATCTTTACGTCTCGACCATTTCGAGACTCCTCGTCATGTCCCTGATCTCATCCGGGACTCCGAACTCCTTCGGTACATCAAAACTCATAAACTCATAATATAAGCATCATCGAAACCTTAAGCGTGCGGACCCTACGGGTTCGAGAACTATGTAGACATGACCGAGAACTATTCTTGGTCAATAACCAATAGCGGAACCTGGATGCCCATATTGGTTCCTACATATTCTACGAAGATCTTTATCGGTCAAACCGCATAACAACATACGTTGTTCCCTTTGTCATCGGTATGTTACTTGCCCGAGATTCGATCGCCGGTATCCAATACCTAGTTCAATCTCGTTACCGGCAAGTCTCTTTACTCGTTCCGTAATGCATCATTCCGTAACCAACTCATTAGCTACATTGCTTGCAAGGCTTATAGTGATGTGCATTACCGAGAGGGCCCAGAGATACCTCTCCACAATCGGAGTGACAAAACCTAATCTCAAATCGCCAACCCAACATGTACCTTTGGAGACACCTGTAGTACTCCTTTATAATCACCCGATTACGTTGTGGCGTTTGGTAGCACCAAAGTGTTCCTCCGTAAACGGGAGTTGCATAATCTCATAGTTACAGGAACATGTATAAGTCATGAAGAAAGCAATAGCAACATACTAAGCGATCAAGTGCTAGGCTAACGGAATGGGTCATGTCAATCACATCATTCTCCTAATGATGTGATCCCGTTAATCAAATGACAACTCATGTCTATGGTTAGGAAACATAACCATCTTCGATTAACGAGCTAGTCAAGTAGAGGCATACTAGTGACACTCTGTTTGTCTATGTATTCACACATGTATTATGTTTCCGGTTAATACAATTTTAGCATGAATAATAAACATTTATCATGATATAAGTAAATAAATAATAACTTTATTATTGCCTCTAGGGCATATTTCCTTCAGCCTTCACCATCCATTTTGAGTATGACGGTGCCTCCACGCTGTTCTTCAAGGTCTTCGACGAGGAAGGCCGCCACCTGGAGTGCTGCCCCAGGGGAAGCTGCCAGCATGGCGTGGGAGCGGGTGTTGAGCCTGCTCCCGGTCCTACCGCAAGATCCTCCAGCAGCAGCGACGACCCCTGGGAGTCCAACGACTCTCCCGAGCCTAGCGAGTCCTCGGAGTCGAGCGACGACAGCTACATGCCTCCGAGCTCTCGACGTGCCCGGAGCAAGGGAGCGGCATCCGCTCGGTGTCGTCGATAACCTGGATGGGGTTGGCGTCGGCCTCTCGCGGCCCACTTTTGATGATGTTGTCGATGGCGACGCCCGTAGTCAGGGCTCCTTGAGGTTTTTCTTCTCTTGTTCCCTGCGAGGAATCGAGACAAACCCTGTGGGGGTATGTAAAGAACCTGTAATGCTTTTGCTCCAATGTTTATTATTCCTATTATAAGGTTGCGGCTGCGTATCTTGCTTCGGCATTGCTCCCCCTTTTCTTCCTCGTGGCAGCTTAGCGCTCTACGTCGGCAGGTCCTAGTCCCCAGGCAAGCTTTGGTTGTCGCTTGTATGCCAGGTCGCGATGTCGTGGTCAAGGCCAGGAGGTGAGCGGCCCAAGGTCCGGTAAGAGCTTGATACGTCAATTTTGCATCATGCTTTTATATCAATATTTATTGCATTATGGGCTGTTATTACACGTTATGTCACAATACCTGTGCCTATTCTCTCTTATTTTACAAGGTTTACATAAGGAGGGAGAATGCCGGCAGCTGGAATTCTAGGCTGGAAAAGGAGCAAATATTAGATACCTATTCTGCACAACTCCAAAAGTCCTGAAACTCCATGGTATATCTTATAATAAATAATAAATAATCCTCGCCAAAGATGAAGGCCAGGGGGCCCACACCCTGTCCATGAGGGTGGGGGGCACGCCCACCCCCCCCCTTAGGGCGTGCCCCTACCTCGTGGGCCCCCTGGTGGCTCTCCGATGCCCATCTTCTGCTATATGAGGTCTTTCGTCGAGAAAAAAATCAGAAGCAACCTTTCGGGATGAAACTCCGCCGCCACGAGGTGGAACCTTGGCATAACCAATCTAGGGCTCCAGCAGAGCTGTTCTGCCGGGGACACTTCCCTCCGAGAGGGGGAAATCATCACCATCGTCATCACCAACGCTCCTCTCATCAGGAGAGGGCAATCTTCATCAACATCTTCACCAGCACCATCTCCTCTCAAAACCCTAGTTCATCTCTTGTATCCAATTCTTGTCTCCAAGTCCGGGATTGGTACTAGTAGGTTGCTAGTAGTGTTGATTACTCCTTGTAGTTGATGCTAGTTGGTTTATTTGGTGGAAGATCATATGTTCAGATCCTATATGCATATTAATACCCTCGATTATGAACATGAATATGCTTTGTGAGTAGTTATGTTTGTTCACGAGGACATGGGAGAAGTCTCGCTATTAGTAGTCATGTGAATTTGGTATTCGCTTGATATTTTGATGAGATGTATGTTGTCTAGCCTCTAGTGGTGTTATGTGAACGTCGACTACATAACACTTCACCATTATTTGGGCCTAGAGGAAGGCATTGGGAAGTAATAAGTAGATGATGGGTTGCTAGAGTGATAGAACCTTAAACCCTAGTTTATGCGCTGCTTCGTAAGGGGCTGATTTGGATCCATATGTTTCATGCTATGGTTAGGTTTACCTTAATACTTTTGTTGTAGTTGCGGATGCTTGCAATAGAGGTTAATCATAAGTGGGATGCTTGTTCAAGTAAGAACAGCACCCAAGCACCGGTCCACCCACATATCATATTATCAAAGTACCGAGCGCGAATCATATGAACGTGATGAAAACTAGCTTGACGATATTCCCATGTGTCCTCGGGAGCGCTTTTCCTATTATAAGAGTTTGTCCAGGCTTGTCCTTTGCTACAAAAAGGATTGGTCCACCTTGCTGCACTTTATTTACTTTTGTTACTTGTTGTCATTACAAATTATCCTATCACAAAACTATCTGTTACCACTTATTTCAGTACTTGCAGAGAATACCTTGCTGAAAACCGCTTATCATTTCCTTCTGCTCCTCGTTGGGTTCGATACCCTATACTTGTGGGTCATCAAGACTCTTTTGTGGCGCCATTGCTGGGGAGTGAAGCGCCTTTGGTAGGTGGAATTTGGTAAGGAAAATTTATATAGTGTGCTGAAATTTACTGTCATTTGTTACTATGGAAAGTAATCCTGTGAGTGGCTTGTTCGGGGCATCTTCACCCCTACCAGTAGAGCAAAGAGTTGCTCCTCAACCTAATGAACCTACTGAAAATGAATATGAAGATATTCCCTTTGAATTTCCTTCGGGTATGATGGAAAAACTGCTAGCTAATCCATTTGTAGGAGATGGAACAAAGCATCCTGATGAGCACCTAATATATGTGGATGAAGTTTGTGGACTATTTAAGCTTGCAGGTATACCCGATGATGTTGTCAAGAAGAAGGTCTTCCCTTTATCCTTGAAGGGAGATTCATTGACATGGTATAGGCTATGTGATGATACAAGATCATGGAACTATAGAAGATTGAAATTGGAATTTCCTCAAAAGTATTATCCTATGCATCTTGTTCATCGTGATCGCAATTATATATATAATTTCTGGCCTCGCGATGGAGAAAGCATCGCTCAAGCTTGGGGGAGGCTTAAATCAATGTTATATTCATGCCCCAATTATTCAAAATCTTTATGCTCGGCTTTCTGAAAACAATCGCACCATGCTCGATACCTCTTGTGCTGGCTCTTTTATGATGAAGACTATTGAATTCAGATGGAATTTATTAGATAGAATTAAAGCATAACTCACGAAGATTGGGACCTCGACGAAGGTAAGGATTCAGGTATGACACCTAAGTATGATTGTGTTAAATCTTTTATGGATACCGATATTTTCTGTAAGTTTAGCACTAAATATGGACTTGACTCTGAGATAGTAGCTTCTTTCTATGAATCTTTTTCTACTTATGTTGATCTCCCCAAGGAGAAGTGGTCTAAATATCATCCTCCCATAGAAGTAAAAGTAGTTGTACCTATTAAAGTTGAAGAAAATACTATCACTTATAATGATCCTATTGTTCCTACTTCTTATGTTGAGAAACCACCCTTCCCTGTTAGAATAAAGGATCATGCTAAAGCTTCAACTGTGGTTTGTAAAAGCAATATTAGAACTTATACACCTCCTGAGCAAGTCAAAGTAGAACCTAATATTGCTATTGTTAAAGATCTCTTGTCTGATAATATTGATGGGCATGTTATTCAATTCTGTGGTGAATCTGCTAGAATTGCTAAACCTGGCGCTAAAGATAAACATAGACCTGTGGTAGGCGTGCCTGTTATTTCTGTTAAAATAGGAGATCATTTTTATCATGGCTTATGTGATATGGGTGCTAGTGCTAGTGTTATACCTTATGACATGTATAAAGAAATTAAGCATGAAATTGCACCTGCTGAGTTAGAAGATATTGATGTCACAATTAAACTTGCCAATAGAGATACTATATCAGCAGTGGGAATTGTTAGAGATGTTGAAGTCTTGTGTGGGAAAATTAAATATCCTGCTGATTTTCTTGTTCTAAGTTCCCCACAAGATAGCTTTTGTCCCATTATATTTGGTAGACCCTTCTTGAATATTGTTAATGCTAAGATAGACTGTGAAAAGAATGTTATTACTATTGGTTTGGATGATATGATTCATGAGTTTAATTTCTCTAAGTTTAGTAAACAACACCGTGAAGAAGAATTGTCTAGAAAGGATGAAATTATTGGTCTTGCTTCTATTGCCGTACCTCCTAGTGATCCTTTAGAACAATATTTGCTAGACCATGAAAATGATATGTTTATGAATGAAAGAAGGAAATAGATGAAGTATTCTTTAAACAGAACCTATTCTCAAACATAATTTTCTGTCGAAATCCTAGGGATCCTCCTCCACCCAAGGGTGATCCCGTGTTTGAGCTTAAACCGTTGCACGATAATCTTAAATATGCTTATCTTGATGAAAAGAAAATATATCATGTTATTATTAGTGCTAACCTTTCAGAGCATGAAGAAGAGAGATTATTGAAAACCCTGAAGAAGCACCGTGCTGCTATTGGATATACTCTTGATGATCTTAAGGGCATTAGTCCCACTCTATGTCAATATAAAATAAATTTGGAAGAAGATGCCAAACCAGTCTGTGATCATCAATGAAGGCTTAATCCTAAGATGAAAGAAGTGGTAAGAAAATAAATACTAAAGCTTCTGGAGGAAGGTATAATTTATCCCGTTGCTGATAGTCAGTGGGTAAGTCCTGTCCATTGTGTCCCTAAGAAGGGAGGTATTACTGTTGTTCCTAATGATAAAGATAAATTGATCCCGCAAAGAATTATTATAGGTTATAGGATGGTAATTGATTTTTGCAAAATAAATAAAGCTACTAAGAAAGATCATTACCCCTTACCTTTTATTGATCAAATGTTAGAAAGATTATGCAAACATACACATTATTGCTTTCTAGATGGTTATTCTGGTTTCTCTCAAATACCTGTGTCGGCTAAAGATCAATCAACGACTAATTTTACATGCCCTTTTGGTACTTTTGCTTATAGACATATGCCTTTTGGTTTATGTAACGCACCTGCTACCTTTCAAAGATGCATGATGGCTACATTCTCTGACTTTTGTGAAAATATTTGTGAGGTTTTCATGGACGACTTTTCCGTCTATGGATCCTATTTTGATGATTGCTTGAGCAATCTTGATCGAGTTTTGCAGAGATGTGAAGCAACTAATCTTGTCTTGAATTGGGAAAAGTGCCACTTTATGGTTAATGAAGGTATTGTCTTAGGGCATAAAGTTTCTGAAAGAGGTATTGAAGTTGATAAAGCCAAGGTTGATGCTATTGAAAAGATGCCATGTCCCAAGGACATTAAAGGTATAATAAGTTTCCTTGGTCACGCCAGATTTTATAGGAGGTTCATTAAGGACTTCTAAAAAATTTCTCGGCCTCTGACTAATTTATTACAAAAAGATATACCATTTGTCTTTGATGATGATTGTGTAGAAGCATTTGAAATACTTAAGAAAGCATTGATCTCTGCACCTATTGTTCAAATTACCGATTGGAATTTACCCTTTGAAATTATGTGTGATGCTAGTGATTATGCTGTAGGTGTTGTTCTAGGGCAAAGAGTTGATAAGAAATTAAATGTTATCCATTATTCTAGTAAGACTCTAGACAATGCTCAAAGAAATTATGCTACTACTGAAAAGGAATTCTTAGCAGTTGTATTTGCTTGTGATAAGTTCAGACCTTATATTGTTGATTCTAAAGTAACTATTTACACTGATCATGCTGCTATTAAATATCTGATGGAAAAGAAAGATGCTAAACCTAGACTTATTAGATGGGTTCTCCTGCTACAAGAATTTGATTTGCATATTGTTGATAGAAAGGAGCTGAGAACCCCGTTCTGCGCATAACTTGTCTAGGTTAGAAAATGTTCTTGATGACCCACTACCTATTGATGATAGCTTTCCTATGAGCAATTAAATGTCATAAATACTTCTTGTAGTACTCCATGGTATGCTGATTATGCTAATTACATTGTTGCTAAATTTATACCACCTAGTTTCACATACCAGCAAAAGAAGAAGTTTTTCTATGATTTGAGACATTACTTTTGGGATGACCCACATCTTTATAAAGAAGGAGTATATGGTGTTATTAGACGTTGTGTACCTGAGCATGAACAGGAACAGATCCTACGCAAGTGTCACTCCGAAGCTTATGGAGGACACCACGCTGGAGATAGAACTGCACATAAGGTATTGAAATCCGGTTTTTATTGGCCTACTCTCTTCAAGGATGCCTGTAAGTTTGTCTTGTCTTGTGATGAATGTCAAAGAATTGGTAATATTAGTAGACGTCAAGAAATGCCTATGAATTATTCACTTGTTATTGAACCATTTGATGTTTGGGGCTTTGGTTATATGGGACCTTTTCCTGCCTCTAATGGTTATACACATATTTTAGTTGTTGTTGATTACATTACTAAGTGGGTAGAAGCTATTCCAACTAGTAGTGCTGATCATAACACTTCTATTAAAATGCTTAAAGAAGTTATTTTTCCGAGGTTTGGAGTCCCTAGATATTTAATGGCTGATGGTGGTTCACATTTTATTCATGGTGCTTTCCGTAAAATGCTTGCTAAATATGATGTTAATCATAGAATTGCATCCCCATATCACCCTCAGTCTAGTGGTCAAGTAGAATTGAGTAATAGGGAGCTCAAATTAATTTTGCAAAAGACTGTCAATAGGTCTAGGAACAATTGGTCCAAGAAACTTGATGATGCATTATGGGCCTATAGAACTGCATATAAAAATCCTATGGGTATGTCTCCGTATAAAATGGTCTATGGAAAAGCATGTCACTTACCTCTCGAACTAGAACATAAGGCATATTGGGCTATTAAAGATCTCAACTACGATTTCAAACTTGCCGGTGAGAAGAGGTTATTTTATATTAGCTCACTTGATGAATGGAGAACCCAAGCTTATGAAAATGCCAAGTTGTTTAAAGAAAAAGTTAAAAGATGGCATGACAAAAGGATACAAAAGCGTGAGTTTAATGTAGGTGATTATGTATTGCTATACAACTCTCATTTAAGAATTTTTGCAGGAAAGCTTCTCTCTAAATGGGAAGGACTATATGTCATCGAGGAGGTCTATCATTCCGGTGCCATAAAAATCAACAACTTCGAAGGAACAAATCCGAAGGTGGTAAACGGTCAAAGAATCAAACACTATACCTCAGGTAATCCCATAAATGTTGAAACCAATGTTATTGAAACCGTAACCCCGGAGGAATACATAAGGGACACTTCCTTTAACGCTTTGAGACTCGAAAAGGAATAGGTATGTGGTACGGTAAGTAAACCGACTCCAAAACAGTTTTTAAGGCAATATTTCTCCGTTTTGGAATATTTAGAAAAATAGAAAAATAAGTAGCAATCCGGGAAGGACACGAGGGCCCCACGAGGGTGGAGGGCGGGCCCTACCCCCCTGGGCGCGCCCCCCTACCTCGTGGGCACCTCGTGTGCCTTCTGGACTCTGTTTTCTTGCACGATACCTATTTTGGTCGGTAAAAATTCATTATATATTCTCCTGAAGGTTTTGACTCCCTTATCACGCAATTATCCTCTGTTTTTGTTTTGAGCTATTGTTGTTGCAGATTAGAGCAAGATGTCTTCTCAAGAGTCAGTCGGGGAGAGTCGGGTATCTAATCCGGCACCGGAACAGGGCAAACAGCGAAGCTGACCCCTTTGGGCCAACACCGGAGGAGGAGATGGAGGCTGACTTGATGAGAGTAGATGCCATGGAGGATCAAGAAGTCACTTCTCGCTTCCAAGCTGGGTTCGCGATGGGGGAACTACAGAGCTCAGCTATTCCAAACTCGGTTATCCCTTCCAATGTTAGATTTCTTTCTTATGAAAATATGAAGAGGAGTATCACTTGTTCTCCCGCAGCTATGCAACGCCCTTGGGTGCAAGGAGCTTTAGCAGTTACAGGAAAGCTTCACAAGGAAATAATGGACCTCAAGCAGCAAGTCAATAAGCTTGAGGAGGAGAATCGTATCCTAAAGGGCATTGTCGGTGTCAAAACCGGCGGATCTCGGGTAGGGGGTCCCGAACTGTGCGTCTAGGCGGATGGTAACAGGAGACAAGGGACACGATGTTTTTACCCAGGTTCGGGCCCTCTCGATGGAGGTAAAACCCTACTCCGCTTGATTAATATTGATGATATGGGTAGTACAAGAGTAGATCTACCACGAGATCAGAGAGGCTAAACCCTAGAAGCTAGCCTATGGTATGATTGTTGTTCGTCCTACGGACTAAAACCCTCCGGTTTATATAGACACCGGAGAGGGTTAGGGTTACACAGAGTCGTTTAAAACGGTAGGAGATCTACATATCCGTATTGCCAAGCTTGCCTTCCACGCCAAGGGAAGTCCCATCCGGACACGGGACGAAGTCTTCAATCTTGTATCTTCATAGTCCAGGAGTCCGGCCAAAGGCTATAGTCCGCCATCCGGACACCCCTAATCCAGACTCCCTCGGTAGCCCCTGAACCAGGCTTCAATGATGACGCGAGTCCGGTAGCATATTGTCTTCGGCATTGCAAGGCGGGTTCCTCCTCCGAATACTTCATAGAAGATTTTGAACACAAGGATAGTGTCCGCCTCTGCAAAATAAGTTCCGCATACCACCGTAGAGAGAATAATATTTACACATATTCAATCTCCTGACGTATTCCGCAGCGTGACATCACACCACGGCCAAGCCTTTATTCAAATCGTTTTTACTATCCCACCTCAGCGCATTTAGCGAGGCAGTTTCCTTGGCATGTCTTGTCAAAGCAAAGATTGTGTCCCCCTTATTCCGGGATTCTCATTAGTACGGGCGTGGGTAACCCAGTCGTGCTCGTGGGCACGTCTCCTCTATCGAAGGTGAGTACAGAACGGTCACGGGGAAGGCTCTTGGTATTCAACCTCTTTATAAAGAGACAAGGCTCCTCCCCTTTCTTTCAATCTCAATTGAATCCGTCCCTCGCCTCGAGTTCCAACACCCAAAGCTCCATATTCAGGCGCTTCGGACCTTCAATGATGTCCGGCTCCGACCTGCAAGGCCGGTGGATGCCTTCCTCCGTTACGGAAGAAGACGTGCTAAAGCTGAGAGATGCCAGGTATCTAACCGGCGAAATTTCGCATAGGCTGCCTGCCCAAGGGCAGGTTATTCCCACTCCCAAGCCTGGTGAAAGCGTGGTGTTCGCGTCTCACTTCCTTCGGGGGCTAGGCTTCCCGACGGACCCCTTCGTGAGGGGGCTCATGTTTTATTATGGGTTGGAATTTCACGACTTGGATCCGGAGTCCATCCTCCACATCTCATCGTTCATTGTCGTGTGCGAAGCCTTCCTCCGCATTGCCCCTCACTTCAGATTGTGGCTTAAGACCTTCAAAGTGGAGCTGAAGATGATCAAGGGGCAGCAAGCGGAGTGCAGAGGGGCTGTCATAAGCAAGAATGCAGACGCTCCCTGGCCCGAGGGCTCTTTTCAAGAGGTGCTCAGCCTATGGCAACAAGAGTGGTTTTATATCACAGCTCCCAGGGGCACCAAATGGGTGGCGCCACCTGCCTTTCGCTTGGGTCCTCCACCTCGGCTGGCGTCATGGGTCAATAAAGGGCTTGACTGGGGGCCGTCCAAGGACGTGCCCTTGTTGCAGGGCCATATTTGAGACCTCCTAGAGAGAGATCAATCTGGTCGTAGTAAGCGCGATTCATGCTGATTAAATCGCACCCATACGCAAGCGTCGCCCCCCTCACTTTGTGGGAGTTTAATCCGAAGGGACCACGAGCTCTCCAACATTTCATGGGTGCGACGCCCGTGGAGATGTACAAAATGTTCTTCGGATCACAAGCGATGTGTCCGGACTTGACCGAGGACGCAGGTCTGAGCTGCAATCGCCCAGATACTCAAGTAAGTAGCCCTGTACCCGGACATGTTATCCCATATTTATCATGAACTTGCCCTTAAAAGAGATGTCCCTTGAACCGGAGTGGATAGCGAAAGCAAAGTTAATCAGGTGTCCGGCCCCCCTCCCTGAGACCACGCCGGATCCCGTGCTAACCAGGATGCTGGAGGTTGCGCCTTCGGAAGAAGGTAAAGGGGGGGGGACAAGGAAGCTACCGCCTCCGCGAAGGAGGCTGTCAGGAAAGGAGGGATCGAGAATCCCTCCATCCAAGGGAAGAAGAGGACCGCCTCTGAAGACTCGGAGACCATGGTCTCAAAGCGGGGGAAGAAATCTTCGTCCGAGGGTCCTGCGCCGAGAGATGCCTCGGCCGCACTGTGCCCCCAAGGGGATCAGCCCTCCACCGAGCCGTAAGTAAAAAAGGGGAGTTTTAAGATAAAGGTTATCCCTGTCCTATTTCTGATGAAGATAACCGAAATTTTACCTTGCAGTTCGGATCTCAGCCCTTCTCAGCAGAGCTCGTCTTTAGGGGATCTTCGTCCGGAGATGATGGAGAGCGGAACGCCTCCCCCCGCCGTACCGCCTTGCGAGGCGGGCGAGCCTGAGGTGTCGTCGCGCTCCGAATCCGGCGGGGCCGAAAGGCAGTCGTATGTCCCCCCCAAAGCCCTCCGCGTCCGGCCTTCGAAAAGGGCCATCGGACGAGTCCTCCACCGCCTGGTGCACGGTCGGAGGAGCTGAAAGATCTGCTCGGGCGAGCGTCTATCTGAGAAGATCACTGTGCGTTAATGGGTACGGTGATTGAAAGGATTTCATCCGCTGAGAGCGGATTGCACGAAGCCGTCAGAAGTTTACTGACAGGTTTTGAGGTACGCAAAATGATGTACCTTCTGACAGTTCCGCATATAAAATGCGCCCTGTGTAGATAGTAGTTTCGAGGCTCGGTGCGTTGTCAAAAATGACAGCGCGCCGAGGATCATAATCCCAGGTACAATATGCCGCCCTTCCTATGTAGGTGGCGAAGTGTCCGGTGGCTAGCCGGACTGATGAATTTGCCGAACTAAACCGGCAACTTGACGTGGCGGATGCCGACATCACGCTTGTCAATAAGCGGCTTGACGAGTCACAAGGTATGCAGTTTCTCCGCGGACACCTGGTAAGGGAGCTTGATGCCCGTGCCTTACAACATGTATGCTTGATGCAGATGGTGCCGCTGCCATGGAGAACCTTCGGGCGGAGCTCGCCCGAGCCAAGGAGCAGGCCAAAAAAAGTGATGCGACTGCCTTAAAGGCGGCCGAAGAGCTAAAAGCCGAACAGGCTGCTCACTGCCGAAGCAAGAAGGAAATGGCCGAGATGGCCGTGAAGTTGAAGAATGCTGCCGACCACTGCAAGCTTCTTGAAAAAGAAGATCGAGCGGATCAAGAGGACCTGAAGAAGGCCACTACCGAGGCCAAGGATGCTCGCTCTGCGATGAGAGCTATGAAGGAGGAGCTACGTAAGGCCGGAGATATCGCGGCTGGAAAGCCCTTTCTGCTGCGGAGGAAGTTCGTGGATCCTAAATATGCTCTGATGGACCGGCTGTGGAGTGCGGCGGATGCTTATCTGGACTTGGCGGCAAGTGCCGCGGACGCGGCTGAACACTTCCGAGATCAAAAAGATCACGAAATGGAAAAGCTTTTTTGGTCTCAGTTCCATAATCCAGAGCGCCCACTTCCATTAACCGATCGTTTGGCCGAATGGGCGGAGCTGAATAGGTTGTCCGGACTTGCCATGAAGGATGTCGTGAGTTATTTGTGGCCGAAAAGGCTCGAGCGGAAGAGTTATTTTGGCTTGGTGCAGCAGTTCCTTGGTGCGGTGCCGCATATCAATGCAATGAGGAGGTCAGCATGCACAGAGGGTGCACGGATGGCTCTTGCCCGTGTCAAGACATACTGGGCGGAGATGAAGACCACCGATGTTGCATCCCAAGATCCGGACGGAAGCCGAGTACCTGTCGAGCACTATTTTCAGGAAGTTCTAGAGGGCACTCGTTTAATAGAGATGCAGTGCTCGAAGGATATTATGTTCGAATAACATGTATTATTGTGAAACAATGTTTCGATGGAATATAAAAGCTTTTTATACTTGTGCCTTCAAGAATTAAAATATCTCCTGTGCGGCCGTTATATGTGTATATAACCTGAAAGATGGCAGTCTTCGGCTTCAGCCCCCACGCATATAATGCGGGGGTGTTTGCAAAAGGCGCATTTTCACACTTGATCCAACGTCTTGGTCCTATAAAGGAGGTGATAGCACAGCAAACTAGGCAACCGGACTATAATGCTTTATCACTTTCACTTAGCCATAGGAGTTTGACAGTGGGGCTACTATATAGCCCCTAGGGGCACCGCGCTCACCCGAATTTGGGGCGTGTATGTGCCTGACCAGGAAACGGCCCTTCGTTAATGCGGAGGAATTCTAAAGATTCCGGCGGGTCATCGAGTGGTTGACCAGTCTCACGCTATATCATGACAGTCAGTTTTTGGCTTTCTCTACTGAGGTGCTCGCCTGGCCGAAGCCGGGGCACAATCGCAGTAGTTCTCCTGATGCCGCCTTAGACGATAGAGCGGAACGTAAGGCAGCAAAACACAGGAGCCAGGCAAACCCAACATTTGACCAAAGACATGATTCGGAGCTGATGCATATAAGGCCTAACTCGAGACGCCGAACACTCCCTAAGGTATTCGGTCTTTATGAAAACGGGCTGAACAAAGCCCTTGGTAATAAGCCCCTGGTGTCCAGGTACGCGCAAAATTCTGACGTGGCCCATGCCAAAACGCCAGCCTCCTCCTTAGTTATAGCAAGAAACCTGGGGATGTGTATCAACAAGAGACAGTAAAAAAGGTTTACGCAGGGTCTTAATCTGAAAAGAATCCTTGCAACGGGTCCCTACTGCACGTCTGCGCCTGTGTCTCCGTTGTGCCGTATCCTGGACGGGTGTAGCACGGTGTTCATCTATAAAAGAGAGGAACTTAGTTGAAAAAGATCGTGCAAAAATGTACGTTATATTAATAAACAAAGTACGATTCAAAAAATGAATAAAATTGAGCTTTATTGTCTCTTGCTGTACATGCGTGGAGCCCCTTGTACGGGGGTATGCGGCTAGTAAGCCCTTGTATGTTTACGCCGGACTCGTCTAGCCGTGTCCGGGGTCTGAACGACCTGTTTAGGTGCTTTGATTAGTGAAGCCGGTTTAGTGTGTGGCTGTCAAGGCAGTCACACAATCTTCCGCGCTCGAGGAACACTCGATATTTCCCTTTAAGGAGATGATGCCTCGCGACCGGGCATTTTAAGTGTAAGGGATGCATAATGTGGTATTGCGTTAAAGCGGGCGAAAGCTTCACGTCCCAGTAGTGCTTGGTACCTACTTGCAAATGGGGCGAGGTGGAAGGTTAACTTTTCGCGACGGAAGTTGTCGGGTGAGCCGAACACAACTTCTAGCAGTAGAGAGCCCGTACAATGGGCATATGGTCCTGGCATTACCCCTTGAAAGGAAGTGTTGCTATGGCGAATTTTGGTTGGGTCTATCCCCATTTTGCGGATTGTGTCCTGATATAGCAGGTTTAGATCACTGCTGCCGTCCATTAGGACTTGTGTAAATTCGAGTCCGTCGATTATCGGATCTAATATCAAGGCAGTCCGTCCTGCATTCCGGATACTTCTAGAGAAATCCTGATGGTCGAAGGTGATTGGTTTTAACAACCAGTGGCGGGACTCCTCTGGGATAGGCCGTATGGCGCGTACCTCTATGGGCGCCGCTCTGTTTTTCCCTTTTGTCACATGAAGTGAGTTTACAGTTTTGACTTCTTGTGGGAAATTATTTTGTTTTCCGGTGCTCTGCTTGTGGGATTCGTCATCTCCCTCGCTTGGTGTGTCGAGCCCCTTGTGTTCGGCGTTGAGTTTGCCGGACTGCTTGAAGACCCAACAATCTCTGTGGGTATGGTTTGCGAGCTTCCGGGAGTACTGTGGATTTGGCATATCTTGTCCAAGATTTGGTTTAAGTTAGATAGCTCGTCCCTGTTATCCTTAGGGGGCAGGCTTTTATGATTCTGCCGAGAGCTTTTGAATCCGGCGTTGATTGTCGTGCTCTTCGGGATGTTTCCCTTGGTCCGGCGCTGGTCCTTGCTGCGTCGTGGTTTCCCGTTTCCATCCCTGACTTCGGATGTACTTGGGTCGCTGGTACTGCATCTTGCCAGCCAACTATCCTCTCCCGTGCAAAAGCGGGTCATGAGGCTTGTTAGTGCGGCCATTGTTCTTGGCTTTTCTTGGCCGAGGTGTCTGGCGAGCCATTCGTCTCGGACGTTGTGTTTGAAAGCTGCTAAGGCTTCGGCGTCCGGACAGTCGACTATTTGGTTCTTTTAGTAAGGAATCTGTTCCAGAATTTTTCGGGCTAACTCTCCGGGTTGTTGAGTTATGTGACTTAAATCGCTCAGATCCCGGAGGTCGGACATAGGTCCCTTGAAAATTTGCCCGAAAAGCATCCTCGAGCTCCTCCCAACTTCCAATGGTGTTTCCGGGGAGGCTTTTAAGCCAATGCCGGGCTGGCCCTTTGAGCTTGAGGGGTAAGTATTTTATGGCGTGGAGGTCATCTCCTCTAGCTGTGTGTATGTGGAGGATGTAATCCTCAATCCAGACTCCAGGATCTGTTGTTCCGTCGTATGCCTCTATGTTTACGGGCTTGAATCCCGTTGGAAATTCATAATCCAGCACCTCATCGATGAAACATAGGGGGTGTGTGGCGCCCCTATATTTAGGTGTACCGTGATGTTCGGATACTTGATGTGTTGCATTGCTTACTAGAGCTTGCTTTCTTGGCCCGTAGATAGATCTAACTGGGCCATCTTTTTTATGCGAATCCTTGTGCGAATCGCGTGCCGGCTTGTGTGCGGCGCCGTTTGCCGCTCTATGTTTTCCATGGGGTCGTCTATCCGACCGGGTGGCCTCCTTGTTCTTTGATTGCGGGGGCTCTACGGCCTCCTCATCAAATTCGGGCAGTAGTTTTCGCTTCGGGTAGCTCTTTGTTTGGCGACTGTCGTCGTATTTGTCTGCGGTGTTGAGTACTTTGCTCCATCTAATTCTGACTGCATCTTCCGCTGTTTTGAGCTTCCGCTTCTGCTTTTTCAAGCTACGCACAATGGCGACGAGCCTTTTGTGGAGGTTCTTGTGCTCCAGCAACTTGTCCGGCGTGAGATCGTCCGGACTATTATCTTCGCCGGGGACGGATTGTTTATCCAGGTTGTCCTATTCGGACGGTTGCTCGATAGCATGTTCGTCGTCCACCGGTTCACCCTGCTCTATGGTTGGGTCTGTATGGCTACTGTCTTTGTCGAGGCGGGACTTTGAGCGGCGCTTACGTCGCCGTTTTGACTGCTTTTCGAGGGAATGATCCCTCGTGGCGTCCCGTTGTTCCTCGTCGTCGCTTCCTTTAGGTGTGTCCACCATGTATACATCGTGAGATGAGGTGGCTGTCCGATTGCCCTATAGGTGCTGGTTCATGTTTATCTCCTACATCGTCGTCCATACCGTCGATGTCTTCGGAGTCGAAGTCGAGCACGTCGTTTAAACTTTCGATAGTGGCTACGAAGTGGGTGGTGGGTGGGCGTCGAATTTCTTCGCCGTCCGCATCCCAACCTTGCTGACCATAGTCCAGCCAGGGCTCCCTTGATAAAGAGAGAGACTTTAGTGAATTCAGGATGTCACCAAAGGGCGAGTGCTGAAAGATGTCCGCGGCGGTGAACCCCACGATCGGCGCCCAATCGGATTTGATTGGCAGGGGCGCGGAAGGTTCGGAGTCCGGAGAGGAGTCCGGCACCTTGGAGTCACGAGCTTCGCAAAGGATAGGGTTGGTGTTCGGCTCAATCGCCGTAGAGATCGCAGCCCCCGAGGCGGTGTCCAGCCACCCGTCCTCGATCGGCGCAGTCGGCTCCGAGCTAAGGGTCGGAGCGGACACTGGTGCGGCCTCCAGGGCACTGTTCGGTGGCAGAGCTAGATCATGCCCATCGAGACAGTGCGGCGCGCTTGGCCGTGGCTCGGGCCCGTCGAAGATCAAGTCTCCACGGACGTCAGCCGTGTAGTTCAAACTTCCAAATCTGACCTGATGGCCAGGGGCGTAGCTTTCGATCTGCTCCATATGGCCAAGTGAATTGGCCCGCAGTGCAAAGCCGCCGAATAGGAGGATCTATCCGGGGAGAAAAGTCTCACCCTGGACCGCATCGTTGTTGATGATCGGAGGAGCCATCGGGCCTAAAGATGACGACACAGAGGAACTCTCAATGAAAGCACCAATGTCGGTGTCAAAACCGGCGGATCTCGGGTAGGGGTCCCGAACTGTGCGTCTAGGTGGATGGTAACAGGAGACAAGGGACACAATGTTTTCACCCAGGTTCGGGCCCTCTCGATGGAGGTAAAACCCTACTTCTGCTTGATTAATATTGATGATATGGGTAGTACAAGAGTAGATCTACCACGAGATCAGAGAGGCTAAACCCTAGAAGCTAGCCTATGGTATGATTGTCGTTCGTCCTACGGACTAAAACCCTCCGGTTTATATAGACACGGAGAGGGTTAGGGTTACACAAAGTCGGTTACAACGGTAGGAGATCTACATATCCGTATTGCCAAGCTTGCCTTCCACGCCAAGGAAAGTCCCATCCGGACACGGGACGAAGTCTTCAATCTTGTATCTTCATAGTCCAGGAGTCCGGCCAAAGGCTATAGTCCGGCCATCCGGACACCCCCTAATCCAGGACTCCCTCAGGCATCATCGCCAAGAATGTTTCGCCAACCCCGAAGAAGGAGACATAATCACATGGGTATGGGCACTCCCCTTGGCAACTGCCAAGCTTGGGGGAGGTGCCCCGGTATCGTATCACAATCACATATCCTATCTTTACCTTTTTCTTAGTTCGATCCTATTAGTAGTATCTTGATCTAATAGAATAAAGTTTATGGCATGATCTAGTTTTGAGTTTTTGCTTTATGATCTCTCTATGTAATCGAGTCCGTGAGCTATATAATAAAGATTAGTGTTGAGTCAAGGGCTTGATTATTTTGCCATGATCTTGAGAGAGAAAAGTAATAAAAAGAAACAAAGAGTTCATATTGATCTTATCGAGAGTAATGACTTCACATAGAAAGGGTATGATGATTGAAAGTTGTTGGGATTTGACAAACATAGCTTTGGTCATCTTTGCAATTAATAGGAAGTAATAAGGAAAGAGAGGTTTCACATATAGATATACTATTATTGACATATTTTGTGATTGTGAGCACTCATTAAAATATGACATGCTAAAGAGTTGATGTTGGACAAGAAAGACAACGTAATGAGTTATGTTTTCTTATATCTGAGATAAAGTGTATTGTCATGGATCTCCCAACATGTTAAGCTTGCCTTTCCCCCTCATGCTAGCCAAATTCTCAGCACCAAGTAGAGATACTACTTGTGCTTCCAAAACCCTTAAACCAGTTTTGCCATGAGAGTCCACCATATCTACCTATGGATTGAGTAAGATCCTTCAAGTAAGTTGTCATTGGTGCAAAGCAATAAAAATTGCTCTCTAAATATGTATGATTGATTGGTGTGGGAGAAATAAGCTTTATACGATCTTGTGATGTGGAAGAAATAAAAGCGACGGACTGCATAATAAAGGTTCATATCACAAGGGCAATATAAAGTGACGTTCTTTTCGCATTAAGATTTTGTGCATCCAACCATAAAAAGCGCATGGCAACCTCTGCTTCCCTCTGCGAAGGGCCTATCTTTTATTATTATCCTCTACCTTATGCAAGAGTCATGGTGATCTTCACCTTTCCTTTTACATTTTATCCTTTGGCAAGCACGATTATGTTGGAAAGATCCTTATTGATATATCTAACTAGATGTAGGGGGCATGAGTTATTATTGTTGACATTACCCTTGAGGTAAAAGGTTGGGAGGCGAAACTATAAGCCCCTATCTTTCTCTGTGTCCAATTAAAACTCCGTAACCACAAGTATCGCGTGAGTGTTAGCAATTATGAAGGACTAAATGGTAGTTGAGTATGTGGACTTGCTATTAAGCTCTGACATAGACTCTTTACGATGTTATGATAAATTGCAATTGCTTCAATGACCGAGATTATAGTTTGTTGGTTCCCAATAAAGTTTATGATTCAGTACTGCATTGTGAATGGATTATTACTTGAACATAAGAAATCATATGACATTACCTATATATGTTGCGTTATGAGAATAATCATGATGCCTTCATGTCCGTATTTTATTTTTTATCGGCCTCTACTTCTAAACATGGGGACATATTTATCATTATCGGCTTTCGGCTTGAGGACAAGCGAGGTCTAAGCTTGGGGAGTTGATACGTCCATTTTGCATCATGCTTTTATATCGATATTTATTGCATTATGGGCTGTTATTACACGTTATGTCACAATACTTATGCCTATTCTCTCTTATTTTACAAGGTTTACATAAGGAGGGAGAATGCCGGCAGCTGGAATTCTAGACTAGAAAAGGAGCAAATATTAGAGACCTATTCTGCACAACTCCAAAAGTCCTGAGACTCCACGGAATATCTTATAATAAATAATAAAAAATCCTCGTCAAAGATGAAGGCCAGGGGGCCCACACCCTGTCCACGAGGGTGGGGGCGCCCCCCCCCCCCTTAGAGCGCGCCCCCTACCTCGTGGGCCCCTGGTGGCTCTTCGATGCCCATCTTCTGCTATATGAGGTCTTTCATCGAGAGAAAAATCAGAAGCAACCTTTCGGGACGAAACTCCGCCGCCACGAGGCGGAACCTTGGCGGAACCAATCTAGGGCTCCGGCAGAGCTGTTCTGCTGGGGACACTTCCCTCCGGGAGGGGGAAATCATCACCAACACTCCTCTCATTGGGAGAGGGCAATCTTCATCAACATCTTCACCAGCACCATCTCCTCTCAAAACCCTAGTTCATCTCTTGTATCCAATTCTTGTCTCCAAGTCCGGGATTGGTACTAGTAGGTTGCTAGTAGTGTTGATTACTCCTTGTAGTTGATGCTAGTTGGTTTATTTGGTGGAAGATCATATGTTCAGATCCTATATGCATATTAATACCCCTCTGATTATGAACATGAATATGCTTTGTGAGTAGTTACGTTTGTTCCTGAGGACATGGGAGAAGTCTCGCTATTAGTAGTCATGTGAATTTGGTATTCGTTTGATATTTTGATGAGATGTATGTTGTATAGCCTCTAGTGGTGTTATGTGAACGTCGACTACATAACACTTCACCATTATTTGGGCCTAGAGGAAGGCATTGGGAAGTAATAAGTAGATGATGGGTTGCTAGAGTGACAGAACCTTAAACCCTAGTTTATGCGTTGCTTCGTGAGGGGCTGATTTGGATCCATATGTTCCATGCTATGGTTAGGTTTACCTTAATACTTTTGTTGTAGTTGCGGATGCTTGCAATAGAGGTTAATCATAAGTGGGATGCTTGTTCAAGTAAGAACAACACCCAAGCACCGGTCCACCCACATATCAAATTATCAAAGTACCGAACGCGAATCATATGAACGTGATGAAAACTAGCTTGACGATATTCCCATGTGTCCTCGGGAGCGCTTTTCCTATTATATTAGTTTTTCTAGGCTTGTCCTTTGCTACAAAAAGGATTGGGCCACCTTGCTGCACTTTATTTACTTTTGTTACTTGTTGCTCATTACAAATTATCCTATCACAAAACTATCTGTTACCACTTATTTCAGTACTTGCAGAGAATACCTTGCTGAAAACCGCTTATCATTTCCTTCTGCTCCTCGTTGGGTTCGATACTCTTACTTATCGAAAGGACTACGATAGATCCCCTATACTTGTGGGGCATCAGAGCTCCTGAGGCACGATGCTCAAGAGGTCCCCTTGGGCATGCAAGCAGCTTTCTGAAGGCCAAAAAGGAAGGCGGCATTGCCGGAGCAAGGCTACGAAAGTCAAAAATTCCAAACAGCGGCGTCTCGCTAACACGAATAGGTGACTTATCTTAACGAGCCTGGGGTGATTCCTTGCGTAGCGCCCAATTCGCGCTTTAGCGGCGATGCTACTAGGTTGGGCTCACGCCGGCCTCCCCTTTCCTGGCTCATCTAAATGCTCTGCATCCTCGGGTCCCGACCCTCGAGCAAGGCTCAGCCGCCGCTGGTATGCCAGGTCGCGATGTCGTGGTCAAGGCCAGGGGGTGAGGACTGGAGAGTCAGTAGGAGCTCCTGAGGCACGATGCTCAGGAGCCCCCCCTTTAACGCGCAAGCGAATCGCACAAAAAGGGGGCAGCCAGCAGGGCCGCCCATAGTTAAGATCTGGAGATTCCTGCGGGTTAGTCCGAGAGGATAATATAACTCATAATCGCGTTTGTTGTCCTGCCGCTGATCTTTCGCAAGAAGATGAAGGCACTGAGGATCTGGTGAGGTGACGTGCGCGGGGCCGGCCGTGAGCCAGAGCTCGATCTCTCAGGTTTATCGGTGTTGCAAGGACGGACCCGAGCACAAGCGTCGTGCCAGCATGTGTAGCCCCCGTTGCGGATGAGCAGGAGGCCGGTGAGCAACGCGGGAGGCTGCGAAGGGCGGCAAGCAAGCAGGTGACAACATAAATCATCTTATGGAAGGAGGTAAAGCTAGTCCTTATAGATGCAAGAACAATACATGCCGCAGGGATAGATCCACACGGCCTGGGGATGATGCAGCCCGAGGGGCACCCCCAACAAAGCAAGTCAAGGATGCAAAAGGATACATGTCGTAGGGACAAGCCCATGTGACCTGGGGATAATGCAGCCCGAGGGGTGATAACCCACAAGTATAGGGGATCGCAACAGTTTTCGGTAAGTAAGAGTGTCGAACCCAACGAGGAGCTAAAGGTAGAATAAATATTCCCTCAAGTTCTATCGACCACCGATACAACTCTACGCACGCTTGACGTTCGCTTTACCTAGAACAAGTATGAAACTAGAAGTACTTTCTAGATGTTTTCAGGTAAGCTTGCAAGAAAGTAAAGAGCACGAAAATAAAACTAGGGGCTGTTAAGACAAGAAGCAACCAAAGTAAATATGGCGAGTGTGGAAAAGTGGTGGTAGGAGTTGTGGAATTGTCCCTAGTCAACTGACTATGTTACTACACTGGTAATCACTATTGCAATTCTATTTGAGGGAGAGGCATAAGCTAACATACTTTCTCTACTTGGATCATATGCACTTATGATTGGAACTCTAGCAAGCATCCGCAACTACTAAAGATTCATTAAGGTAAAACCCAACCATAGCATTAATGTATCAAGTCCCCTTTATCCCATACGCAAACAACCTACTTACTCGGGTCTGTGTTTCTGTCACTCACGCCACCCAGCATAAGCAAATCATAAGCATATTGCAAACCCTACAGCGGAAATCCCTCACGCTTGCGCGACACGGAGGGCACAATAGGACAGAACCAATAATAAAACATGCAACTCAAACCAATCATAGCAATTCATCAATCACCGATAGGACAATAGAAATCTACTCAGACATCATAGGATGGCAACACATCATCGGAAAATAATATGAAGCATAAAGCACCATGTTCAAGTAGAGGGTACAGCGGGTTGCGGGAGAGTGGACCGCTGTAGATAGAGGGGAAGGTGATGGAGATGTTGGTGAAGATGATGGTGATGTTGGTGAAGATCAGCGGTGATGATGATGGCCCCCTGGCGCTCGGCGCCATCGGAAGCAAGGAGAGAGGGCCCCCCCTTCTTCTTCTTCTTCCTTGACCTCCTCCCTAGATGGGAGAAGGGTTTCCCCTCTGGTCCTTGGCTCCCATGGCTTGGGAGGGGCGAGAGCCCCTCCGAGATTGGATCTATCTCTCTGTTTCTGCGTCTCTCCTGCCTCTGTTTCACCATTTCGCGTATATATGGAGATTCGTAACTCCGATTGGCCTGAAACCTTCGCCGTGATTTTTTTCCGAATATTAGCTTTCTTGCGGCAAAAGAAGAGCATCAACCGCCTTACGGTGGGCTCACGAGGGTAGGGGGCGCGCCCAGGGGGGTCAGGCGTGCCCCCTACCTCGTGACCACCTCGGGCACCGTCTCGCGTGGATTTTTCTTCCGGAATTTTCCATATTTTCCAAAAATAAGCTCCGTCCGTTTTTATTCCGTTTGGACTCCGTTTGATATGGATATTCTGCGAAACATAAAACATGCAATGCATGTGAATTGGCACTAGGCACTGGATCAATATGTTAGTCCCAAAAATAATATAAAAAGTTGCCAAAAAGTATATGAAAGTGAATAATATTGGCATGGGAACAATCAAAAGTTATAGATACGACAGAGACGTATCAGCATCCCCAAGCTTAATTCCTGCTCGTCCTCGAGTAGGTAAATGATAAAAAAAAGATAATTTTTTATGTGGAATGCTACCTAGCATAATCTTGATCGTATGTCTAATCATGGCATGAATATTAAGACATGAGTGATTCAAAGCAATAGTCTATCCTTTGACATAAAAACAATAATACTTCAAGCATACCAACCAAGCAATTATGTCTTATTGAAATAACATAGCCAAAGAAAGCTCATCCATACAAAAACATATAGTCTTTCTAAGCTCCATCTTCACCACACAAAATATTCACAACATGCACAACCCGATGACAAGCCAAGCAATTGTTTCATACTTTTGGACGTTCTCAAACATTTTCAACTTTCACGCAATACATGAGCGTGAGCCATGGACATAGCACTATAGGTGGAATAGAATATGATGGTGGGGGTTATGTGGAGAAGACAAAAAAGGAGAAAGTCTCACATCAACTAGGCATATCAACAGGCTATGGAGATGCACATTAATAGATATCAATGTGAGGAGTAGGGATTGCCATGCAACGGATGCACTAGAGCTATAAGTATATAAAAGCTCAAACTGAAACTAAGTGGGTGTGCATCCAACTTGCTTGCTCATGAAGACCTAGGGCATTTGAGGAAGCCCATCGTTGGAATATACAAGCCAAGTTCTATAATGAAAATTCCTACTAGTATATGGAAGTGATAACTCAAGAGACTCTCTATATGAAGAACATGGTGCTACTTTGAAGCACAAGTGTGGTAAAAGGATAGTAACATTGCCCCTTCTCTCTTTTTCTCTCATTTTTTTATTTTCTCTTTTTTTGGGCCTTCTCTTTTTTTGGCCTTTCTCTTTTTTATTTTTTTTATTTTTTTATTTTTTCGTCCGGAGTCTCATCCCGACTTGTGGGGGAATCATAATCTCCATTATCCTTTCCTCACTGGGGCAATGCTCTAATAATGATCATCATCACACTTTTATTTACTTACAACTCAATATTACAACTCGATATCTAGAACAAAGATATGACTCTATATGAATGCCTCCGGCGGGATGTGCAATGATCTAGCGTAGCAATGACATCAAAAAATGGACAAGCCATGAAAACATCATGCTAGCTATCTTACGATCATGCAAAGCAATATGACAATGAATGCTCAAGTCATGTATATGATGATGATGGAAGTTGCATGGCAATATATCTCGGAATGGCTATGGAAATGCCATGATAGGTAGGTATGGTGGCTGTTTTGAGGAAGATATAATGAGGCTTATGTGTGACAGAGTGTATCGTATCACGGGGTTTGGATGCACTGGCGAAGTTTGCACCAACTCTCGAGGTGAGAAAGGGCAATGCACGGTACCGAAGAGGCTAGCAATGATGGAAGCATGAGAGTGCGTATAATCCATGGACTCAACATTAGTCATAAAGAACTCACATACTTATTGCAAAAATCTATTAGTCATCGAAACAAAGTACTACGCGCATGCTCCTAGGGGATAGATTGGTAGGAAAAGACCATCGCTCGTCCCCGACCGCCACTCATAAGGAAGGCAATCAATAAACACCTCATGCTCCGACTTTGTTACATAACGGTTCACCATACGTGCATGCTACGGGACTTGCAAACCTTAACACAAGTATTTCTCAATTTCACAATTACTCAAATAGCATGACTCTAATATCACCATCTTTTATCACAAAACTATTGCAAGGAATCAAACATATCATATTCAGCGATCTACAAGTTTATGTAGGATTTTATGACTAACCATGTGAATGACCAGTTCCTGCCATCTCTCTAAATAGATATAAGTGAAGCAAGAGAGTTTAATTCTTTCTACAAAAGATATGCCCGTGCTCTAACAAATATAGGTGAAGCAAAAGAGCATCCTACAAATGGCGGTTGTCTATGTAAAGAGAAACATGCAATCCAAACTTCAAATGATATAAGTGAAGCACATGAAGCATTCTACAAAGCCATACTCAAAATATTTAAGTGAAGTGCAATGAGCATTCTATAAATCAACCAAGGACCATCTCATACCAGCATGGTGCATAAAAAAATGAAAACTAAATGCAAAAGACGCTCCAAGATTTGCACATATCACATGAATGAAACGAATCTGAAAACATACCGATATTTGTTGAAGAAAGAGGGGATGCCTTCCTAGCATCCCCAAGCATAGACGCTTGAGTCACCTTGAATATTTACTTGGGGTGCCTCGGGCATCCCCAAGCTTGAGCTCTTGCCTCTCTTCCTTCTTCTCACATCGAGACCTTCTCGATCATCGAACACTTCATCCACACAAAACTCCAACAGAAAACTCGGTAAGATCCGTTAGTATAATAAAGTAAATCACCACTCTAAGTACTGTTGCATCATATTTTGTTTTGGCATTGTGTCTACTGCAATATAACTTTTTCATGGCTTAATCCACTGATATGAATTGATAGTTTCATCAAAACAAGCAAACTATGCATCAAAAACAGAATCTGTCTAAAACAGAACAGTCTGTAGCAATCTGAGCATTCACCATACTTCCGATACTTTTACAATTCTGCCAAAATTAGGAAAAATAAACAATTTGTACATCAAGAAAGTTCAAAAAGAATCAGAACCATTTGACGTTCCATTAAAAAATTAAAATTCGCGCACTACAGCCAAAGTTTCTGTCCTGCACCGCACAAACCAACAAGCATTGTAAACATCCTAAAGGCACACCTTGGCACATTATTTTTATAAGACAATGGAATTGTACAAGGGGATAATTACTTTTGTTGAAAATTTTCTGTAATCAAGATTCACAAAGTTTCCGTGAGCATGAACAAAGTTCAAGGCTAGCTCCCACTTCAACAATGCTTGTCTTTCTCACTTTCACTTTCCTTTTTGAAAAAGTTTTTGGTTCCCCTCTTTATTTTTGTTGTTTTTAAACTATATGAAAGCACTCAACAGAAATAAATGACTCTCTAAAACTTCCGGGTTGTCTCCCTGGCAGCGCTTTCTTTAAAGCTATTAAGCTAGGCATATTGTGCTCAAGTAATGAATCCACCCGGATCCCAAGGTATATCAAAGACAATTTTAATTAGCAATGATTTGTAATTTAGTAGTGAGCACAAAGTAACATATATCATGTAATGACGAAGTCTAACTCTCTTCCTATGCATCGGCATGTCATAAAAGAACAATTCATGCACACAAAGTAAAGGCCAATGCATAGTATAAACAGTTTCTTGCAATTTTATTGTATTGGAAACATAGAGAGGTGGAGATATAGTTCCTCTTTCATAATGATTGCAAGTAGGATCAGCAAGCACATGCATATTATATCTATCAAAATCATCATGTGCAACGGTAAAGGGCAACCCATCAATATAATCCTTACTGAGCGCAAATTTCTCCGAGATAGTGTAGTCGAGAGAATTCAAAAAGATAATAGGACTATCATGCGTGGGTGCAATAGAAACAATTTCATGTTTAACATAAGGAACTATAGCAAGTTCATCTCCATAAGCATAATTCATATTGGCATCTTGGCCACAAGCATAGCAAGCATCATCAAAAAGGGATATTTCAAAAGAATCATAGGGATCATAACAGTCATCATAGCAATCATCCTTCGGTAAGCACGAAGGGAAATTAAACAATGTATGAGTTGAAGAGTTACTCTCATTAGAAGGTGGGCACGGGTGATCAATCCGCTCTTCCTCCTTTTGTTCTTCGCTCTCCTCATCATCTTTTTCATCCAATGAGCTCACAATTTCATCAATTTCTTCTTCCATAGCTTCCTGCAAAGTATTAATCTCTTCTTGGACAGCGGAGACTTTCTCAATAAGTGCATTAATTTCATAATTGTATTTATAATTCTCATAGAAATATTTGAGGATAGCTAAATTTTCAGATCTATAAACAGCATCATCAAAATCCTCAAACTCTTTACACATAGCTTCAATTTCATAAGCACCCATAAAAGCAACAAATTCTTCTATTTATTCCACATCATAATAATCATATATACCATTAGCATAAGAAGCTAAGGTTTTATTATCGTTGAATTTGCATGAAAAGGGAAGGTGTGGAGCCTTCATCCTAGAGCAACAAGTATAATCATAACTCACGCGTAGTTGCCAAGCATACCACTTCAATATATGAATTTGATCCCATAATAGTTTCCCTTTTTGTGCTAAGCGATAATCCCTAAAGTATTCACGTTGATCCAACGTTACTCCCATTACATAATTGATTGGGGTTTTCTCAGGATTATTAAAGTAGTACATAATATCTTTCACATAACCAAAGATCGAGGGTTTTAGGAGGTTCCCCATCTCCATGAGCAGCAAGTACACATAATTTTTTGTTATTTCGTGTTCCATATCCATAACTAAAGATAAAGAACAACTAAGAACAGCAAATAAAATTACTTAGTGATAAAGCAAACAAGCACACACGAGAATATTCACCCCACGCTATGACTCCCCGACAGCGGCCTTGAGAAAAGGTCTTGATAACCCACAAGTATAGGGGATCGCAACAGTTTTCCATAAGTAAGAGTGTCGGACCCAACGAGGAGCTAAAGGTAGAATAAATATTCCCTCAAGTTCTATCGACCACCGATACAACTCTACGCACGCTTGACGTTCGCTTTACCTAGAACAAGTATGAAACTAGAAGTACTTTGTAGGTGTTTTCGGGTAAGCTTGCAAGAAAGTAAAGAGCACAAAAATAAAACGAGGGGCTGTTAAGACAAGAAGCAACTAAAGTAAATATGGCGAGTGTGGAAAAGTGGTGGTAGGAGTTGTGGAATTGTCCCTAGGCAACTGACTATGTTACTAGACTGGTAATCACTATTGCAATTCTATTTGAGGGAGAGGCATAAGCTAACATACTTTCTCTACTTGGATCATATGCACTTATGATTGGAACTCTAGAAAGCATCCGCAACTACTAAAGATTCATTAAGGTAAAACCCAACCATAGCATTAAAGTATCAAGTCCCCTTTATTCCATACGCAAACAACCTACTTACTCGGGTCTGTGCTTCTGTCACTCACGCCACCCACCATAAGCAAATCATAAGCATATTGCAAACCCTACAGCGGGAATCCCTCATGCTTGGGCGACACGGAGGGCACAATAGGACAGCTCCAATAATAAAACATGCAACTCAAACCAATCATAGCAATTCATCAATCACCGATAGGACAATAGAAATCTACTCAGACATCATAGGATGGCAACACATCATCGGAAAATAATATGAAGCATAAAGCACCATGTTCAAGTAGAGGGTACAGCGGGTTGCGGGAGAGTGGGCCGCTGTAGATAGGGGGGGAAGGTGATGGAGATGTTGGTGAAGATGACGGTGGTGTTGGTGAAGATCGCGGTGATGATGATGGCCCCGATGGCGCTCACGCCACCGGAAGCAAGGGGGAGAGGGCCCCCCTTCTTCTTCTTCTTCCTTGACCTCCTCCCTAGATGGGAGAAGGGTTTCCCCTCTGGTCCTTGTCTCCCATGGCTTGGGAGGGGTGAGAGCCCCTACGAGATTGGATCTATCTCTTTGTTTCTGCATTCTCTCCTGGCTCTGTTTCACTGTTTCGCGTATATATGGAGATCCGTAACTCCGATTGGCCTGAAACCTTCGCCGTGATTTTTTTCCGAATATTAGCTTTCTTGCGGAAAATGAAGAGCATCAACCGCCTTATGGTGGGCTCATGATGGTAGGGGGCGCGCCTAGGGGGGTCAGGCGCGCCCCCCTACCTCGTGACCACCTCGGGCACCGTCTCGCGTGGATTTTTCTTCCGGAATTTTCCATATTTTCCAAAAATAAGCTCCGTCCGTTTTTATCCCGTTTGGACTCCGTTTGATATGGATATTCTGCGAAACATAAAATATGCAATGCGAGGGCGGCACTTTGAGCCTTTGGATCAATATGTTAGTCCTAAAAATAATATAAAAAGTTGCCAAAAAGTATATGAAAGTGAATAATATTGGCATGGAACAATCAAAAGTTATAGATACGACGGAGACGTATCAAGGGGCGCCCCCAACTGAGTAAACCGGAAAACGTCACCTGGCACCGTTGTTGAAGAGATGTTGAAGTAGCTGAAGACGCTTGCTGAAGAAGTTACTCCACACGAGCCGCCTGGGTCCTGAACCTCGGGAGGCTTTGGAGGCTCGGGGGTGCCGTGAAGAACCGTTGCCATCTCCGCCAGGACCACCTGGTGCCTGGCCTCCTGAGTCGCCAGGACGCTCCGCAGGCGACGCTGGAAGGTAACAGCCGCGTTCGGCAAGCCAAAACGCATGCGAACGCCATCTACCCTCCTGAGCCCTGAAATGTTGACGCGGACGCGCAGCTCGTTGTCCTCGTCTGGACAAGGAGCCACGCCAGGTGGCGGGCGGCGGTCGCCACGCATGGCTCTCGCCTCTTGAAGCTCCTCGGTCGCCTTGGTGATCAACTCTTGAGCACCTGGCACCCCATGCCTCGTGCCCGCGTGAGGGAAGCGTGCGATGAAGCATGCCTCCATGTGGTGCCCGAGCGCCTCCCTCGTGACATTGGCTAAGTCAGAGGCCCTCTAGAAGAGAGCCCCCGAGCATAGCCTGAGGAGGGCGACGAACGCGCCTTCTTATGCGAGAGAGGGAGGCGCCCCATCCGTGGGTGTAGGTCCTGAGGTGGTGCCGCTGGAGACACCGCTCTCCTGAGGCTCTTGGCGGAGCAGCTGCTTCTTCTTCTTGGGGACAGCCTCAGGAGGGTAGATGGTGCCTTCGTTGTCTGGGTCCTCGACCATCGCGGCCTGGTAGGCGCGCTCGAGAGAGCACACCGCGTCCTTATCCTCGTAGGCGATCGTGATGACGTCGCAGTTCCCTGGCATCTTGAGGACATTGTAGCCATGATGGGTCACCGTCATGAACTTGGCCAGTGCTAGATATCCAAGGATGGCATTGTACGGAAGGAGGATGTGGGCGACGTCGAAGTCGATGAGCTCGGTGCGGTAGCTATCGCGTTGGCCGAAGGTGACAGGGAGGCGGATCTGCCCTATCGGGGTGGTGGAGCCGTCAGTCACTCCTAAGAAAGGTTTGGTCAGATGCAGATGATCATATGGCACCTAGAGGCGGTAGAACGTCTCGATGGAAAGAACGTTGAGCCCCGCACTGCCATCGATGAGGGTCTTGGTGACAAGGACATTGCTGATGACGGGCGAGCAAAGCATCGGGAGGGCGCCAGGAGTTGCCGCGCACTTGAGCTGGTCGGATGAGCTAAAGGTGACGGTGCACTTGGACCACCTAAGCGGATGCGTGGCCTTGAGCCTAGGGAGGGTCGCGTTCACCTCACGAGCGAACTGCCTGAAGATGCACTGAGAGGCTGGGGCCTGAGCGCCGCCCAAGATGCAGGCGATGGTGCGTGGCTCCTGGAAGCCCCCAGCCCCCTCGTCCTGGTGGTGGTCGTTGTTCCTTCTTGGTGGTGGTGGCAGCGGAGGGAGGCCGGTGTTGCCCTGAGGGCGGTCCTCACAAGGCTCGTTGAGGGAGTCCTGGATTAAGGGGTCCTCGGACGTCCGAGCTATGTGACGTGGGCCAGACTGATGGGCTATGAAGATACAAGATAGAAGACTTCCTCCCGTGTCCGGATGGGACTCTCCTTTGCGTGGAAGGCAAGCTTGGCGTTTGATATGAAGATTCCTTCCTCTGTAAACCGACTCTGTACAACCCTAGGCCCCTCCGGTGTATATATAAACCGGAGGGTTTAGTCCGTAGAGGCCATCACAATCATACAGGCTAGACATCTAGGGTTTAGCCATTACGATCTCGTGGTAGATCAACTCTTGTAATCCTCATATTCATCAAAGATCAATCAAGCAGGAAGTAGGGTATTACCTCCATCAAGAGGGCCCGAACCTGGGTAAACATCGTGTCCCCATCTTCTGTTACCATCGACCTTAGACGCACAGTTCGGGACCCCCTACCCGAGATCTGCCGGTTTTGACACCGACATTGGTGCTTTCATTGAGAGAGATCCATTGTGTCGTCGCCAGAAGGTTTGATGGCTCCATCCATCATCTACAACAATACTGCCCTGAGGGAGGTCTCTCTCCCCGGCCAGATCTTTGTGTTTGGCGGCTTCGCACTGCGGGCCAACTCGCTTGGCCGCCTAGAGCAGATCGACAACTACACCCCAGATCACCAGATTAGTTTTGTAAACCAGGATTATGTCGCTGATATCCGAGGAGACTTGATCTTCCAAGGGTTCGCGGCCCCAACCCCCGCTCTGGCCTTAGATCCGGAGCACATCGCCAGGTCTGAAGATAGGATTCTCGAACCCGCCGGACTCTTTGCGGCCATTGAGCCTAGCACGGGAGAGCCAGAGGAAGTAGTATCAACGACAATCATCGTGATGCCAGACTCCTCTCCAAACACTGGCCCTGAACCTTCAGAGTCCGCATTATGTGAGCCCAGCCAAGGGATTTTCTTCCCACCATACTCCACAGACTCTCTTTCCCCTGGCCGAACCTCGCCTTTAAGCGAGGCTCTGGACCTAATGTGATCACTCGTCATTACAAAGGAGCAGCGTCCGAATTAAGCCCAGCCCAGACTAGGGGCTGAGGGCGGAAAATTTTACGTCCCACCCACCACCCACTTCATAGCCACTGTCGAGGACCTTACCGACATGCTTGACAGTGACTCCGAAGACATCTATGGTATGGACATTGATGCCGGAGACGACCAAAGCCAAAACCCGCCGCATACCACACGTTGGGCGGCCACCTCCACATTTGACGTATGTATGGTAGATACACCAAGAGAGGATGGCGGTGAGGGCAGTAAGGATCCAATCAAGGACAACAACACTGGTAAACCACCAAAGAAGCGGCATCAGCGATGCCGTTCAAAATCGCGCCGTGGAAAGGAAAGCAATACTGGCAATGGAGACAATAACACTCCGGAGAACGCCGAAGACCCTAATACCCCCGTCAAACCAACACCTGAACATGATGATAGGGAGGAGGGGCAGGATAACCCTGACGAGCCAGTCGGAAGTGAGGACTCGGAGGACAGCAATTACATGCCACCCTCCTAAGACGACATAAGCCCCGGTGACGAAGATTTCATCGTGCCAGAGGAGCCCCTCGAGCAAGAATGCTTTAGGCAACAGCTCATCACAACCGTGAGGAGCCTGAAAAGGAAGCAGCAACGGCTTCAAGCCGAACGGGATACGCTCAACGACAGATGGACTAATGTCCTGGCAGCGTAGGAATACGGCCTTGCACGACCAACCAAAAGCTACCCGAAGCGTACTGCTACCTCAATTCAATGACGAGGCACTAGAGCCCGTACCATCAGCGCGTAACACGGCTGACCAACCACCACGTGGCTGGGACAAAACGGCAACTCAAGCCGAACACCAGCCCATACTACCTCGCCATAAAGATAGAGACACAACAGCGCGGGGATATACATATGACCTGTGGCAGGACCTGGAAAATAGAGCAGGTCAGACCAAATCGATCTACGGGCAGGCGTGCCACAGCGTAGCGATGATTGACTATCTAGCCGGACGTGACAAGCATAACCACGTCCGGGCCGAAAACCGCAGACGGACTCCATTCGAGCTACGTCGCGACTTGGCCCGATATAGAGGCGCCGCACACCCCCTCTGCTTCACTGATGAAGTAATGGAGCATGAATTCTGGAGGGGTTTAAACCCATGAATATTGAATCATATGATGGAACAACTGACCCCGCGGTATGGATTGAGGATTTTCTTCTCCATATCCACATGGCCCGCGGTGATGATCTCCGCGCCATTAAATACCTCCCACTAAAATTAAAGGGACCAGCCCGGCACTGGCTAAATAGCCTTCCAGAGAACTCCATCGGCAGCTGGGAAGACTTAGAAGATGCCTTTCACGACAATTTCCAAGGTACATATGTCCGGCCTCCGGACGCCGATGACCTCAGTCACATCATATCCAGCAGCCCGGAGAATTAGCCAGGAAACTCTGGACTAGGTTCCTAATTAAAAAGAACCAATTTGTCGACTGTATGGATGCCGAAGCACTCGCTGCCTTTAAACATAGTGTCCGTGACGAGTGGCTCGCCCGCCACCTCGGCCAAGAAAATCCAAAGTCCATGGCAGCTCTTACCGCACTAATGACCCACTTTTGCGCGGGAGAAGATAGCTGGCTCGCTGGTAGAAGCAATAGCGCGAGCGATCCTGGCACCTCCGAAGTCAGGGACGGCAATGGCAAGCCACGACGCAATAAAGACAAGCGTCGCAACAATAATGCAGGAACCCAAGACACAGCGGTCAACGTCAGATTTAGTGGCTCCAAAAACGGTCAACGGAAGAAGCCATTTAAGGCAAACAGAGATGGTCCATCCAGTCTAGACAAGATACTGGATGGGCCCTGTCAGATCCATGGCAACCCCGACAAACCCGCCAACCATACCAACAGAAATTGTCGGGTTTTCAAACAAGCCGGCAAGCTCAATGCCAAACACAAAGGGAAGGGGCCGCCCAGTGACAGTGAAGAAGATGAGGCTCGCCTACTGAGCACCGTGGGATAGAAGCAATTTCCCCCCAAAGTAAAAACAGTAAATATGATATACATGAAGCATACCTCTGACAGGGAGTGCAAGCACGAACTACGAGATGGCCACGCCATAAATCCAGAAGCCCCAAAATTCAACCCATGGGCGGCCTACTCGATCACTTTTGATCACAACGACCACCCAACCAGTATCCGTCACGGAGGTTCGGCAGCTTTGGTCCTTGATCCAATTATCAGCGGATTCCATCTCACACAAGTCCTCATGGACGGCGGCAGTAGTCTCAATTTACTCTATCAAGACACTGTCCGCAAAATGGGCATTGACCCTTCAAGGACCAAGCGCAGCACAACTACCTTCAAGGGAGTAATACCCGGCGTAGAAGCTCACGGCACAGGCTCAATCTCACTGGAAGTCGTCTTTGGTTCACTGGAAAACTTCCGACGCGAAGACTTGATCTTCGATATTGTCCCATTCCGCATTGGCTGCCACGCACTGCTCGGACGGACCGCTTTTGCTCGTTTCAATGCGGTCCCAAACTATGCCTATCTAAAGCTTAAGATGCCCGGTCCACGTGGCACCATGACGGTCAACAGAAACACAGAAGCTCCCTCCACACTGAGGGCCACACTGTGGCAATCACAGCCAAAGTACAAAACGGCCTCCTCAAGCCGCATATCTCATCGGTCATTAAACTGTCGACCTCTACTACATAGGACCGGTCAATTTTAGAGCTGGATTAGGAGCTCCGCCTCCATCGTTCGCCTCTTATACCCGCGGATTTTGCACCATGCATACATAATTATGCACTCAAAATACCGTGGTCATCGGTGGAGGCACAATACGGACAGGCCTACAAAGCGGTTCGTCCGGACTTTAGCCTTTTCTCTTTTTTCTAACTATTTTCTTACCTTTTTGCCATAGGTGAATCAATACATGTCTGTACTATGGACCTGAAAGGACTCTTTATGAGCCCGGCTTTCCTCCAAATAACCAGGGATTGCCCCCTTTAAGGAAGCCTTTTCGCGGAAGCACAAGCAGTGCAAACGTGCGACAGGAGGTCCAAAAGATTTTTTGTAGACCAAAAACTCTATTTGAAACATGTACAAAGCCTTTTTTCCTCAGCCCTCGACCCCTGGCACATAAAATGGCCTGGGTGGTGGTCTCATAATCTGTAAGATTATGTTCGACGTATCAATCAGATTTTAGTGAACATAATCCGTCTTCAGTATTTGCTTTTCTGCATACAAACGTACCTTGCTTCTTCGCTTGTTTCACACAGACACCTCGGCACAAATCGCCAGGGGCTTGATACGGCAACATATGGGTTGCCGAAAAAGTCCGAACAACTCTATAGCACACTTCGGCGTCACGAGTTTGGCATTATATGCATCAGCTCCAAATCATGTCTTTGGTCAATAGTTGGGTTGCCCGGCTCCTGTGCTTGCTACCCTACGTTCCGTCCTATCAGCTAGAGTAGTAAAGGGAGAAATACTGCGATTGTGTTTCCGGTTCACCTGGTCAAACACCTCACTAGAGAAAGCCGAAAACTGACTGTCATGATGCGGTGAGAGCTGGTCAACCACTCGGTGACTTATCAGAATCTTTTGCGATTTCTTCCATATTACACGAAGGACCATCTTTCTGGTCACCTATGTAATGCAATCGTATTCGGATAGCTGCATACATACCAGGGGCTACATCGTAGACCCACCTAGAACTCCTATGGCTAAGTGAAGGTGTTAAAGCCCTATAGTCAGATTGCCTAGTTCGCCACACTGACGCCTCCATTCCGGAACAAGACGTTGGGTCAAGGGTGATCAGGTGCTATCCTGAACACCCCTGTATCATATGCGAGGGGGCCGAAGCCGACGACTGGCAAACTTTCAGATTATAAGAAACGGCTGCACAGGAGGAAATAATGGCAAAGGTATATAACACAGCTTTAACGTATCATAATATTGTTTTCACAATTCTGGTACATTTATTCAAATATAATATCCTTCAAGCATTGACCCTCTATCAAGCGGGCGCCCTCTAGGACGTCCTCCAAATAATGCTCCGGTGTGCGATGGTCCTTGCCTCCAGGCGGACCCTTGGTTGCAACATCGGCGGCCTTCATCTTTGCCCAGTACATCTTGATGCGGGCAAAGGCCATCTGGGCACCTTCTATGCACACCGACCGCTTGATGGCGTCAATACGTGGCACTGCATCGACAAGCCGCTGCACCAAACCGAAATAGCTGCTCGGAACGGGTTCGGCTGGCCATAGTCGAACCACGACGTCCTTCATGGCATCTTCGGACATCTTGTGTAGCTCGGCCCACTGGGTCATCTGTTTGTTCAGCAGCGCCGGACGCCTTGCCACGTTGAATTGCGACTAGAAAAGCCTCTCTGCAGCACATCCTTCCTGTGCTTCGAAGAACTGCACCGCGTCGGAAACACTCTTCGGCAGATCCAAGAACGCGTCTGGAGAACTCCACATTTGGTTAAGCAGAGCATACTTTGGGTCGCCGAACTTAGTCTGTAAAAGAAAGGGCTTACCAGCCGCTATCTCCCCAGCCTGTCGGATCTCCTCCCGAGCCGCTCTAGATTCGGATCGCGCTTCTTTCGCCTCTAGTAAGGCCTTGTCGAGTTTCACTGCCTTGGCTTTGGTATCCTCCTCGAGAGATTTGCACCTGCTGGTGGCATCCTTCAGCTCCCGCTCCATGGTAGATATTCTCTCCTGGCACTGGCGCTGAGTGGCTTGTTCGGCCTTTAAATCCGCAGCCGCCTTCTTGGCAGCCGCGTCGCTCACTCTGGCCTGCTCCTTGGCCCGGGCAAGTTCAGCCTGAAGGGTCTCAACCGCGGCAACACCATCTACAGTTATGCATGTCAACGTATATGATTTTCAGCCTCGTGCTCATACTAGTATACATGCATAAACAAATTGCCCCAACACATACCTTGTGCCTCATCGAGCCGCCTGTTAATAAGAGTGATGTCCTCATCCGCTAACTCAAGTTTCTGCTTTAGATTTGCAACTTCCGTAGCTTGGGCGGTTGCCATGGACGTAACAGCCTATGTTCGAATTACTTAGGTACTTCCTGAGCATATCTTTTTGATTCTCTGATCGCCTCCCTGTGGAAGCCGACCAGAGCCTCAGGGGCTACTATCTGTGCACGGGCGCATTGTGCATGTAAAAATAGTTAAGCTATTACATTGCATACCTCGAAGCCTCTCAACAGGCCCAGGAAAGCTTCATTCAATCCGCTTCTCGCAGATAGAACCCTTTCAACTACCGTACCCATTAAGGTATGATGTTCCTCTGAGATGGACACACTTTGTAATGTGCTCACCAAAGTATCCGGCACCTCCAGATTCCTGGAGGCTACTGCGGGAGTATGCATTCCCTTCAAAGGGGTACATCGGCTCGACCCTAGAGTCATCTTCGGTTGTAAGCCGGATAGTTTGGGGCCTTCATTGCTGGCCCCCGTAGGGGCTGCGCCCCCTGGACCCTTGATGATCAAAGTACCACCCTCGGGCGTTATTTTCATTGTCTCCCATGTTGCTTGATGGTCAGGGGAGATTCTCCGAGATGACACCTCGAAGTCATCTGCCCTAAGAGGCGAGGAAGCATGAGAAGGCGTCTCGCTTTCCATCATCCCCGGAGATAAGTCCCCTGATGAGGAGGACTGTCGGGGTGGACTATGGGCCGAACTGCAAGCATATAGTTTAAATGTTACCCCTACAACCCTAAAAGAATGGGATATCTCTAGAACATCCTCATTCACTTACGATTCGGCAAGGGGCTTGTCCCTAGAGAGGTGCCTTGCGATAACATCAGCTTTGGAACCCGATCCATATTATAGGGATACCTTCCCCCTCTTGGGTCCTTCCACCTCCAAGTCTTCGAATGCAGTCCTTTTTCTCCCATGAGGGGAAGGGATATCACCTTCTCCTTCCCCTTCGTCTTTCGAAAAGGGAGCTTCAGTCTCCCCGGATGTGGTGTCCGGCATACCTGTAGAGTGGAGGCCGCTTTCGACCTCTTTGCTCTTCATCTTTTCCTCTTGCGCTGGCACTTGATACGGTGCCGGGACCAGCATCCTCGTCAATACAGGATCAGCCGAGTCTTCGGGAAGTGGAGCTGAACACCTAATCTATTCCGCCTTCTTTATCCATCACTGGTCAAAGATAGAGCTCTCAGTACATCGCTATGGGATAATCAACCGAGTTGCGGTCAGAAATTGGGTGCTTACCGAGGTATCCGGATGGTTGCAGTCGAGACCGATGTCCTCTGATGTGCGTGGCCACTGCTTTCGAGTCTTGAAGAATAGTTTCCACATCCCTTCGTGCGTTGTGCCAAAGAATTGCTGAAGGGTCTGCGGTCCTTCCGGATTAAACTCCCACATATGGAGAGGCCGTCGCTGGCACGGGAGGATCCGGCGGACTAGCATCACTTGGGTCACATTAAGAAGGTCAATGTCCCTTTCGAGGATACATCGGATACGACTTTGCAGTGTCTGTACTTCATCAGTTGATCCCCAGTCTAGCCCCTTATTTATCCATGATGCGAGCCACAATGGAGGCCAGATCGGAACACAGGTGCGGCTGCCCATTTGGTGTCGTGGGGTTTGGTGATATAGAACCACTCCTGTTGCCATGAGTTGGAGGTTTCCATGAAGGTGCCTTTTGGCCAGATAGTGTTGGCAAGCTTGCTTACCATAGCACCGCCGCACTCCGCTTGCTCCCCGTTAACTAGCTTCGGTTTCACATTGAAAGTCTTGAGCCATAAGCCGAAGTGTGGGGGGATGCGGAGAAAAGCTTCGCACATGACGACGAATGCCGAGATGTGGAGAAAAGAGTCCGGAGATAGATCATGAAAATCTAGCCCATAATAGAACATGAGGTCGTGAACGAAGGGGTGAAGAGCAAACCCTAGCCCGCGGAGGAAGTGGGAGATGAATACAACCCTCTCGCCGGATTTTGGTGTAGGGATGACCTGCCCTTTAGTAGGGAGCCTGTGGGGGATTTCCACAGTCAGGTACCTCGCCTTCCGAAGCTTCGGGATATCCTCCTTGGTGACTGAGGAGGCTGCCCACCTACCTTGGGAGATGGATTCGGACATGACTAAGGGCCTGTTAACAATGGAAGAAATCGAATCCTGAGCGCTGGAGCCTGAGCTTGGGAAGGTTGAGGAAGAAGTAGGCGTGGGGGAGAAAGACGGGTCTGTACCCCTTTATAAAGGCAAAGAATATCGAACGCCTCCTCACGGGCCTTAAAGCTCGCTTATTCCCAAGGAATCGCCAACAACACGGTTGGATTACCCATGCCCATATTGATGAGGATCCCGTGATAAGGGGACACGATCTCTGCTTCGACAAGACATGCCAATGGAAACCGCCTCTCGAAACACGGAGCGGGAGGCTAAAAAATGGTTCGAAATAATGACCGGGCGGAGACGTGGCGTCTCACTATAGAAGATGTCAGTAGATGGGGCTTGTTAAATATTATACTCTTTGTGGAGCTTGTTTTGCAGAGCCGGACACGTTCTCTGTGTTCGAAGAATACTTTGAAATATTCGGAGGAGGAACCCGCCTTGCAATGCCGAAGACAATCTGCACACCGGACACATCGTCATTGAAGCCTGGTTTAGGGCTACTGAGGGAGTCCTGGATTAAGGGGTCCTCGAACGTCCGAGCTATGTGACGTGGGCCGGACTGATGGGCTATGAAGATACAAGACAGAAGACTTCCTCTCGTGTCCGGATGGGACTCTCCTTTGCGTGGAAGGCAAGCTTGGCATTCGATATGAAGATTCCTTCCTCTGTAAACTGAGTCTGTACAACCCTAGGCCCCCTGGATGTCTATATAAACCGGTGGTTTTAGTCCATAGAGGCAATCACAATCATACAGGCTAGACATCTAGGGTTTAGCCATTACGATCTCGTGGTAGATCAACTCTTGTAATCCTCATATTCATCAAAGATCAATCAAGCAGGAAGTAGGGTATTACCTCCATCAAGAGGGCCTGAACCCAGGTAAACATCATGTCCCCCATCTCCTGTTACCATCAACCTTATACGCGTAGTTCGGGACTCCCTACCCGAGATCCGCCGATTTTGATACCGACACTGGTCCCTCCAGGCGCCCTCGCGAGGCTGGCCCTGCCAACGGTCCTCACGAGGCTGATCTCTCCACTCCTGGCGGGGGCCGCGGTCGTCCCAGCGTCCTCCACTTCGACCTCCTCCATGACCGTAGCCTCGACCGTTGCGCTCGGGGCGTCGACCGAGGCGCCCGTCGCGTATGGCCCTGAGCTCCTAACAGTCATTGGTGTTGTGGTTGTCTACGTTGTGGAAGACGTAGAACGGATGGCTGCCCTTGGATTACGCTGGGTGGTCGCAGCCGTGCTTCATCTCTGGTTCAGCCGCGAGCACGGCCGCCCCCTTGCGCTTCACGTCCTTGGCCTTGGCCTTCTTGTCTTCTGGGTCGGCTGCTGGGAGCTAGAGGAGGGAGAGGCGCCCTTCCTTAGCTCTCGTGCACTTGGTCGCCATGTTCAACATCTCCAGAGTCGTGCACATGTCATCATGGATTGCGAGCTCCTCCTTCATCTTGACATCGCGGAAGCCATCGGAGAATGCCGAGATAATGGCCTCGTCCGAACCTTGGGATCTTGAGGCGAACGTTGTTGAAGCGCTGGATGTACTTCTGCAGGGTTTCTCCTGGCTGCTGCGTGGTGCATCGCAGGTCACCCGTAGCAGGCAGGCGGTCGCGAGTGCCCTGGAAGTTGGTGACGAAACGCTCGCGCATCTCGCCCCAAGAGGAGATCAATCCCACGGGTAGGTTCAGGAGCCACGAGCGTGCGCCATCCTTGAGAGCCATGAGAAACCAGTTTGCCATGCCTTCTCGTCGCCGTTGGCCGCGTCGATGCTCAGCTCGTAGATCTGCAGGAACTCCGCGGGGTCGGGGGTGCCTTCGTAGCGCGGAGGCAGGTCGGGCTTGAACTTGCCCGGCCAGACGACGCTGCATAGCTTGGGAGTGAAGGCTCGGCAGCCCGCCATGGTCACGGGAGCCTGTCGTGGAGGTGGAGCCTGGTCTTGGTGCTCATGCGCCGCAACCGCAGGCGGCGCGCGGTCTTGACGCGATGGTGCAGGGAGCACTGGAGCACCTTCTTGCGGCCGCTGGACCTCCGGGCAGCTTTCTTCTTCATGCGCGGGCGCCCTGTGAGGCGGGTCTCGTCGTGGGGCCGTGCGCCTTGGACCGAGGGCGACGTCCTGATGGGGAGGTGGCAAAGGCGCTCCATGGGCTATGTCGCCCGCGGCAGGCGGCGGGCGAGGTAGCGAGAGGGACGGTGAGGGCGAGCCCCCAGGCGCGCTGACAAGCTCGGTGATGCGGTCCAGCCAGTCCTCATAGAAGTCGTCGACGGGGCGGTAGCACAGGAGCTCGCACGCCATGAGCAGCACAGCCTGCGCGTCCGCCGGCCCGCGACGAGCGTGAGACGATGAGCCAGCCGGAGTCAGCGATGGGGTGGCGGTGCGTCCATCTCGCCGCACGGAGGGGTGCAGCGACGAGGCTTGTTGCTCGTGCCCCGCAGGGCCGGTGGCGGCGTTGGCGGCAGGTGATGGAGAACAACAGAGAGGCTCGCCGACGGGCACCGTCTAGGAGACGCGAGCGGCGAGAGCGGCTCGACGCTCGGCACGGGCTCGACAAGCATCAGCCATGGAGGCGGTGGAGTGCCGGCGGGTCGACCGACGGAAGGGAGGCTTCGACGCACCCCTACCTGCCACGCCAAATGTCGGATTTAGGGTTCCGCGGACCCTTGAGAGGTTTGAACTCTGGGGTGCGTGCGAAGAGCTCTCACTTCCTAGTCTGCCTGCCCAACAATTCCACGGCCTAGCTCGACGAACCCAAGGGACAAGGGACACAGCAGTTTATCCTGGTTCGGGCCACCTTGCGGTGTAATACCCTACTCCAGCTTTGTGGTGGATTGCCTCGAGGGGCTGAGGATGAACTAGTACAGTGGTGGAACAGCCTCAGGAGGTGAGGTGTTCTTGAGCTCGATGAGCTGGTGAGGTGGTAAGGGAGGAGTTGATGCATCGTCCTCCATGGTGGTGGCTAAGTCCTATTTGTAGTGGCCTTTGTCCTCTTCCCAAATGTAGGCAGGAAGGGATCCGACAACGGCTAAATTTGAAGGGAGACAACTAGTACAAGCTATCCTGACAAAAGTAGTCTTCGCCTGCAAAAGGCTCTGGTGGTGGCACTGCGGTGGGCTCCGCGATGACCTCCGTCCTGTCGTCCTGGCGGTCTTGGTCTTGTTGCACCGATATGGAAACCTTTGCTTGGTTCCTTGGGACCCTGGGCCTGCGCTTGCCTCCTTAGCACCAAAGAGGAAACTGGTACACTGCGCCCACTGGCGCCCGCCTGGCCTTGGTCGTCATGGCTCACATCAGGTGAACCTCGTGAGGTAGGCCCTGCATAGATATCTCCGCTCCTCGGGAGCCAGCCTGGTGAGGCCGCCCCCCAGGGAGGTCTTTTTGTCGTCCGCCTCGCGAGGCTTGGCCCCTCACGAGGGTCTTGGATTGTCGTTGTTGAAGCTGGGCCGTATCGGGCCGTTGACGGAGCCATGCCGTGGGCCGCAGGCAGGCAAGTCTGGGTACCCCCGTTCCTAGGACGCCGACATAAATGAATAACCGTGTTGCATCAAACAAGATCCAGATATAATGTTCATGCTCAACGCTGGCACCAAATAACAATTACTCAGGTCTAAAACTAATCCCGAAGGTAGATGTAGAGGTAGCGTGCCGACGGCGATCACATCGACCTTGGAACCATTTCCGACGCGCATCGTCACCTCGTCCTTAGCCAATCTTCGTTTAATCCGTAGTCCCTGTTTTGAGTTGCAAATATGAGCAACAGAACCAGTATCAAATACCCAGGAGCTACTACGAGCATTAGTAAGGTACACGTCAATAACATGTATATCAAATATACCTTTCACTTTGCCATCCTTTTTATCCACCAAATACTTGGGGCAGTTTCGCTTCCAGTGACCAGTCCCTTTGCAGTAGAAGCACTCAGTTTCAGGCTTAGCTCCAGACTTGGGCTTCTTCCTGGGAGCAGCAACTTGCTTGCTATTCTTCTTGAAGTTCCCTTTCTTCCTTTTGCCCTTTTTCTTGAAACTAGTGGTCTTGTTAACCATCAACACTTGATGCTCCTTCTTGATTTCTAGTTCTGTAGCCTTAAGCATTGCGAAGAGCTCGGGAATTGTTTTTTACATCCCTTGCATATTATAGTTCATCATGAAGCCTTTATAGCTTGGTGGCAGTGATTGAAGAACTCTGTCAATAACACTATCATCCGGAAGATTAACTCCCAGCTGAATCAAGTGGTTATGGTACCTAGACATTCTGAATATGTCTTCACTGACAGAATTGTTCTCCTCCATCTTGGAGCTATAGTTGGAGACTTCATATCTCTCAACTCGGGCATTTGCTTGATATATTAACTTCAATTCTTGGAACATGTCATATGCTCCATGACGTTCAAAGTGTCTTCGAAGTCCCGATTCTAAGCCGTAAAGCATGGCACACTGAATTATCAAGTAGTCATCATATTTAGTTAGCAAGACGTTCATAACGTCCGGAGTTGCTCCTGCAGCAGGCCTTGCACCTAGCGGTGCTTCCAGGACGTAATTCTTATGTGCAGCAATGAGGATAATCCTCAAGTTACGGACCCAGTCCGTGTAGTTGCTACCATCATCTTTCAACTTAGCTTTCTCTAGGAACACATTAAAATTCAGGGAACGGTAGCACGGGCCATTGATCTACAACAACATAGATATGCAAAAACTATCAGGGCTAAGTTCATGATAAATTAAAGTTCAATTAATCATATTATTTAAGAACTCCCACATAGATAGACATCCCTCTAGTCATCTAAATGATCACGTGATCCATATCAACTAAACCATGTCCGATCATCATGTGAGATGGAGTAGTTTTCAATGGTGAACATCTCTATGTTGATCATATCTACTATATGATTCACGTTCGACCTTTCGGTCTCAGTGTTTCGAGGCCATATCTGTATATGCTAGGCTCGTCAAGTTTAACCTGAGTATTCTGCACGTGCAAACCTGTCTTACACCCGTCGTATGTGAACGTAGAGCTTATCACACCCGATCATCACGTGGTGTCTCGGCACGACGAACTTTAGCAACGGTGCATACTCAGGGAGAACACTTATACCTTGAAATTTAGTGAGGTATCATCTTATAATGCTACCGGCGTACTAAGCAAAATAAGATGCATAAAAGATAAACATCACATGCAATTAAAATATGTGACATGATATGGCCATCGTCATCTTGTGCCTTTGATCTCGATCTCCAAAGCACCGTCATGATCTCCATTGTCACAGGCTTGACACCTTGATCTCCATCGTAGCGTCGTTGTCGTCTCGCCAACTATTGCTTCTACAACTATCGCTACCGCATAGTGATAAAGTGAAGCAATTACATGGCGATTGCATTTCATACAATAAAGCGACGACCATAAGGCTCCTGCCAGTTGTCGGTAACTTTTACAAAACATGATCATCTCATACAATAACTTATATCACATCATGTCTTGACCATATCACATCACAACATGCCCTGCAAAAACAAGTTAGACGTCCTCTACTTTGTTGTTGCAAGTTTTACGTGGCTGCCACGGGCTTCTAGCAAGAACCGTTCTTACCTACGCATCAAAACCACAACAATTTTTCGTCAAGTGTGTTGTTTTAACCTTCAACAAGGATCGGCCGTAGTCAAATTTGATTCAAATAAAGTTGGAGAAACAGACACCCACCAGTCACCTTTATGCAAAACAAGTTGCATGTCTATCGGTGGAACCAGTCTCATGAACGTGGTCATGTAAGGTTGGTCCGGGCTGCTTCATCCAACAATACCGCCAAATCAAAATAAGACGTTGTTGGTAAGCAGTATGACTATTATCACCCACAACTCTTTGTGTTCTACTCGTGCATATCATCTACGCATAGACCAGGCTCGGATGCCACTTTTGGGGAACGTAGCATGCAATTTCAAAAAAATTCCTACGATCACGCAAGATCTATCTAGGAGATGCATAGCAACGAGAGGGGGAGAGTGTGTCCACGTACCCTTGTAGACCCAAAGCAGAAGCGTTAGGTTAACGCAGTTGATGTAGTCGAACGTCTTCGCGATCCAACCGAGCAAGTACCGAACATACAGCACCTCTGAGTTCAGCACACGTTCAGCTCGATGACGTCCCTCAAACTCTTGATCTAGCAAAGTTTCGAGGGAGAGTTTCGTCAGCACGACAGCATGGTGACGGTGATGGTGATGTGATCCGCGCAAGGCTTCGCCTAAGCACTACGTGAATATGACCGGAGGAGTAAACCGTGGAGGGAGACGCCGCACACGGCTTGGAACAATTGGTGTGTCTCCAAGGGGTGCCCTGCCCACGTATATAAAGGAGGGAGAGGGAGGAGGCCGTCCCTAGGGGGCGCGCCAAGAGGGGGAGTCCTACTAGGACTCCCAGTCCTAGTAGGATTCGCCCCCCCCCCTTATTCCTTCTCATGGAGGGGGAAAGAGGGAAGGGAGAGGGCAGAGGAGAAGGAAAGGGGGGCGCGCCCCCTCCCCTAGTCCAATTCGGACTCCCTATGGGAGGGGGGCGCGGCCACCCCTTGTCATGACCGTGATCTCATCCGGGACTCTGAACAATCTTCGGTTACCAAAACACATAACTCATAATACAAGTCATCACCGGACGTTAAGCGTGCGGACCCGACGGGTTCGAGAACTATGTAGACATGACCGAGACACATCTCCGATTAATAACCAAAAACGAAACATAGATGCTCATATTAGTTCCTACATATTCTACGAAGATCTTTATCGGTCAAACCACAATAACAACATACGTTATTCCCTTTGTCATCGGTATGTTACTTGCCCGAGATTCAATCGTCGGTATCCTCATACCTAGTTCAATCTCGTTACCGGCAAGTCTCTTTACTCGTTCTGTAATGCATCAACCCGTAACTAACTCATTAGTCACATTGCTTGCAAGGCTTATCATGATGTGCATTACCGAGAGGGCCCAGAGATACCTCTCCGATACTCGGAGTGACAAATCCTAATCTCGATCTATGCCAACCCAACAAAACACCTTCGGAGACACCTGTAGAGCATCTTTATAATCACCCAGTTATGTTGTGATGTTTGATAGCACACAAGGTGTTCCTCCGGTATTCGGGATTTGCATAATCTCATAGTCAGAGGAATATGTATAAGTCATGAAGAAAGCAATAGCAATAAAACTTAATGATCATTATGCTAAGCTAACGGATGGGCCTTGTCCATCACATCATTCTCCTAATGATGTGAACCCGTTCATCAAATGACAAGACATGTCTATGGTTAGGAAACTTAACCATCTTTGATTAACGAGCTAGTTAAGTAGAGGCATACTAGGGGCACTATGTTTTGTCTATATATTCACACATGTATCAAGTTTCCGGTTAATACAATTCTAGCATGAATAATAAACATTTACCATGATATAAGGAAATATTAATAACAACTTTATTATTGCCTCTAGGTCATATTTCCTTCAGGATATTGAATTCAAATGGGATTTATTGGAAATAATTAAACGCAACTCTGAAGATTGGGAACTCGGCGAAGGTAAGGAGTCAGGTATAAACCTTAAGTTTGATTATGTTAAATATTTTATGGATAGCGATGCTTTTCGAGATTTTAGCACTAAATATGGACTTGACTCTGAGATAGTAGCTTCTTTCTGTGAATCATTTGCTACTCATGTTGGTCTCCCTAAGGAGAAGTGGTTTAAATATCATCCTCCCATTGAAGTTAAAGTAGTAGAACCTATTAAAGTTGAAGAAGAAACTATTACTCATAATGTTGATCCTATTGTTCCTATTGCTTTTATTTAGAAACCACATTTTCCTATTAGAATAAAGGATCATGCTAAAGCTTCAACTGTGGTTTGTAAGAGTTATACTAGAACACCTACACCCCCTGAGCAAATTAAAGTTGAACCTAGTATTGCTTTGATTAAAGATCTCTTGGTCGATAATATTGATGGGCATGTTATTTATTTCTGTGATGAAGCTGCTAGAATTGCTAAACCTAGCACTATCTTGGACATCTTTTATAATTGTGAGCATTCATTAAAATATGACATGCTAAAAAGTTGATGTTGGACAAGGAAGACAACATAATGAGTTATGTTTTCTTATATCCGAATAGAAGTTATATTGTCATGGATCCTCCAACATGTTGAGCTTGCCTTTCTCTCTTATGCTAACCAAATCCTTTGCACCAAGTAGAGATACTACTTGTGCTTCCAAACATCCCTTAAACCTGTTTTGCCATGAGAGTCCACCATACCTACCAATGGATTGAGTAAGATCCTCAAGTAAGTTGTCATCAGTGCAAGAAATAAAAATTGCTCTCTAAATATGTATGATCTATTAGTGTGAAGAAAATAAGCTTTATACGAACTTGTGATGTGGAAGAAATAAAAGCAACAGACTGCATAAAAAATTTCTTTATACAAGCGGCAATATAAAGTGACGTTCTTTTGCATTAAGATTGTGTGCATCCAACCATAAAATCACATGACAACCTCTGCTTCCCTCTATGAAGGGCCTATCTTTTACTTTTATCTTCTACCCTTATACAAGAGTCATGGTGATGTTCACCTTTCCTTTTTACACTTTTTCCTTTGGCAAGCTCTATGTGTTGGAGAGATCCATATATATATCCACTCGGATGTGGGTTATCATAAAGTATTATTGTTGACATTACCCTTGAGGTAAAAAGGTTGGGAGGCGAAACTATAAGCCCCTATCTTTCTATTTGTCCAATAGAAGCTTTCAACCCATAAGTATCGCGTGAGTGTTAGCAATTGTGAAAGACTAAATGATAGTTGAGTATGTGGACTTGCTGAAAAGCTCTTATATTGACTCATTCCGATGTTATAATAAATTGCAATTGCTTAGATGACTGAGATCATAGTTTGTTACTTTTCAATGAAGTTTCTGATTCATACTCTACCTTGTGAATGAATTGTTACTTTAGCATAAGAAACTATATGACACTAAATGTTGTTGTTCTAAAGATGATCATGATGCCTTCATGTCCGTATTTTATCGACACCTCTATCTCTAAACGTGTGGAAATATTTTTTGATTTCCGCTTTCGCTTGAGGACAAGCGAGGTCTAAGCTTGGGGGAGTTGATACGTCCATTTTGCATCATGCTTTTATATTGATATTTATTACATTATGGGCTTTTATTACACATTATAGCACAATACTTATGCTTTCTCTCTCTTATTTTACAAGGTTTACATGAAGAGGGAGAATGTCGGCAACTGAAATTCTGGACTGAAAAAGGAGCAAATATTAGAGACCTATTCTGCACTCCAAAAGTCCTAAAACTTCACGGAGAATTATTTTGGAATATATAAAGAATATTGGGCGAAGAAAGCACCAGAGGGGGGCCACCTGCCATCCACAAGGGGGCGCCCTACCCCCTGGGCGCGCCTCCTGCCTTATGGGCCACCTGGCAGGCCCCTGATGCCCCTCTTCTGCTATATGGTGTGTTTTGACCTGGAAAAAAAATAAGAAGGAAGCTTTCGGGACGAAGCGCCGCCGTCTGGAGGCGGAACTTGGGTAGAACCAATCTAGGGCTCCGGCGGAGCTGTCCTGCCAGGAAACTTCCCTCCCGGAGGGGGAAATCATCGCCATCGTTATCACCAGCGATCCTCTCATCGAGAGGGGGTCAATCTCCATCAACATCTTCACTAGCACCATCTCCTCTCAAACCCTAGTCCATCTCTTGTATCCGATCTTTGTCACAAAACCTCAGATTGGTACTTGTGGGTTGCTAGTAGTGTTGATTACTCCTTGTAGTTGATGCTAGTTGGTTTATTCGGTGGAAGATCATATGTTCAGATCCTTAATGATAGTTAATACTCCTCTGATTATGAACATGAATATGCTTTGTGAGTAGTTACATTTGTTCCTGCGGACATGGGAGAAGTCTTGTTATAAGTAATCAAGTGAATTTGGTATTCATTCGATATTTTGATGAGATGTATGTTGCCTTTCCTCTAGTGGTGTTATGTGAATGTCGACTACATGACACTTCACCATGATTTTGGCCTCGGGGAAGGCATTGGGAAGTAATAAGTAGATGATGGGTTGCTAGAGTGACAGAAGCTTAAACCCTAGTTTATGCATTGCTTTGTAAGGGGCTGATTTGGATCCATATGTTTCATGTTATGGTTAGATTTATCTTAATTCTTCTTTCGTAGTTGCAGATGCTTGCGAGAGGGGTTAATCATAAGTGGGAGGCTTGTCCAAGGAAGGGCAGCACCCAAGCACCGGTCCACCCACATATCAAATTATCAAAGTAACGAACGCGAATCATATGAGCGTGATGAAAACTAGCTTGACAGTAGTTCCGATGTGTCCTCGGGAGCGCTTTTCTTTATATAAGAGTTCATTTAGGCTTGTCCTTTGCTACAAAAAGGATTGGGCCACCTTACTGCACCTTAGTTACTTTTGTTACTTGTTACCCGTTCCGAATTATCTTATCACACAACTATCAGTTACCGATAATTTCAGTGCTTGCAGAGAATACCTTGCTGAAAACCGCTTGACATTTCCTTCTGCTCCTCGTTGGGTTCGACACTCTTACTTATCGAAAGGACTGTGATATATCCCCTATACTTGTGGGTCATCACCACACTTGTGCTTCAAAGTAGCACCATATTCTTCATGATAGAGAGTCTCCTTTTTTGTCACTTTCATATACTAGTGGGAATTTTTCATTATAGAACTTGGCTTGTATATTCCAATGATGGGCTTCCTCAAATTACCCTAGGTCTTCGTGAGCAAGCGAGTTGGATGCACACCCACTTAGTTTCTTTTTGAGCTTTCATACACTTATAGCTCTAGTGCATCCGTTGCATGGCAATCCCCTACTCACTCACATTGATATGTATTGATGGGCATCTCCATAGCCCGTTAATATGCCTAGTTGATGTGAGACTTTCTCCTTTTTTTGTCTTCTCCACAACTACCATATTCCATTCCACCTATAGTGCTATATCCATGGCTCACGCTCATGTATTGCGTGAAAGTTGAAAAAGTTTGAGAACACTAAAAGTATGAAACAGTTGCTTGGCTTGTTATCAGGGTTGTGCATGATGAAATACTTTGTGTGATGAAGATGGAGCATGGCCAGACTATATGATTTTGTAGGGATAACTTTCTTTGGCCATGTTATTTTGAGAAGACATGACTGTTTTATTAGTATGCTTGAAGTATTATTGTTTTTATGTCAATATTAAACTTTTGTTTTGAATCTTATGGATCTGAATATTCATGCCACAATAAAGAAGATTACATGGATAAATATGTTAGGTAGCATTCCACATCAAAAATTATGTTTTTATCATTTACCTACTCGAGGACGAGAAGGAATTAAGCTTGAGGATGCTTGATACGTCTCCAACGTATCTGTAATTTTTTATTGTTCCATGCTATTATATTATCTGTTTTGGATGTTTTATATGCATTAATATGCTATTTTATATTATTTTTGGGACTAACTGATTAACCTAGAGCCCAGTGCCAGTTTCTGGTTTTTCCTTGTTTTTGAGTTTTACAGAAAAGGAATATCAAACGGAGTCCAAATGGAATAAAACTTTCGCGATGATTTTTCTTGGACCAGAAGACACCCGTAGGACTTGGAGAGGGGGCCAGAAACTTCCCGAGGAGGCCACAATCCTCCTAGGCGCGCCCCAGGGGGCGACCTAAGGGCTTGTGGGCCCCTCGGGAGTCCTCCAACCCTAATCTTTGCACTATAAATTCTCAAATATTTCCAAACCATCATAGGCATCCACCAAAATACTTTTCCACTGCCACAAGCCTCTGTTCCCGTGAGATCCCATCTTGGGGCCTTTTCCGGCACCCTGCCGGAGGGGGGTTTGATCACGGAGGGCATCTACATCAAACTTGCTGCCCTTCCGATGAAGCGTGAGTAGTTTACCACAGACCTAAGGGTCCATATCTAGTAGCTAGATGGCTTCTTCTCTCTCTATGATCTTCAATATCATGTCTCCTCGATGTTCTTGGAGTTCTATCCAATGTAATATTTTTTTGCGGTGTGTTTGTCGCAATCCGATGAATTATGAATTATGACAAGATTATCTATGAATATTATTTGAGTCTTTTCTAAACTCTTTTATGCATGATCAAATATCTTTGTATTTATCTTCGAGTTATCGGTTTGGTTTGGCTACCTAGATTGGTTTTTCTTGCAATGGGAGAGGTGCTTAGTTTTGGGTTCAATCTTGCGGTGTCCTCACCCATTGACATAGTAGGGGTAGCGAGGCACGTATTGTATTGTTGCCATCAAGGGTAAATGTGGGGTTTTCATCATATTGCTTGAGTTTATCCCTCTACATCATGTCATCTTACTTAAGTCGTTACTCCGTTCTTATGAACTTAATACTCTATATGCTGTTGGATAGCGGTCGATGTGTGGGGTAATAGTAGTAGATGCAGAATCGTTTCAGTCTACTTGACATGGGCGTGATTCCTATATTCATGACCATTGCTTTGGATATCATCATAACTTTCTGCTTTTCTACCAATTGTTCGACAGTAATTTGTTTACCCACCGTATGTTTTCTTTCAAGAGAGAAATCTCTAGTGAAACATATGGCCCACGGGTCTATTTTTCATCATATATTTTTAGATCTATAAACCAAAAAACCTAAAAATACCTTATTGCAATTTATTTATATTTACTTTAGTTTGCTCTTTTATACCTATCTCTATTAGATCTCACTCTTGTTCGTGACCTTGAAGGGATTGACAACCTTTTTTCGTGTTGTGTGCAAGCGTTTGTTAATTTGTGCAGGTGCATAAATTGAAGACTTGCTTGTGCTTCCTACTGGATTGATACCTTAGTTTTTAACTAAGGGAAATACTTATCTCTACTTTGTTGCATCACCCATTGGAGCAGTCTAGGTCGTTGGATTGATTTAGTTTGATGACCAAGATCAGTTGGATCTGCCCCTTTGGGTCTTTTCTTATATTGGTATAGATTATATAAAAAGTTCAATGCGTATTATAAAATGTTCATCGTATTAAGAAAAATGTTCATCATATATTATGAAAATAGCACACCTTTCATTTCATAAGAAAGTTCATTGTGTATTACAAAAATGTTTGCCGAATATTTTGAAATTGTTCAACTTTTTCTTTACTGACATATTCAAAAATTGTTCAATGCATGTATTCATTTTTTTCAAAATTGATCGTAGTATATTAAAAGAATTCATCGAGTATTATTTAAAATGCTCAACGTATATTAAAAAATATTCAACGGATATTACAAATGTTCAATATATATTTTTGGTAAAGTTTCAAAAGATTACGATACTTAAAGAGTGACGACTCTCATTTATCACTAGAACTAAATTGCTCGATCGGTTAGAAGCAGTCTTTCACGAGAGGGAGCCCACGAGTGCGAGGTCTCGCTCGCGCTTAACATTTTCATTTTTAAACATCTCTGGAGCTCGTTTACCTCCTAATGGGCCGGCCCATTTGCTATGCCTTCTGCGAAGGCTCTCCACCATTTGCCGCCAGCGAATAGGAGCTCTCGGCGCCGAACAGGAGCTTTCGTTGTCGGCCAGGCGAGAGATTAAATGGGCCGGCCCCGTTTGCGCGTTTCACTGATCCCTGTTTTAGGAAAGTTCCCAACCGGTCCACAGTTCTGGTTCTTTTCTTTTTATTTTTCCGGTTGTTTCTTTTATGGTTGTGTTCGGTTTCTGATTTTTTTTAATTTTTCGTTTTTTCTTTTTCTTGTTTTTAGTAATCTCACTCTTTTTTTTGTTATCTTTTCCCCATTCTCCTGCTTATTTATTTTTCATTTTTAATTTCTTTTTCTTCTCGTTTTTTGTATCTATTTTTGTTTTTCAGAATTTTAAAATTGTTCGAAATTAAAAAAAATGTTCGGACTGTCAAAAATGTTTCTGTTTTGAAATTTTGGTCAAAGTTCAAAAAATGTCCGTGATATTTAAAACATGCTTGCCTCTAAAAAAAAGCTCATAAGTTCAAATAAAATCCTGTTTTCCAATTTTGTTTGCAAATTCAGAAAATGTTCGGGATTTCTAGAAAATTTTCAAGTATTTGCAAAAATGTTCTCTTTTTCAATAAACACAGGTAAGTTAAGGAGCTGTTCCTGTTTTCAAATTTAGTTCACACATTCAAAAAATGTTCATAAATTTCAAAAAAAAAATCGCTTTTTCATATTTTGTTCAGAGTTTTAATTTTTTCACAAATTTAAAAAATGTTTGCTTTTCTCCAAAATGTTCATGTTTTCAAAAAGAGTTCCTTATCAAAATGTGTTGCAAAATTCAGAATAAATCCTGATTTTAAATTTGTTACCAGTTCACATATTAGCCAGATTTTAAAAAAATCGTGTTTTTTAAAAGAAATTGGAATTGAAAAAATTCCCGTTTCTTAAACTTTGTGCATGAATTCATACATACTTCCCATTTTGAAATTTGGTTACAAATCCAAAATTTGGGCAATTTTTTCAAAACTTGTTTATGTTCTTTAAAAAATTGTTTGGAATCTTTTTGTGAAAGTATTCAGGTTTTTTGTGAAATGTTTTAAAAAATGGGCAAAAATATTCGGATCATCCGATGCAGTTTGTTCTAAGTGTTTCGCGTTGCCTACTCGACAGTAGCGCTGGCCAGCTGGAGTGGTTACATGCGTGCATCCATTATAGTTTGATCGGAATTCGAATCCGGGATAATGCGATTTATTTTGCAGTTCTTTCTACACCGCTTGTTACTCCTACATGGGCCGGCTGGAGTATATGATATTCGGGATTAAAAATAAATTGCACTTTCAAAAAAAATCATGCTTAAAAAAAGTACACATGGTTAAAAAAATGATGCTTAAAAATTGTAGGAGTAACAAGCGGTGTGGAAAGAACTGCAAAATAAACAAAAAATTAACAAGCATGATTTTTTTAATCATGCATTTTTTTTTGAAATAATGCTTAAACAAAATTGTGACAGTACCTCCTATAATGATGCTTAAGATTTCGTTCACATTTTCAGAAAAAAATCATGCTTAAAAAAATGTATATGAATTTCAAAAACAGTTATCGTTTTCATGTTCATGATTTCAAAAAATCTCATTTATAAAATTTGTTCACAATTTCAAAAAATGTTCTCATTTTCAAAAATTTGTTCATGTTTTAAAAAAATGTTCAGGAATTTCCAAAAAAATCTCGTTTTCCAAATTTGTTTACAATTTCAGAAAAATGTTTTTCAAATAATGTTTGCGATTTCAACATTTTGTTCGCAATTTAAAAAAATATTCCCATGTTTAAAATTTTGTCCGTGTTTCCAAAAAAGCGTACAATACAAATTCTGTTTGCATTTTAAAATAAGTTCATGTTTTAACCTTTTTGGTGCTGAATTTAAAATATGTTCCTGGTTTCCTTTTTTTAGAACTAAAAACTGTTCGCAATCTCAAAAAATGTCGTTTTTTTGTTTTTTTTTCAGAAACATTTTTCAAAATTGTTCATTTTTTTGAATTCGTTTGGGGTTTGCAAATTCTATTCGTGTTTCATTTTCAAATCAGAACTACAAAACATCTTCACTTTTCCAAAAAAAATGCAGCATTTTAAAACTGCTCGCATTTTTTGTAATGTTTTCCAAATCTCAACGCTGTTGTCTGTTCTTATAGATTTATGCACCTTTATGTTATGTTGGTGGTGTGTGGTGTAGTGGCTAATGGCTCGTGGATTGGAGTGTGCCGTTGTGGGATCTATTCCTGGTACTTGATGTTGATTTTCAGCTTTTCTTTTTGGCACGCGAAAGGGAACGAAACAACGAGCGTCTTGGCGGGCCGGCCCAGTCGTGCGTCAACCCTATGCGTCGAGTTGCTGTGTGATGCAAAATGTGTCACATAGGAGGTCCCTTGAACGTGGATGTTGTTGTAACTAATGATGGTGCTCATGGTGTGGTAGCAGTGGTTGGAAGAGGTCACGAAGGTAATTTTTTAGGAGCCTCAATGTCACTTACAGATATATTTCAGAAGCAACTACGCTTGAGGCGTTGGCTGTTCGGGAAGGTTTGGCCATTGCAGAAGACATCTATGTGCCAAAGATTCAAATTGCTTTAGACTGTTTGACGATGGTGCAAGATAATTAAGCAAAATCCGGCAGCGTCTTATGGAGCTATTGTACACGAAATTATAGAACAATCGAGTGTTTTTTCAGCTTGTATAATAGTCCATGAGTTTAGGAGCACGAATTTCGAGGTTCACAATCTAGCTAAGCATGCTCTAACCCTGGGGTTTGGCCGCCATGTCTGATTAGGCCAGCCGGGGATCTTCATTCATACATGCAAACGTTTTGTAAGGTTAAATAAAGCTTGGCGAGATTGTCTCAAAAAAATATAACTGGCTTGTCTCCAAAAAAAATCTAACTGGCTCCTCTCAAGAAAGAAATATAAGACGAACGTACCAGGAAGCCTTAATCTCGCTCAAGAATCTTAAAGCAGGAGTATATGGCTGATCAGTGGCTCAACCTCGCAGCCTCATGAAGAAATGAGGGCGGTCTCACCACTTGGACAAAGAAGCGGATTGTGAACATTTTCATATCAATTTGTTGTATGATTTGAAGATAAAATGAATTCGTTCTTTCCATTTGAAATTTTTGGCTGAAAAAAATTCAGAAATTCCAAAAAATTGTGTCTTTTGAAAAGAACGAAAAACACTACAAATCCAAAAGGCTGCCATGTTTTTTGTAGAGAACACATTTTTAAAAAACTTACCATGTGCAAATTATATATATTTTTGCCATATACCCATTTTTTTACAAATCTGAAAAGTTGCCATGTTTGTTTACAGGGCAATTTTTCTAAACTTGCCATGTGCAATTATATTATAGGTAGAATGGCATATTTGTTTAGGAACCATGTCATTTTAATTTGTGCAAGCAAGTCATTTTGTTATTAAGAGCATGCCGTTTTTATTTTTAATTAGAATGGAATTTTTATTTTTAAATGAGCATGGCATTTTTGTTATCGAGCATGGTATTTTGTTATTAAGAGCATGCCATTTTTTAAATAGCATGGCATTTTTTTAATAGCATGGCATATTTTAATAGCATGGCATTTTTAAACTAGCATGGCATTTTTTGGAATGGCATGGCATTTTTGGTATTAAGAGCATGGCATTTTTTTTGTAAAGGATGACATTTTTATTACAAAGATCATGACATTTATTCTATGGAGCATGTCATTTTTTATATTTAAACATGATGGGACTTTTTATTTCTGTAAAGCGTGTCACTTTTGTTAGTAAGAACATGATTTTTTTATCATTAAAAGCAAGCCTTTTTTTTCTTTCATGAAGAGCACAACATTTTTTTTAATCTATAGCATGGTACATTTAATTCTTGTTTTCGACTAAGCAAATATAGGCATTTTCATTTTTTTAGAGCATAGCAGTTTGTAAATTTAAGTTCTCTGCCTTTTACGTATCAGCATTTTTTTCTTTTTTGATGGTATTTTTTTACAAAAAGCAGTTAATTGGGCCTAGCTTTTTTCCCTGGCATGCTATCTGGGTCGATTGGGGGTCGCATTGGACCCTGCTTGAGCGAACGTTCCATAGGGGCAATTTTGGTTCGCTGGAACGAACCTCCCCCAACAAACAAAACGTTTGCTGGAGCCTGCCCTTCAGCTGACGGTCGCCACATGCTTGGATTCTTTTTTATGAAATTCATAATAAAGAACCGACGTTCGCTCGTAAATCTGGGACATTGACGATCGTATGATAATGTTACAGCGAGGTTGCCCGTTGTCGACCCCTCCCCACCACACACGCGCACACAATGACGTCACCTTCTCATCCCTCTTCTCATCACTAATAGACGCAACCCCACACCACCTCACTCATTGCTATTCCTCTCTCGAGTTTGTTGATTTCATCTACAGAGATCAAGCCATCTTCGCTGGCGGAGCATCATCAAGGTCACTAGAGGGTTGTGCTCTTTGGATCTGCCCAACAACGCGGTGCCCGGGAGGAGGAGTTGTTTGGTGCCATGGTGGGGGCGAGGAATTGCAACAATGCATAGCGGTGGGAGGAGCGGCCAGCAGTGGCGGCCCCACGTCTATGCAAGGAGTAGCAAGAGCTCTATGATACACATGGAGCGGCAGGATGGCGATGACTAAGAAGATGGTGAGCGGTCACCGAGCCACACACTAAGGGGGTCAAACCATGAGTGTCATGATTTTTCATGTAAAAAAATAGTTGCCATGGCTTTAATTAACAAATTTCTAAAATTGTCATGAGTTATGCCACAATTTTTCTAGAAGTTTGTCGTGCTATCCGTGATTTTCCTAATTTTAATTCTATATTTTGCCATGTTACCATGTTTTTAGGATTTTTGGTCCAGAAAATTTTATTCCTTTTTCGTGGCTAATTTATGCAACTTTCTTTTGTTAGGATTGTTTGATACGGCAATTTAGGGTCATGGAAAAGTTGGGATTTTCCCCTAAAAAGGTGGCAATTTTTGAAACTTCTGCAATCAGCACATGTCAATTTAGCAATTATGTTCCTCTAAAACATGGCAACTTTTCACAAAATTGTAGTCATCACATGGCAAATCGAGAAAGATTCTTATTTAAGATTTTTGTATCCAAAACATGGAAAATTTAGGAATTTTTGTAATCATCACATGACAAATTTAGAACAGTTTGTACTTATCACATGGCAAATTCCAAACATTTTTGTTTATATGAGTCATGGAATTTTTTAGAAATTTTGGAATGGTCACATGAAAAAATTAGGATTTTTTCTCCAATTCATGGCAACTGGTCATGATTTTAAGGAATTAGAAATTTTGTGTCCCCATATTTTCCATGATTTTCTCCAAAATTTGCCATGTTACGACAATTTAGGTTCCTGAAAATTTCATGCACTTTTTTGTTGGCAAATTTATGCATTTTTAAATTAATATTGTTTGAGATGGAAATCTAGGGTCCTTGCATTTTTTGCCCAACAAATCTATGCATTTTTAGTCTTATTTTGTTACAATTGTTTGATGTGGCAATTATATGGGCCTGGCAATTTATGCAATTTCTCCTGTGAAATTTATGCATTTTCCACCTTTGTGTTTCAAAAAAATATAGTTTTTGTGCATGACAATATTTTCTTGTAGAAGGTAGCTAAGTGAGCCTAGTCCATTTCATTCTTTTTCTCGCAAGCCTCCCTAGATTCTAGGCTAGCTGTTGTCGTCAGAACCTTCACCGGAGCGGACACACAGAGAGAATCTGTATTGATTGCTCGTTCGATACTCCTGGGGGACACATAGGCTCCAGGGACCTTCCTGAGGGCACATAGGCTCCCTATGAGTACATGAACATGATGATGCAACAATGAGGCGGGGAGGAGGAGAGATGTGGCAATGCTCATCTTTTCGGTGACGGTATTGCTGTAACTTCGTCCGCTTGGAAGGATTATATTTATAAAAAAAACCACCACATTTTAGGTTTTGGCCCCATAGAACTACCACTTTCAAAACGACAACAAAAAACTACCAACCGAAGCTATTTTTTGCGCATTTATGACATGCGGGGCCCACTTGGTAGGGCCTGCGTGGCGATAGAGTCAACTCCTTTTTTGGTTGTTATATTTGTCGTTATTACAGGTGAAACCCCTGTGGGTGACGAAAACGAGGTGTTCGTTGAAATGACTAAGAGAGAAAGAGGAGAAGGATGCCCACGTGTGGGTCTCACCTTTAATAACAAAGAAATATAACGATCAAAATAAACAGAGTTGACTTTGCCGCCATGTCACTACGACAAGTGGGTCCTACAACTCAAAGAGACATTAAAATTCATGAATTTGCCCACGTAGAGATTCTTGAATTTGTGCCGTGCCGGTTTTTGGGTGGTTTGGAACGTGTGATCAGTGGGGCGCTCTCGCACGAATATGTTTTGCTTGGGTTGTGCGGACGTGTGCGGGCTCGTGATACTCGTGAGGCTGGTCATAGTGGGGAGTAACTTATACTAGTGTCATGCATATGGCACTAGTCTAAGTTACTACCTTCATAGTGCAAAGTAACATAGTAGTAGTGTTATAGAAGACCTCATTAATTAGCTTTTAGACTCATTTTGTCTTGGATAATACATGTTACAAGAATATATTATGTTACCACTTCTCATTAATTACACGTCACATAAGAAAAATTTCGAAACGCCTTGTTATATTCTTCTTTATTCTCCCACTATGACTAGCATGAGCATCCCAAACCGGGAAAATTGCTTGTGTTGTTGCAGCTCCGAGCCAGTCTACCCAAACCGGAAAACTTCCCCACGGCCAAAAAGCCGAAGAGCATCCGATTCCAGGCACGCACGGAAAACTTTGGATTCGCTGTGACGTCCACCGCAAAGTACACAGGCCCCACGAACGAAAAAAAAAAGCAGAGAGAGGAGAAAACCTAGATCTCTATCTCCCACGCGCGCGCGAGAGCAGAGCAGAGCGTCCATGGGGTCGTCGTCGGGGAGGAGGGGAGGAGGGTGCCGCCGAGCCGGCGCCCGGAGCTGGCGGACGTGGCGCCGCTGCCGCAGGCCGACGGGCCCTGCCCCGTCGTCTCCATCGCCTACCGCGGCGACTTCCGCGAGGTCATGGACTACTTCCGCGCCCTCTACGCCGCCGGCGAGCGCAGCCCCCGCGCCCTCCGCCTCACCGCCGACGCCATCCACCTCAACCCCGGCAACTACACTGTAAGGCTATTCACTGTCCCTGCCTGTTCTCGCCTTCCGTGGATGTTCAGTTGTTTGGGAATTGCTTCAGCTGCTTTGCTTAGGTCCCGATCCAGTGTAGCTGTGACCCATGGCTTTTAGTAGAGGAGGCTTCAGATCAGTGCAAGGGCAGTAAGTAGTGGCGGATAGCCGAGTGTGACGTGGAGGCCGCTCCAGCAATGCCATCGTCATGCGACCTCGTCTTAGAGATAACAGTGGAGTCTCTGCTCTTGAAAGAGGGATCCGGCTTGCTGTTTAGCCCTTCGATTACTGCGGCCCCTGATTTAGTGTAGGTAAGACGGAGGAACCGTTGTGGACTGGAACCATGGAACTGTGCCGTGGAGTTTCAATTGTTCAGGAATTGCTTCAACTGTGTACGCTGAGGTCCTGATCCAGTATAGTTGTGACCCATGGCATTTAGTCAAACTTTTAAATAGCGTGCTAAGCTTCTTAGCATCGGCTCGGCTAAAGTGTGTGAAACGCTATAGCGCATAGCTCAGCTATAGCGTGCTATGCCCCATTCATTTCAGCTAAATTAATAAAAAAATAAGACCCTGATAAGTGCCACAAAGCAATTCCGCCCTGACGTTTTTTGATGGCAACTTTAGTTACAAGAGGATGGCAACTTTAGTTGTGGAGCACATGTTTGTATTTTTTTTCTCGAATGGCAACTTTAGTGTAAAAACGTCAGGGCGGTGTTACTTCGTGCCACACGTGTGGCACTTATCATTTGGGAAAATATAAACATATAATCAGGCATGAAATTAATATATACTTGACAATTGACCGCACACTATAGCAGCAACCAGCAAATCAATTAGCATCCAGCCAAATGAATAGAAGAATATCATACACTACACTATAGCAGCAACCAGGAAGGCATAAGTCATAATGCAAAGCAAAGAACAGCTACATACAAGTATATAACAAGTTAGCAACACATCACAAATTCAAAATGCAGGACATGGTTCATAAGTTTTGCATTACATAACAAAGCCATCAAGTCAACATCCAGCAAGTCATTACATAACAAATCAAAGCACAGTTTGGCTTCCCGCCGAAGCAAATGTAAGTTCAACCAACTAAGAACTAACTTGACAAGTCACACTTGCACACATAACATAAGTGATTTGGTTGGCATCCATGCAATTAATCTGAGTCAGCTAGGGCGGAGGGATACGCATCTTCCGATTCAAGAAGAATTGGAAGAGGCGGAAAGGATAGCTTCTTCATCGATCCTATTAAGGAGAGAATGGAAGCTCTTCTTCCTCTTCTTTTAGGGGTGCAAGAGGCCCCTCTTCTTTTTTTCTTTGTGCTTGTGATGTCGAAGCTCTCTCTTGTTGGGCTTGATCTTCATTGCCAACATGTTCATCAACATTTTCATTGGGAACAATCCCGGTGATGAACTCATTGTCTTCATCCTCGAGAACATCCATGATTGTCTTCTCTATTGGATCTCTACGCTTGTTCTCTTTCAGATGCTTCATCCTAGAGTTGAACTTGATAAAGACAAGATCACTCATCCTATCATGGAGTAGCCTGCTGCGCTTCTTTTTATGAACCGTGTAGGTGGAAGAAAATCAAGTATGGAACACATGGTATCAATGTGAGAAGAGAAATGAACTATATTTTGTAGTTGCATTTCTTGTTCAAATCTTGACCAGTTTCTCTCACAAGTCGAGGAGTCAGTATGTCAAAGTGAGAATTTTCATTGCAATCTTCTTCAACTTGAGTGCACATGTGCCATAATTCAACCACCATTTAGCTGTGTTAAGACATCAATAGATTATTAGTTAGAGAAGTATAAGAAGGAGAACAAAGAAAGTGATATTAAATAACATCACAAGATTTCAGCAACAACGCTTTACATGGATCAAAGGTTTTCCTTCTTCTCTGCAGTACGGCAATGTCCACTCCAAAGGAATCCTCCTCTTGGTATTTGTCGAGTTCATCAATAGTCTCTTCTTGAGTTTTTTGATGTTGAACCAACTTTGTAATGCAATGGATCACGCATCGCTCTAAATGATCCGTCGTTCTCGATTGCGCTTTGTTTGGATAATAATAGAAGGGTTCGAAAGTATCCACCAAATGTAGCGGCTACTCGAGTTTGCTATCCCATCTCTTGTCAATGATATCAATAACGCATTTGAAGCGACTCTCATCATTATCAAACAAAGACCGAATTTCCTTTTTGCATCCAACATACAACCATGGAGGAATCCCATAGTCGGCACATCGCTATCCATTCTTCTCAAAGACATTAGCCATTGGCTCAAAGTAGTTGACAAGCAATGTCAACTCCTTTCCAAAAGGATTACGATTGCACCACTTTGTGAGCTATCTTCCCTTGTCCTTCTCTAAGTAACCCATTTCATGTAGCTCATCTGATCTGAATAGTTTAAGCATTTCCCTCTTGTTGTCTTGCAAGCCTTTGAGATTGAGATGCCGTGGCAAATCTAGTAATGCCTGAGCACACCAAGTCTTTCCCAAGTGTTTTTCTCATCAAAGACACCCTTGTGTGAGCATATAAGAACGCAGTTACTTGCCTTGCTTGGGCAATTATTTTGTCAACCGATCCAAGCTTCCTGTATCCTCCAACATGAGATCAATAGAATGAGCTATTCCAAAAATGGAAGGTCTCTTTGCTTTCATTAGACTTCTTTGTTGCTACATTGACACTAGCATTGTCGGTCACCACTTGAATAACCTTTTACGCCCCTATATCTTCAATGCAATCATCAACAAGGTCAAAATGTATTTGCCGTTGTTTTCTGAGATGAGCAATCAATCAATTAAAAAACAAGGGTCCTTGAACACTATAAACAACAAGGTTCATTACTTCCCTGCCTTTCCTATCTGTCCATGCATCTGTCATTACGGTACACCCCGTGTGCTCCCATGCTTGCTTTTGGGATTTGAATAAATCCAACATCTTCTTCTTCCTTTTCTGCAAGAACGGTCCACTCATCTCATATGCACTAGGCCCATCCAAGTCATTGCCGAAATCTCCGATGGCCTCAAGCATAAGCGGAAAGCTAGGAAGTGTGGCAGTGTTATGTGGGATGCTAGCTTCATAGAAAAATCGTCATATATACTCACAAGCTCTATTCCTCATCTCTTCTCTTTTCTGAGTGGACACCTTTGATTAAACCTTTTGGGTTTCACAATTTCCTTTTTGATTCCTGTTAACACTTTCTTCGATGCTAGGCTTGCAGAATTTGTCCATAGGGCCACCCCTTGAGCTGCTTGTGTTTGGTTTTGACCTCAACACCACAACCTGATTGCCATCATCTTCATCCATTTGGTTTTCTCCATCTGAGTGATCTAAGTCAACACTAGTTCTGACCGCCTCCAATCCCTCGATTTTTTTCCTAAAGCTCAGCACTCTTTAGGAGTGAAACTACCATGTCCAAATGACATCATTAGGAACCTTCTGCATCCTGTGACACCACAATTCTTGATGGTTGAAAGGTGAAACTTTATCCTTGTAACGCCAGATGTGCATATCTTGTCACAATAATTGCACTTCAGCCAATGCTTCTTGTTCCCATCTACAAGAGCGCAATACTTCTGTTGGATAATCAGCAACTATATTCTCAGGAGGGCCAAAGGCCAATACATATACAGGTGTGTGGTAAAGTGCAAGAGACCCCTTATACAATGGGGATAAACCGAAAAGGGCTATACACATCTAACACCCCCCCTCAAACTCATGGTGGGTCGACAACACCGAAGTTTGGAGAGAAGAAACTATGTCAAGCGCCGAGTCTCAGGCCTTCGTGAAGAAGTCTCGCCAACCAGAACTCGTGAGGGCACATAGTGAAGAGCGAGAGTCCGATCTCGCATAAAGAAGACGCACTAAGTGGGCATCCACACCGATGTGCTTGGTGAGCTCATGCTTCACCGGTCACGCCGTAATGCCGAGTAGCACCAAAGATCGTCTCGACAATAAAGGAGTCGATGGAGAAGCGGACACACCAAAATCCTCAAGTAGCCATCGTAACGGATCACCTCGGTAATCGGCATAGCCATGGCTCGCAACTCACCTCAGACTCGGCGAGAAACTTCTGATCTGTTTCTTTGTCTTCCGTGCAATAAGAGAGCCACCAAGAAAGACACAATAAGCGAGCGGTGGCGTCGTCGGAGGATCACTAGCCTGTAGCATCGAATAGGCACGGAGCTCAAGCGAGCTGGAGCGGGGAAAGAAAAGGCGTTGAGAGATCGTGCCACGAAGATATCGTAGAACACGGAGGAGATGACTATAGTGGATGAGAGGTGGGGCTGAACGAATCGACTCGAGAATGTGGATGTAATAGGAGATGTCGGGACGCCGTAATGAAAGAAGATAGACAAGATCGCCAACAAGGTGGCGATAGTGAGTGGGATTAGGAAGAGGGTCACCATCGAGGCACGGTCAACGTTGAGCTCCATGGGAGTGATAACAAGCAGCGCCATCACCGAGAGCAAAAGCAAGAAGATCCTGAATATATTTTTCTTGGGAGATGTAGAAGCTATCAGAGGTCGAGGAGATCTCAATCCCAAGAAAATAGCGAAGTGGACCAAGATCAGTCATGAGAAACTGGTTGCGAAGACGAGCCTTAACAAAGGCAATGTAATCAGAGTCGTCACCAGTGATGATCATGTCATCAACATAGAGAAGGAGAAGAGTCCGACCACGAGGAGACGTGTGAACAAACAACGCTGGATCATGATTATCGGGCAAGAAACCAAAGCGGGCCACCACAGAGGGTAAAGCGCTCAAACCAAAGCGCCGAGGGCCTGCTTGAGACCATATAGGAGCGGCGAAGTCTCTGAGACCATACCATCAGAGCATAGTACCCCGATGGTGGTCAGATATAAACCTCCTCACGCAACTCACCATTGAGAAAAGCGTTACGAACATCAAGTTGAGAGATGGACCATCGACGAATGTAAGCCACAAGAAGAAGAGTGTGGACAGTGGTCATGTGGGCCACAGGAGCGAATGTCTCATCATAATCGCGCCCCTGCTCCTGCTGAAAACCACGGGCCACAAGACGAGCTTTGTAGCGCTCAAGAGAACCATCGGAGCGAAGTCTTAATCTTGTAGACCCACTTGCGGTGGATGGGACGGACACCTAAGGAAGGAACCAGATCCCATGTGCGGAGCACTCAAGAGCAGCAAGCTCTTCGGCCATCGCAAGTTGCCATTCAGGCTGAGGCATGGCAGTCCGATAGGAAGTGGGTTCAGCAATAACAGAGAGACCGTACCGATCAGGGGAGTAGCGATCAGGTGGGGGTCGAGGCCGAGCACGGAGATTGTGAACCGGGGGAGGCGTGAGAGGTGCATCAGAGGTGGAAGGCTCGTCGGAGGAGACATCCTCAGTACGAGATCGACGAGTATAGTGGAGAGGAAACGGGGAGAGAGGACGACGGACTGGAGATGATGGTGGAGAGGTGGAGGAGGAGGATGGAGAAGACGGTCGGTGGTGAATGAGAAGGAATGAGAGGTGTCGGAGGAAGAGGTGACACAGGAGGCACGTAGCGGGGTGTATCGGGAAGGAGAAGGAAAGAAAGGTCATCGACAGAGAAACTCGAGGAAGAAGAACGTGGGTAGTAAGAACGAGACTCATCAAAAGTCACATCACGCGAGATGCGCAAGCGACCTCTGAGGATCCCAACATCGATAGCCCTTGTGCTCATCGGCAGAGCCAAGGAAAACACACTCAACCGACCGAGCGGTCGGTTTGGTGCGTTCTCGGGGCAAGAAGAACATAGCACGCATCCAAACATACGAAGAGCCGAGTAGTCGGAGAAGCGACCGATGAGACACTCCATAGGAATACCACCACGAAGAGCGATCGATGGTGAATGTTGATGAGATAGGTGGATGCGAACAGCCTCGGCCCAAAAATGGGGTGGAAGGGAAGCGGCAATCATTAGCGCATGAGCCGCCTCAAGCAAATGACGATGCTTATGCTCGCAACGCCATTCGAGCATGAGCCCTGTGACATGAGAACTGGCAAGAGTACCTGATCGCTAGAAAACCACGCAACAATCGAGAGATATACTCCCCGGTAGTCGGCCGAAAAGTACGAATGGACGTGGCAAACCGAGTGTGAACCATGGCAGCAAAAGCGTTTGTATATAGAGAGAACCTCGCTACGAGATTTCATGAAGTAGAGCCAAGCGTGGCGAGAGAAATCATCAATAAACAAAACATAGTAGCGATGACCACCTTCGAATCAAAGGGAGGCGGGACCCCGTGACATCGTAATGAACTAAGTCAAACGGATGCTTTGGGATCTTGACTCACTAGTAGGATAAGGTAATGAAGTTTGTTTGCCAAGTCTCGCAACCATTACAATGTAAGGAGACATCTCCGGATGCTGAGACCCTAAGAGGCCTGACGAACTAAAGAAGACAAGCGAGAGCCACAGATGTGACCAAGGCGATGCCGCCATCACTGGAAGGACGCAGACGAAGAGGCAAAGAAGAGCATGGGAGTGGCGTAAGTGGTGGCAGCGGAAGGAACACAAAGCCAGTCAACCTCCCAAAGGCCCTATGACTCACGGCGCCGAGGGCCAGCACCAACCAAAGCCTTGGTGTGACGGTCCTGAATGGAGCAAGAGTCGGTATCAAGAATGACACGACAACCAAAATCAGTAAGTTGGGCAGCGGAAAAAAGATTCATGGTAAGACGAGGAACATGTGAAACACTCGGAACAGAAAAGGACCAGTGGAAAGAATACCACGACTAGCAACAGGAAGAGATGTGCCATCGGCAGTAAGAACATTAATAGGCGAATCAAGAGGTCGGAGAGAAGACAACTCGGAAGAATCAGAAGACATATGAAAGGAGGCTCCAGAATCTAGAACCCACGAGGATGTACCTGACGGTGTAGATGCCGGTGATGGTGAGGAAGAGGATGCAGTCCTGGCAGCAGTGAGCTACCAATGAGGAGCCCGAGGAAGCAAGAAGACGCTTGAGGCGAACAATGTCCTGGTCGATGAGTGACGGAGTCGAGGAAGACACAGGGTCCCACTGGAGGAGGCGCCTCTGGTCTCGCTTCTTCCAGCGACAATCGGACTGGGTGACTGGCCGGGAGCAATAACCACAGACGGTGTCACGGCGCGACGTGCCCTTCTCAACATAAGGAGAACGGCTCACCCCCCCTGGAGGAGTAGGCAGGAGCGGCAGAGCAGTGAGGCGAGCAGAAGACACAGGAGCCCGGGCGGCCAACACGGACGGAACCTGAAGTAACCTAGCAGAGCGAAGGCGGATCTCCTCGGCCGGCTCGGCAAGTATCTCGAGAGAGGAACACGACCACGAGCAAGCGAGTGCGCCGTCGGGCTCAAACTCGCACCGAGAGGCGAGATAATAAGAACTCATGAACCCTCTGAAACTCCAGATCGGACCGAGTAGTCCGACAAAGAACGGCAGGTTCCACAAACGATCGTCCAAGAGAGTCAAGCCGGGCGCCAGATGGCGAGCACCGTGAGTAGAAGTCATCAACAGAGGAATCACCTTCTTTGAAGGGCGTGCTCTGACGCACTACGAGAGGTAGAGAGCATCACCAGAGGGGCCGAGAAGCGCCGACAGAGGTAAGACCACATCGCTGCAACGGTGCCAAGTCCCATGAACTCAAGCAAAGCGAGGAGGACACTCGCGGTGAGAACAGCAGCAAGACGAGCATCATCATTGCACCACCGAGTGTAAGCGCATGTGTCATCCCGGTACACGTAAAGAGCATCTGAATAAGCTGATACCTGCTGATCATAAGCATCAACCGCAACCTCATCTAGGGCCTTGGCGGCATCTCGGTCAGCCTGAGAAGCATCAGCAGCAAGGATCAAGCGGCAGTGGAATTGGGGCCGCAAGCGCGGCAGACATGGTGGACAAGGGACCTCGCCGGACAGAACACCCCACAGAAGAAGTCCACGCATATGGATGCGCATGAAGCCCACAAACTCAGCATAGTTGGTGCCATCGAAGATCACCGAGCAGCGAGGAACAGCCACATAGCCCGAAGATGACATACTGAGATATCCCTCTCTTTTTTCAACGGAACCAGAACTGGATCGGGATCAGGGGACTCACGCACCCCCGATTTTGGATCGGGCAGGAGGCAAGCTCGCTCGAGGGGAAGCTCATGCAGAAGCGGATCCCGAGCGGGAGCAGCCCAAGCGGAGCTCCCGAGCGGACGCAGCCAAGCTGGAGCGGGAGCAGCCCCCGATCGAAGCAGCAGCCCAAGCAGAAACCCCCGAGCAGGAGCAGCCCCCGAGCGAAGCGGCAGCCAAGGCGGAGATAGGCCTGGGGCGGCGGCGCCTGGACGAGACAGGGAGAGTGGCGGCGGCTGAAGAAACGAGGAGACGAACCCGGGGCGGCGGATGGAGAGGAGGGAGAGGAGGCAGGCCGTGAGCGACCACGCGTGCGCTCGGTGCAGTGGCTTGAAGAAGAGGAGGCAGACCGGGAGCGAAGCAGGGCCGGGGAGCGAGGAGGAAACGGCCGGAGACGGGCAGCGACGGCCGGAGACTAGGTACGAGGCGCACGGAGTTGCATCGTGCGGGAGGAAGGGGCTAACCTAGCATCTGATACCATGTTGGATAATCAACAATTATATTCTCAGGAGGGCCAAAGGCCAATACATATACAGGTGTGTGGTAAAGTGCAAGAGACCCCTTATACAATGGGGATAAACCGAAAAGGGCTATACACATCTAACAACTTCCACTCAGGATCATCCGAGTCTACACCTTGAGCTGGCGGAGGTGCTGTTACGGAAGCAGCGCTTGAGCCACCCACACCTACGCAAAAATAAATAAATTAGATACTGACAGGAAATAAAATTAGTTACGGAAGCAACACTTAACCACTAGTTGCTCACTTACAATACACCACTCCATGACTGTAGTTCAATTACAAAGTTACAATAGACCACTCCATGACAGTAGTACAATTCATCAATCTGCGTGACAATTATGAAGTGAAGAATTTAAGACAGAGCTTTGAGCAAATAAACTAGCCTTGCTACAATGGTCTACCCTTGCTCATATCAGTCTGGTGTGTGTGTGTGTGTGTGTAGTGCCTTGCAAAACGATAAACTAGGCTTACGATACACTGCCTTCTAAAAAATGACACATGGCTGCACTAATGTTCAATGACCTGAAACAAACCATGGTAACTACTATGCATTAAGACATGTGCTGCATCAAGAAGCTTGGTTTACTAGATGTCAATAAATCTTAGGCTGACTGAAAGGAGACGGTTTAACAGCGCCTAGTGGTGCACTGCAAATTTGCAATCCATACATCAACCCATACTGCCAAAGCTTACCATCTGTTTGCGAGATCATGGTGGCAGTAGAGGCTGGATCTGGATGATGATTGATGAAGTAGTGGAGTTGATGCAGCAGGGCCGTGGGAGAGTCCGGTGGCGCCCTGGGCAAGGCTGGCGATCTGAGTCGAGTCCGGCAGCGACCTAAGAGGAGCCCGGCGACCTGGGGAAGGGAGGCCGGGAGAAGGGGAAGCCGTGAGCTGCTGTGGACGCCGTTGGCGTCCGCAGCTGGTGGCCATCGCCCATCGCCAGTGGCGCCGCCATTCGCTTCAAAGAACGGGGGGAATGAGGTAGGGTTCGGTTCGATCCATGGGAGGAGGGGGTTATCGGGAACGACTTTTGGGCTTTAGCCCACTTGGCTCTTTCAATTTTGGGCTAATTTTTTTGGATCGAAGCGGGACGTTAATGCTATTTCTATGCAGAAATTTAGCGTTAAATAACTCTTAGCGACACTATTAGCGCGAAGGCACTCGAGCAGCGTATCATAGCGCAGCCTTTCCTGGCCACTACAGCGCCGATATTGCGTGCTATCTCGCGCTATTTAAAACTTTGCTTTTAGTAGACGAGGCTTCAAATTAGTGTAACAGGCAGTAGGTAGGTGGATGGCTGAGTGTGACGTTTAGTAGACGAGGCTTCGAATTAGTGTAACAGGCAGTAGGTAGGTGGATGGCTGAGTGTGATGTGGAGGGCAATCCAGCTATGCTATCGGCGTCTTGGCGTTGTTTAGAGGTAAGAGTGGAGTCTCTACTCTAGAAAGAGGGTTCGGCTCGCTGTTTAGCCCATTCGATTTCTGTGGTTTCCAGTTTAGTGTAGGAAGACAGAGCAATGTGGCTGGAGTTTGATTTTCTGTCGGTATAGTTTGCCGTTGTTTTATAGCCAGCGTGGTGCATTTTCTTTGGATCCACATCCATCCTTTTAGTGGCTATTCTTGTTAACTTGGTGGGTGCTTTTCTGCTTGATAGGTATGGCATTTCAGGCGCGTTGTTCTAGAGGCACTGGATGCTGATTTATTGCTAGAAATGCATTTTGTGGACCAAATTGCTGAATCTAATCCAAAAAATTACCAAGTCTGGTGAGTCCCATGGAATAAGCTTAATATTACATCAAGCGTTTGACAAGAAACTAATCTCCTATTTGGCGGCTGTGGAGTTCTGCATGAGTTACCACTTGCTTATATTTTTATCCTTTCAATTCAAACTCACTCTTTTCTTTCTCTGTGGTGAAATTCCAACTAACCCTCCAGGGATATTTTCCTCAGGCATCACAAGCGATGGCTTGCTGAGAAAATAGGACCAGATGCTGCAAATAGTGAACATGATTTCACAAGGAAGATACTTGCTATGGATGCTAAAAACTACCATGCTTGGTCCCATAGGCAGGTATGCATTATCTCCTTTTGATGTTCAGTACAAGTTGGATGTTTGTATCCTTTAAGCTTGTTACTTCTCGCTTGGCTGCGGTACTAAGCAATTGTAGTACCAAGGGAATATTGGTTATAATATTGTTATTGATTTGCTATAATTGTTGCAGTGGGTTCTTCAAGCATTGGGTGGATGGGAGAGTGAACTGCAGTACTGCAACCAGCTTCTTGAGGAAGATGTCTTCAATAACTCAGCTTGGAATCAGGTCATTTGCTTGTCCTTCTTTGGATGCTTTCTTGTGTGTTTATGATATGCCATTTCACTTCAGATTCTTCACCATCGGTAGAGTTTCATGGATCATTGTGCCTTAATTTCATCAAAACAGCCTTGCAATCTCCATTCTTGTTCTTGATTTATTAACTTTTATTGATTTTGGTTTTACCTGGTAACCAACTTCTTCCTTGCGAGTGCCTTTTTCTACTGATAAGGAATTAAGGCCAAATATTCAGAATTATACTGAAGTATGTTTTTTTTGTTGCAACAGAGATACCTTGTGGTTACACGATCACCAATTCTTGGGGCCTTGCGGCAATGCGCGACTCAGAAGTAGATTACACAGTTGAGGCCATTATGGTGAACCCTCAGAATGAAAGCCCCTGGAGATACCTCAGAGGTTTATATAAGGATGATAACAATTTGCTGGTGGCTGATAATCGCATTTCTGATGCTTGCCTCAAGGTCCTGAATAAGGATTGGACATGCGTATTTGCTTTGAGCTTCCTGCTTGATCTTCTTCGCATGGGTTTGCAGCCTTCGGATGATCTTAAAGGAACCATCGAAGCAATGGAGAACTCTGATCCTGAAACGGGCCATGCTGATATTGCAGTAGCTGTCTGCTCAATCCTGCAGAAATGTGATCCCCTGCGGATAAACTACTGGTCATGGTACCAGACCACTCTTTCTTCTTAGACATCTGAAAATTCAGCTGAAGACAGTTTTAGCAGCATGATGTTAAACTCAATCGAAGGGGTTGACGCAGTGTATGAAAAACCTTTCCTGTGATCTTGGCGCGGAGCAAAATTTGTACTGATTTTACTGGGAAAAATCAATCAATGACAACATGCCCAACAATGTCTTGTGTGAATATGTTACTGCCTGATATTCACATGTTAGCAGAATGAGAATAACCAATCAAACTCCAATGAGCAGATTGTTACAGTAACGGCCACTGGTGGTGTGAAAATCCTGAAATCTGCTTCAGTCACTTTGCCTTGTTTACAGTTGAGTCTGTTGTTGTGATCTTTACCTAATGCATGTACACAATCATCAAATTATTAGTTTTTGTACCAATGTGTTCTCGATGAAATCATCCTGTATTCCCTCCTTCCAAAATACGAGTCATATATATTAGTTTTGTCTTAATTTGAACTTACATCAACACCTACAATACCCAATCAGTATCAGTAGACCTGTTTTTGTAGTGTATTTATTTGGTATTGTAAGTGCTGGTATTTCTCTTTTTTTTTTTTGCCGAACTTATGTTTGACTTAAAGACAACTAATACGAGTTATATTTGGGAAGGCGGAATCATGCTCTGCACATGTTTTCAGTCATGTACTCACACATTATTATCAGTTTATATTTTGTTTCCCTATGTTTTAGACACATTTATTTGAACTTGTTTGGGTGGTAGGTTCCATTTTCCCAAGATTATAGCACCTTTTGGGATTTTTTTGTTAATTTAATGACGGATTTTCCCTTGTCTCACTAGGTTTTTTGTCTCTTATCATGAACTACACCATATACTTCCTCCTTTTCTTTTTACTATGCATATTAAATTTCTCTAAAGTCAAATTCGTAAAGTTCAGCCAAATTTAAATTAAAAATATCAGGATTTACAACATCAAATAAATATAATATGAACATATAGGAAGGAACATATATTCCATGATGGATTTGATTATATGTATTGCAAATGTTAAATTTTTTAATATAAATTTGATCCAACTTTGGAGAGTTCAACTTTAGACAGCGTGTAAAAAGAAAAGAAATAGAGGGAGTATTGTAATGGTGCTCTCTCAAAAGCTGTTCTTGCACCCTCATGGGAGGCTGCCACAGTGCCACTGCTCTTCTCGAAGTGAAGCACATCATCACCTTTCCTTATTGCGGGACCTTGTAGCAGTTTTCGTCGAGAAATGAGTTGTTTGTATTAAGGAGCTAGGTGATTTTAGTTTCTCCTGGTAGCTTTTTCGAGCCTTCGGTTTTCCTTTAAATTTGATCAAAGATTATATTTCCAATTGCGATTCATGTGAACATACTTCTGTTTTCTTAATCAAATAATATTAGGGGATGTGCATATCATGAGATCCCCTAAACCATTCCTCTCTGCATATATTCTAAGCTGGCACCAATAAAAGATTCCTAATCAAGGCAGCGGAAAAACAGAAAGAAGAAGCGAATTAAAACATGACTTTCTTGTGCTTCCAACAAACAAACGCGCTTTCCCTTTCTAAAAGAAACAAACAAACGTTCCCCCGCCCCCCAATAAAAATTGCCCCAACTTACCCTAGCCCGTCCCTTTCCTCATCTCCATCGCCATTTCCCTCTCATCCTCCACCAACTCTCCATCTCCAATGACATTTCTTCTCCTATTGCTCGGTCTCCTCCCAGCGCTCGAGATCCCAGTAACACCCCCGCTCATCCCACAACCTTGCCTTTGCGCATAACACTTCTAAACCTACCCTTTGATCCTTCAACTTAGTGTGTTAGGGTTTGAATCTTGGCATCCATAACCATAGCCGCCACCAATCTACCGGGCCATCTCTGCACCCGACAATCCTTCTATCAGTACTTGGCATCTCTCCTGGCCGATCCCAATTACAGTTGGCTGGAGCCATACCACGAGTTTGAGGTATGGCGGCGTTCTCGATTTGGCACTGCAACATCTGTACTAATTTTACTAGAAATATCAATCAAATTGTAGTACCTTTTTGGATGGTTGATTTATTTTTGTTAATTCAGTGTTTCCATTCTTTGTTTGTCTTATGAGGCTTTCCACATGTTTTTACCTGACTAGTGAACTACATCATATATTGTACTTCTTTCAAATTCATCCCTACCACCATCATTGAAGCCCCATCACAACTCTTCTTGAAGTGTAAGGACATTATATATCTTTCATTGTTGTGTTACCTTATAGCAGTTTGATTGAGCGCCGGGTAGTTTGGATTAAGATGGAGCTATGTGATTCTATTTCTTAGTAGGGTTTTGAAGCTTTTGATTTCTCAAGATTCTATTTTCAATTATGATTCACATGGCCATAAGTCAGTTCTTTTATTAAATAATGTCAAGGGATGTGTATCTCTTGGGATCTTCTCCACAATCCCTCCCTGTGGTAGTTACTCTCATGTCTCATATACTACCACCGGGTGGTAGTTACCATCATGTCTTATATACTAGCATGTGGTAGTATTATTACTTTATCATTCTATGTATATTCATATACTATATCTAAGATTTTTCAAAGTGAGTTAAATGAATAAAATGCATGTGAGTCCATGGATTTTAGTACAATTTTGAAAATACCTTCATATTGGTATGTATAAAACAATATAATAAAAACTATTACATTACTACCATGTGTAGTGTTTCCAACAACCACACCTTAGTACACATCTAACCCTCTACCACCAGTCAAAAACATCTAACTCTACTCTTGGATCCATCAACTCACTATGTTAGGTTCTAGATATTTGGGGATCCACAACCATACATGTCTTCAATCTAACAAGTCATATATAGTTCCGACATCCCTTGTAAAAGGTCTTAGAATCTCTCGTACAATCTATCCTGACTATAGTAGCTAGGAACCATAGAAAGAGTTGAAGTTATAGCGGCGTGTTCTCGATTTGGTAGTGAACTCTCAAGGATGTGATAATCACAAGAAAGTTCCATTTGTTAAGTCTTGCCATTGCCATCTTGTTTCTTTGGAGTTGTACTCCTAGATTTAGCAGTCCAAAGATTGGTTGTGTATGTAGTGGCTAAAGTTGATGGTTCTCTATTCTGACCTTTTATTTCCATATATGGTATTTGTTATTCTTGTTTGCTCGAGTTCCAATGGTAAATGATAAAATTGCTGCACTCTTATAATTTTTGTAAATACTTAAACAAAATACATGTCGGTAGATTTATAGACGTTTTCACACAACATATATGTCGTGGCCATTTGGTGTCTTCATACTTTGCCATTGTCCATATGATTTCTATTGATAATTATTTCGTATAAACACATGCAAGTACATACCAGTATCCGCTTAATGGTAAGAAAAAATTGTGATGCATACACATTCTAATTTTAGGTAGTTGATTGTCAATAAAGCCTATATTTGAAATCATATGCTGGCCATTTGGGGCACAATAAGTTTAGCAAAAACTAGAGTGGCATGCACATGTGAATATTGTTCCAAGTTTCAAGCTTCTTATTTACATTCCTCTAACTGTGGTGGGAAATTTGATAGCATGTTCCCCACAATATACCGGGGTGCGCATTAGGCGATTCGAAGGAGTTTACTGTACATAGAAGTAATTTGTGGTTATGCGATTTAAACTACCTATCTTGTGTGTTTTACCTTATATAATAAGGATGTCATCGTGTGACAAAAACTTTCATCTCATTTTTTATGTGCAAGAATTTTGTGAAGAGGCCCACTAGGACTGCAGAATTCCTATAGCTAGGCTTTATAATCGAGATCCAAGATTTTTTTATCCTTTTCTGTTTGACCATTTCTTTGAATCAAAAGAATGAGTACGTGATGCCATTTCTTATGAATTCAAGAGGCGTTACTGTTCCAACATTTTCAGAGCACATATTCTAACTGTAGTTTGGTAGTCTGGAGCAGGATTTCTCGCAATATTCGGAAGAAAACCTCCTCGATGACTGCTCGTCAGAAGAAATCCGACAACATTGTGGTTTCTCCTAAAGTTGGAATTAACACTCGCGGCAGAATGTCAAACGTAAATGATATGGTTTCCTTGGAAACAAATCACACTACAGTTCCAAGAGGTATCTTTCTTACAATCATGTTGCAACTATGAAGATAATTCTAATGAAAATATTGCATATAAATTAATCTTTTGTCACATATGATGAAATACCAGGACATTGTGCGACACCTACCTTCGAAATAACCGTGCAGTCGGACGAGGGGCTTAATATTTTTGTGGATCTAACTTCCACTCCATCAGAGTACACTAAAATATATTCACAACAACTTGGGGATGTTTCTAGAGAGGCTCAACTTGAAGCTCCAACAGAAAATGCAGAGGTAGAAGAAATGGCTATGGAAGACAATATAGGTTGTGGTGACATGTTACCACCAGTTCCTAGAGGGCAGAATTTAAAGCCCAGGTAGAAAATGAAGAGAGGGAAGAAGTTTTGATGGAAGAAGAAATAGGTTGTGCTGACAAGTTGATAGTTACTGGAGGGACCCAACTTACCCTTAGCAGGGACAAACATGAATCCCTGTGAAAAATGAACTAGTGGCTCAAGAAGTAGTAATGGAAGAAGATATAGGTTGTGACAATAATTTGCCAGGTTCAAATCAAGTGCTGATCTCACATGCCAATCAAGATGCTGGCTTTACAAATCATTCCCCTGACGAGGTCTTGAACCACACAAGCTCAACGCTACCATCTATTGGTTCGGTAATTTCATTGAACCATTTATAGTACTATTTCCATTTGATTCTACTATATACTTTACTTCCTTTCATCGAAGAAATATCGTCTTGGGTACTTTTTTTAATCCATTTTTAATACTGCCGCAACAGTGCATGTTTCTTTCCACCAAACTAAACATTTACTTGTCACTCCCTCTGATCCAAAATAAGTGTAACTTTAATTCAAACCTGCTGACACTTATTATGAATCAGAGGGATGAGTACTAATAAAATGAAAAAGTTTAGCCTTTCATTGTTTCTTCCCTTCTTTGAGTCCGATAGTATTGCGGATTGCTTACTAGGTATTGTTGTTTGATCACTCTTATCTTTTGTTGTGAGTTTCAAATTGTTTTCATTTTTCTTGTTTAACAAGTAGGTCTCGGTCAGCAAAAGAGTGTATCATCCCGCCACTAGAAAAAAAGAAACAGAAAGAAAACAGAAATGAGACATGATTTTGATAGGAATTAATCATCTTCATGATATATAGACCGTGTACGGTAAAAGAACGCGTGTGTGCTTGTGCCTCGCTTCCACGCACTCACACAACACTGGCCATCTTTGTCCAATTGTCCTCTTTCCACTTTCTTCCATTCCCTTCACAAGTGAGTACGTTCCTTTGACCCTACCCCACCTAGCTAGGCACCCAACCGCCGCAGCGAGCCCCCAAAATCATAGCTAGACATTGGCGATCAAGGCGTAATCACATTTAACCCCCAGACATGGCGAAGATGGCAACAAAGATGAAGGGAGTGACTCCGTGGGCACAGGAGCAACCCGACACGACTACAGAGAAGCAACTCATCGTCGTGCAGGAGGTGAGTGGATCACGCATACACGTAGTTTTTTTTGGTTGGATAGTTGGGTAGATCTGACCGTGGTTTACGCAGACACTCATATTGCTTGGCTTTGGCTGCTCTAGCGGATAGATCGGACGGAGTTAATTCTTGTTGTTGGGCTGCACTAGTCAATCTAAATCTGATCGTGGTAGGGGATAGATCTGAGATGAATCAGACATAGAAATGCTTGCACACGGCTAGTTTGATTTGATGATTACTCGATCGTGCGACTATGGGAGGTCTTTGGCGTCTGAATTTTGCCGCCGCAGCTTTGCTCGAGTGCATCCTAGTTGGTCTTCTGATGCATTTTGTTGGTGGCGGCTCTCCGGGCATACCCTCCGCAAGTGGTGGCGGCGGAGCTGCGGGCGGCGAGGCACCAACGAGTAGGAAGCAAGGATGCGTCGTCGGGTGCGGGAGGAAGAAGGTGGTGGGCCTAAAAGATATATATATATATATATATATATATATATTATACTATGAAAATATATTATTTGTACACTAGGAAAATGGGTAGCACTAAAAGATATCTATAAATATTTGTAAGATTTTAAAGCAAAAAATATACTTATAGAAACTTTCTATGCACAATATTTACAAACTTCCAAAAATTCCTAGTCCTTCGGGTTGACAACTAGTGTAGTCTTCCTTTTTTTGAGACAAACTAGTGTAGTCTTTCAAAGTGGAAATCACGCGCTCGCAGAGAAACAGCCATTCAAGCCCTGCCATTTCTGTCTTTCGCTTCGCCCTCTCCTCGTACAAAGGCCCAAAAGCCACCCAGCCGCCGCACTTGGCCCCCACAAATCCTAGCAAGAGAGGCTGAATCGTTTGGGGGCGGAAAAAGAGAGGAGGGAGTTGAAGATGGTGAAGGGAGTGACGCCGCGGGCACTGGAGCAGCGCGGCACGGCCCTGGAACTCGTCGCCGTGCAGGAGGTGAGTGGAGCACGTCTTGCCTGGCTGCTAGCTATAGGTCTAGGTCGTCGACGGAGCTCTTTGCTGTTATATTTGTTGCGCTCCCTGGTAAATCTGAATCCGATCTGATCGTGGTATAGGGCCGGGGTCGCATCTCGCATGCACATACGGGTAGGGGATCGATCGGAAGGGACAGATGAGGGGATTTCGCCGCGCAGTTTTTCTTGACTGCGCCCTAGTTGGTCGTATCCGCCTTCGTTGGTGGTGGTGCCGGAGCCGGAGTTGAGGGTGGCGAGCGGCGAGGGTAGGAAGCGTGGGGACACGTCGGGTGCAGGACGAAGAAGATGGTGGGGACGAATCGGGCGTGAACCCAAGCAGCTATGGCTGGACGAATCGGATTGAGATTCCGCTCGCTAGCTAGCTTGCATCGGGTTCTTTTCCCTCTGCTACTCGCACCAAGATCAAGCGGCTTCCTAGCAATAAATCGATCAGAATTGATTCTGCACTACTAATTGCCCCACCGCTAGATGTGATAGATTTTTTCCTTTCTATGATTGATGCGTCCCAGATGTGATAGATTTTTTCCTTTTTTAGGAATGAGGTGTGATAGTTTTTCTAAAACGCTATAAAAGGATCGATTTGCCACGGTCAAAAATCTGACGTCAGATTTGTAGCGGGGTTCTAGTCTTTGAGGGGTCAAATTAATGTGATAGTTTAGGAGGTTAAAGATGATGTGTTATGTTAATTGTGTAGTGGTCGGCTTTGATGCGCATTTGAGGCCCAACCAGAACATATGCTCTTTCCTTGTGTGCACCGGGATTGCTAGATGATGGAGATGGTGGCAGCGGCGCCAGCCTAGTCTCGCCCTCCATTCGGCAGTACAAAAGGCACATCCGAGGATGGCCGGAGCCGATGAGAAGCATGGGCGCACGCCGGCATACGTTAGGGCGGCAGTACAAAACCAGGCCTAGGGATACAGTATAGGCAACCACAACAAGGGCAAACCCTCCCTTCTTAGTTCGTGCACCTGTCTTTTTAATAACTACAACATGCAGCAATTTTGTTTCGCTCTGTCGTACTTGTTCATTCCCTGCAGAAGAAACTATATTTATTCATATACTTGAAGAAATGGGAGAGGCCATCTCGGTCGAACTATTTCTTAAATGATGCAACCATAAGAATGTACAGCTGAAATGGTTAACTATTTTGTGCATGAGTAGTTGTTAAAAGTTATCTGTCGGTTGCATCTACCTACGATATAGGTGATCCTAACATTTTTTTTGGTGACCAAATAGCAACCATAAGTTAGGCAAGTCTTGTCTTTTTTGTGTGTGGGAAGTCTTGGCTAATACTGTTGGCTTTTGATCGCTTGATCAATTCACAGATAGCAGCAGCACTCTAGCTAGCTAGCAGTCACCTTGATTGATGATCAGTGGTCAAGCACATGCACAGATACTTCACGTACACTACTAGAATATGGTTTTGGCCCGAGTTCCTTCCGTCTGCCACTCCATCACAATGAACATACAAATAATAGGGAAAATGTTTACCGAGTTTCCGTTAGATGAAACTCAGCAAACAAAGGCCGCCACATGGATCTGTCGCCTGCTGCAAGACATGGCCCACATGTCAGACTTTGCCGAGTTCCTTTTGTTGGGAACTCGGCGAACTTGATATTCTGCTGAGTTTTTTTTGGCTGAGTCGTTTTTCATCGGAACCTGGAAAAGCCAGAGCTCTACCGAGTTGCTTATCATTGCCGAGTCCAATTTTCGATCAAACTTGGCAGACAGAAGTTTGCCGAGTTCCTGACAGAATGAACTCGGTGAAGTCTTGGAACTCGGACAAAACCAGATTCTAGTAGTGCCTTATTCTCTCTCTCTCTCTCTCTCTCCATTTTAGGTTGTTGCACTATTCATTTTTATTTTTCCTATGCACTCAATGTTATTGCGAGTAACATAGACCTACGTCATTTGAATAAATGGTTGTTGTATCAGGCATCACGTGATGATGTTTTAATGAAGGATGCTGCATTGGAAGTGCCTAAGTCAGGTTCCAATCGTAAGACAACTTGTTTTCTCTTTTATTGGTTATTGGTCCTCCAAGTTTTTAACCTGTGTGTTTATAATTTCATTGAAGGTGGCGTCGCTGAGAATAGCAATGATCAGATTCGTGATTTCGTGCTAGAGATTCGGAAAATACGGGATTCTATTGTATGTTATGTCTTCTCTTTTGTTTCAGGAAGAAAATGATGCTTGTTTTTCTTATATTTTGTTTTAGTTGAGAATCTGATGTGAATTCATCCCCTCTTTGTTTTAGCTTCGTAAGGAATTCATACTTCAAGACGGAAGTGCTCAATGTGATATGGACATACAGAAAATTAAGACAGGTATTCTACCATTTACACATCTAAACATCGTTAGATTGATAATCATTTGTAGAATTGTCATTGTTTTGTGGCAAACATTGTGGGCATGTTTTGCTGGGAGCCATATATTTCTGAAAGTTATGTGTTAAATTGTCGTGTTCCTCACTTTAAACTCTGGACAAATCCTCCATTAGAAGTGTGGCAAATTTTGGCAAGAAGATATTTCTATATGAGTTCATAGTTTAAAATCGCGGGCGAACAGAAATTGCGGTAGAGATTTTGGCCACAATGGGTACGGAAGGAATGGCTCGATCTCCGGCGATAGTGCCACGATCCGGCGATTTCCCATGCCATGCAGATCACGTAGCCATTTCAGATTTGTGATAGCGCCGCTATTGTGGCAGTTTCGCCCGCGATTCTAAACTATGTATGAGTTCCACATTTCCATTACTCTTCATGTTTAAACCTTATGCAGAAAAGAAGATGACAACGGAAGTGTTGTCAATAATGGAGAAATATAAGCAACCTAGCTCAAATATAATGAAAGTTGCCAATCTAGCTTTCTCTGGTGATGATGGCATAACCAAGAGCACTAGGAGGATGGAATTGAACTTGAAGGAGGCACTCGCCCAACGCAATAAATGCATGGTAAGAAACCTCGCGCTGACCTGATGTATTAAAGTTTCAAATGACATTTGTACCTTTGACACTTGTCAATGCAGGTGCTTGATGAGATCTGTTATGATTGCGATTGGATGGCCCCTAGATACACAGTAGTACCTTCACTAGCAAAGCGGTATGTGTAAATACCTTTACTCTTATCTCTATAATTTTCCAAATGAACAAGCATTGAGTTCTTGGACCATATAGGCACAATAATAAAGAATTTCATAGAAATGGGTCTTGTGCCACGTACTTTCTGATTAGCATTTATTGAATCCAATCCCTATAGCGCCCCGTTAGTATCATGCTTGGGCAAAAGAGTTTTCAAGTGGTCAGATCTATAAACCACTTGTCTGTGTTCTGTTCAAGTGTTATGTTTATTCAACATCGCGGTTCGGGTCCATGGTTACCAAAGACATGTGTCGCGCCATTGTAGGATCTATCAGAGATCACCTCTACTCACTTCATTGCATTCCACTTGTCAAGAACTGAATAGGTCTGCACCTAGCAATAACTAGGAACTGCTATTCGATTTAGTGCCATCTTCTCTCGTTCGTAGCTCCCTCACATTGTTTTTGAGCACTTATCCATGAGTTACTCTCCTATCCTTTCAGGAATGCACGTCAGTGAAGTATGTGTGAAATGCCCTGATTTTTTGATGAGCATCAATGGTGATCCTTGTCCGACCCCACATGATGCGAGGTGCTCTGCAGCTGCCAATATGATACTGGAGCTTGGCAAGAAGGCAGAGGAAAAAGAACAGCATGATAACTGATGCAAAGTTTGCTAGCTGGGAACTAGAAGGCGCTGAGGCCAATATTGCCAAAGAGTGAAATAAAGCAACTTAGCTATTTGTTGTTCTGATGTATGAACGACTTAATGATTTGTGTTGTACAAGTTTGTATTGTATTGCATTGTGGCACATGCGTGCCGACCATGTGCTCAAACAGATTATTTTTCAGACTGCACAAAGCATGCATTGTCCATGTGTATTAAAATGACAATATGTAGTATAGCAGCAGAAATTTACTATGATGCTAACTCTATATTTAACATACATCTGTCAGTAGTGAAAACCCAGCTTAAATTATATTTCTGGCTCAGCGTAATTTTGTAAAGATGTACAATATTTTGATTCGGTGGTTCCTAAACAAAATATCGTACTGCTGCTACTTCTGCTTCAGTACATGCAGTCGTGCAGGATGAGCAAGACATGCACGATATTACCTTCTTTTCTTTCCTTCATTTTCCCTTTTATCCATGGCAGGTTCGGCGAGTCCAGTAATCCTGAAGACACATTATTCAGAGATCGCAGGTAGTCATTTGTTAACTAAGGAAGCGTTCGGTTTCTCTCCGCTCTCTTAACTCTGCTCCCCGAGCGGACCTCTTTAACGGAGCTGCGAAGACCGAGCTCCACCAACTCCGCGGAGTGGAGGAGCAGAAAGATTACGAGCGGGGCCTAAGATGTATGTATGGCCACACTATTTATCCCATGCTGTAGCTAGGTATATGACTTTCTTTTAACAACAGTAAACACTGTCGGCAAGTGTAGCGATGACTCACCAATGCAAAGATGGGATACTGGTGCCGAACAAGACCATGTTGTCTACTTCTATAGTAACTTTTACATCAGAAGTAATTTCTTATTGGTACTCTTTCTTCTGATTGTGTTATTATAGGCAAAACAACAGTTCAAAATTACATGCATGCAAAATAATTTTTAAGTTTGTGTCCAGTTAGTAAAATTGTAAGTTGGCTATGCTACAAAATCTAACCTCACATTTTTTTATAACGAAGACGCAAGAAGCGTCCGGCTTTAAATTAATAAAGCCCTCAGAGCAGGCAGCATCCAACGTACGATACAAACGAAATACAAAAGACAACAACGACGGAAGCCTAAGTCAGGTACATGCAACTGCCCTAAGCCTGAATAAGATAAAACCAGTCTGAACACATAGACAACCGGCCGGAGAAAGGAGCAGACCAGTAGCAGCTTAGTGTCGAGCAGCAATATGAATCAAGCAGATCCACTCCATAGCTCCCGCATCCGCTCAGTGTCCGGCCGTTTCCCCAACGGCATCCAGGTTTGGAGGAACATGTGGCATTTGAAAATAATACCAGCAGGGTGAGAAGGGAATTTGTGCTCAATAGTAATTTTGTTTCTAATAGTCCAAAGAGACCATAAACGCGCCCCTACGCATCGCCATAACACTCGGGCATATCCACCCCTTTGAGCCCTAAGAATATCACGGAGCTCACTGCCCGAGTAACGGCCACTGGTGGTGTGAAAATCCTGAAATCTGCTTCAGTCACTTTGCCTTGTTTACAGTTGAGTCTGTTGTTGTGATCTTTACCTAATGCATGTACACAATCATCAAATTATTAGTTTTGATGGCTGAGTGTGACGTTTAGTAGGTAGGTGGATGGCTGAGTGTGACGTTTAGTAGACGAGGCTTCGAATTAGTGTAACAGGCAGTAGGTAGGTGGATGGCTGAGTGTGATGTGGAGGGCAATCCAGCTATGCTATCGGCGTGCGGCGTTGTTTAGAGGTAAGAGTGGAGTCTCTACTCTAGAAAGAGGGTTCCGGCTCGCTGTTTAGCCCATTCGATTTCTGTGGTTTCCAGTTTAGTGTAGGAAGACAGAGCAATGTGGCTGGAGTTTGATTTTCTGTCGGTATAGTTTGCCGTTGTTTTATAGCCAGCGTGGTGCATTTTCTTTGGATCCACATCCATCCTTTTAGTGGCTATTCTTGTTAACTTGGTGGGTGCTTTTCTGCTTGATAGGTATGGCATTTCAGGCGCGTTGTTCTAGAGGCACTGGATGCTGATTTATTGCTAGAAATGCATTTTGTGGACCAAATTGCTGAATCTAATCCAAAAAATTACCAAGTCTGGTGAGTCCCATGGAATAAGCTTAATATTACATCAAGCGTTTGACAAGAAACTAATCTCCTATTTGGCGGCTGTGGAGTTCTGCATGAGTTACCACTTGCTTATATTTTTATCCTTTCAATTCAAACTCACTCTTTTCTTTCTCTGTGGTGAAATTCCAACTAACCCTCCAGGGATATTTTCCCCTCAGGCATCACAAGAGATGGCTTGCTGAGAAAATAGGACCAGATGCTGCAAATAGTGAACATGATTTCACAAGGAAGATACTTGCTATGGATGCTAAAAACTACCATGCTTGGTCCCATAGGCAGGTATGCATTATCTCCTTTTGATGTTCAGTACAAGTTGGATGTTTGTATCCTTTAAGCTTGTTACTTCTCGCTTGGCTGCGGTACTAAGCAATTGTAGTACCAAGAGAATATTGGTTATAATAATGTTATTGATTTGCTATAATTGTTGCAGTGGGTTCTTCAAGCATTGGGTGGATGGGAGAGTGAACTGCAGTACTGCAACCAGCTTCTTGAGGAAGATGTCTTCAATAACTCAGCTTGGAATCAGGTCATTTGCTTGTCCTTCTTTGGATGCTTTCTTGTGTGTTTATGATATGCCATTTCACTTCAGATTCTTCACCATCGGTAGAGTTTCATGGATCATTGTGCCTTAATTTCATCAAAACAGCCTTGCAATCTCCATTCTTGTTCTTGATTTATTAACTTTTTATTGATTTTGGTTTTACCTGGTAACCAACTTCTTCCTTGCGAGTGCCTTTTTCTACTGATAAGGAATTAAGGCCAAATATTCAGAATTATACTGAAGTATGTTTTTTTTTGTTGCAACAGAGATACCTTGTGGTTACACGATCACCAATTCTTGGGGGCCTTGCGGCAATGCGCGACTCAGAAGTAGATTACACAGTTGAGGCCATTATGGTGAACCCTCAGAATGAAAGCCCCTGGAGATACCTCAGAGGTTTATATAAGGATGATAACAATTTGCTGGTGGCTGATAATCGCATTTCTGATGCTTGCCTCAAGGTCCTGAATAAGGATTGGACATGCGTGTTGCTTTGAGCTTCCTGCTTGATCTTCTTCGCATGGGTTTGCAGCCTTCGGATGATCTTAAAGGAACCATCGAAGCAATGGAGAACTCTGATCCTGAAACGGGCCATGCTGATATTGCAGTAGCTGTCTGCTCAATCCTGCAGAAATGTGATCCCCTGCGGATAAACTACTGGTCATGGTACCAGACCACTCTTTCTTCTTAGACATCTGAAAATTCAGCTGAAGACAGTTTTAGCAGCATGATGTTAAACTCAATCGAAGGGGTTGACGCAGTGTATGAAAAACCTTTCCTGTGATCTTGGCGGAGCAAAATTTGTACTGATTTTACTGGGAAAAATCAATCAATGACAACATGCCCAACAATGTCTTGTGTGAATATGTTACTGCCTGATATTCACATGTTAGCAGAATGAGAATAACCAATCAAACTCCAATGAGCAGATTGTTACAGTAACGGCCACTGGTGGTGTGAAAATCCTGAAATCTGCTTCAGTCACTTTGCCTTGTTTACAGTTGAGTCTGTTGTTGTGATCTTTACCTAATGCATGTACACAATCATCAAATTATTAGTTTTTGTACCAATGTGTTCTCGATGAAATCATCCTGTATTCCCTCCTTCCAAAATACGAGTCATATATATTAGTTTTGTCTTAATTTGAACTTACATCAACACCTACAATACCCAATCAGTATCAGTAGACCTGTTTTTGTAGTGTATTTATTTGGTATTGTAAGTGCTGGTATTTCTCTTTTTTTTTTTTGCCGAACTTATGTTTGACTTAAAGACAACTAATACGAGTTATATTTGGGAAGGCGGAATCATGCTCTGCACATGTTTTCAGTCATGTACTCACACATTATTATCAGTTTATATTTTGTTTCCCTATGTTTTAGACACATTTATTTGAACTTGTTTGGGTGGTAGGTTCCATTTTCCCAAGATTATAGCACCTTTTTGGGATTTTTTTGTTAATTTAATGACGGATTTTCCCTTGTCTCACTAGGTTTTTTGTCTCTTATCATGAACTACACCATATACTTCCTCCTTTTCTTTTTACTATGCATATTAAATTTCTCTAAAGTCAAATTCAGTAAGTTCAGCCAAATTTAAATTAAAAATATCAGGATTTACAACATCAAATAAATATAATATGAACATATAGGAAGGAACATATATTCCATGATGGATTTGATTATATGTATTGCAAATGTTAAATTTTTTAATATAAATTTGATCCAACTTTGGAGAGTTCAACTTTAGACAGCGTGTAAAAAGAAAAGAAATAGAGGGAGTATTGTAATGGTGCTCTCTCAAAAGCTGTTCTTGCACCCTCATGGGAGGCTGCCACAGTGCCACTGCTCTTCTCAAGTGAAGCACATCATCACCTTTCCTTATTATGGACCTTGTAGCAGTTTTTCGTCGAGAAATGAGTTGTTTGGATTAAGGAGCTAGGTGAGTTTAGTTTCTCCTGGTAGCATTTTCGAGCCTTCGGTTTTCCTTTAAATTTGATCAAAGATTATATTTCCAATTAGATTCATGTGAACATACTTCTGTTTTCTTAATCAAATAATATTAGGGATGTGCATATCATGAGATCCCTAAACCATTCCTCTCTGCATATATTCTAAGCTGGCACCAATAAAAGATTCCTAATCAAGGCAGCGGAAAAACAGAAAGAAGAAGCGAATTAAAACATGACTTTCTTGTGCTTCCAACAAACAAACGCGCTTTCCCTTTCTAAAAAGAAACAAACAAACGCGTTCCCCCCGCCCCCCAATAAAAATTGCCCCAACTTACCCTAGCCCGTCCCTTTCCTCATCTCCATCGCCATTTCCCTCTCATCCTCCACCAACTCTCCATCTCCAATGACATTTCTTCTCCTATTGCTCGGTCTCCTCCCATCGATCGAGATCCCAGTAACACCCCCGCTCATCCCACAACCTTGCCTTTGCGCATAACACTTCTAAACCTACCCTTTGATCCTTCAACTTAGTGTGTTAGGGTTTGAATCTTGGCATCCATAACCATAGCCGCCACCAATCTACCGGGCCATCTCTGCACCCGACAATCCTTCTATCAGTACTTGGCATCTCTCCACGCGGCCGATCCCAATTACAGTTGGCTGGAGCCATACCACGAGTTTGAGGTATGGCGGCGTTCTCGATTTGGCACTGCAACATCTGTACTAATTTTACTAGAAATATCAATCAAATTGTAGTACCTTTTTGGATGGTTGATTTATTTTTGTTAATTCAGTGTTTCCATTCTTTGTTTGTCTTATGAGGCTTTCCACATGTTTTTACCTGACTAGTGAACTACATCATATATTGTACTTCTTTCAAATTCATCCCTACCACCATCATTGAAGCCCCATCACAACTCTTCTTGAAGTGTAAGGACATTATATATCTTTCATTGTTGTGTTACCTTATAGCAGTTTGATTGAGCGCCGGGTAGTTTGGATTAAGATGGAGCTATGTGATTCTATTTCTTAGTAGGGTTTTGAAGCTTTTGATTTCTCAAGATTCTATTTTCAATTATGATTCACATGGCCATAAGTCAGTTCTTTTATTAAATAATGTCAAGGGATGTGTATCTCTTGGGATCTTCTCCACAATCCCTCCCTGTGGTAGTTACTCTCATGTCTCATATACTACCACCGGGTGGTAGTTACCATCATGTCTTATATACTAGCATGTGGTAGTATTATTACTTTATCATTCTATGTATATTCATATACTATATCTAAGATTTTTCAAAGTGAGTTAAATGAATAAAATGCATGTGAGTCCATGGATTTTAGTACAATTTTGAAAATACCTTCATATTGGTATGTATAAAACAATATAATAAAAACTATTACATTACTACCATGTGTAGTGTTTCCAACAACCACACCTTAGTACACATCTAACCCTCTACCACCAGTCAAAAAACATCTAACTCTACTCTTGGATCCATCAACTCACTATGTTAGGTTCTAGATATTTGGGGATCCACAACCATACATGTCTTCAATCTAACAAGTCATATATAGTTCCGACATCCCTTGTAAAAGGTCTTAGAATCTCTCGTACAATCTATCCTGACTATAGTAGCTAGGAACCATAGAAAGAGTTGAAGTTATAGCGGCGTGTTCTCGATTTGGTAGTGAACTCTCAAGGATGTGATAATCACAAGAAAGTTCCATTTGTTAAGTCTTGCCATTGCCATCTTGTTTCTTTGGAGTTGTACTCCTAGATTTAGCAGTCCAATGATTGGTTGTGTATGTAGTGGCTAAAGTTGATGGTTCTCTATTCTGACCTTTTATTTCCATATATGGTATTTGTTATTCTTGTTTGCTCGAGTTCCAATGGTAAATGATAAAATTGCTGCACTCTTATAATTTTTGTAAATACTTAAACAAAATACATGTCGGTAGATTTATAGACGTTTTCACACAACATATATGTCGTGGCCATTTGGTGTCTTCATACTTTGCCATTGTCCATATGATTTCTATTGATAATTATTTCGTATAAACACATGCAAGTACATACCAGTATCCGCTTAATGGTAAGAAAAAATTGTGATGCATACACATTCTAATTTTAGGTAGTTGATTGTCAATAAAGCCTATATTTGAAATCATATGCTGGCAATTTGGGGCACAATAAGTTTAGCAAAAACTAGAGTGGCATGCACATGTGAATATTGTTCCAAGTTTCAAGCTTCTTATTTACATTCCTCTAACTGTGGTGGGAAATTTGATAGCATGTTCCCCACAATATACCGGGTGCGCATTAAGCGATTCAAGGAGTTTACTGTACATAGAAGTAATTTGTGGTTATGCGATTTAAACTACCTATCTTGTGTGTTTTACCTTATATAATAAGGATGTCATCGTGTGACAAAAACTTTCATCTCATTTTTATGTGCAAGAATTTTGTGAAGAGGCCCACTAGGACTGCAGAATTCCTATAGCTAGGCTTTATAATCGAGATCCAAGATTTTTATCCTTTTCTGTTTGACCATTTCTTTGAATCAAAAGAATGAGTACGTGATGCCATTTCTTATGAATTCAAGAGGCGTTACTGTTCCAACATTTTCAGAGCACATATTCTAACTGTAGTTTGGTAGTCTGGAGCAGGATTTCTCGCAATATTCGGAAGAAAACCTCCTCGATGACTGCTCGTCAGAAGAAATCCGACAACATTGTGGTTTCTCCTAAAGTTGGAATTAACACTTTCATGACAGAATGTCAAACGTAAATGATATGGTTTCCTTGAAACAAATCACACTACAGTTCCAAGAGGTATCTTTCTTACAATCATGTTGCAACTATGAAGATAATTCTAATGAAAATATTGCATATAAATTAATCTTTTGTCACATATGATGAAATACCAGGACATTGTGCGACACCTACCTTGAAATAACCGTGCAGTCGGACGAGGGGCTTAATATTTTGTGGATCTAACTTCCACTCCATCGAGTACACTAAAATATATTCACAACAACTTGGGGATGTTTCTAGAGAGGCTCAACTTGAAGCTCCAACAGAAAATGCAGAGGTAGAAGAAATGGCTATGGAAGACAATATAGGTTGTGGTGACATGTTACCACCAGTTCCTAGAGGGCAGAATTTAAAGCCCAGGTAGAAAATGAAGAGAGGGAAGAAGTTTTGATGGAAGAAGAAATAGGTTGTGCTGACAAGTTGATAGTTACTGGAGGGACCCAACTTACCCTTAGCAGGGACAAACATGAATCCCCTGTGAAAAATGAACTAGTGGCTCAAGAAGTAGTAATGGAAGAAGATATAGGTTGTGACAATAATTTGCCAGGTTCAAATCAAGTGCTGATCTCACATGCCAATCAAGATGCTGGCTTTACAAATCATTCCCTGACGAGGTCTTGAACCACACAAGCTCAACGCTACCATCTATTGGTTCGGTAATTTCATTGAACCATTTATAGTACTATTTCCATTTGATTCTACTATATACTTTACTTCCTTTCATCGAAGAAATATCGTCTTGGGTACTTTTTTTAATCCATTTTTAATACTGCCGCAACAGTGCATGTTTCTTTCCACCAAACTAAACATTTACTTGTCACTCCCTCTGATCCAAAATAAGTGTAACTTTAATTCAAACCTGCTGACACTTATTATGAATCAGAGGGATGAGTACTAATAAAATGAAAAAGTTTAGCCTTTCATTGTTTCTTCCCTTCTTTGAGTCCGATAGTATTGCGGATTGCTTACCGATAGGATTGCTTACTAGGTATCTTTTGTTGTGAGTTTCAAATTGTTTTCATTTTTCTTGTTTAACAAGTAGGTCTCGGTCAGCAAAAGAGTGTATCATCCCGCCACTAGAAAAAAAGAAACAGAAAGAAAACAGAAATGAGACATGATTTTGATAGGAATTAATCATCTTCATGATATATAGACCGTGTACGTTAAAAGAACGCGTGTGTGCTTGTGCCTCGCTTCCACGCACTCACACAACACTGGCCATCTTTGTCCAATTGTCCTCTTTCCACTTTCTTCCATTCCCTTCACAAGTGAGTACGTTCCCTTGACCCGACCCCACCTAGCTAGGCACCCAACCGCCGCAGCGAGCCCCCAAAATCATAGCTAGACATTGGCGATCAAGGTGTAATCACATTTAACCCCCAGACATGGCGAAGATGGCAACAGAGATGAAGGGAGTGACTCCGTGGGCACAGGAGCAACCCGACACGACCACAGAGAAGCAACTCATCGTCGTGCAGGAGGTGAGTGGATCACGCATACACGTAGTTTTTTTTGGTTGGATAGTTGGGTAGATCTGACCGTGGTTTACGCAGACACTCATATTGCTTGGCTTTGGCTGCTCTAAGCGGATAGATCGGACGGAGTTAATTCTTGTTGTTGGGCTGCACTAGTCAATCTAAATCTGATCGTGGTAGGGGATAGATCTGAGATGAATCAGACATAGAAATGCTTGCACACGGCTAGTTTGATTTGATGATTACTCGATCGTGCGACTATGGGAGGTCTTTGGCGTCTGAATTTTGCCGCCGCAGCTTTGCTCGAGTGCATCCTAGTTGGTCTTCTGATGCATTTTGTTGGTGGCGGCTCTCCGGGCATACCCTCCGCAAGTGGTGGCGGCGGAGCTGGTATGACGAGGCACCAACGAGTAGGAAGCAAGGATGCGTCGTCGGGTGCAGGAGGAAGAAGGTGGTGGGCCTAAAAGATATATATATATATATATATTATACTATGAAAATATATTATTTGTACACTAGGAAAATGGGTAGCACTAAAAGATATCTATAAATATTTGTAAGATTTTAAAGCAAAAAATATATACTTATAGAAACTTTATATGCACAATATTTACAAACTTCCAAAAATTCCTAGTCCTTCGGGTTGACAACTAGTGTAGTCTTCCTTTTTTTGAGACAAACTAGTGTAGTCTTTCAAAGTGGAAATCACGCGCTCGCAGAGAAACAGCCATTCAAGCCCTGCCATTTCTGTCTTTCGCTTCGCCCTCTCCTCGTACAAAGGCCCAAAAGCCACCCAGCCGCCGCACTTGGCCCCCACAAATCCTAGCAAGAGAGGCTGAATCGTTTGGGGGCGGAAAAAGAGAGGAGGGAGTTGAAGATGGTGAAGGGAGTGACGCCGCGGGCACTGGAGCAGCGGCACGGCCCTGGAACTCGTCGCCGTGCAGGAGGTGAGTGGAGCACGTCTTGCCTGGCTGCTAGCTATAGGTCTAGGTCGTCGACGGAGCTCTTTGCTGTTATATTTGTTGCGCTCCTGGTAAATCTGAATCCGATCTGATCGTGGTATAGGGCCGGGGTCGCATCTCGCATGCACATACGGGTAGGGGATCGATCGGAAGGGACAGATGAGGGGATTTCGCCGCGCAGTTTTTCTTGACTGCGCCCTAGTTGGTCGTATCCGCCTTCGTTGGTGGTGGTGCCGGAGCCGGAGTTGAGGGTGGCGAGCGGCGAGGGTAGGAAGCGTGGGGACACGTCGGGTGCAGGACGAAGAAGATGGTGGGGACGAATCGGGCGTGAACCCAAGCAGCTATGGCTGGACGAATCGGATTGAGATTCCGCTCGCTAGCTAGCTTGCATCGGGTTCTTTTCCCTCTGCTACTCGCACCAAGATCAAGCGGCTTCCTAGCAATAAATCGATCAGAATTGATTCTGCACTACTAATTGCCCCACCGCTAGATGTGATAGATTTTTTCCTTTCTATGATTGATGCGTCCCAGATGTGATAGATTTTTTCCTTTTTTAGGAATGAGGTGTGATAGTTTTTCTAAAACGCTATAAAAGGATCGATTTGCCACGGTCAAAAATCTGACGTCAGATTTGTAGCGGGGTTCTAGTCTTTTGAGGGGTCAAATTAATGTGATAGTTTAGGAGGTTAAAGATGATGTGTTATGTTAATTGTGTAGTGGTCGGCTTTGATGCGCATTTGAGGCCCAACCCAGAACATACGCTCTTTCCTTGTGTGCACCGGGATTGCTAGATGATGGAGATGGTGGCAGCGGCGCCAGCCTAGTCTCGCCCTCCATTCGGCAGTACAAAAGGCACATCCGAGGATGGCCGGAGCCGATGAGAAGCATGGGCGCACGCCGGCATACGTTAGGGCGGCAGTACAAAACCAGGCCTAGGGATACAGTATAGGCAACCACAACAAGGGCAAACCCCTCCCTTCTTAGTTCGTGCACCTGTCTTTTTAATAACTACAACATGCAGCAATTTTTGTTTCGCTCTGTCGTACTTGTTCATTCCCTGCAGAAGAAACTATATTTATTCATATACTTGAAGAAATGGGAGAGGCCATCTCGGTCGAACTATTTCTTAAATGATGCAACCATAAGAATGTACAGCTGAAATGGTTAACTATTTTGTGCATGAGTAGTTGTTAAAAGTTATCTGTCGGTTGCATCTACCTACGATATAGGTGATCCTAACATTTTTTTTGGTGACCAAATAGCAACCATAAGTTAGGCAAGTCTTGTCTTTTTGTGTGTGGGAAGTCTTGGCTAATACTGTTGGCTTTTGATCGCTTGATCAATTCACAGATAGCAGCAGCACTCTAGCTAGCTAGCAGTCACCTTGATTGATGATCAGTGGTCAAGCACATGCACAGATACTTCACGTACACTACTAGAATATGGTTTTGGCCCGAGTTCCTTCCGTCTGCCACTCCATCACAATGAACATACAAATAATAGGGAAAATGTTTACCGAGTTTCCGTTAGATGAAACTCAGCAAACAAAGGCCGCCATCATGGATCTGTCGCCTGCTGCAAGACATGGCCCACATGTCAGACTTTGCCGAGTTCCTTTTGTTGGGAACTCGGCGAACTTGATATTCTGCTGAGTTTTTTTTGGCTGAGTCGTTTTTCATCGGAACCTGGAAAAGCCAGAGCTCTACCGAGTTGCTTATCATTGCCGAGTCCAATTTTCGATCAAACTTGGCAGACAGAAGTTTGCCGAGTTCCTGACAGAATGAACTCGGTGAAGTCTTGGAACTCGGACAAAACCAGATTCTAGTAGTGCCTTATTCTCTCTCTCTCTCTCTCTCTCTCCATTTTAGGTTGTTGCACTATTCATTTTTATTTTTCCTATGCACTCAATGTTATTGCGAGTAACATAGACCTAGGTCATTTGAATAAATGGTTGTTGTATCAGGCATCACGTGATGATGTTTTAATGAAGGATGCTGCATTGGAAGTGCCTAAGTCAGGTTCCAATCGTAAGACAACTTGTTTTCTCTTTTATTGGTTATTGGTCCTCCAAGTTTTTAACCTGTGTGTTTATAATTTCATTGAAGGTGGCGTCGCTGAGAATAGCAATGATCAGATTCGTGATTTCGTGCTAGAGATTCGGAAAATACGGGATTCTATTGTATGTTATGTCTTCTCTTTTGTTTCAGGAAGAAAATGATGCTTGTTTTTCTTATATTTTGTTTTAGTTGAGAATCTGATGTGAATTCATCCCTCTTTGTTTTAGCTTCGTAAGGAATTCATACTTCAAGACGGAAGTGCTCAATGTGATATGGACATACAGAAAATTAAGACAGGTATTCTACCATTTACACATCTAAACATCGTTAGATTGATAATCATTTGTAGAATTGTCATTGTTTTGTGGCAAACATTGTGGGCATGTTTTGCTGGGAGCCATATATTTCTGAAAGTTATGTGTTAAATTGTCGTGTTCCTCACTTTAAACTCTGGACAAATCCTCCATTAGAAGTGTGGCAAATTTTGGCAAGAAGATATTTCTATATGAGTTCATAGTTTAAAATCGCGGGCGAACAGAAATTGCGGTAGAGATTTTGGCCACAATGGGTACGGAAGGAATGGCTCGATCTCCGGCGATAGTGCCGCGATCCGGCGATTTCCCATGCCATGCAGATCACGTAGCCATTTCAGATTTGTGATAGCGCCGCTATTGTGGCAGTTTCGCCCGCGATTCTAAACTATGTATGAGTTCCACATTTCCATTACTCTTCATGTTTAAACCTTATGCAGAAAAGAAGATGACAACGGAAGTGTTGTCAATAATGGAGAAATATAAGCAACCTAGCTCAAATATAATGGAAGTTGCCAATCTAGCTTTCTCTGGTGATGATGGCATAACCAAGAGCACTAGGAGGATGGAATTGAACTTGAAGGAGGCACTCCAACGCAATAAATGCATGGTAAGAAACCTCGCGCTGACCTGATGTATTAAAGTTTCAAATGACATTTGTACCTTTGACACTTGTCAATGCAGGTGCTTGATGAGATCTGTTATGATTGCGATTGGATGGCCCCTAGATACACAGTAGTACCTTCACTAGCAAACGGTATGTGTAAATACCTTTACTCTTATCTCTATAATTTTCCAAATGAACAAGCATTGAGTTCTTGGACCATATAGGCACAATAATAAAGAATTTCATAGAAATGGGTCTTGTGCCACGTACTTTCTGATTAGCATTTATTGAATCCAATCCCTATAGCGCCCCGTTAGTATCATGCTTGGGCAAAAGAGTTTTCAAGTGGTCAGATCTATAAACCACTTGTCTGTGTTCTGTTCAAGTGTTATGTTTATTCAACATCGCGGTTCGGTCCATGGTTACCAAAGACATGTGTCGCGCCATTGTAGGATCTATCAGAGATCACCTCTACTCACTTCATTGCATTCCACTTGTCAAGAACTGAATAGGTCTGCACCTAGCAATAACTAGGAACTGCTATTCGATTTAGTGCCATCTTCTCTCGTTCGTAGCTCCCTCACATTGTTTTTTGAGCACTTATCCATGAGTTACTCTCCTATCCTTTCAGGAATGCACGCCAGTGAAGTATGTGTGAAATGCCCTGATTTTTTGATGAGCATCAATGGTGATCCTTGTCCGACCCCACATGATGCGAGGTGCTCTGCAGCTGCCAATATGATACTGGAGCTTGGCAAGAAGGCAGAGGAAAAAGAACAGCATGATAACTGATGCAAAGTTTGCTAGCTGGGAACTAGAAGGCGCTGAGGCCAATATTGCCAAAGAGTGAAATAAAGCAACTTAGCTATTTGTTGTTCTGATGTATGAACGACTTAATGATTTGTGTTGTACAAGTTTGTATTGTATTGCATTGTGGCACATGCGTGCCGACCATGTGCTCAAACAGATTATTTTCAGACTGCACAAAGCATGCATTGTCCATGTGTATTAAAATGACAATATGTAGTATAGCAGCAGAAATTTACTATGATGCTAACTCTATATTTAACATACATCTGTCAGTAGTGAAAACCCAGCTTAAATTATATTTCTGGCTCAGCGTAATTTTGTAAAGATGTACAATATTTTGATTCGGTGGTTCCTAAACAAAATATCGTACTGCTGCTACTTCTGCTTCAGTACATGCAGTCGTGCAGGATGAGCAAGACATGCACGATATTACCTTCTTTTCTTTCCTTCATTTTCCCTTTTATCCATGGCAGGTTCAAGTGAGTCCAGTAATCCTGAAGACACATTATTCAGAGATCGCAGGTAGTCATTTGTTAACTAAGGAAGCGTTCGGTTTCTCTCCGCTCTCTTAACTCTGCTCCCGGCGGACCTCTTTAACGGAGCTGCGAAGACCGAGCTCCACCAACTCCAGCGGTGGAGGAGCAGAAAGATTACGAGCGGGGCCTAAGATGTATGTATGGCCACACTATTTATCCCATGCTGTAGCTAGGTATATGACTTTCTTTTAACAACAGTAAACACTGTCGGCAAGTGTAGCGATGACTCACCAATGCAAAGATGGGATACTGGTGCGAACAAGACCATGTTGTCTACTTCTATAGTAACTTTTACATCAGAAGTAATTTCTTATTGGTACTCTTTCTTCTGATTGTGTTATTATAGGCAAAACAACAGTTCAAAATTACATGCATGCAAAATAATTTTTTAAGTTTGTGTCCAGTTAGTAAAATTGTAAGTTGGCTATGCTACAAAATCTAACCTCACATTTTTTTAGAACGAAGACGCAAGAAGCGTCCGGCTTTAAATTAATAAAGCCCTCAGAGCAGGCAGCATCCAACGTACGATACAAACGAAATACAAAAGACAACAACGACGGAAGCCTAAGTCAGGTACATGCAACTGCCCTAAGCCTGAATAAGATAAAACCAGTCTGAACACATAGACAACCGGCCGGAGAAAGGAGCAGACCAGTAGCAGCTTAGTGTCGAGCAGCAATATGAATCAAGCAGATCCACTCCATAGCTCCCGCATCCGCTCAGTGTCCGGCCGTTTCCCCAACGGCATCCAGGTTTGGAGGAACATGTGGCATTTGAAAATAATGCCAGCAGGGTGAGAAGGGAATTTGTGCTCAATAGTAATTTTGTTTCTAATAGTCCAAAGAGACCATAAGCAGCCCCTCGCGCCATCGCCATAACACTCGGGCATATTCACCCCTTTGAGCCCTAAGAATATCACGGAGCTCACTGCCCGAGTAACGGCCACTGGTGGTGTGAAAATCCTGAAATCTGCTTCAGTCACTTTGCCTTGTTTACAGTTGAGTTTGTTGTTGTGATCTTTACCTAATGCATGTACACAACCATCAAATTATTAGTTTTTGTACCAATGTGTTCTCGATGAAATCATCCTGTATTCCCTCCTTCCAAAATACGAGTCATATATATTAGTTTTGTCTTAATTTGAACTTACATCAACACCTACAATACCCAATCAGTATCAGTAGACCTGTTTTTGTAGTGTATTTATTTGGTATTGTAAGTGCTGCTATTTCTCTTTTTTTTTGCCGAACTTATGTTTGACTTAAAGACAACTAATACGAGTTATATTTGGGAAGGCGGAATCATGCTCTGCACATGTTTTCAGTCATGTACTCACACATTATTATCAGTTTATATTTTGTTTCCCTATGTTTTAGACACATTTATTTGAACTTGTTTGGGTGGTAGGTTCCATTTTCCCAAGATTATAGCACCTTTTGGGATTTTTTGTTAATTTAATGACGGATTTTCCTTGTCTCACTAGGTTTTTGTCTCTTATCATGAACTACACCATATACTTCCTCCTTTTCTTTTTACTATGCATATTAAATTTCTCTAAAGTCAAATTAAGAACGTTCAGCCAAATTTAAATTAAAAATATCAGGATTTACAACATCAAATAAATATAATATGAACATATAGGAAGGAACATATATTCCATGATGGATTTGATTATATTAATTTTGTATTGCAAATGTAATTTTTTTTAATATAAATTTGATCCAACGTTGGAGAGTTCAACTTTAGACAACGGTGTAAAAAGAAAAGAAATAGAGGGAGTATTGTAATGGTGCTCTCTCCAAAGCTGTTCTTGCACCCTCATGGGAGGCCGCCACAGTGCCACTGCTCTTCTCGAAGTGAAGCACATCATCACCTTTCCTTATTGTGGGACCTTGTAGCAGTTTTCGTCGAGAAATGAGTTGTTTGGATTAAGGAGCTAGGTGAGTTTAGTTTCTCCTGGTAGCATTTTCGAGCCTTCGGTTTTCCTTTAAATTTGATCAGAGATTATATTTCCAATTGCGATTCATGTGAACATACTTTTGTTTTCTTAATCAAATAATATTAGGGGATGTGCATATCATGAGATCCCCTAAACCATTCCTCTCGGCATATATTCTAAGCTGGCACCAATAAAAGATTCCTAATCAAGGCAGCGGAAAAACAGAAAGAAGAAGCGAATTAAAACATGACTTTCTTGTGCTTCCAACAAACAAACGCGCTTTCCCTTCCTAAAAAGAAACAAACAAACGCGTTCCCCCCGCCCCCCAATAAAAATTGCCCCAACTTACCCTAGCCCGTCCCTTTCCTCATCTCCATCGTCATTTCCCTCTCATCCTCCACCAACTCTCCATCTCCAATGACATTTCTTCTCCTATTGCTCGGTCTCCTCCAGCGCTCGAGATCCCAGTAACACCCCCGCTCATCCCATAACCTTGCCTTTGCGCATAACACTTCTAAACCTACCCTTTGATCCTTCAACTTAGTGTGTTAGGGTTTGAATCTTGGCATCCATAACCATAGCCGCCACCAATCTACCGGGCCATCTTTGCACCCGACAATCCTTCTATCAGTACTTGGCATCTCTGCACGCGGCCGACCCCAATTACAGTTGGCTAGAGCCATACCAAGCTGTTTGAGGTATGGTGGCGTTCTCGATTTGGCACTGCAACATTTGTACTAATTTTACTAGAAATATCAATCAAATTGTAGTACCTTTTTGGATGTTTGATTTATTTTTGTTAATTCAGTGTTTCCATTCTTTGTTTGTCTTATGAGGCTTTCCACATGTTTTTACCTGACTAGTGAACTACATCATATATTGTACTTCTTTCAAATTCATCCCTACCACCATCATTGAAGCCCCATCACAACTCTTCTTGAAGTGTAAGGACATTATATATCTTTCATTGTTGTGTTACCTTATAGCAGTTTGATTGAGCGCCGGGTAGTTTGGATTAAGATGGAGCTATGTGATTCTATTTCTTCGTAGGGTTTTGAAGCTTTTGATTTCTCGAGATTCTATTTTCAATTATGATTCACATGGCCATAAGTCAGTTCTTTTATTAAATAATGTCAAGGGATGTGTATCTCTTGGGATCTTCTCCACAATCCCTCCCTGTGGTAGTTACTCTCATGTCTCATATACTACCACCGGTGGTAGTTACCATCATGTCTTATATACTAGCATGTGGTAGTATTATTACTTTATCATTCTATGTATATTCATATACTATATCTAAGATTTTTCAAAGTGAGTTAAATGAATAAAATGCATGTGAGTCCATGGATTTTAGTATAATTTTGAAAATACCTTCATATTGGTATGTATAAAATGTTGGAAATATGCCCTAGAGGCAATAATAAACTGGTTATTATTATATTTCCTTGTTCATGATAATCGTTTATTATCCATGCTATAATTGTATTGATAGGAAACTCAGATACATGTGTGGATACATAGACAACACCATGTCCCTAGTAAGCCTCTAGTTGACTAGCTCGTCGATCAACAGATGGTTACGGTTTTCTGACCATGGACATTGGATGTCGTTGATAACGAGATCACATCATTTGGAGAATGATGTGATGGACAAGACCCAATCCTAAGCCTAGCACAAAGATCGTGTAGTTCGTATGCTAAAGCTTTTCTAATGTCAAGTATCTTTTCCTTAGACCATGAGATTGTGCAACTCCCGGATACCGTAGGAATGCTTTGGGTGTACCATGCGTCACAACGTATCTGGGTGGCTATAAAGGTGCACTACAGGTATCTCCGAAAGTGTCTGTTGGATTGGCACGAATCGAGACTGGGATTTGTCACTCTGTGTAAACGGAGAGGTATCTCTGGGCCCACTCGGTATGACATCATCATAATGTGCACAATGTGACCAAGGGGTTGATCACGGGATGATGTGTTACGGAACGAGTAAAGAGACTTGCCGGTAACGAGATTGAACAAGGTATCGGTATACCGACGATCGAATCTCGGGCAAGTACAATACCGTTAGATAAAGGGAATTGTATACGGGATCGATTGAGTCCTTGACATCGTGGTTCATCCGATGAGATCATCATGGAACATGTGGGAGCCAACATGGGTATCCAGATCCTGCTGTTGGTTATTGACCGGAGAACGTCTCGGTCATGTCTGCATGGTTCCCGAACCCGTAGGGTCTACACATAAGGTTCGATGGCGCTAGGGTTATAGGGAATAGATATACGTGGTTACCGAATGTTGTTGAGTCCGGATGAGATCCCGGACGTCACGAGGAGTTAGGAATGGTCCGGAGGTAAAGATTTATATATGGGAAGTCCTATTTTGGCCACCGGAAAATGTTAGGGATTTTTGGTATTGTACCGGAAGGTTCTAGAAGGTTCCGGAGTGGGGCCCACCTGCATGGGGGGACCCACATGAACGTGGATAGTGGGGGCAAGGCCCCACAACCCTGGTCAAGGCGCACCAAGATCCCCCCTTAGAAGGAATAAGATCATATCCCGAAGGGATAAGATCAAGATCCCTAAAAAGGGGGATAACAATCGGTGGGGAAAGGAAAGGATGGGATTTCTTTCCTCCCACCTTTGCCAACGCCCCAATGGACTTGTAGGGCAAGAAATAATCCCTCCACCCCTATATATAGTGGGGAGGCGCATGGGAGCTGCACCCTTGCCCTGGCTCAGCCCTCCCCGTCTCCCAAGTCCTCCTCCTCTCCCGCGGTGCTTGGCGAAGCCCTGCAGGATTGCCACGCTCCTCCATCACCACCACACCGCCGTGCTGCTGCTGGATGGAGTCTTCCCCAACCTCTTCCTCTCTCCTTGCTGGATCAAGGCATGGGAGACGTCACCGGGCTGTACGTGTGTTGAACGCGGAGGTGCCGTCCGTTCGGCACTAGGATCTCCGGTGATTTGGATCACGACGAGTACGACTCCTTCAACCCCGTTCTCTTGAACGCTTCCGCTTAGTGATCTACAAGGGTATGTAGATGCACTCTCCTTCCCTCGTTGCTAGTTTCTCCATAGATAGATCTTGGTGACACGTAGGAAAAATTTGATTTTC